>BJKM01000060.1:687500-1287500 GCA_015082035.1 Chaenogobius annularis
TGTTTCTGTGCCCAATCTGTGTTGCAACACTGACATTTTCCCATTGTCGGAAAAAAAGAAAAGCTCTTTTATCTTATAATTTTTCATACATTAGCCCAATATTTAAAAAATCGGTGTTTAAATTAAACAGCATAATATTTGCAGTCCCTTGAAATGATTGAGGTTGAAACTTTAGCATATCATTATGTGTTTTGGTTTGATATTAGTAAAATTTTGTACAAGGTTTGTCTACCCCAAATGTAAATGGGCAAGACCAGTGAGTGTGCAAAACATGTAAGAAACCTGAGGAAGTAGTCAGTTAAGCCTAACCCACTCACCAAGACGACACATATGACAATCTACACTGTGTATGAGGTAAGATATCAATATATTTTTTAATGCAATGTTTTTAAATAATTATTTCTAAGACTTAGGTACGTTAAGTCATGGCAGCTGTTAAAAACTGTATTGTACATTGTATTGTAAACTGTTGACTTGTATCTTCGCCTGCCAATGGTTAATAGTATTCTTTTTTGCACATACAGTACATATATGAACAATGCAATGCGAACAAAAGGTTATAAATCAATTAATCAGTGATGGGTAGTGCGTTGGCCTCAAGTTGGCATTGTTTAAGAGTTGCTTCAACATGTTGTCACTGATAAAGTCAAATTAAATGGACATAGACCAAAATATGATGTTAATAGAGAAGTGCCTGGGTCTTTGTTCTACTCGTAACTCTTCCCAAAGAACAGAATACAAATTAGAGAATAATTGAAGTGAAAATCATCTCGTCGAATGTGTATCCTGTATACATCTTATATTAAATGTAGTGAAAATTATTATTTGGTGGGCCCATGTGTGATCTTTGCATTGGGGGGCTTAGAGAATGGATGATGTATAGAATCTGTGATTTTTTTGTGTGTGATTTTTAGTCACTTCATCTTTTTCAATAATAATAATGCAACATGTAGACATTTTAAACTCACAAAAACTCATGTCATGAACTATAATGGTACCTTGCATTTTCTGTATTTTCAGTCAAAGGACATGGGAGAGTCAGAGAATGTCACAGAGTATGACAACTTGAATGACTATCAATGCCCAGAGGAGGAGAAGGCAATGCAGCACTTCTACGGCGTGGGTCTGCCTGTGTTCTACAGCCTGATATTTGTGCTGGGCGTAGCAGGGAACGGTCTCATGATCACAGTTCTCCTGAGACGTCTGCACTTCCTCCGCATCACTGAGATTTACCTTCTGCATCTGGCCCTGGCGGACCTTATGTTGGTCTTTACATTTCCATTTGATGGGGCTGATGCTGTAACTGGGTGGTTGTTTGGCAATTTTCTGTGCAAGTTGACAGGGTTGTTGAAAAACATGAACCATCTTTGTGGAAGCTTCCTTCTTGCTTGCATTGCATTTGATAGATATTTAGCCATTGTTCATGCTATTTCTAGTTTGCAATTTCGACAGCCCAAAGCAGTACATCTAATTTGCATTTGGCTATGGGTCATTTGTTTGGGGTTTTCAGTTCCAAATTTAGTCTTTTTGACTGTGAAAATGGGCGATACAAATTCAACTGTGCTTTTTTGCTTCTATGATGATTATGGTATGCACGCAAACAACTGGGCTCAGACCAACAGAATTCTGAAACATTTGTGCTTCTTCTTATCACTGGCCGTTATGGCTTTCTGTTACACAGCCATAGTGGGGACTTTGAGGAAAAGTCAGAAGAATCAGGCTAAAAAAGGCGCCATTCGACTTGCTGTACTCATTACTCTTGTGTTTTGCCTTTGTTGGCTTCCATACAATATTGCATTATTGATTAATACTTTGGTGGATGTAGAGTTTATTATAGACATTAGCTGTAATTATTACGCTTCACTTTACTCCGCTATAGAGGTGACAAAATGCCTTAGCATCTTCCACTGCTGTCTGAACCCTTTCCTCTATGCTTTTGTTGGGATTCGTTTTCGAAATGAACTGATACAGTTACTTTGTCAGCTGGGTTGTGGGCGTGTGTGTCTGCCATTAATCAGAGTGCGTAACAATCAATCATCCATTTCAGATGGAGCAATAACCACAAACACCTACTGAAAAAAATACTTTAAATGTTGTGCTAAATATCCTAGTTTTAGAATGCATTTTATTACCACATTGTGTTATACACCTGTTTTAATATCGCTTGTGTAAACTTGATCAAGTAACTCAATAAAGTATAATTGTGTAATAAGTGTGCTTATTAATCAAGACTTTAAAACTAAAAGACAAAGCCAGTTCAGAGATTCTTGCACTATATTTGACTTCTAATAAAACACAGTTGTACAGAACAGTTGCAAAAAACAATCACAAATTGCATCATATATACAGCAGGTATATATTATATGTTTTCTATTACTCTTTTGCACATTAGCTTTGAGAAAATAAATCATTAGCCTTAAAACAAATAGAAATTTGAGGCACTCTCCTTACTGCCACAGTTATATAGCAAATTTACATATATTACATTTAAAAATGGCTTCAGATTAAGTTTGAAATCTGATCATTTTTGTTACATTGTCTTGATATTTTTTTTTTTCTTAGATTATTAGTCACATAAATAGACAGTATTAACCCAGTGCTAATGCAAATGTCTACGTATTAGAATGGTATATTGGCCATACCCCCTGCTCCATAGCTGATAGGACTATCCAGAGGAGTTCCCCGTTGCCTGATTGATGGCGGACCAATCACGCCTGGTTGGGGTAGGCCCATCATTGGACCCTGAGGGGACATTAGAGGGCCTTGGGGACCGAAGGGATCACCTGGAATCCCCAGACCTTGCTGCTTGGCCTGCATCATCATCATCATGTTATGCTGTGCCATAGTGTTGTGAGAGTGTTGTTGAGAAGGCATCATGCCTTGGTATGGGTTGGCTGAATGGTGCAGAGGGTTGTTGGGCATCATACCATGATGTTGCTGCTGCAATGACATGGCTGGGCGCCCCATCATATGTCCAGGGGGGTACAAAGCACCAATTCCTGCACCAGACCCCATAGCCCTGGAACCTCCCATGCCTTGGCGTCCCACACTATGTGACAGAGGCTGCAGCTGCTGTTCGGCCATCATATTTTGTAGGTTAGCAATGTGTGGGTTGGATGATGGGCCACTACCATGAGCAATAGACGAAGACAGTTGTTTGAGGAGCTGCTGTGAAGAACCGTGTTGAGATGGTGGCCCTTGAGATGGATTCTGATGAGCTGAATTGCTCTTGGGGAAATACTGAAGTATACTACTGGGTTTGTCACAAGGAATGATTCTGGAAAGGTCAAACTCAGGAATACCTGTGTGAGTAGGACGTATTACTTCACTTAAATCCGGGCCATCTCCCATAGGCAAAGAATTGAATGAATCCGGGGGTGGGTTTCGTTGGTGTGGGTGGCCTTTACTGATAATGTGTAGCTGTTGAGGAGGCTGGATATTGTCATTGGACTGCGAGAAGTTCTGGACCATTGCCCCCACAGGTGAGTGCAAGGGCCCATGAGACTGGAAGCGAGGAAAGCCTCCCAACTGGTTGTGAGATATAGATGCAACTATTCCATCAGGGGGGACACCAGCTCCAATCATCCCAGAGTTCATGGAAGACAGGGCCATGTGGGTTGGTGAGGACAGCATTGGTCCTGATGCATCATGAGAGAGTTGCTGCTGACCTTGGCTGATAGCAATGGGGCTTTGTGGTTCTGGACCAAGTAACTGAGATGCCTGAGCGTTTCCAATGTTTCCTACAGAAATGTTAAACACACCATCAGATTTTATTTTTTCATTTATGTAAAACACATGTTCTAACTAAGTACTTAGAGTACTTACTCTAAATAAGTACATACAAAAGTGAGCAATAGGGTTGTTCAATTATTTGAATTCTTACCTCCAATGCACACACCTGATAGAAGAGGGCGGTCTGGTTGCATCTCATCATCAGAACTGGCAAGTGTTTTAATCGCTTCATGATAGAGCGGGGTGGAGCTGGGCATAGCATATTTGGACATCTGAGACATTATTAACGAAAGAGGATTTTGTGAAGGAGGCGCCTCGGGAGAGGAAGTAAATGGTACACTAGTCTTTGTGGAGCCTGGCTGACTAATGGGTGTTGAGCTGGAACTTCTGGGAAGCAGTGATTGACCTGCAACACAATATTTTAAAAAATTGTAACCTACTAAAGAACAAAAAGGAATATAAATATACACTGTATGACCAAACTACAGCTCTTTACCTGTCTCAACAGAAGGTCCACCTTTTCCCCCCATTTTGCCACTGACAGGACCAGGACTTGGAAGAGTTGGTTTTGGAGATGTCCATCCTGGAGAGCCGGCAGGGCCACTAACAGACGGAGACTTGAGCTGTCCTGGTGAAGCTGAGGGAGAGTGCAGCCCATGGTTGGAAGAGCCTACTATTTGAGGAGACTTTATAGAAGAAGGAGTTTCAGGACCTGATGCTGAAGGAAGAGGAGGCTGATGCACCACAGCAGAGAGCTGGGAAGGTGACGTTATTCGTGTCCCAGAGGATGAAGGCAGAAGAGGTGATGGGACTTGGTCAATTGATGGAGAGTTGAGTTGATGAGGTGCAGGAAGGGGTGGAGAGGCTAAAGGGTTCATTGTTGGATCTGAGTGGTGTCTTGATCTGACATCTGGACCCTTAAAGCCTTGAGTCATTGGCATGTGACTGAGCCGCATTGTACCTCCAATTTGGTTTGGGCCCTGCTCTTCAAACATGTCAGATTCCGTTTGAAGATAGGGTCCTTCAACATGTCCTCCAGTGAAAGGACCTTGGTTTGGAAAGTGAAAAGGACTATCAGGTCCAGGGTTAAATCCCCTATTTTCTTCTCGTCTATTTTGTGAGTTTCTTGCTTGAGACATTGCAGCAGGGCCAAATATTTCACTTAAAGATCCAACTTCCAAGGAACCTCTAAGCTTTGGAGTTAAATTCATCTGCTGATGTTGCTGTACATTAATAGATGGTTTCATGTTCAGGGGGATATTACTCCCAGGAGAATCCACTAAGTCCTTTATCTGAGGGCCAGTTCCAGGTGAACCCAAAATAACATGTGAACCAGGAAAGTCCATAGGATCATTTTGAGAAGGTGGTGTTACTCGGCGGATCACCCGATTAGGTCTTTGCATGTTATATTGCAGCTGTTTAGCCAGTCGAATAAGTTCACTTCTTGGAAGTCCTTGCATCTGACGTTTTTCCAAAATATGAAATATTTCCTCGCGTCCAATTAGGTCATTAGACAATTCTGCATTACCTTGCATGTGCTGAGGAGGTCCACCAGTATAAATACCTTGAAATGAACCTCCAGGCCCTTTATTAATGGGCATTTCATCTACCCAGAGCATTCCTGGTCTAATTGCCCTTTGATGTCCTACACCTTCCAAAGAAAATGGCCCTGAACTACCAGGAAAACCTCCCAAAGGTGGGCCTCTTGAGATTTGTCCTAAAAATCTGGGGCCCTGAGGACCTTCTGGCATGTCTAGAATTTGTGTATTCCCTCTCACTCCCCCTCCCATTATATGGCTTGGCCATTGCTGCTCCCCAGGTTTGCTGTGGTAGGGAGGTGGTGGTCCTCTCACCATTACAGGAGCTCCAGGCATTCCCATTTCAGAAATTCTATAATTTTCAGAATGAACCGGTGGCTGTATTTCCTGTTGCCTTCGCTTCTCTTGATAGTATTCCTCTTGGAGTTTTCTCCAGGCAATTTGTTCAGGAGTCAGCCCTTCTGGACCAAGTAAATGACCAACGTCCATCCCAGATGGGGACATCTGGTGATGAAGGTGGTCTATATTATGGTGCTCCATTTGTGGCCCACGTAGAGACTCTGTCTGAGAAATTATTGATTGGAGCGGTTCCTCATACTTCCTCATAGTCCCTATCGGAGATGAGGAAAGCATATTATTAGAGCCACTTCCAGAAATAGCCCTTCCATTGCCACTCCTTTCTGCAACGCTAGGAGGGTTGTTAGGATTGTTGCTGAAGCTCTCTGGATCTCCAGGCCCAGCATTAGTTGCAGTCCGCAGAAACAATCTCTCAATGTCTCTCAATGTCTGCAGAGAGCGCTCCCTGTGTTCTAGCTGCTCTTTAGAAAGGTTTTCAGGACACAGTCTGGGCGCTGGAGCACTTTGTGGGTGTGTAGACTGGACAGTAGGACTTTGAGAAGTTGTTGAAATAGGAAGAACCATACCTCTGACTACCTCCCCATCTCGAGTGGCTGGTACAAGGTCTGCTGGCAAACAACCGCCCTCTAACCTGGCAAAATGTGTATTATGGGTTGCCTCGCTGGTTCTAGCCTGAGCCATTTCACTGTTGGATTGTTCTAATGAAGGCGGAGTCCCAACTCGAAGACCCATGCCCATTACACCTGCTGATGATGGTCGTGGAGTCCCACTCTGGGATTTTGGAGTGGAACTGGGCGGGGAGCTGCTAGATCTTACTTTCTCTGTGTTAGAGTTCTTCTTCCTCGTTGGATGGCTCTGTGAGGGAAAAATGTATAGTTTGTAAGCAAAAAAAAAAAACATCTTCTGAAATAAAAAGGATTTAAAACTGTGACAAAAACAGGCGGCACTTTGACAGTTTTGTTTTACTGGTAGCAAAGTTAAGGGCCATGTTTAGACTTTTATAGGTAATAATTATATATATACACACTTTTAAAAAAAATCAGTATTCAAATATTCAGGAGGAGGGCTATAAAAGGTATAAACTGAGTTTTAAAACCCAGGATTTGCAAACTACCAGAAGCTTCCTTTTATGACAAGACTACAAGAGTACAGGGGTGAGGAAGTTTTGTTTTTTAAATCTTGTAGCCGGCGCTTTAAAATATGAACTGTTTTTGACGTTCCTTTAAAGTTGTGATTGTTATCTTAAGGGAATTACATGATCAAGTTGTAAACATTGTGATAAGCATCAGTAGATACCTAATATGCAAATGTTCAAGCATATTTCTAGCAGTGTTTTGCTGTTTGAAATAACATAATCAAACCAAAATATTTATAAATTTAGAATGCATGACAAAGTAGTGCTGTATTTGTTTAATATTGGTCCTAATAGCCAATTGATGAGCAGTGACATCCTCAAACCAAAAACAAATCCAGTGACCTGATGTTATTAATTTTGTCTAGATGACTGAGCATTAAACATTAAATGATGACGCACTTACTAACAAAACAAACAAAAAACATACCAGAACAACATTTACTGTATACCACAAAGAGTCCTCAAACTCAAGCTTATGATTTATATCTGACCTGTTCCAACTTGGAGCGAGGGACATTTTGCTGGTGAAAAAGAAGGATGGAATCACTCTGGCCTTTTAATACAGCATCTGCAGCACTGGAAAAAAAAAAGTGTGTCATAAAGTGGTTCTTCAACAACAATTGGACTGTAACTTCCAAAACCTGTGTTGTACCTGTTGGCTAGGTTGGTTGTGAAAACATACACCAGTTGCTTTAAAGTCTGTTTGGGTTCCACCTTCAGCCCTGGTCCAGGCTCTGATTTGAGATCACATAGACCTTGAACAGGACCCGCTAATGGCTTTTCTCCTGTGAGAAGGTTTCACAATCTAAATGGTCCGTCATTCATAACATTGATTGCATTTTGAGTTCTACAATACACTAGATGGAGCTAAATACATGTAATGATTTAAACAAACGTGCACCCCAAGCGTTCTCCCAGGTTAATGCTGTGAAATGTGTCTAGGCAGAAAATTGTACTTTATAAAATACATAAGAGTCCTGTATGCAAATGGCTAAATTTACTGTGGATAAGAGTGTGTGGTTTCTCCTCATCTTCTTCCGTGTCAGGCCCAGAGCACCATTCATCTCCACTATAAGGCTGCTTTCTCTCCAAAACACAGCGTCGCTTACTGCGCATGATGCCTTCTAGGAAAAAACAAAAAAGTAAACAGTAATTTAAATACAACAGCTTTAAAAGTCAACAAAAACATTTTAACTCCATGTTGTATGTGTCAAAATAAGAACAATAACAGTCCTGTAAGGAGATTTAAGTAAGATTATGACATATGCAGAAAGCTTTACTATTTTATGCACATACAAAAACCTAATCTTTTCATAAAAGCTAAATTAGTTTTTGCAATTTGCTTCAATGATGATTAGTACATATATTAGTGTAAGTATAACAGTCAGAATATACTTTAAATTTGCAAGCTATCTAAAGTGCAGCTCAAAGCTCTTCTGTTGTTTACAGTATGCCAAATCATATACAGGAAACCCAATGAGTTTCATTTTTCTACTAAATATGATGTTCAAGGCTGGATTTTGAGTTCAAAAGTTGAAAACAAAAATCTAAATTCACAAGATTTTTCACTACCCTAAGATCAGGTGCTCCCCAAATCAACCACAAAAAGCACTGATGCAACCTGTTTAAGTCAGCGTGGTGCAAGTAAAGCTTGGGGAAATTCTGACGCTGTCTGAAAGGTCAGGGCATTTCAGTGAGAAAGGAAACAAGTTCATAGGTCTCCTCCGTCCCAACATTCACTTCCTGCTGTGGAGGAGGCAATTTGGTGTTTCAATATTTTGTTGATAATAAAACCCATAGAACACATCTATAAGCACATATCATATAATAAATTCTGCTACAGTGGATAATGGAAATACCTCCTTTGGCATCACTCTCCACAGATGCGCGCATACTTCTCTCATCGGAGTCCATGGAGACGCTGCGTTCCCGCTTGGTTTTGGTTTTCAGCATCCCTCCAGAGGCGCTCACTGATTGGCTCTCAGACTTCAGAGCATGACTGCCAGGTGAGATTTGGCCACTCTTGACTCCATTGCCACCGACAACTTTTGGGCCCAGATGGCCAGCAGTGCCCTGCTGCTGAGCCTGGTTTACACTGGGGATGTGGGATCGACTCTCACTACTGACCTGTTTGCCATGATTGGCTAGTTTATTATCAGGGTGCATTTGACTGGCTGATGGTGTGGTATGGCGTATTCTTTGTTGCCCTCACATTGTTCAGTGGCTGTCCTAAAGGTAGAGACAATTTATCATATTAGTTCTTTGCATAAGTTCAAGAAACGCCCAAACAGATGTTTAAAAAGCAATGACAGGAAACAGCATTTTTAACAAGTAACCAAAATAGATTTTTAAAAGATCAATGATAAATCAGATTGTTTTAGTCTCAAATTAGGACTGTAACTACTTAATCATTTCTGATTAGTCAACTAGTCAAATAAATATTTTTTTTGGTTAAACTAAATAAGGATAGGATATCTTAAGTTTTCATATCCAATGTCCATAAAAAGAGGAAATACATTTATTCTGGCTTTAACAATTTTTTACATCCTAGACACACTCAAATGTGGTCATTTTTACACATTCATTTTTGTATTTATATATGAAAACATTAAATGAAAAACTTGTAATACATTTAAATACGTGAACTACAGAAGAAGTTGATCCCTCCAAATTCAAGATTTTTTTTCTATTCACCTGCAGTCTTTCGGCCAAATTCTTCTACAAACAAAATTATTTCACTTACCTCACACTTCATCTGTAACACTGCCATTGCGCTCTTGGGACATTCACGCACATATTGTCTGTAAATAACAAAAGTATATACAATCAATGGAGGTAAGCAGAAAAAGACCAATCATTTCAATGTGCATTTGACAACATTGTCGAACAGCCATTTCAACAACAAAAACATGCAGCCTTTTGAAACCACTATCTCTTTAAGGGAAATGGGCAAAGTGATGTGCAGCTCAGACGTTTTAGACTCCGCCTTCCTGCAACACTCTGCAAACCGCAAAACTCTACCGCACATTCCACAACACTCTGTAGCAATACCTGTCTCCCCGACCTGAGCCAGTCCATTCTTTTGTTAGTTACCCACATGACAAAACACATACAAACCTGTTAACATCACACCACATGTAATCCGGTTTCAGTTAACAAAGACAATTTTTTTTAGTAATACACATGAGCTCTTCTGTCACAAATGGGGTTTGAAGCTGCCATCAAACAAAAGGGGTCAACAAAAAAGAAACTTTGGCAGGTGCAAGCAAGACCTTTCCACACCTGCTTGTGAACAATAGCTTGTGAACAGCAGAGAGCCAGTTCACAAACACGCGGCAGCACAGATAGTTGGCTGACAATATGCAGATATCTTACTCAACATTTCCAGTGGATTCTATTTTCAGAACATCACCCAATGCTTCTTACTGTTCCTGAGCAGTGGGCCGACCCTTATCAAACCATCTGATGGCCAACTTACCTCGTCAGGTAAGGGCAGTGTTGAAATTCGTCATTGATTAACACTGCACAGAGCTTTAGCTTGTGTCGTCTATGAAGATCTCAGTCAGTCATTAACCAAGCAGGACGTCACTGCTGTTGACAAAAGTGTGAGTCAGTTGCTTTGTGTAGCTCAAAGTAAAGCAGGCCGTCCAATCATGGTCACTCTGAGCCTCAAGTAGGTTGGCCTCACCTCACATGCCTGTCTGGTGCATTTGATAGATAGCGGCGCGTGTGGAGTCTCATTAAAGACAAAAGAGTTTTTAAAAGTACGAAGATTTACATTGGCAAACATGAAACCATACATAAAAGATGTTTTGTCATTTAGTTGATTTGAACCAAAAACAAACACAAACTAACTTATGTGTAATGATGCTGGGGTATTTTGCTGGGATATACATTAATGTTGTTTTTAGTGTTTCACCATCTAGTTGTTCGAACAAAGATATTCCTTTTTTTTAAAAGGATTTCTTAGGTTTTATTAGACAGGACAACAGAGCGCGATATGGGGATGAGAGCGAAAGGAGGACATGCAGCAAATTTCCAGAGCCGGGATTCGTACTCACGACACTGCGGCAAACTGCACATGGAGGCTGGCACGTGTGCTGCCGCCTTAACCACTCAACCGCAGGGCAGCGCCAAAAAACCCAGATGAATACACTGTTGAGACTAAATGTCATTAGGGGCAAAAAGGTTTAATCAGACTAGACACACAGGCGCTTGCCCCGTCCATGTAAAGGTCCAGATACCAAAGGCGATCTCAGATACTACAACACCTCACTAGTTATAATTAATAAACACATATTGTACAGTTATTCAAACCTATCAGACATTACTACATCATATAACAAACTACAATAAAAATGTGCCTTAATAAAATATTTCTGTACCAAAGTACAGAAATATCACTATATACCCTTACTTGAACGATAAGACTGCAATTTTGTTTATTGTATTTTTAATCATCTTTTTTTTAACAGCACAGATACATTTGATTTGATTTGTGTTCTGTAAAGTAACAGCATTTCCTGCATAAAGAGGAAATGGACTTTGCTGATATGTCAGGGTCAGGAATGTATGCCATATTAGCAAGTTAGATGAGACTGGAATGGGTAATGCAGTTTACCGTGATTACAAATTTCAACAGGATATTAGTTGCACCGTTGTACAGTCCTGGTGGGTTGCAGTATTTTTAGAGTGAGGGGATATGAAGACCCAGAGAGCCCTGGTAAGTCATGGCCAAAAATGACGACAACATCGGGGCCAATCCCAGAACACAGATACCACAGAAGCACTCTGAGAAGCAAGCGTAAAACACAAGCCACAGTGTTTACTCGCACACATGAATAGTGTGTGTGGAGTTGAGAGCACACCCTTAACAGAGGTGTACAGATTTTACTCATGTGCAACTGAACAAACTTCATTTGCTCATGGCGCCACTAAATATGTGGCCTTGGCAAAGGGGCCTTGGAGATCACAAGACAGACTGACAATGGACTGAAGTTGGAGCAGGGCTGTCAGTGGTACTTGAGGATACTGAATGCATTGACAAAGCAGATTACTGTGCTTCATAGAGGCGACAGCTGCTAAGGCCCGTATCCAACCCAAATATCCCTTTGCATTAGAGATGACAACACAAAATATGATATTGAATCATTGCGCCCGCTACAATTCAAGAAACAAATGTTATAATATGAATTAAATGTGTCTGCAGTGATGCAGTCGCTGCATTGGACTGTTGTGGTGAAGAAGCAGCCGAGTCGAAAGACAAAGCTCTCGATTTACCGCTCAATCTACGTTCCTACCCTCACCTATGGTCATGAGCTTTGGGTAATGACCGAAAGGACAAGATCGCGGATACAAGCGGTCGAAATGAGTTTCCTCCGCGGTGCTCCCTTAGAGATAGGGTGAGGAGCTCAGTCACACGGGAGGAGCTCGGAGTAGAGCCGCTGCTCCTCCACGTCGAGGGGAGCCAGATGCCTCCTGGGTGCTTCCCTGGGGAGGCGTTTCGGGCATCCCACCGGGAAGAGGCCCCGGGGAAGACCCAGGACACGCTGGAGGGACTATGTTCTTGGCTGGCCAGGGAACGCATCGGGATCCCCCCGGAGGAGTTGGAGGAAGTGTCTGGGGGGGGGGGGGGAGTGACACTAACACATCACCCACATTTTGGATAGATAACTCAATTTCTCCAAGCTCCTCAGCATAAACATTAGAGTTCTAGTGTCTTGAGCATATAGCTTGTGATCAATAGGATAGCTGACTTTATGGACTCTAAAGGCTCTTGATAGGATGCAGTCTAGACAACACATTAGACATTCACTGACAGACAAGCAATCACTTACACCTCCATTCTCTTTAAACAAACAATTATTTTTAATGTTTACCGTCAGGATAATTCAGACCATGAGGAATATTGTAGCTGAGATGGCAACAATACATTTCCCAATTTGTTCCCTAATTTAAGATAAAAGAATCTAAGACCTTGGAACCTTCAGAACATATTTTACAAACTAAAATTTACAGAAGAGGGCAAATATTCTGGTGTGGAGCAAACACACACATTTAAATAAATCTCAAATGCTTCTACAGTGACAAGACATGGTTTTACACAGTCTTTGGTTACTTACCTGCTGCTCCAAAGTACCAACTTCACAACACAAACATTTCTAACATTTGGTTTGCCGCCTTTTGTGCAACTATGGAAGGGACGGAGGGGTTTAACTGCCTCCATGACACACAAAAGTTTCAAACAAGGCCAAAAATGTGGTTGACACATTTAGTTAGACAGGTGGCCTCACCATGAGCTCTGATCGCTCCAGGGCTTACTTGTAATAAGGACTTACGTCTAAAAGCCCCTGGGACCAAGTTGAGGACTGGTTTCAGCTCTTTTCTCTTTTATGTTTTGTTGTCATACGCTGCTGGACAATAATTCATTATGTTCAACTGTAGTTATGTGAAAAGGCCTGTCACAATAACACATTTTTAAGTGTGCAATATTATCAATAATACCCTTTGATTGTAGATATTCCATATCTAGGACTTAAACCTTCAGTCAGCAAATTCTTACTTGTATCTGGTTTTAATGTATTATTATTTTTTTTATCTTAATGTACAATAGAAATAATTGACAAGTTCACCCTCTTGACTATATATTGTAAAGGTGCAATGAAACAAAGTAGTGGCATTATGATCATAATGTTTCTCTGCTCCTCAGATGTTAGAATAAATAATAAACCATACAGTGTTAATATTTTACTTATTGAACAACATATAGTCATTATTATGACAGGCTGAAGAGTGCTTAACATGCTGTAAATTTGCAATTAAACAAAAGAAATGCCTCTTAGTGATGTTTTGGCTAAATTGTTAAAGACTTTGGGATTGTGTAGTTGTATCTCAGAGAATCTCGGGTGGACTAATGTTAATGTTTGTAGTAATTTTGTCTAGAAGCCTAATTTGCTAATTTGACACTTTACTGTAGTTTAGAGATAAAAGAAAAACAAAACCGCTGTTTCTTTCCTCCCTGTCTTTCTCATGTTCACTCATGTTTGAACCCTGTCACTACCTGGATTTGCGCCAAAGGTCAGAGCTTTCGCATTCACACTACAGACCATCTCTTATTGGTGGTACAGATCATGATCTGCAGGAGCATTCACACCTGGATTTTGGACCAAACTAAACAGAAAAATCTTTAAATCCAAAACAAGTTGTTTTAGAGCAATATTGCAGTTCACAATGAAGAGAATGTAAAATCAAAATCTATGTACACAGTTTACCACTAAATACCAGAAGAAAAGCATAACGTCTTCCTTATTTTCATTTCAAGCACAATTCTGGAACCATTTGGAACCAGACAAATTAGGTATGATGCTTGTTTACCTTAAAAAGACGACATTATGAACTCCATAAATGGATTAAGATTAAGGTACACTTTATCATCCCCGTAGGAAAATTGACTCATATTTCATCTCCCCAGGTCTTTGTGCTAGACTTGGTCAGGAAAACCTTCGCTGGAAGATTTTACCTATGAGGCGAGAGTGCTCTCTACTCTGCCACTGTAAATTGATTGTAAATTAAGTTCGTTTTAGCATGTTTACATGTCGGTAGGGATGTCAAGGTTATTTGGTTAATCAATAATCAGGATTATTTGTGTCACAATATAATCGCGAGAACCAAAAATATTATCGTGAAGCAAAATTAAGTATTTAGTAGTTTCATCTATCGTCCAAAAAAACAGACCTAAATGTAACTTACTTTTTATTTTTGCATCTTTGCATCTGACTGTTTTTGTAAAATTTTACTTTATTTTGTCTTTTAGAAAGTAAAATTTCATTAAGCCGGTCACAAATTTGAGTAACAGTAACATGCCAGCCTCCGGGAATGAAAGAAAATGAAAGATTTCACTGTCATTTGGTCACAGTATCTGTAATAATTATGAATAATGAATTGTGATATTTTTTCTCACAATAGTCATAACAGTAACATTTGATATTGTGACATCCATACATGTCAGGCAGTTCTAATGGATTTTTCCAAGGGCTGAGCTTATTCACCCAACCTGTGTGCAGATGTGCTGTTGGTCAGATGTTTGGGACTCAGTATTTTGAACAGAAACTGTCATTTTAATCAAAATGTGTCAAAATGTCGTGCAATCTATCTCGTTTGCGGTGAACTCTCTTTTTGAATCTCACCAATAACGTCACAACTTGTATTGTTCGTACTACTTCCAGAATTCCTATTTCTCAGATTTACGCAAACAACCGAGTGCAGTGTTCATGTGCAACTTCCACTTGGAAAGTTTTACTTACGATTTACCACCACATGAAAGCGCCATTATTTGGACTTTGTACTTATAGACTAACAGAAGTCAGAAGGTGAAATGCTTTTCAGTCAAGGATTATTATAAGGTCTTTTCATTAGGCCCACAGAGTCCGGAGCAGTCTCTGTGTTCTGTCATGTGGAAGGTTCTCAATATCCCATTATTCTTTTATAGCTCACCTTAGCAGTGCTCCCTGTAACTTAGCCCAAACTTCTCAGATCACCTATGCAGATAAGAAACATGTCAGCTGCACTAACCAGATCCGTCTGTGTGGACAGAGCTGGACTCATTACTCATGGTTTAGTCAGATGTGGACACAAGTAAACTTCAGATCAGAAGTAGGTCGACTCTACCTCTGTCACTTCATCCACAACTACAGGTTTAGTAAAAAGCTTGTAAATCATAGAAGAATCTGGTCCAAACAGAAAAACAACGTACAACATACATTTACATCAGCCCTAAGCAAATGTAAAAGGATGAGATCACACATACAGGTGGAAATGTAAAAGAAGAAAAATGCCAAAGAGCATGCACTAATTCACCTTCAGTGGAAAGCAATGCACAGTGAACTGTGGCCTTAAAAGACAATTCAGATCAAGTTGCAAACTCTGTTAGGGGCTATATATAGAGCACCAGGACATTGTAGATACACAGCATGAAGTGCGCGCAGTGCACAGTGCAGTTGCACACACATCTGAGCTGTGGGGAAAGAGCGTCAAGTCGAAGCTATACA
Organism: Chaenogobius annularis; assembly: GCA_015082035.1. NCBI lineage: Eukaryota > Metazoa > Chordata > Actinopteri > Gobiiformes > Gobiidae > Chaenogobius > Chaenogobius annularis. The sequence goes on from BJKM01000060.1 coordinate 703,310, forward strand.
GTCAAGTTTATGGGCCTATTGCAATGTTTAGGCCCGCTACTTGAACATTTGAAGAAGAAAAAAATAAATAAATGTGGAAAAAAGTGTTTTCTCATATCCTGACGTTCAGACTAAAATACACGCCCACATACAAAGGGACTGACATTTTCGCTAGTGCGTCTTCAGTTGTTTGTAAACTTTGGAGAGAACTGTAATGAAATCAAATGACAAGAATTATGAAACGTTTTAACTGATAACAACGCCACAATCAGCTTGTCTGAGATTATGTGTCTTAATTTTCTACTTTGTTTGATATAGGCTGCTGATCATGTCTGGAGAACTATCAGGAAATGTCACCACCCCATTCTTACACTACACGATCAAACAGCTTAAGTAAAAGCAACACGTGGATCAGCCAATGTAAGAAAAGTGCTTATCATTCATCTTCTGCATACCTAATGAACAGATTAGCTGCGATTTAGCATCAAGCCAATCAAATGTTGCCTTGACACACACTTTCAGGTTAGCTAAGAAAGCGAGTGTCATAACAATCCAAACCCCGGGGTTATCTAGTTATATCTGAAACTGCTTAACATTCGTTTTTGCAGAACATTATGATGCGTGGTTTGGAGGATGTGTGTCCCTGATGTGAACCCAGCAGTGAAGCGCTGTGGAGGAGACGAGCTAACTTTAGCATGCTAGCTCCTCGCGCTGAGCTGACGTCGCCGTAGCACACATCTGCAGGCGAACGAAAGCTAGCTAACGGGATCTGAACTTTCACATGGGTTTGTCACTGAGCAGAAGACTTTCCACAAGAGCACAAACTTAGACAGGCTTTTACTTACAGGTATAGAGCTTGATGCACGCCATAAGCAGCGTGCTCAGAGAGGGTCAGTGTTTGTTAAGAGTGGACAGTCCACATACCCCATTTGGCAGTGCGACGTGAAGAGGCCGACGTGAGGACTGACGGCCAGTTCACATTCCCCGGAGCCGCCGCCGCTGACACCGCCACCTCTTGCTCCCGTCACTTACTCCGCAAGATGCCCCGTAGTCTATCGTTAATTCCGTTTGTTTGATGAATAAAAACCACAGCCGTAGTTTGGTATCAGTGAACGGTGACAAATAACGCAGAGCGTCTTCTATGCTGAAGTTTGGCATGAAATGAGAGGACGCGTCACCTTGCAGCGGTTCATGACTCCCACTGTTCAAGATGTGAAGGGCAGGACGAGTCCGCAGCTTATCACTCCAGCCGCTGCTCACAATCAGCCCGTGTGGACATCTCCCGATGTTACAAGATCTGGACTCATTTCTTTTTGCGTTTGAAATAAAAATATCAATAGGCTATAATAATGTAACACGGGGAAAGAGACGTTTGGTTCACTGTCTTTATACACACTCATCATGCAAAGAATGCTGTCTGTCACCTACAGTTGTTCGCCATGCGTTATTACTATGTGCAGACCACACTGAATTCGTGATGGACAATATTCAGATGTTTTAAGGCTGCGCTGTTTTCCAGATGAATGCTCCCTCTGGTGGTCTGGGTATATGCCCTCGTGCGAACTCTGCTCTCAACATGCTTCAACATGGTGAGCTGACGGAGACTTCCTCCTTCTTCTTTTTGTTTTTTTCATATTTTCTTTTATATCATGCTATTGCGTGATTGTATTTAATATCTTTCTTCTAGTCATTTGAATTGGAGTTCTTAAATTATTGGCCACTTTCTCCACACCTGTTGAACCCATAAACTGAACCTTGTTTGTGGAGATAGTCCTTGTGGTAAATATTTATCATAGTTTTTCATCCATCAAGTTCCAGTTTGTGAAGAAAATTTGACAAGAAAGACAACAGAATACCTCAACCTATGTCATCAGAAAGTGCCATTCCATCAAAAATGCATGATTTTAAATAGATTTTTGGCCCTTCTTTGCAATCTGATTCCTACGTGACCATTGTGGAATTACCTCCACCTATGTCATATTTGCTGGCCATGTCCAACCAGAAAGTGACATTAGAAACCTCACCAAAATTGTCAGTTTGGAGAAAAACTGGAGGCAAAACGTTTGGTCAAAAATCTCAACTGTAATCCCGTTCCTTTTGTTTTACTGAAAAGTGTAATCTAATGTGTCATATGGACTTCAAGATATGGTTTATTCAGTCCACTATTCCTCACCATTAAAAGACAAAGTTAATAGGTTTAATAGGATGAGGTAATGAGAGAAAATAAATGATTTGAGTAAGGTCAAGAGAAAAACAAGGGATCAGCGGGGACTTGGAGACAGGTAGAGAAACTGAGCTAGTGAATGAGGCGGAGGACAAAAAAGTGAAACTATGTTGTCATGGAAACTGGCAGGGATCTGAAGAGAAAAACAAGAATGTAAATTGGTTTTGCCCTTAGGTACAGTGCTGTTGCTGCTGCAGGGAAGAAATCATCCTCAGTATATATTTTAGTAAGGACCACCCATTATAGCACATGTAGCCTGAATAAAGCAATTTTCAAAACTATTGCATCCATTATAACAATTGTCATGCTTAAGGATGGAGGCAGCAGTCAAACAAAGGCTATTTTAAATGTCTTTTAAACTAATTGGACATTAAAACATAAAGGAATTGAGGTTGGAACTCATGACGTTCACGTGGGAAATAGCTGAATTAAAAAATACAAATAAACATAAAACACAGAACAGAACAATGACCAAATAAACATCAACTAAACATCAAAAGAAACACGGCACATTTAAATTCAAATAAAAGTCCCATTTGGTCCAAAGTTGATAAAATTTGAACATTTCTATATTAAGTCCGAATGTAATTTTTTCCATTGTCTAATGTCTGTTACTATGTCAGTCCAGTCAGTGAGGTTTGTGTCATCCATTTCTTTCTTTTTTTTTCCCGCTGCCAAAAGTACTAAAATTAAGTGGGATGGCAATTTAGTTATTTATCCCCCTGATTGAATAAATAAAAAATATGATAAATATGATAAAAAATTATGTCACAGGGTTATAATGGTCATTACTTTCTTTAATTTCTTGGTTATAATAACTCCTTATTTGTAAATACCCATGAAAGTCCTGTTTATCCAAGCCAAAGGATTCTATGTGAAAGACTTCATATGATTATCTTTTACAATCTGCTGAAAAACCTTTATACCTTTTGTAATCCAGACCTTGAATCTCAGGTCAGTACAAGTAGTTCGTAAGGTAAGCACAGATTTTACCAAGGGATTCTTAACTTCTTCCAAATGACTCAACCGTTTGTCATCTTCCAGTAAAGCCTGTACAGGAACCCCCTGTGCAACATTAATTTCAATCATTTTCCATTGCAACTCTCTCATTTTTGCTGAAATAAAGTATGGTAAACCCCAACCTCCTTTTTCCTTTGATAGTTGTAGAGGTTTGAATCGGATATGAGGTTTTTTTTTGCCCTGCCATACACATCTTGAAATAGTTTTATTCCACTCATCACATAGCCGGTGGAGGATGGAAATTGGGAGAGTCTGGGATAGATAGAGAAATCTGTGCAAAACATTCATTTAAAAAAAAAATGTTTCAGTACTTTGATTATTGGATCAGAGTCAGTTTTTCAATATAATTATTTGTGATAGAGAAGAGGTGTATAGTTTTAGCTAAGATTGTTGACAGTTCTTAATGGAGGGCTACACCTAAATCTTTAAGGGATTCTGGTTGACATTTAAATGGGTAGTTTTTTTTCTAAAGGACAGAGGGAGAGTTTCAGTCTTTTATATTTTCAGTTTGTATCCAGACATAGGACAAACATCATCACATTGGGTATGGGAATTTATGGTTTGGTCAAATATAGGAGGAAATTTTATGTTCTGTCCCCTCAATTGTGCCACCATAAATTGTTTACGATTGTCTAATATGTTGCCAATGGTTCCAGGTACGAAGCAAAGAACAGGGGGACCACGCACCCCTGCCTCATCGCGCTTTCCAAAGTCAGTGGGTCTGTCAAGTGACCATTAAGTTTGATTCTTGATGTTGGGCTTTTGTAAAGAACCCACATTTTTTTGTTTTTTTATCATTAAATCTATTTTAATAATAGTCATTGAAGAAAGAGACGTGGGGGTTGTCTAATCTGGTCCAGTCCTCACAGAGACATCTAGATGTCACCATGACACGCTTTTTATCACTGAAGGTCTTGGGCGCTGGTTCAGGAACGAGTTGAGAGCCAGGGAGCAATCTGCATGGTCAAGCTTTATTTTCCCAGCTTTTTTTGGCAGTTTTAGATATTCGGAGATCCAAGCCTCCATAAACTTGACTACATCTTTTCCCTTCTGTGTTCTCTGGAAGACCGACAATCCGCATATTACCTCTGCGATTATGATTCATCAGATCGTCTACTTGTTCAGGCAGGACGTTTACCTGGTTTGTCAAATCTGCCAGTTTGGCTTGCAGGGTAGAGATGTTTTTCAAATCAGCTGCTGTTGCTCGGCTGTCCAGTTGTTAGTTTTGGATTTTAAATCCTGCATTTCCGCCAGGGCCGCATCCATCTTTGCGTCTATGGCCTTTCTAATCTCATCAGTTATCTCCTGCAGAGCCACCATATTCACTGGGTCTATCCCGTTCCTGGTCTCCTATGGAGTGGCACCTGGCCCAGACCTAAAGCGGGTGGAGGTGAGGCGGGGCGGGGCGAGGCGAGGCACTGCTGTGGGGCTAGCTAGCTTAGGTGTAGCCTGGTTCTCTGTGGTGTTGTTTTTGTTTAGTTTCTTAGACATGTTCCCAGAGTAAGCATCCAAGACAAATCCAACGGACTCGACCAAGCTAAGCGGCCAACATCCGGGAACCAAGAATGCAAGTTTTTCAAGACATTTTTGAGCAGTACACACATCTGTAATTGAAAATTAATGCCACACTGTGAAACATTCCAGGCCAAGAAAGATATCCCTGGATGCAAGCAGGTGATGGACTCCCCATCAGAAAAGTTAGTGCAGCTTTAAGGCCAGACTTACAATGGATGGTTAGATTTCTTAAAATAATTTGAGAATAATTTTATGAATTAAGTTGTCTGACAATAATTTTAATGACTCTCTGGTTTGAATCCTCACTACTTTAACCCACGGCCAATTATGAGTCAGTGCTAGTAAAGCCTCTGCAGCTGAGTGAGGGAATTCTAGAGGTTGTGATGTTTTCACATGAGGCGTGGTTTGTGGTATATTATATAAGAAAACCTTTATACAGGTTTAGGCGCTGGAAACTAAGGGACAATTGTGATTTGTAATTATTCTTTAAAGAAGAGTGCGTGTTATATACCCTACCTTTAATGTTATCCTGTTGCAGTGCTCCCAGGGCCATCTTGCAATGACGATTTTGGAGTTAATACAGTATTATAATACAGTATGTGTCCTATCACAATTATGCAGACGACACTCAGATCTATGTTTCACTGACGGCAGGTGAATATGGACCAGTGGATTCACTCTGTCACTGCATCCAACAGATCAGTGTGTGGATGCAAAACAACTTTCTCCAGCTGAACTGAAATCATCGTCTTTGGCCCACAGAAACAAAGACAAAGTGTTAACTGTCACCTCCAGAGTCTCGCTCTAAAACCTACAAATCAAGTTAGAAATCTGGGGGTAATAATGGACTCAGACTTGAATTTTAACAGCCACGTCAGATCAATCACATCAGCAGCTTTTTACCATCTAAAAAAACATTGCCAAAATCAAAAGTATAGCGTCTAAACCAGACCTGGAGAGACTTATCCATGCGTTTGTCTCTAGTAGATTGGACTACTGTAACGGCCTGCTCACTGGCCTCTCCAAACGAGCTGTAAAACAGCTGCATTACATCCAGAACGCTGCTGCCCGGGTCCTGACTAGAACCAGGAAATACGATCACATTAGTCCTGTGCTCAGATCTCTGCACTGGCTCCCTGTGGCTCAGAGAATAGACTTCAAAACAGCTCTGCTTGTGTACAAGTCTCTCCATGGCCTAGCACCAAAGTACATCACGGACATGTTAGTCCCATATGAACCATCTCGGACTCTGAGGACCTCAGGGACCGGCCTCCTGCTGGTGCCTAGAGTCAAGACTAAACATGGGGAATCTGCGTTTCAGTTTTATGCAGCTAAAATCTGGAACAGTCTTCCTGAGGATGTGAGACAGACCTCTACTCTGGCAATGTTCAAATCTAAACTAAAAACTGTTTGTTGACTGAAATGCTTTTCTTTGCACTCTTCTCTTTTATGTTTTGAACTATTTGCGATGTCTTTGTGATTTTAATGCATTTTTTGGTGAAGCACTTTGAATTGCCTTACAAATAAACTTGCCCTGCCTTGATTATTATAAAATGGTGAAAACCATTAGGGAAATGGTTTTCGTGGTGACTCATTTTACTGGGAATGGAGGCAGCTTATTTCACTGAGCATTTTCTCACTATGAAGGACACTGTGTCATCTGGACATAATAATCTGATATCTGGGCCAACAAGTAATTCTGATACAGTTTTATAGCAGAAACCGGTTTGGTTTTATGTTTTGTAAGAAACAAAAAAAGTAAAATAAATGATCCCAGTTACCATGTTTCTGGTTAAATGGGATATTTACTGAAATTAATCCAAATGATCAGGCAAGAGGGGATTTAATTCTATTATTACTGTTTTGATGGAGAATGGGATCACATAGTAGAGTCTAGTGGATTAATTTCTGTTGTAGATAGACAAGGATTGTTGACAGGTGGTTAGCTCCAGAAGAATTTGTCCTTCATTATCAGTTTGTTTGGTCAACTTGTCTCCCAGCGGGCCTTTTTAGCTACTATTTAAACCTCTGTGTGTGTGGAAACCATAGTCAGGCTTGAATAGCCGATACTAGTACAATGTTTTGATTAGTTAATTCACCGGGTCCCGGACTGATGGTAAATAAACTTCTACTGCCTCAGAAATCCGGAGTCTCCTCCTTACAACTCAAGGGCTCATTACCACAACACCTCTTTTTCCCTAACATTTACCATGCGAGTGACAGTGTTCAATGGCTTAGTAGCACCATACAATTTTGGAAAAGCTGCTGTCATGGTGGAGGTGTGATTCCATAATGCCTCAAGTGTTTCATACATTTTGTATTATATTCCATGTCAGACTAGTAAAGTAATATTGGGGCATTGTGGTAATAAAGTAATGATATTATGATTATTTCTCATCTTATTTATTGTCAGTTACCCACTTCATCAAAAGTAATTCTCTTACACTTTAACCTCTCGAAGTCATTGTTTAGGAATACAAAAAACAGGTTTAATTCTAAAATCTTTTTACTTTTGCGACACGAAATGATTGGAAAGACAGCAATACTTAGTGTATATGAAAGCAATACTTATATGATTTATTTATTTGTTTATTCATGTATTTTGTATTTATTCATTTATTTATAATGTTTTAACCCACAAACAGTGAAACACAATGGAAAAAACCTGACAGCAGATGGCAGTACAGTTACTTCTATGATTCAATTTTAGGGGTCTAGTTGTCTCTTTGCTCAGTCAGGTTAAGTAGAAATTAACCTTTGCTCTGATAACAACAACAATAAATAACAACAACTACATTTTTTTGTTAACATAACATAACATAACATGTGGTTCTGATAAATGTTGGGCCAAGTCAGTTGTTTTACATAAGAATTGAAATAGGATTACCATCTCCCTGTAAACACAATTAATGCTAGTTTGTTGTGTCCTTGAACTAATGTGCTGTGGCTGTTCAGCTTTAACTGTATTGTTCTTGAGAGCGAGATAATCAGATTTAGTTTGAAATATGTCAGTGTTGTTGTTGTATGTCTTGGTATTGTTGTCAAGACTTGTTCTGTTTCATCTGAAAACATCTTATTTTATCCTAACAAAAGACCATATTTAGCTCCTGTTCCGCGCTTTTCTGTATATTTGCGCTTAGCCGGTCTGATCTGCTGTTGGCACTGGTCCAGAGGTGTCTTCACAGTGGCCTGTTACACAGCCCTTAACACTGCGTGTATTGGCATTTGTAATGAGAGACACAGAGCCAGTGGAGCTCATGAAGTTTAACAGGGGGCACACGAGGTGAGGTCCTTCACTATTTGAGAATCAGTGCTGACCCTTAAAGAGGTTATGGGCACTGGAGGTGTTGCAGTGACCTTTTGTAAGCTGTGAAAGTCTGGCCAGAGCTCACAAACAAACAGTGTGTGCGTGGTCCATGTGGCAGCAGCCCCTCTGAAACCGCCACAGCTCCAACCGTCTGGATCCTATTAGACTCCTTTGTCTTTCTCCAGCCTCCCCTCCTGGTTCTACTGTCTGTTTTTACTTTGTGTTATTCATATTCATTCCATCACATCCCTCCTCCCGTTCTCAAGCATCCCAAAATGCATTTCGTCAGGACTGTGAGGCAGATGTTGTGTTATTGGGCCATATGAAATCTCAGAGCCAAATTCGGACATTGAACTTCAAACAGCACATAATCTAAAAACCAATAATGTCTTTGGTTGTGCTAAGGGAGACAACAAGCTTATTCTATTAGTCCTTGTAAAAACGCATGACTCGACTTACTTGACGGCACAACTGGCAACAAGTGGCCCCATCTGGAAGTGCCATCAGCCTGGAGTGAAAGCTGTGTGCTGTGTGCTGTGTGCCCTGCTATAAGAACATTGGGAACTGCACACAATCTCACACTTCAGTTTACTTGATATGTGTAAGTGTGTCTGTGGGTTACACTGGACCACAGCATGGAGCAGGGAAACATTTGCCTCGCTCCCCTTGCTCGTCTCTCCCAATCCTGTCTGTGTAATTTATTCCAGCCTGGACATTGGAGTTGCCAGCAGCGATTCATATCGTTTTTATCTTTTAGAAAAGCCCTCTACTGCTTCCAGATGGAAAAATCACTTTGGGCCCCCAGTGTGTTTATGAAAAAAATTAGATGTTTTAATGTTTTTACCAAGATGCAAAGGGGGAGGTTGCTCTTGCTACAACTTGTAGGAAAAAATATATATATGAAGTAATATTGCGGCAGAATTTTTCTTTTTAAAGCTCGGTAATTAAAGAATTTGAAGCCCCAGATTCTAACGCACAGTTTTATTGAGTATTTTTATAGTCACCTTTCTTAGAAACAGCACTCCTGTGACCTCTCCTGTACAGGCGAAGACCATTTCAAAACCAGTAACTATCTACTTTACTGCCTTGTAAAAATGAACATGTGAGCAGGAGGACATGATTCCCACTCCCACTGTAAGTTTTACTATAGAATACCTGTTTATCCATATCAGCGGTGAGTAGAGTGTAAAAATAATGTTACTTCAAAATTACATTACTCAAGTAAAAATCCAAAGTACCGGTAGTGTAAAAATTACCGGTAGTCCAAAAATTATTCAAGAAAGTGTAATAAGGTATTTGTAAAAGTATTTGTAAAAGTATTTACTCAAGGAAAAAAATAAAAAAAAATATATAAATATATGTATCAGATTTGTAATTTTAAGTTGATGTAATTGGATGGACAAGTGGATGGAAAAGTATTAACGCTAAAATCTGACACCTAAATTAGAAAAAACTGTGCAAGAAACACACTTTTGTCAAATTTACCAAAACTTTACTTCAAATTAAATGTTACTCAAGCAGGAGTAAAAGTATGCGGTCCAAGAGGTACAATTTCTTCAAAATGATATTCAAGTAGATGTAACTGAGTAAATGCTGCAGTGAGCACTACCCACCTATGATCCATATGGGTTTGACTTTGGATCTAAAGACTCGAATATTCCAAAGCATAGCATTAAACATATCTATCTCCATGGAGACAAGCAGGTGACTCTACCAGGCCAAGTTACAAGTCAGATCTGTGGAGAGTGGAGCCCACTTACAGTAAGAACGCATGTTTTTGTAGTATTTTTCAGCAATAAAACATACTTAATTGAATAAATGCAAGATTGATATGCATGTTTGACGTAATATTGTGGAACATTCCAGGCAAGCAATAACACCTACAAGGAAACAATCAAGTAGTGGGCCCCCCCACCAGAAACGTTACATAATGCACCTTTAACAATCTTAAGACCCATAGGAAAAAGCTGGATGTGAGTGTGAAAAATATGCTCTTGGTTTATGGAACTTTCATCTTTATTGTATATGTTCCCAAAATGTTTAAGACAACTTTATTTTTGGCTATAATAACGTTGACCTGTATCATAATGCCTTTCATGCTGTGATTAATGCCATTATAATCTTGAAACAACAATCATGCCAGCCAGCATTATACACATTCACACCACTTCAATTAGCGGTGTAGTTGTAAATCAGACAACGCATGTTTTTCCCATAGCAAGGAGTTAAATTATGTTTGACATCAGTGGAAATTTACTTACCAATTTGACTGTCATCTTTGGAGCATTTCTCGGTTTTTAGAGAAACTTCTCAAGATGCCATCATGCCACAGAGCTCCTGTTCAGAGCGAGTGATAATTGACTGCTGTACATCTGGGAATAAATTGGATAATAATTCCCCAAATGCAGCAATGTTTTCAACATTAAACATGGCCTCAGTGACAGTGGCTTTGAATGAGCTGCCTGAAATAATGGGGGGAAAAGTCAACATCTGACTAAATACATTTTGTAAACTGCTTTTGGGGGGATAAAGACAGTTCAGCATGTCACATATAATTGTATGTATGCTGCTATGCAGGTGCTTGGTCTGGATCATTAACTAATCAAAAGAATGTTTAAGTATTATGTAAATGACCTGCTAACATTTATTTATTTTTGTGTTGTATTTATTTATCCAAGCTTAGAAAAAGGCGCTCACAGTGAAACGAGAAATGTTATGCTCAAACAATGTTTGTATTTATTAGTGTGACGAGAGACGTAATTGAGTTTGACACCACATCCAGTAACTTCTTGAATGTGCAACTGTGAAGTCCAAAGTGTTTGGTGTCCGGGGTTTGCAGGAATGTCTACTTTTGACTGAGTGCCACAGTTACTAAGTTATTACTAAGACAAATTTTAAAAGCTATAGTCAACTAAAATAACACAATCCCGCTTTGAATGAATACAGCACCTTAGTTGGCTAACCTTTAGTCAATTGCCTGTCTTGTCTTCACTATTACATATAACTTAATATTTTGTTTCAGCTACGAATCAGATTGCTTCTTGTGCCAGGTCAAGCCGAGAAATACTAGTCTGAGAACAAAACATGCAATTTATGCCAAGGTCATTTCAACTAAAAAAACCAAAAAAACGAAACAAAAAAACTATACATTTGAAAGGTTTTATCTCCTGAATTTCAAACTTGCCACTATTTAAATGTAAAAGCCAGCTGAAGCGGATATATGCACACTGATCAGCTGAGGCAGGGATGTGTCTGTGTCCTGTTGTGGGTTCTGGGGTGTGAAATGTTCAGGTCTGGCTGCTTGGTCCTGTGCTCCTATAGTGGCTAGTTGTGGCATAACCGCTCCCCAGACCCTGATGGACAGTGGTCAAGTCCGTGTTCAGTGCATGAATACTGCATGCTACATTAGCTGCCAAAGCCTTTCCACATGTTGTTTGCTGAAGGCCTCTGTGGTGCTTAAAGGGCGTCTGGCTGTTTCAGCTCAGATCATTCAGCACTTTATAAGACTGAATAGACTCACTGCAATTTAACCACTATTACAACAATGCTATGTCATTACATTATGTCAGATGTGATATGGACTGAACAGGACCCTACACTGTAAAATGTACTTTACACACCTCTAATAATTCAAGGTGCAATGTATTTGAATACATGCCTCCTTTCAGACTGATTTGTAATTAGATAATTGTATCATATTTTGTTATTTTCAAATCATATCATGTCACCAGCTCAGGGCCCCTTCAACCATACCCACAAATGCCCCTGCTTACCTTTAGTATATACCACTAGGGGTACATTGATGAGCTTGTGAACCCCTGCCATGGGATTTTTAGCATGAAAAGTAACTACCAACAAACATTGTTTTTTATGCACATAACTAGCTGGAAATTCTGTAAGAATACATCAGGGAAAAGCAGAATTGTATAAAGCAGGAGAAGTTGCTCCGAGATTTATGTGAAACAATATTTAAAGACTTTTCTCTTGGGAGGCCCTATAGGCTGCCCCATATCCCAAGTCCAGTCATTTGGATGTGCTGTGTTCAGGTATGAGCTCTGAAGGGAGACAAGTACTTGGGGGTCATGGACCGCCTGGACCTCTATTTTATGAGCTGCGCTCTGCCTGCTGTCGGCCACATAAATGATGATGGAACAGCTTTATTCAGAGGCTGGTTGATATATGTTAGCCTGTCCACTTGAGCGGTACTACAAGACCATTTCTCTGCCGATATGTGTGGGCAAAAACACTCTGGGGTAATGGAAAAAATGTGACCAACATACGCACAATGAAAAAAATAACCTCTGGACTCAACTTTTAAATTTAACAAACGATGGGCAAAATGGGACAGTTATTTTGGACGTGATATTCTTTAATCCTTCTTTTTTGTCTAATTATATTTCCTTTACTTATCTTGTGTTCTCTCTGGTCCTGCTTGGTTCTTAATTTCTCCTTTCTTTTGTTTTGTTGTTTTTTTGTTTTATGTTCATGTGGGGTTTTTTTTTAAAAGGAAATAATGTGACATGAATGAAAAATAATATAATATAAAGTAAGACTTTTTGGCCTCAAGACCAATATTCTCATTTGGCAAAGTTTTTGTTTTTTACCAATCACACAATAAGAAAAAACACAAGCAGAAGATTTTTAAAAATATATTTTTCTCAGTAATGTTATTATTTTTACCGGTAGACACATTCATTTGAGTTTGTTACTGTCTTTCTTCTGAGTAAACAACACTTCCTCTACCACTGATAAACAAATAAAACAAACTAACAAACAAACTAACAAACAAACAAACAAACAAACTTGGTGGCGCAAACGCTTTTCCCCCATCACTTTGAGAGTTTGGAGATAAGTGGAAACACACATCCTCTAAGTGTGTGCCAACAAATACTGTTTTCTCATCCAGCGTCTGAATCATCTGTTATTTAGCTTAAGCCACACATCCTTATACAGGTGGTCCCACGGCAAATGAGAGGTTAGCTTTGCCCTCAACAATGCCAACACTAATGACGTTTTTAATCATAGGCCTTGCTCAGAGAACCCACCTGTTTTGTCAAGTGTTGCGATCACATAAAGTCGTGTGGTGGATGGGGCGCTGTGGGAGCGGGTGACACATGTGGAGGCTGCAGTGTAATGTGTTGCCCAGATCTCTTTTCTCTTATGTGCCGCCAAAAAGACTAAATCAAAGTTAAGTTTACCCCATCGAAGCTGCTCAATGAAGGCATGGCACCTGTAAGCTTTTACAGAGATAAGATAGTCCGTGAGAGATTTGTGTGCGCTGGAAAACATACTACTTTGTGTCTAAAACAGGAATTTGCTTGGCCATTAAGATTTGAGGTTATTTAATACGTTTGAAACACGTGCCTCTAACTATTCAACAACCGTATATGTTTTCATACTACAGCATTGGCTAGTCTTACATTGTGGATGATTGCTGTCAGGACAATCCACAGCTCCCTGACTTGTCCCAAAAATGTTCAGCCATTCAATTTTGCCTTGTTATTTGATATTGTTCCATTCTACGATGGCAGACTGGAAAGTGGGCAAGGAGCCAACATATGCTGCACTAAAAGAAAATTCAAGTTAACTCATGCATTTGAAAATAGATTAATATCGAACCTCGTAGGTTCAGGATTTTTCTCTGAAAGACATCACACAACTTTGCAAGTTTATACACACATGGAAAATAATACTTGATATCAAATATGCATCAGTTTATATTGAGATTAATGATCGATGTTAGCCATCTGGGAATTATACATTTCTTGAATGGCAGAATTCCTACTGACTAAGCATCCCAGCTGTTGCACCAAAGGCATTTTTGAATTTTGCCTCTTGCACAAATGTCTTCTGATGCCACTCCAAGTCTTGTTTGTGCCAGATCTCTCTCTATGTTGCTGAACTTGTGCAGGTGAATCAAACTGGCTGGACTTGACAGTGTGCCAAGGGCTAATGCCTGTAAAGTGTAGCTTTACGCACCTCTTTTAATCATCTTTGTCTGTTGTTTTCTGACTTTGAACTCACAGCCCCATCTTTAAAGTCCTCGGGACCCATGTTGTTTTATGTTGGATGTTTATCACATGTGTCTGTTCAACAACTGCTAAATATAGTGAGGATCTGGCCACAAAAAAATGATGCCTATACTAATTACAGCCTTCCCTCTGCTCTGGAGTCGCCTCAAGTCACAGCAGGTTTATGGGCCGCATCCATATTGCACTGATACAAGTAGCTTTTGTGCTCTATGCTTCCTTTCCTACTTTGTTCCTTCCTTCTTTCCTAATTTGGGGCAGCACCAAAGCTAGCAGCCTTGAATTGGCTTGGATCTTCTGTGTCTACATACTTCGGGTGTGCAATATTGACAAAACCGTATATCTCAATATTCAGATTACAGTATGTACAGTGTGTTTTATTACTACATTTTCTTTGGTACTCCAGTCTCTAGAGTTTACAATCACTTGTTCGAACTGAATACCTTTGATTCATCCATCCATTCATCCATCTTCTTCCGCTTTATCCGGAGCTGGGTCGCGGGGGCAGCAGTCTAAGCAGGGACTACCAGACTTCCTTATCCCCAGATAATTCCTCCAACTCCTCCGGGAGGATCCCGAGGCGTTCCCAGGCCAGCTGAGAGACATAGTCCCTCCAGCGTGTCCTGGGTCTTCCCCGGGCCTCTTCCCGGTGGGACATGCCCGAAACACCTCCCTAGGTAGGCGCCCAGGAGGCATCCGAAACAGATGCCCGAGCCACCTCAGCTGGCTCCTCTCGACGTGGAGGAGCAGCGGCTCTACTCCAAGCTCCTCCCGTGTGACTGAGCTCCTCACCCTATCTCCAAAGCGGAGAGCTCAGCCACCCTGCGAAGGAAATCATTTCGACCGCTTGTATCCGCGATCTTGTCCTTTCGGTCATTACCCAAAGTCATGACCATAGGTGAGGGTAGGAACGTAGAGAGAGAGCTTTGTCTTTCGACTCAGCTTCTTACCACAACAGTCCGATGCAGCGACCGCATCACTCATCCATCCCCGTAGTCCTGCCACCGAGGAGTTTGCCAACAACCTCAGTGACTTTGGCTTGGGTGATGGATGAGTCAGCCTCCGAGTCCTCAGTCTCTACTTACTCTTCGGAAGACGTGACAGTGAGATTTAGGAGGTCCTCAAAGTACTCCTTCCACCTCCCACGACATCTCCAGTCGAGGTCAGCAGGTCCAACCCCACCATCCACCCGCACCGTAAACAGTGTTGGTGGAACACTGCTTCCCCCTCCTGAGGCGCCGGACGGTTTGCCAGAATTTCTTTGGGGCCGACCGATAGTCCTCCTCCAGGGCCTCCCCGAACTCTTCCCAGCCCCGGGTTTTTACCTCTGTGACAGCACGAGCTGCGGCACGCCTGGCCCGCCGATACCCGTCAACGGCCTCAGGAGTCCAACAAGCCAAAGAGGCCTGATAGGCCTCCTTCTTCCGCCTGACGGCATCCCTTACTTCCGGTGTCCACCATCGGGTTCGGGGGTTGCCGCCGCAACAGGCACCTGAGACCTTGCGACCACAGCTCCGAGCAGCCGCATTGACAATGGAGGTCGAGAGCATGGTCCACTCGGACTCAATGTCCCCAGCCTCCCCCGGGATTTGGGAGAAGCTCTCCCGGATTCAATTCTTTTTTATTTCATATTAGAAGAGGTCAATTTACAAGTCTTTTCTGCCAGTGTATTGAATAATACATGTTGCAATGGCATCATGGTGACACCCTACACCTCGAGCCAAACCGGCCAAATGCAGACACTGGTGAGCTGGATACTTTCATGAATTATTAAATGTGAGTTCTGTGTAGTTTGGAGGAGTTTATCTTGTCAGTCTCACATTCTGACGCAGCTGCTGTAAATGGTAGAGGACGGGGTTTCTGTCTGGACGACGTCTGGTTTATGCGACTAAAAACGGGACCAACAATGATTCCATACTTTCTCTTCATCTTCTCCCTTGTGGCTCTTCCTCTCCAAGGTAAACTTGTCAGTACTCTTTTGATGCCTGTAACAATAGCAGCTAACGGGGAGCAGACAAGCTGAGACCAGCACACTTCCTCCTGATTATTAACGGCTGTCATTATTTTTGTCAAAATGCTGAGCGTAGCCAAAGACAAAGTCATAAAAAAGAGTTCGTGAAAACACCAGAGGCAAATAAACAGTTGTGTGTTCAGAATGATGCGCTCATCTTCAGGAGCTGATTCCCAACCTTCTGGGAGGTCCACAAGTTACTTTAGAACATTTAAACTTTTAAGATATAAAGTTGGGGCGGCACAGAATAGTGTTGTAGTGGTTAGTGCTCACAACAATAAGGTCCTATCGGAGCTTCTCTGTTTTTGCATGTTCTCCGTTTTCCTCAGGTTTCCCCCACCGTTCTTGAAGTAATAACAAACAAACCAAGCATTTCACTTTTGACGCAACTCAATATTGTTACAGGAAAAGTGTCTTCTGTCAAGAATAGGACAATTATTTTACTTCAATGTCAGTTTCTGGAATACATACATACATGAATGAATGGGGTGTAGTACTTTGTGCTTTTTAACTATTTAAAGTTTAATGTCATTGTCTTGATGCTATATCCATACCTTTCACTAAAACCAAAAAGTACACTAAACAAGAGGATATGCAACCTGTACTTTTACATTCATGTCCAATATTATTGTAAGTAAGGCATTACAATTGATATCAGTAAAATCTGTATTTTATTTGAACATGTTTGCCTCGTATCTGGGGACACAGATAAGTCATGTCTATGAAATTTTAAACAAAAATTCTTCTTGTTCTCCTTTTAATAAAAAATGAATTAAGATTTCAGTAATTTTCACAATAACGTTTTGAGGTGTTGTATTGTAGGCCTGGAGATGTTCGAACCTGAGGAGGTGGAGTACATTCGCTCTAACCTCACTGTGGCAGTAGGAGGCTCTGTCACTTTACACTGTGGCTCTCCTCCTCCGCACATCTTCATCTGGGGTTTCACCACACCAGGCACCAACAACAACGTGGCAGTGGCCTACAACTACGGCCATGGGCCCAAAGTGCAGTCGACGTCCAGCAACCTGGGTCAGCTTAGTGTCCCTGAAGACACGTCCTCTCTGCGGATTGAAGGTGTACAGGCCGACGCACAAGGCATGTTCACCTGTCAGGCACTGTATGATGAAGAGCAGGGAGTAAGAGCCACCTTCTATTTCACCAATCTCAGTGTAGGGAATGAATCTACATAAAACACTGACACATATTTAATTGTATGGTATGTTAGAATGTCTTTGTTCCTTGTTCCTTAATTTTACATAGGAGAGTTTTTAGGATTATGAAACAAAACTGCATTACTGTAACTATTAAGTTTCAGAATGCATGTTTAGTTTAAATTATAGTGTAAATTATGAATAAATAATGAATATAAAATAATGTTTGTTTTGTTACTCACATTAAATTCTGTTATAGTCATGTAAATTATCTACTACTTGTCTAAATGCAAAAGCCAAAAAAGTAAAAAATAAAAATAAAAAAAATGAGGGGGATTTTTCAAACATTATTATATTATTATTATTATTAATATTATTATTATTATTATTATTATTATTATTATTATTATTATTATTATTACAGTGTATTTATATAATGTTTTGTTTATTAGAATGGTAGGCATATTTAAATTTCCCAACACTGAAACACCGTCTTTTATCAAAGTCACAAAACTAATCCAACGTTACTATGGACTATAACTGTAATTAAATAACACAATTTTAAAATGTAATGTGTTACATTATAGCGTTACCAAAAAAGTAATCTAATTACTCTAATCCCTTACTTTGGGTAACTAGTTACCCAACACTGGAAACAGTTACATAAATGTTTTTATTTGTCTAAAACCATCTATCTGTAATGTATCTGTTTGTATATTTATTTAGAAATGACACCACCATGACTTCATCATACCCCTGTGCTCTATCATTTGAGCCCATCCAAACCCAATATGCTCCGTTTGCCGTTTTGTGGCATCTCCAAAATAGAAGAAAAGGCCCAGAGCTGAACAAGGCCAGCCAGCAACACACAGGCGGATTCATAAGGACTTGCATCCTCATTGAGTTTGAACTGAAGAGGAAGAATGGTGGGAGGGGAGAGAGCCTGGCGTTAACAGGTCGGCTCTGCTGCAAGGGGCACAAATTCCTGGGAAAACAATGAGGTTTTTTGTCCCCAGTGGTTCTCCTTAATTAGGGGGTGTAGCTGCGTGGGCAGAGGGTCCCGGCCGACTGAAGGAGGGTGTGGACTGACAGACGTGGGACATGGAGGAGAGGCTCATTTGGAGACAACTCTGGCCTTATCTGGTCCTCATCAGGCGGGCCGGAATCTGTCAGCGTTCCCCTTCTTACCCCCACACCAACCTCTTTCATTTCCACATCCATTTCCTCCCCATTGTCTCCCATCTTTTCATCCAAACAGCAAAAAATCATGATAGATGTAGGGAGTTACAGCCCAAACATGTAATGCCTTTAATGCAGATGGTGGTCTGTTATTTTGAAATAGAAATAGAAGTACGATTCTGACAATTTTATATATATATTGCATGCATTTCATGAACCCAGTGATGGTTAAAAAGTTGTCAATGTCTTAAATAATTGATTGTAGACCATCTAGCATGAAACCTAACCAGACTTTTAGCTTGCTGTAGGTGTAGGATGGGAAAACCTGATAAACAGATGTGTGAACAAAATTATGTCTGTGAGAGTTACATGGCTTTATTTACCACATATATCCGGATCCGCATAAGTTGGTTAAAGGGAAAAAAGAAGGTTAATTCAAGTGGACAAATGTTGACGGGCTTGCTGCACAGCACAGACTAAAAATACTGAGTGGAAGGAGCAGGGCCACGCCTGAGCAAGAGCGGAGTGGCTGTGGGCGCCAGGAATATCCACTGGAGACGAGACTGGGCACATGAACAAATGAGCAACAAGAAGAGAAAGAATACAGTTGTCAGCAGGAAGTGCGGCCCATTTGAATTTATAAAAGAGACGCTGGTGAAAATAAAAATAATGCTGCCACAACAAATGTATTTCAGAAAAGGAACGAAATTAAATGTGATTAAAATGAAAAGCAGAAGTTTTCAGAAAACATCATATCAGATGATTGATATGAAAAATATGTTTTACTTTCAGGGCAAAAACATACAAGAATGAGGGTTGGATAAGCATAAATTAGTATTTTACCTAGTTAGTAGGAGAACCTTTCAGTTAAGACAATGGATGGGCTGAATAACATTTGCACAATTGAAAAATGATAGCCCAATTGACATACTAAATCCTTTTGTAAGCTTGCATCTTGGGGAAATCCTACATCCTACCCAGTTGTTCTGGGCTGCACCCACTGCTTACACTACTCAACATCTTATACAGATTGGGGCCAGTGGGTCAACATAGTGCACTCAAATCACTAGAGCATTTTACATAAAGTAATGAGCTATCAAGTCTTCAGTGAAGCAGAGAGCAAGGACTTAAGTGAACAGAGAAGGGAGTGTTTCGGCCGTTTCAGGGGTCACTGCAGTGGAACAGCCCACCAGAGCCACTTCAAAGCCCCACCGCAAATATGGACAGGCCTGGAAACCTACTCTAGTAGATCATTCATCAAGAGGGAAAGAAGACAAAGAAATGTGCATTTACTCTTCCATATCTTCTCTTTATATTATTACAAAACTTTACACAGACACTTGCGAATCGCCATGTTTAAGCACAACACATAGTCGAACAAAAAATAAAAAGTATTTCTCAGCCGACAAAAGCATAAATAATATAAAAGACAACCTTTTTTCTTTAAACAGATACATTCATATGAAATAATATTTTACTACTACAAAAAATAAATAAGGCATCTAAAAAGTGTTTTTCATCGGTCCTTCCTCCAGTGGAGATTTCAGCAACACACTCTTTTCACTTGTGTCCATTGAGTCCTGCTTAAGTCTTTAAAGCCATGTCTTCTCTGATGAATTTAATCCAACATAACGTTCCACAGATCCTTGTGGTTCAAACATGCAGTGCATCTGACTGTTCGTACATCCTCTTTTCAAGTCAGGGTCCATAGTCTGTCCCAGTGCTCTGTTATGGCCCACACTGCAGCAGGCTGTGCATGTAAAGAGCCATAGTTTAGACCTCCTGTGGCCCAGCCTGGATTAGCTCTCCTCCCAGGCTGCTGCTTGAGATCCAGCTTGGCTTCTCATCACAGTCCAAGTCTGTCAGAGTGAGGGCCTCCCAGCACACCACTGTCCCTTCCACGTCCATGCACTCCGGCTCCTCGTCCCCTATAAATAACAAGGCATGGTTTAGATAAATGACTGAGATACGCCTTGGTACAAAGTATGTAACAGCAAAATTCATAATCTATGCCACCCCCCTTAACATTGTTTTTACGCAAATTGCTATTTTCAATGGCAGCTAAGAAAAAAAATGTCAGAATCAGAATCAGAAAGGGTTTATTGCCATTGTCAATGAACAAAATTCACAAACATAGGAACTTGTCTCGGCCTTAAGGTGCAACATAAAACACACATAACTGCATAACCATTACCATGTTTTTGTATTTGTTCCATGTAACACTAATAGAAAGTACTCACCGGTTCTGTCTGAGTTGTCAGTGTTGTCGCCCAAACAGCAGGAGTGCTGTGATGGTGACCCCCGTGGTTCCTGTGGCTGGTAGGGGCCATTGCCTTCAGGGTGCCCAGTGTGAGAGTGGTGCTCAGGGCCGTGGCAGTGTTGGGACACCTGCCCCAGAGGCACCATCTCCAGGCCGTCCTGCTGGCAGCCGGCCACGCGGTGCATTAGAGGCAGAGTGCCACTGGAGAAAGTGCCATTGGTTTTGTTGTGACATCTGCTTCAAAACACAGAGAAGACATCCCTATCATCCTTGAGGCACCTCATGAAGACTAGATCTATTTTTGTACTTAGTTCGTTATACGTTTTATTTGTGTGCCCATCTGGTTTTGCTGTAACACTGAACTCAACGTTTCTCTATATTAGTTTATGATTGGATTGTGGACACGCCCCTCTTTCCCAGCAGCAGAGGTAAATAAACAGAGGGCTCATTAGGTCTCTGGCTGGGTGCACACAGGGTAAACTGTGATGCTGAGGACCCTTAAGTACATAAACAGATCTAGTAGTATGGTGAAAGTAGTAGTAGTATGTGTATGTGACCATTAATCAGACTACAGTGATTAATGTGTTGTCATTCATAATATCTCTACAATGTGATTGAATCACTGTATAACTCAAGTCTCTTTTCTTACCTGTTGTTGTTGCAAAGATTTTGACAGCTCATACAATCAGATGATTCAGTCTGAGGAAGCGCCGTGTACATCCCTCCACCCTGATAAAAAACACAAAGTGTAACTTTAGCTATGTTCAAATTCACGCACTTTCAAACGTTACCAGACCATTAGAATGAGTTTAGTGACTCACATTATGGTGATGGTAGGGGTGTGAGTGCTCACAGTCTCGGGTGCTGTGGGGTAGTGTCCCGTCGTGACTGTGTGTGTGCCCCGGTGAGAACAGGCCTCCAGTTCCGTTCATCAGTGGCAGGCCATTGGGGAGTTTGTGGTGGAGGTGATGGCACCCCTGGGACAACATCTGGCCACTGTGTCCATAGCTCCCATGCACTCCTCCAGCCACTGAGGTGTACTCAAGAACATGGCCATTCATCTCTGCTGGCTGGTAGCCAGCATAGCCTGGGGGGTACTCTGATGGGAGAGAAGGGATGCCAACATGTAAAAATGCAAGACAAAACATATACATGTGGTAAACTACTGTCTGTCAAATAGTGACTAAGCACAAGCATATACTTAATTAAGAGCAACCAGCTCACAGTTGCATATATAACCTTACAAAAATGAGCATTACTCACTGTGCATGTTGTTCTGCTGTCGATTCCTCCACAAACACATGGCGATGAATGCTAAAAGGATGAGTACCATGACCCCCAGAATACAGCCCACGATCAGGTAGAGCAGCCCCCCTGGAGGACTGGGAGGCTCCTGAGGGTGGGGTCCCGGAGGAGTGATGGGGTTCTGGCTGGGTGAGCCCGGTGCTTGTCGTGCTGAGGAAGAAAAGGACACAAACAGTGCTTAGCCACTCGCAACACCAAGAAAGAAAGGCCCAAAGCATACAAAGGAAGCATTTGATGGTGTCATAAAATACACTACTATAGTGTTGTAATTATAGTGGTCAGAGCTGTTATTTAAGTTATAGCGTTAACAGAAACAAGCCTGGACTTCTGATCAAGAGGAAGTGAGGCAACTTTATGGTCCTACCTTTGGTCTCACAGATCATTACGTTGCTGTATTCGCTCTCGCCCCCGTCATTAAAGCACTGCATCTTGATATCATAGGAGGTCTCAGGCTGCAGGTGTCCAATCATGTGCCAGTGCTTTACACCTGAGGGAAAAGGGACAAAGGTGAGTAAGGACTTCCTGCTGCAGCTGCTGTGTGTTTACTCACAATCAGTGCACCCTCTCGCTCTCTCTCTTTCTCTCTGAGGTCATGTTCGTTCATGCTCTCTCTATCACTCACCCCCCTCGCTCTGTCAACTCTAGCCCTCAGACAGTTGCTTTGCTTTAGACAAGCCCCATATATGGCAGCCTCATGTTTGTCCTGGCTTGTCTCCAGTGTTCCCACTGAACACATACTACACACAACGGAACTCAGGACTCATGGACCAGACTACAAGATGGAAATGCAACGTTTTCAGCTAATGGGGCTGAAATAAGATGCTAATCTTTCTGATGAATGTGGCCTCAATAAATTACCTGTTACATAGGTAACTCTACTAAAGCCATTTCAAAATAAAAAATACCGTCCACTAACGCATGTAGCCCTGTTTAGTTATCCAGGTTTAACAATATCACGACATTTTATTTTCCTTGTGAATTGCTCACAAAAAGATTAATGCTGTAAAATAACTTACAATTAAACTAACAACCTTGACATATGCTGCTGTCGCCTCAAATTATGTATGTACAGACTAGAACTAATGTTGTGTGCTTTAGTTTTAACATAGGACGTCCTAGCTTGTACCAGGCCTAACTGTTAGCATTCTTCACAGCAACCGGAGCCGGGCTCCTGTGGCTCCTCTCAGATTTCAGGCCTGACCCATTAGCTGGCGACCATTTATTAAAAACAGATTTAGGTGTGTGTGCTTTCGGGGAGCAGCAAGTATAAATCAAATAGCAAAAACGCACAACATTACAGTATCCATTACTGCCTCTTTTATCTGCACAGTACATGAGGCCAACCACACTACAAATACTACTACTACAAGAGGATCCGTGTTTTGTAGAAAAATTAAGAGGGTTACTTTATGAACAGATAATATTTACTGTACATTCAATTCTACATTTTGAATGACATACTTTTAGTTTTACAATCTTGCACAGAAGATTTTCAATTAGGAAAAAACTTAATAAGTTATTATTGATTAAATAGTAACAACAGAAGCAAGTACATAGTACATAGTCGCAGTAAGAGGTAGTAGTTGTAGCTTCACCACTAAGATGTATGCTTTTTTTTAACTTTACATCTATTAGCGTTACAATGTATTCATACTAACCTATACTTTTACTCTACTTTGACTTAACAATCCTTGGGTGACAGGACTTACCCTCCACCACGTCTCTTTTGTAGTCGCTGTCATTGTCGCTGTCTGTGGGCCTGTAGTAAATGTAGAAGCCCTGTATCGGCGTGTTGTTGTTGCTTGAAGGGCTATACTGCAATAGGAAAGGAAAAAGATTACGTTAGATTACTCCAATCTTCTGGGCAATTATTATTAAGGGAGCAGCTTTTCCTGTTACTAATGGTGGCCTTGTTATCAGCCGATGTACTGGACGGCAAGTATAATTGTGATTGCGCTGTCTGTCTGGACCTCAGAAATAAATGGGTCTGTCTGAGCTGAAGTAAATGTGGAGAACAATCTGCACAAATGGCTCTAAGGAGAAAAAAGACCTTTGATGAGTGCAGAATAAAATGTAGATGACAAGGGCCCTTAATCTCAGCCTGGGCAGCTCTGTAATCACTGCAGCCGCTTGTTAGAGGTCTGATTGGGTCCAGTGACCAAGCGGCAGTGAAAAATAACTCTCGTGTACCGGCATTTGTAGAAATATAGGGACTAAAACATTTCTAAAGCCATACAACAAAAATGCCCCAACATGATGGTATGATGCAAGAGATTTTATTCATTCACCTTCCCCAGAAAGTCATCACTTCACCCTAACCATACAGAAATAAAAATGAATGTGAATGTTGCTGATAAAAAAAATACTTTTGAATCAATGTATCTGCAAAGTGATAAAAGCTGTAGCCTAAATATAGTGGTGGAAAGCATGGAAGTAAAAAAAAAAAGTAAAAGTACAATTTTTAGGTAAATGTTCTTTTCTTAAGTCAATTTTACAATGGATACTTTTTACTTTTACTTCACTACATCTCAGAGCCATTGTGCTTGAGTTCAAGTAGTGGCTTTGAATAAACAAAACATTTAAAAATTGATTAACAAAAACATCAGGACATTTCACTCTTTTAAAGTTATAACACATTTTAACTTACCTCAACGTACCTCAATACAAGTAGATTTTTTATGTAATACTTTTAATTGTACTTTTGCTCCTGTATCCATACTGCACTTCTTCCACCACAGACTAAATAGAAAATGTGCATGTACAGTACATTGTGTGCAGTGTGGTCTGTACTTACAGTCCAGCGCAGCATTATCTGAGTGTCGCTGATGGCGTCCGTGGAGGAGATGTGTGGTCCTACGACAGGCCGGCCGGACATCCTAGGACTGGCCTGAGGGACCTGGTAGGGCTTTGATGGGATACTGTGAGGACTCTCCCCATACATGTTTATGGCCACCACACGAAATCTGTTTGTCGAGCCTGAGAAGAGGCAGGACAACAAAATGAGTATGCAATATATGTCTGGACATATAAACAAACACAACCATGACTTAATCTGTAGACGTTTTGTTTTGTGCTGTAGCTCAGGATTTTATTAACCAGAAGTCACAAGTAGGAGTTGAGACAACCGTTTCAAGTTTTTTCAAAGGTACTTAAAATCTGATACTAATCAATACTAAAACTAGTATCCAACCTACATACTCCTTTGAGTAAGTTGAGCAGAATCAAAATATGTAAAAATGTATTATCATTGTAATATCGATATCGGTATTGAGTATCGAGCCTATTTAGTATCGTAAATTTGAAATTTCAGTATTGTGGCAACAATAGTAATACTTTTTACCAGTGGTCATGTACATGTTTTTCATTGACAATTATAAAATTGTAATAAAATTGTAAATTCACAATTTAAGTACATTTCAGTAGCAATAAGTCATTATCAATATAGTGTGTACTCGTTTTTGGCTAATTATGATGTTATTAATTACATAAAATAACAAAAAAACATTTTAATCAGACTTTCTTTCTGTTTTTGTTTTACATTTGTTTTAAGTGAAAGATAGTGTTTTTGTTTTTGGGCAGTCACACTACTTTTACTAAGGTTTTTGAATGAGTGAAAACACACCGGGCTCCAGGTTACGGACTTCCACAGAAAGTTTTAGAGGTGAGATGTTATCGGCCGCTGTGACCCACTCTGCACTGCGCCCACGCTTATACTCCACACGGAACGCTGTGATGGGAGAACCGCCATTTGCTCTGGGGATCCATGTGACATAAACTGAACTTTCTGTGGCCATGGAGATTGTTGGTCTATCTGGAGCTTCAGGTACTAAAAAAAGAGAGAGAAAATAGTCGTTAGGACAGTGGTAAATGTAATTGTAGTTCATGTTATCAATAGTAAACCTTGATAACAACAATCATCACATTCAATCTTGCCAGTAAAAAGGGAGCCGCATGCCTTGGGGAAATGTATACTTACTGATTATGCCCTTGGTCACAGAGATAGAGATGGCAGAAGAAAGTTAGAGAGAAAATGGGTTAGTAAATAGAGTGTAAAAAGGGGAGTATGTTTGCTTGTAGTGGTAGCAAACATGTAAGATGGGGTTGTACCATATTTTTCACAATTAAACATATTTAAATAATGTTCTATTTACTATTTGATTTTTTAAACAAATGTTCTTATTTTGTTACTTACAATCCAAAGAGTCAACATAGTTATTGTAAATTGAGTGTTTTTGTCTATATTATGCAGCCGAAATGCATGAACAAAACAGCCCTATTACAGCAACTTTCATTTAAATTATCATCCGCATTTCTATACGTCACCAGCTATAGATATTTACACAACTAACTATTAAATATACTGCTTTTTCAGTTAAACAAGAGGATAACCTACCTCTGTCATGTATGACCACCCCAAAATGTGTGTTGGGTAATTTGTCCTCTGGAGCTTTGGGGGGCAGCGACACGACGGGAGGCTTGGAGGGATTCTTGTTGGTGGAGTTGCTTTTTTCTTAAATAACAAAAAGAACACAAACATAAAACAGTGAGAAACAAGAACCAACATGTTTTCAGTTCCAACAAAAAGAGGATAAAATTTTCAATGTAGCTTTAACAATGTTGTTCAGTTTGTACTGAGTGGTAATATCAGTAGTAGGTGTAGCAGTATTTGTTGTGTTAACAGCTATATTAGTGTTAAAGTAGGAATAACAGGGGCAGTAGCAATCATAGTAGTAGTAACCCTATGCTCTGAGTGCTTTTGTTCTATTTCTTTATTTTTCACCATTATTTATCGGGGTATATAAGTAAACAAATGCAAAAAGAAAATGTGCATTTGTAACACATAAATCAAGTATGTAACTAATAATAAAAAAATGCAAGTGTTTTCTAATACATTAAACTATACTTTTACTTAACAGTCAATACTTAACTATCACTCAAGATTTGTTTGTCTTTACATTTTTTCACTACGTTATAAGTGATAGTATTTCATGTATTTATTGTTGTATTTCACTTTATGCTCCTTCAGCCCATGTTTAGAAGTCACAGATCTGTTTGCAGACTTTTGAGAACAACCCTTAAGCTACAATCACATTCGTGGTTTGTGGCATTTTATATTTGTGACCAGTGACTTTTTCAGCTCTTGTGTGGTGGAGAATTATTGTGTGCTTTAGGGACACTTGTGGTTGCAACATTTTATTTACGAAATCCGAGAGTGCTACTTTGTTGAGCAAGTTTATGTTTAGACCACAAACTGACCATTTACATAAAATGCCTAGGAACACTAACTCTCATTTGTATCTGGTTTACTGCATACAATTTAGCCAACAGGTTTTTTTTGGTTTTTTTTTACTGGATCACTGTTTAGATTGTGCAAAGAATAAATGATTCGTTTTAGTAGATGGTTTGTTGTCAAATACAGCCTGGATATGTTAGTGACATTAGGTCAAATATCTATTTAAAAAAACAACAACAGATTTACACGTTTAGTTGTATTGAAATGTTACAAGCCCAATTATAATTGACAGTGGATGTCCCTGGTTGTTTCCATAGTTACTTTGAGGGTTGTGGCCTGAAACCTCCCTGAATTCCTGCTAAGTGGGCTGTTGCAGGATGGAAATATTGTCATGGTACATATTGTCATGGTACGGGTGAACGATAAAAAATGTCACCAATTCAAAACATTTCTTTTTTTAATTTTGATTATTTCAATGACAATATTCAGACAATGTAATTGCAATCCATCAGAAATGTGCTAAAACTAGTAAAACTTATAAATTTAGTTTTTAGTGTTGAAGTATTGCTTAAAACACAAAAGGACTGTAAAATGAACGCAAAAACAGTGCAGAAATCACATTTGTCTGTTTATTTAAAAAATGACATGGCAAGTTTGTTATATTTTACTTATTATATTTTACTTAAACTTCTTCTTTTGTAGCTTTTTTTAATAAGTCATCCAATAGACGCATACTTCAAAATCTTCAGCAATTGCAATATATACATTTTTTGATATATCTCCCAACTTTAGGCTATCTGCTCTGTTTTTATATTTCTTTTTTTCTTTGGCAATTTTTTTACACATTTTGCTATTTAGTGCTATACTTTATGCCATGTCCAGATACTAACCTTTGCCGGTGCGGAAGGTGAGCATTGCAGGTTGGCCCTCTCCGGCTGAACTTCGTGCCACCATCAAGACTTCATAGAGACTCGATGGCTCCAGCTCAGACAGCCTCAGGGTTTTCTCAGAGCCCGGGACGCGGATCGTAAGCCAGCTCCCCACCACGGTCCCCATTTCATCAACCTACAGAAAAAAAACACACCACCACACACAAACCAACGTCAACACAAGACATGAGATGACATTAAGAATAACACAATAAAATGAGTTAGTAATTCTCAGTAAGGAGAGGCAAGGGCTTATGAAACAATGCTTTGGAGATTTCTGTCACAATTTCCAATGTACGCATATTGCTGCCAACTGAGTCTTAGCCGGTATTGGAGGAGTTTTATAGCTATAGCAAGCTTATGAAAGAAACAGACGGACCAGGAAATGGCTAAGTCACACCAACATTTGTATAACTCGCTTTTGAACAACAAGGTGACCATTTTATATTTACTGGAAAACTACGGTACCACCTCAAATTAAGTCATCATAATTATTTAATGGACTAGGAGGACACATGGCATTTTTTTCCATTTTAGTTTTTTGTTCAGTTTGCTCTCTCCACATATAGACTTCCATGTGAAAACTACAAAACGGTACAGAATTTTAGGCAAATCTTCAGTGAGATCAGGTTTACTCAAAAACTAAATATATCCAAAATGCCCCAGGTACATTTTTTGTACCTAACAACAGCCTTAACAATTACAAGTAACTAAAGTTTTCTTTTATAGCAATTGCAACAGCTTTTGAATGTTACCTTTCTGTATTTCACAAAGTATGCATTGATGGGGGAGCCTCCGTCGCGGCCCGCCCTCCACTCCAGGTCGTACACATCAGGATTGTGGGTTTGAGGGGGGCTGATGATGATTGGGGCCTCTGGAGTGGGGTGGTCATTGGTCCGGTCGGCAGGCAGGTGCAGTGTGTCTTCCTCAGTGAAAAAGTGCTCCAGACCCTCATCACTCTGCATGGGGTGTCCCGTAGGTGAAGCTTCGAGGACGGCAACGACTGTGGGGGATAGCAAGGAGTCTGCGCAAAATGAGAAAATATGAACCGTTATTAACACGGTGAGACTCAGAAAAAGAACCCCACAATATTATGTTCAATAAAGCTCAGGGTCAAACGCTGATTTCCCCTGAGGAGTGTGTGCTTAATCACCCTAAAGCACCCACATTCATGTAAGCTGATGACAAATGAACCATAAAATTATGTAAAAATGTTAAACCAAATAGATTATTCACCAGTACTTCCCGTACAGCTCTACGCTTTACATTAAGTGAATTGATTTCATTGTGAATGCAGTCTTTGGTAATAGTCAAAGTGAAACTGGAAAGTTTTACATTTGGAACAAGACTTTGAATCTACATAAAATAACATGGATCTGGATCTCCACAGCTCCACATAATCAGCCTTTGTTTGTGTTTTTTTCATTAAATGTTAGGCAGAGCCAGAGCAGTCCACCTGGGCAAATCCAGCTCGCGGGAACGTTATTATGGCTGACACTACTTGGCAGACTGTGGGTGGAACATTTCACAGACGTTTGGACCCAGAGCATGGCCCACGGGGGCAGGTCCCGTTCACTATTTGCCCCACCTCTCCAGTCAGGACACCAGTGCGAGTGAACAGGGATGTTAAGGTAGACACATCGCAGAAGTACTGTCCTCCTCAGCCCTGCCTCTGGTCTTGGACTGTTTTTGGTGTATGCAGCACTGGTTCACTTTGTAAAACAAACAGGCCTCGAGCTGGTAACACTAGACCTGATCCAGGACTATGGCCAGCTGCCACACATTCCACACTCCAACCATTAAAATACCAAAGAGAAGCAGACCCCAATACTACATCAGCCCTGGATCCTGCCCGTCTGTCCCACTGTCTCAGACCTGACTCAAAGGGAGACACGGCTACTCCGCTGTAACACTACAATGTTAACAGACACAATTGGGGCAACAGGCACTCACAATGTGAAGCAAAAGCTACCATCTTTACAAGTGCAGCTGCAAACAATATTCTGCAAGGAGTTCCAAAAGAAAAAGTAAATGGGTTGGTAAATCAAGAAGAAATATCAGAGGTGATAAAACATAGGCTGAAATCATGTTCCCTAGAATGCATTTTGTTATTGCCTTTCAGAGAACAAATATAATACATCATATTTATTGTAAATCTATATATTAATAAACAAATTACAAATGCAATAGCATATCTTTTGTGACTAAGTAACTTGGAAGATTAGAAACTTCTAAGATGGAAAATTTTGGATGGAAAAAATACCACAATTTGGAAAGCCTTGGCCATCGCCTGGAGACTGGTACCAAATTTCTGAACGTAAACTGACCTCAGAGTTTACCTTTGTTTAGTATTTCCTTCTTATCAGCCTCACTTTCTGTTTTTGTACTTAAAACATGGGTGCAGCTCAGAGATATTAAATCTCATTCTTCTTCTGGTCTGTGAAGAGGAGCAGAGCCGCCCCAAACTTGCCTGATTTGTACTCCCTATGTACTGCCTGTAGCTGCATTAATCATTGTAGAGATACAGGGGCCAGCCGGGGAAAGGGGCCCTGGCGCAAACGCTTAGGGAGACTGAGCAGGAGGCTTTGGGGGAGAGGCGGGGTGGGGGGGGGGATAAATAAAAGACATTTGTGTATGATGTTGACAGCTGGGTGGTCTGCTCCTCGTCATAACCCTTCATAGCTACTCCTTACATTCCAGCGTCCGGGGGCTTATCCCCGACGGCGTGCACAAAGCTCGCTCTCACGCTCAAGTTCAGTTCAAGGCTCAGGAGCAGGACAGCCTTGGCAAAGCCTCTTCTATCGGCACACACAAAAACATTTAGATTCACACTTTCTGAACAAGGATCTCCTACAGATATTGCAAATCACAGCGAGCTGCAATTACTTACAAATCTGATAACAAAAAGGTATTTTTAGAATTGTAAAAAAGTGGATTCAGTCGCATACAAAGATTTTGTTGCATGTTTGTAACCATTTAAAAGCATTAATAGAATACAGTATAATATCAATTGCATGTGTATTGAATTAGAACAAAGACTTCACCTGATATGATAGAAAGCATCCCATGTGACTGCACTGCGGCGATACCGTTATCCAACACACACTGGTACATTCCTCCATCTTCTGGTCTCACGTTGAGGATTATGAGTGAATCCTTTGTAATTTGATAGTGCTGCGATGGTTTGAGAGTGTCTGTGTTGAACATCCAGGTGATGTTGGGACGAGGGTTGCCACTCCCTTTACATCTGAAGTGCACAGAGGAGCCCGGAGTTTTCATCTGATTCATCAATCCTTCCACTATAGACGCCGGTTCTGAGGAAAGACACAAAAGATATAATATCACACATAACATAACACATAGCATATAACTTATAGCTAAATGTAATGACAGTAACACAGTAAAGAAACATTTGTTAGGACTGATTAAGGACAATATCAACTGTCACTACAAAAATATTAGAGATAAATGTATTATATATATATTATATCAGAAAAATATTGATGGCTCAGCATCTCCCGCTTTGTCAGCTTGAAGAAAAAAAAAGTGGTTTAAACAACTTAATTATACTGTAAATACTTTAATTAAGCAATAATTAATAATTAATTAATTTTGTGCAAAAGGCTGATCTAAAATCCTGCTACAATTTTGTTCAAATGTAACTAGTACTTTGAGTAATATTTTGTATGCGTACTTTCTACTTTTCCATGTTTACTTGACAGCAACACTTGTACTTGTAATTGAGTACATGTTTCCCACCACTGTGTTAGAAATAAAAGAAGAGTTAATTAAAAGTGCCATTTGAAAAAAATGCTAAAGCCTTACAATTTATTCTTTGTCTAGTTTTCAAAAGCCAAATCTATTTGAGTGCAATACAAATATTATTCCATCTGTCAGCTTTACTATGTGTAGAAGATGGTATCAAAGAAATGTTTAAAACGGAGATATGTTTTATCAGATCAACACTTTTGTCTATAATTTAGTTTAGTGAAATAAATACAGGCCTAAGCATAATATAATTTCTATGATTGTGCAATTTTTTACCCAAAACATTTATCAACATACCTATACTTTTTTTAACCCCGTATGTTCTGTCTAGAAAAGTTACTTATTACTACATACCTAAAACATTGACGGTGTAGGGGACACTCATAACAAGCCCACGTCTAGATTCAGCCGCGCATGTGTAACTCCCGGCATCATTTTGTGTAGTTGAAATAAAGACAAGATTGTGGTGCTGAAGTTGTACAGACGATCCAAGGGCCACTTCTTTGCCGTTTTTAAACCATTTAGCCACTGGTGCACCACTCCCGGAGATGACGCACTCCAGGGTTAGTGAAAATGAGGGTTGTACAGAGACGGTCAACGGGACAGAGGGGTAAAGTATTTGGACAGAAGTGGGGTTGTCAGTTGGGTTTTCTGTCAAACAAATAAAAATACAAAACATTTGTATATTGCAAAGACAATTTAATTTTATAAAAACAACAACAAAAAACACTTACTTTTGACTACTGACAGTTTGGTGCCATTTGTCTGCGTAACAGTTTCTCTGGTCACTGGGTTATACGCGCCACATTTGTACATGCCCTGGTGTTGGGCAGATGCTGATACAATTTGAAGATTTCCAGATGGAAGAACTAAATAGTCGCCTGAAAAAGTAATAATCAGTCAAATGTAAAATCTGTACAGGGCTTGAGACTGCATAGGACAGCTGCTTATAAAACTATTAGTGTTATAAAAAGAAACCTGTTGATTCTTCTATCCATTTCCCTCGCACTCGTAACCTGGGTAACGCTGAAGGGACACTGTGTGGTAACGGGCACTCTATAAGAACAGTGCTGCCTTCCTGTACCGATAAGGACCGCCGTCTGCTTTCTTCATATTCTGAGATTTCTGTGAAAGACAAAATTGTGCACATGTTAAACATGGTCTAACAACAATTGGTTAAAAGTACAACTTAATAGTCTGACCCTGCTGCAAATATGTCCTGTCAGTGCAAAGGCTACTTGAGTGAATGATTGTTTTAGATCTTTGCGCTGTTTATTGATGCAATGAGTAAATCTATTTTACGGTGGATTGAGCTCTATGGGCCCATAGTTCCTTAGGGCTATGTATCTAAGTGTTATCCCAGCAGGAACATAGCGCACTAGACAGGAAAGCCCGGGGCTCATTAAGGATACTAGTCAAAAGACACTGGACGAGTGCCCAACAAAAACTCCTACAGTTTCCTTCCCCTGTGCCACTCAGCAGCAGCTCAGGACGCATTCTTGTTCAACACTAACAAAATGGCTTTCCTTGCTGTAAAGTCGCTTCCTTTCTTACTCTATTCATGTCTTTGAAGTGAGTTAAATGCACACAGAGGACCGACTCTCCATATCCGTACCTGCGATAGACACGTGTGCGGGGCTGCTGGCAATAGCCGGTCCCAGGTCCAAGCGTGCCACACAGTAATAGTGGCCAACATGGCTGGGTTTTAAGGATGAGATGGTGAGAGAGTCTCCCCTGATCTCCACACCAGGCAGGACGCCTTGGTTCAGCGGCCGTCCTTTAAAATGCCACGAAACCACCGCTGAGGGAGGGGATACTGAGCAACGCAGAAGAACAACTGATCCTGCACCATGGACCACCGAGGAGGGCTCAAACAGAAACGAGGGGTACTGAGCTGTGAATTCACAAACAAGACAAGATATATAGATATGTTGATAATACAACATATAAAGAAATACAAAATAACTTTGGTGTCATCATTTAAGGAATGTGACTTACAGCAACTAGCGAGCAGCGACTGGCGTCAGACACAGCACAGTGGACAGGAGGACCCTGAGGCCACTGTCCTGATGCACCTCGACCCTGCCAGTCGCCCTTTTATCCAGCACCCTCCTCCTCGGATTGGAAAACTCTGCAAAACAAAAGATGCAAACATGTAAGCCCTCATTTTTCATAGAAAAGATCACAAAACAAATCCAACAAATATTTTACTGAGGCATAAAAAGTGTAGGTCTCTGGCTATCCATCTAATGTGCATGACACATCCTCTTTACACACTCCTTGATCCCTGCACTGTCCCTTCCCCTGCACCCTCTTCTCAGCAGCTTGAGTGTCTCTACAGAGGGAGGAATGTCCTGGGACCCCTGCCCCTGTGTCCCACCTGCCCCTGGAGTGTAATGGAGTGGCTGTGAGAGACTGTGGCTTTGCTCTAATATCACTCTCTTGTCACACTGTGTTGCTTCCTCATAGGTTCAGCGTAGCCTGAAGTGCAGTCCTAACACACACAGTGAACAAGAGGAACGCCAAAGAAGTCCCAGAAAAGGAGTGGAGGGCACGTAATTAGGAGCATTCCTCTATCCTTTTTCAAGCCGACCCCCTCCAACTGCAGTACCACCTCCCACTTTTTCCAAGAGTAATCCTGCCGGCTTTGATCCCAGTTCCTGGTTGGTTACCAAGGTTTGAGCCTGAGGCCAGGCAGACAATGGCGGTCCAGCTTGTGATATTCAGACTGGAGCTTGGGGAGAGGGCAGACAGCAGCAGCAGGCCTGACCAGGCAAGAGGCTGGGTCAAAATTAAAAGGATCACGTGTGGGTGGATAACTGGAGCTAAAAAGGTTTCTGACAGCCACTCCTCTGAAACCTTCATCAGCTTCAATAATACACAGCATCTATATAGTTGAAGAAGATAGATCATAAAATAATTACCAGTCAATTTATAATAAAAAACATAGAAAAATCACAACTGTTTGTTTTTGAGACATGCAAAATTTGTAGATCGAGTATATAGTCTTTAAGTAAAATTAAAAATTAACTCAAAAGAGACAGAAACACTTGTGTAACAGCATCAAGTATTTATAGCATAGTATATGTATATAGTGATATTTCTACACTGTTGTGGTTCTTGACGCTAATGCTTTGCTAAAATTGTCTGACTTATTATTATCAAAATGCTCTAACAGAGTATTGAGATATTATTTTTTTTGTAAATATCATCCAGCTCAAGCTTTTAAGTATTTTGACTATTTAGTCAATTAATCAGTGATGTCTTGACCAGAATTTTGTATGAGTCAATGTTATTGGAGTTTAAAGGATTTTTTGGAAGAACTGCAAGAAAGAAGCATTAAATGATTTAGATGGAGATTAGTGAATTGCGAATGTATTCTGCCTTTTTACATTCAATTTGTAATTTCAATTAGTACTTTGATGTCATGACCATAAAGTTTTGAGACTTTTTTTTATAATGCCAATGTCACCTTTCGTTCATTTGATTGATTCACAGAGCATTATACTTTAATATTATTATTTATTAAGTCTTTATTCGACAAAGAATTTCTTTACTCCACTGCAGCCATACAATTTACTGACAGTGTTTTAGTAGCAACCTGTTGTTCTTGGATATTTTTCCTCATCTGGGGTCAAACCTGTTACACAGATGCGTTCTTCTAACGGTCACTCCCTTCATCTCACTCCTTACATCCTCAGTGAAGACCAAGGAGGGCCAGGAAATAATAAACTCCCCAAGCTGCTGGCTGACGCCCACTTCTCACCCTGAGGTCAAAGTTCACACAAGAGCATATAGAGTGGGCGAACCCAGGACTGCCCCTCATAGGTCACCCCAGACTTTTTTTTTACCTTACACGTTTCTATTTAATGATTCTACATATAAAGTTATATTGTTTGGTTTACTTGTGTATTTGAGCTGGGACTGCTTTGTTTCAGAAGCACATTCTCATAAAGCAGAAAAAGTTACTCTTTAGTACCTTTACCTTAACTTTTTTTCCTTCTTCTTCCATACCACAGAGCCTTTGCACATAAGACACAATAAGACATACATACTAACACTTGAACCCTTTATGCCGCTATCTCCTTTCTCTAACTTTGCCTAATCAATGTTGAGTATGATTAGCACTACAAAGCAAAGTTGAGTACATTAATGCACTTTTAGGAGCATCAGACCCACATGAAACAGCCAAGCATTTCTCCAGCTCACGAGTTACAACAAGCCCCGGCTCACTGCCCCTATGTCATCACTGCAAACTATCTTTCTCTCTGTGTCAGTATAATGACATATAATTACAATAACAACAGAGTCATATGATGCACAAAGGTAAGGGCAGTACAGTTTTAAAAAAGGTGCTGAGACAGTACATTTTTCATTAGTAACTTTGAAGGCGATGCTCAGTCTCTATGTGTAAACACACAGTATCCTATCTGTCGAATGAATCTGCCGAGACGAGGAAACCCAGGGGCATCGTTTGAGGTGCTTATCTTTGGCTCTGCTCTGACATCCGCCAGCATGAAGCCGGCCCACTGGAGACAGACTCACCCAGGGTAGATCTAGTATCCCTGATGCTGGCAACATTATAACTGCATGGAGAGAGGTACATTCTGCTCAGTCCTGGAGAAGAGGTCCAGACCAGACACAAAAACCCAACTTTTGCTGACAAATGGGGAAAGTCCCTGTTCAATTATTCCTATAGTGAGAAGGGAAAGAGAAGGAGAGCAGGCTACTATCTCATGTTCAGCTCCAAAATAGGATGGAAAATGAATGTCCCAGCTTTCTGGTCACATCACACCTTCAGCTTATGCATTGTAAATGCATCCCACAACTAGCATCGTTTCTCTTCATCAAAACGGACATCCATATATTCTACCCACAAAAACAAACAACACAAAATAATAGTTACCACACAGTCTTATTCTAGTTCTGATTTTAAAACGAATCATCACATTTATCTGATTTATTTTTATTTTTATTTATTTTTTATTTAGTATCTAGTTTTGATACTCGTTTTTGTTATGGATTCGGGCTGGGCATTGTCAAGAACGATATAATCCATATCCCAATACAACAATATCCACAATATGATACATATCATGATACAATGATATCCCTAAATATAGGTCTTAAAAGTTTATGTTTTTTTCTGCTGAAAAACAAAATGTATTGGAGTGTATTTCATGTCCACAATGACCTTAATGTCATAATACAATCGATTAATGAATAACTCACACACATTTAGGTGTGATCAGACTATACATTTAAGTATCGAAGGAAAAATGTACATTTTATTTTACAAAATAATAATAATAATAATAATAATAATAATAATAATAATAATAATAATAATAATAATAATAATAATAAATGAATAAAATAATAATAATAATTTCTCATTTCAAACTTTGATTTATTTTGTTGGTCTCTGTGTCTTGTCTTTTGTCAATCAGTCGACTGCAACATAGAGTTGGGTTTCAGCAGTACCCATCCATCATGGGAGGAGTGCAAATGTCTCCTAGACTAACAAGGCTTCTACCTGTCTCCTTGTACGACATGAGGATCCCCGGTGATGACACAAGGAAAAATAAACACACTGACACGTCGCCCCGGGGGAAAGGAAAGGACTCAGCTTTGAGAAGGGGGGTAAGCACCTGCAATTCTGAACAGGAACTACTGCAAACCGCATCTGCCCCAATCTGGCCCATAACATCATGTTGGATAAACAAAGACAAAAGTAAAGTAATGGAGCATTTAAGAAAAGACCCCTAGGCCAAGAATAGGTAAAAACTAGTGCAACTGACTGAAAATCAGTGTATGTGTCACACTTGTGTCACGCTTTCAAAAGATTTATGTTGATTTAACTTGTTCCCTTTAATTAGGCTTGAATACTCATAACTGGTAGCAGGCACAGTTGACATTTATTTTGCCAAGTAATACCTGAAGGTCTTTGTGGAGGTTCAACAAACATTTAAATCACATTTCATTTTCTGTTTACTTAAAAGAACCTTTTGCATCTCAAGGCAATAAAAGTAAAAGCCAAAAAGCTATTTTCATAAGAACTGTCAGAACCTCCTAATAAAGAGTTCTATCTTAATCTCCACTGTTCAGGAGACTATATGTGAACAGCCTCCAACAAAACATACAAAGTCAAGTATGTGAGAAATGTTAAAAGCTTAAGCCCTGCAGAAACAGTACAGTATATTAGGCGTAAGAAATAAGTGGTGTGTAAAAGATAGATCGGGTTATTTCTGGTATGATGGTCTAATCTGACCTGTGGACTGGAGATGATTCACATGCTATATCCCCAACCTGTCTGCACTCGCCCCTCATCTCACTGACAGAGGATCTACAGCGCGCATTCCTCAACTCCACTCTGAGAAACACGGCACCAAGATACTAGATAAATTCATAGAAAACAAAATATAAAATTCAACAGGGGGTCTTAAAAGTAGTCAAAAGCTCTCTA
The DNA here is from genome assembly GCA_015082035.1 of Chaenogobius annularis. NCBI lineage: Eukaryota > Metazoa > Chordata > Actinopteri > Gobiiformes > Gobiidae > Chaenogobius > Chaenogobius annularis. The sequence continues at coordinate 741,686 of BJKM01000060.1, forward strand.
AGATTGTAAAAGAGGGTTAGGGGTGAAAAGTTGCCAGGCCCGCCCAATTTTTAGATTATTCTATATGCCAAAATTGACAGATGATTCACTACATTGAGCAATACCATCGAGAAAGAAGAAGGCACTTGGGGACCATTATAGGCTTCCTGAATTGGTCTGGGTGATCCCATGGAGGCAGCCTCAGGCCACGAAGCACAAATAATGAGTGGAAACGCATGGGGCCTTACTCTGATTAAAGACTGAGACATTATTAAAAGTAGGACAGCTTCAGAGACAGGACAGAACAAGTGCGGGACATGGTTTGGGTTGAAAATTAGACAAAAGAGAGAGTGGGTCTATTTTGTTTTATGTCCAAAAGAGAAAAGTGCATTCCAGGGGTTTAGAAAATCCTTAATAGATGTTGACTGTCCTTGTCTGAAACTGATATTTTGCAGAGAGTTAATGCAAGTTCTCCTCGATAAATCTTTAAAACAGGAGTGAGGGAGCGGGAGATAAATGGGCTACAGCTACAAGGACAGTCTGCGTTTTTAGACACGTTTGTCTCTCAGCGCATTTGTCTGAAGGACAGGAGACAGAGCCGAGGTCAAACGCAGCACAAAAGAATACAGAAAAGAGGTGATGAAAATGGAGTCTATATGTATACAGGATGTGGAGGGCATAAAGAAGAGGTCGAACGTACAATTGCAGAAAACAACTAGAATGAGTTGTTAAAGGTTTTATTTCCTCAAATAGTCCCCTTTAATGCCAGTAAAGAAGCCATTGTTTTGGCCTTTTAGACCCAACAAAAATGTATATTTTCTCAGTAATTGAGCATTGTCAGTGCCCCGTGTAAGGACTGGGGAAAGAGAGCATTATCCTACGCTGCTCGCGCATCTTGGAACTCCCTTCAAGCGGACTTGAGGTTGGAAGAACTGGTTAGCATAGAGGTTTTTGAGCAATGAAAAAACAAAAACAGAGAAAGAGATATAAAAAATGAGCCGTGCTTTTAAATGTAAAATGTTTCTATGATTTGTCATATTTTCCCCTGGAAAAAGAGGTCTCAATCTCAACGGGTTCTCACCTTTTTGCATAAAGAAGTATATAGTATATAAATACTGTAATTTAAAGAAAAAAATACCTAATTATATTTACAGTTTGCTAAAAATATTTTCTATATTGTTTATTGAACTGGTGTCTCTTAAATAAATAACCTATGATGAAGAAAAGTGATAGCATAAACTTCACTAGAGACATCTGCCACCTTCACGTGTCCCCGCCCCGTTTCTGAAGTGGTCACCCAGACCAGAGCATGAAGCTGGGGTGAGTGCGGGGACAGGCCTATCCCAGAGCATGACACTGCTCCTCTGTGAGACGAGATGAGAGGCCCCTGGGATCAGACAGTCACATCTCTCAAAACCCTGTTTACCAAGGACACACAAACCCCCCTCTCCTCCAGACCCTACCCGAGTGCCAGGGCCGGGACCTGGGATACCACACTAATTCTAGCCCTGAGGCTGCTTGGCCCAAAATAGGGGGAAAGGCGAAAGAATGAAACAGTGGGAGAAGGCCTGAATGGTACTGTATGTAAGAGCCATTTTAATTGGGAGATTGTTCTGCGATGTCTTGTTTTTCCTGGGAATTTGTGGTCGGGGGGAGGGACAAGACGGTGGGGAGGTAGGGCCAATTCCCAAGGACCTGAACAGCGGGATTAACTCAATAGCAGCTCTCGGACAGTGGAAACAGAACCCAGGGTATCGCTGCCATACAAGGCCACTGTGAAACCTCTAGCGTTGCACATGTAACTAACAAGCTGTTCCCATTGTCAGAGCGCCTTGGGGTCTTCCGGCTGATTTCACAGGCCTTTGAGCCCACAGGGGAACGTCTCCTCTGAAGCAAAAAGGTAATTCTGATGGAAAGGAAGGAATGCACCAAGAGAAGGCCCTCTGCTGCCCACAGGGTGTTATAAGGCTGATCTCCTGCATGTGCCAAGAGTCTAATTCATCACGCCAGCCGAGAGGGGAGCCGGTATTGAGCAGTCATGGCACCAGAGACACAGGAGGCCATGGATCCACATTCCTCCTTATCAGCTTTGATTATAGAAATTATGGGAAAACACATTGATGCAGAGAAGACAGAAAAAAGGTTGAGCTGTAACTGTCTTGCAATCGCTTTTACAGGGATTAAAGGCCATATCTGTGATTCTAAATGATGTTGTGTGGGCTGTGAACTATGGGCAGGCGGTGATGTGATCCAGCTGCCCCCTCCCCTCTCTCTCCTGGATTCCATCAGTGCGTCTCTACAGCAACAAGCGCAGAAAGACGCAGACAACAGTTTCTGCTCAGTCTCTTCCTGATAGCTCCCTGGCAGCCAACCAGAAATTCTTTCAAAGTAAAGCATACATTCAATTTTGTAATTTCAATTGCACAATGTCAACAAAATGACAAGGTGTCCCGCAAGGATACAAGCAAGAAAAACATCTTCAAAAGCAGAGGCAGAGGAGAATACTGATTTACTTTATCTTTGTTTGTTTTGTGAAAGGCACAAGAAAGAAAAAGTATTTTCATTTCTCAGGATGTTAAATGGCTTGTCTAAATAAAGTGGACGGACGATCGTATATTCAGAGAAAACCTCAACTCTACAGCCGTGCAGTGGGACAAAAACAAACACGAGGTAATTTACAATTAGTCTTCCTCAACAAAGTCCAAAACAAACAAACTAGTATCCTTGTACACACAAGGCGGAGGACGCTCAGATAAATGCGCAGCGCTTGTTGAAGTGTGCAAATTCTTTATTTAGATTGTCTAAATGTTTATCCGTCTTGCCTTGTAACACTCCAGACTTGTTGTGCCCCAATCTAGAGATCACAAAACAAACCCCACCAGTGAGTGTCCACTTTTGGCCGTAGGACAAACAGTTCTTCTTGGCCTGCTCGCCCCTCAGTGATGCCACACTTATGTCAGAGGAGTTTTTTGGCACAAGAAAAAGGCACACTGCCAAGAGTATGATAACGGCAACATTAATATTTATAAAGCCAAGTTGTTATATGTTGCCTGTTAGGTTTGATCTAAACCACCAGTTACATGAACAACTTACTTGTAATTCATTTTTATTTTCAAATTTGTTTGTCACTCACTTTCCTCCAGGGCTCAAACACAGGTTATTTGAACAAGAATAAAAATGAAAAATGATCTGAAGAATGCTTAAACCAAAACCTCATTAAATCAGTAAACATGTAAGTGTGTAATGTGTTTGTGCGTTTAAGTATTTTTCCGCAACATCTGCATCTTTTTTGCAGATATTTTTTATCTCTCTTCTACTAATCGATTGTTGATTTGGAATAGCTCTACGTTGTATATTCCATGCTCCTTCGTACATATCATTAATTAATCCAAGCGTGGGACTTTATGACTGACACAAAGATTGGTTGCAATGCTTTGTGGTCTACCCTTCAATGCCATAATCTCTATTTATTTCAATGCAGCTCTAAAATGTTGTCATGGAAACATTAGCCATCATGTTTTACAAAATCACATTCTATTTAATTTTTTTTTTTTTTTTTTTGCCAATGAACATATGTCGAGATTCCTTTACTCAAAATCTATATCTCATAACTAAGGGGTTTCTATACTCTCACAGTATACTCAGAGTATACTCCCAGAGGGGCCACAAACTTGAATTTGAGGCGGCTCAAAATGGCACCCCTAACCACAGGCGCAGAGGCAGGCAGCAGCCCAGCCACACTGCCGCACACTGACTGGGAGAATATAGGAGAAAAACAGCTCTCCTAACAAGTAGCCTGTTTGTCAGCTGCAGGGGAGTGCCAGCCGCTAGTACTGCCTTAATATAGTCTTGCTGGTCCCTGTGCCGGCTTTTCAACAGTGTGCACATTTGGGTTTGCAGAAAAACCCAAGACTGATGTGACTTATTGGTTAAACATTTGAAATAGAAAGCTGCGGTTGGCGCACTCAAGAGACAGCTCTGAGGCGAGACTACCGAAGTATTTAGGTGGAAACGTTTGAGGAAATCTCGCAAACAAAAGAAGAAACAGACGTAAAGTGATAGAATGTTCTTTTTGCTCTGAAAACGTTTGCTTCCTACTGTCAGAGTGAGTCCGGTTCATAAGTTCATTCGTTGAACTCCTCCCTCGATCCGGCTGAGGGATCACTAAGAAAATGACTTGTGACACGAGCAGCAGAAAGTGTTGTTTTTGGCAAAGATGTATATGCAACAAAACGTATATGCGCTTTTGAGTTTTCTGGAGGGACCAATGCAGCTGTGAGCCTTGTGGCAAACGCAAGCATTAAGGTCTGGACAATACACAAAACGATACTGAGACTTCTGTATTCGTCTATAGCAGAAATCCATATTTAAATTTGTATGGAAAATTTCACTACACACTTCTTATCTGTTTGAATATCCCCAGAAGCATCCTGTCCCTCCATATTTCGGTGGCTGACTTTGCACATCTGTTTCTCCTGTTCTGAAAACAGTTTGTTTGTCTTAACAGTTACCGCCCGATGTTTCTCATTTCATTTCACAAATCTCTTGAAAGTGATTATCCAGTTTCGTGTCCTTCAAGGTTCTGAAAGTGAGAAACTCAATCCCACCATCTGTTGAAAGCTGGTGTATACATGGAGCTACAGTGGGCTCACCTTTGACATTTTGCGAGGTGCAGCGCTGGAAGCACGTAGCCTATCTCTAACCTCCAGGAGTCACTTGCGTAGTAAGAGCAGACTGGGGCAGAGGCAGGTTGTTGGGATCGTCTGTCAGGGTCATGGGACTGGGCCAAAATGGAGGAGGGTCTTTTTGAGCTTTGTGCTGTTAAATTAATGACAATGTGTGCGCCGAGCAGATAAGACGCACTACTAATGACAACTTTCTATAAACAAAAGCCTGACACCTTTGGCTACTGAAACACTGCTTGTGCTCATCTTTTGCATCAGGCCATTCTTTATGTAAACAGCATTCATCATTTTAGTTTTGTCTAGGCCTGTCACAATAATCATATCAACTTATCCTTCAATAAATCAAAGCTGGAGCAATATTTTTGGTGCTCAATTGCAGTATTCATCACACGTAGTTTTTTTTTGCTCTAACATCTGCGATTTTTTAATTTATTTTTTGGTAACATATTCAAATTTGCAATGTTGAATACAGTATGTTGCATTTACTAATATTGCACATATAACTAAACTCTCTCTCTCTCTGACCTGCCCATCCTTTCCTTCAGCCCTTGCTCGTAGCTGCTGGGTGTTGTCTATCAGCACCGCCTGGTTCCTTGGACGTAGGGGTTATTTGGCATGCTGCCCACAACTCCCCTCTGTCCATCTAATGAGCACTGTGCTCCAGCTCTGTCCTTGATAAATGGGACCCGGCGCTCAGTGAGCGAGGCTGGTATTAGAAAGTGGGAAAGCAGCAGTATGACTTAATGCCTGAGCAATGAGACTATGAGGGTGTAAGGAGAGTTGTGTGTCAGGAGTTTACAAAGAGAAAAGGTTGAGTTTGGAAAGATTGGGTTGAACATCAATATAACTACTAAGGAAGGGGGATATGCCATTAAAAAAATATACAGATTGTTTTTTTTTTGTTGATCACAATTTTCAATTTTATTTTACTTTGTCTTAAATAAAAATTAATAAAAATGATCATGGCAGACTTTTAATCATAGTCATTTAAAATAGTCAAATTTCCTCCTCCAAATTCTGAACTTCGCTCCAAATCACATGCTTTTACTGAGGATCGGCTCATCCAAGCTAATCATCGACAATTAAAAATGACTGAATCTCAATCTCAATAAAAATTTGATTAATTGCACCTAATAACAATTATCCACAAATGAAGACTTTAAATTGAGATATGAACAGCAGAAACGATGAACGAAAAATCAATCAAGCAATCGTTTTTTCTGTTTTAACAAGAGAAAGTAAGAATTACCCATCAAATTTGAAGTCTTATACAACTCCTGAAAGTGTTGGTTTGAAATTGAATGACCTTACTGTTACTATTGCTAGTAGCAAGGTGTCTTGCCCAAGGACACAACGGTAACATCTCCATGGAGACAAGCAGGTAGCGGAACCTGATCCTAAAAAGTTACATACTTCACCTTTAAACAGTTGCATTCTACAAAAGAGTGTCTGTCCTTGGATGATATAACATAACTACGTATCACTACATTGTTGCTGTGTCACTGGTAATGTAGACTGATTTTTAAGAGCTAAATCTCTAAAAAACTCATTCACATATTCATGCTCTTAAAAAGGACTGCGCTGGAACACACCATGTCCCTAAGTAAAACTGTACAGTAGTTTCCATGTATGTGCGCTCGCCAAAGCTGATCTTATGGCTTGATATTATGTCAGATCACGTCTCAAAACCAAATAAACAAGCAGACCACATTGTGATTTTGGTTTTACATTCACTTCAGCTCACGGTGGGGCTGAGGTTTGCTGCTTGGCCTAAAATCTTTAAGGCTTGAAAAAGGGAGCAAATGCTAGTGGCCCAAAATATACTTTGTGAGCACACCCTCTGAGACCACATCCACCTAACGCCGCCATATTCATCTGTAACATTCTCAAACAACCCACATTTCTTTCACAAACCTTAATGTGAGTGCACTATGAACGTTTTCTAGAGGGGGGTCCGCCCTGTTCTTACAGCGTGGGGGGAAAGCAACCTGCAACTATGGGCAATCTTGACATATACATATCTAAAATGTGCCTTCAAATGTCTTGTTTAAGTCGAGCAGAAAATGTGAATGTACTATAAAATTATCCAGAAAAGGGCAGAAACATCACTTTATTCCCTTGTTTGGAAAATTATACAAAACATTTATTTCTTGTTAATCAGATATTCTTTGTTTTAATTTTGCACTTTATACTCGATATTCTGCACATTTCCAGAACAATAATTGTGATATTATACATTATACAACTCCATGGAGATCAGGTATGAGGTTAATGCCATATTGTGTAGTATTAAAGGGAAAACAATAACATCTCCATGGAGATAAGCAAGTATCAGGCCCTCCACATAAAAAGTGAACTAAATAGGAGCATGTTAAATCCACATACTTATTAGAGGGTCAAAGCACTGCACAAATGTTTTACTGGCAAACACCTGAAAGTATCAACAATTAACTGAACCGTTACTCTTTAATTATGCCTACTTCTTTTGGAACTTCTATCAGATAATACTTTTAACACTTTTTTACAATCGTGAATACTACCACAGCAGCGTTATGCGTAATAAAGTGACTATTACAATGTAACATAGCTGTCTATGTGTGGCTTTTAAATACTACAGTTGGTGCTACAAACTGTATAATGTTCATTTAAGGGTCTTCACACTTGAGTAGAAGTACTGGCCCCTGTCTGTGAGCTGCCACTTGTCCTTGTATGTGGTGGTGTGATTGAGCTTCATCAGAAAAATCAAAAAGGCCATTATGAGCGGAGGACTGGTATCATTAAACATGCTTACATTCAAATTGCCCACTTAACATACTTCTCCTACAACAGCATGTGTTTATCATTAGTCCGTACGCTAATGCCTCGAACATTATTTGAGTTGCTTAAATGGCATAGCTGTGCTTTGTTCCAGTCCTGATAAGAGCTCACTCATTTCCACACAGGAACAGAATGTGAAAACTGAAAAAGGAGCACTGAGGTTGTCACTAGGAGGGCGCTAAATTTACTTTAACATCATTGTAAAGAAGTATGAATGCCAGTGTCCGTGGCATAGCTCCAGGACTTTTGATGTGATAAATTAAAGTCACTCACATAACAGGCACATAACTTTTGTTTCTGTTTCTTCCTACAAATCAATAAAAGGATGTGCAAAAACCAGCTAATTTTAACATTTCAGAAAAGGTTTAGCTGTAAATGTTTTGTGTAATGTAAAAATGCGCAGTCAAAATTAAACCTGGTGCAATAGACTGACTAATAAAACCCAAAGAGGATTTGTCGCTGAAAGTGAACAGTCAGCTCAGGCTTAGCACCAGCGAGCCAATCTGAGTGGCCCAATATTGAGGATCTGTGAGAGGATTTGAAAGCCATCGGAAGTGTCTTCTTGTCCCCCACTGAGGAAACAATGCACGAGCGACTGTTTGAACTTGAAGACATTTTATCTGTGCGCAGCCATGTGTGTCCCCCAGACTGGATGTCATGCATTGGAGTGGGACTAACACTTTGTTCTCAATATCGTTTAAGTGTTCACTTTTCACAGAGGAACCCCTATGTAACAAAAGCTGTGTGCAGCTCTGATGATAGGGGTGAACGCAGACGCAGGAAATGACTAGAGGGCATGACCAGGGATTGTCTTTTTTCACTCTACTCTTTTATTGTGCATCTGCATCGGTGTATCAGGTGTAAACTACTGAGGATATGGTGCTATTTAATTGGTTAAGAAAAAATAATAAAGGGAATATTGTCACAGTTCAGATGAGTTTAATCGTTTTCAAATAGTTATATCAAGTCTGACATTTTGATTCCCAGTTCAACAGCTTTGTATGCGATGCAGTGATTTGTTTTAGCCCCCCTATGACATATATTAAGCAAAGCATTTATGGCACCCCCAGGACTTTTATCAAAAACACTTGGGGCTGGGACTCTGTTTTAAGAGAGAAAATGCACGCTTCAAATATTAGCCTCACAGTCCAACTTTAGAACAAAGCAAACTTCACAGGCAGATACCCAATATTCACCTTATAGACTTTGACAGCAATGTGTTAACTGGAGCAGCCTATATTTGCTATTTCTAAAAATTGTCTTCAGTGTTTTGAGGCATAAATGCAGCCTGAGGCCATCTATTTCCACTGAAACGCTCCAGTGAAGTGTCACACTTCTGCAGCAGCTTAAGCGAGTTTAGACTTTTAATTCAAAATACAACAACATGCTGACTCAAACTAAATGGTAGAGTCAATTTTTTAATAGCCAAATCAGTAACATTAAGTTCTAATTAAGGCAAAATATCAACAAAACAAAAAAACTAAAATAAATTAGGACAGCACATCTGTTTGCTTGTATATCAGATCTTATTTGAATAGGCCTATAGGACTAGGATTGTTTTTATATTTTATTCTAGACAACCTATAGAAGAAAATGAGGAGTTCAGTCATGGACTTTTGTGCACAAGGAATAATCGTTTTATTCTCCTACAGAGTGCTCTTCTCCACGGGCTGGTTGGAGGTATTGACATGAATGGCGGAGTTTGACCTTAAGTTATTTCAACTCAGAGTCACTCCAGCAGCGCTGCTCTCCGAGTCTTACACTAAACAACAGTTACATACACGAGAATGAAGTGTCTACTTTGATCAGGACACGTTTGTTTCCTCCTCTACGTTAGGTTTGTTCCGCTGCTGTTTCGCGCACGCAGCGTCTGCGCCAGAGTGCCTTCAGACCCTTTAGGCTTCACTTACCTCTCGGAGAAAAGAGCGAAAGCTGTGATTTAGCAGCAAAACACATTCTTCTGATGACAAATCCGATCAGGGCCCTCCATTAGACCCGGGCTCAAGGTGCCAGACGTGGGGAAAAACACGAACACAGTCGAAGCACCGAAAAAGGGTGAAGAAAGTTTTCGGAGCTCCCGAGCAGCGCAGCCTTCAGGGCGAAGGTAAGACACGTCCCACAACTGGATCAAAACCCGCTGCGAGCCGCAATAACTATTGTTACGCTATGTTACAGGATCCATGTGCCGGTTCAAACGCGCTATATTCCCGCTAGGTCTTCTTTCTACCGATGGAAGCGCTAATAGTAACTTGTTTCTGCACTTCTGCTCTCTCTAGCGCTGCGTCTTCCACACACGCATCTTTGAAGCCAGTGTCGAGTTGCTCAGCAAATCATGGCAGCGCCGAGGCTGGTCGTCAAACCAGGAATGTCCCTGCCCCACAGATCCCGGAGAGGGGAGGGAGGGAGACACGAGGGGGTGTTGCCCATAGACTTCTGCATTAACAAGTTTTACATCTAACAAGGATCAAGGCTTCCTACTCTGCTCTAACCTGCATGACAAATCCAGCAATAACGAGTCTCAAGAACAGATCAGTTTGGTGAACCAGACTTCCTTATAGCCTACAATACAGACAAACACAGGAATAGCATTAGACTTGCCCGAAAAACTATAATTCTATGACCAATACTTCAGTTGAATGTGGTTTTATTAGTAGGTCCAATCATTTATTTATTTAATTTTGCTCAAATAAAACAAACTGATTCATGCACCTCTGTCGGCTGCAGCTGGCACTAAAAGTTGTACTTGCATCTCATCTTATTGGCTTTTAAATGATTGTTTGTTTGTTCTTGTAATCATTTGTGTTTGTAATAATTTAAATGTGCAGAGGTTTGTTCCAGCCCTCTGTCCTTGGGCTGTGTAAAGCATATGTTCTGGTGATGGTCAGTGCCAGCCTCGCAAGTGTAGCTCACCATCTGACAGCTGACCTATCAATGCCCATCCAAGTCTCCTCAGGCAGCTCAGTCCAAAATGAGCCAAAGCCAACACAGCAGAGAGCATGGAAAGGATGAAGACAGACCAAAGCTGTGCCAGAGCTATTATAGTTCATTGTAAAAACTGTGTGTGTGTGTTTTTTTTTTTTGGTTTGCTTGTTGGCTTCTAAAAGTCAATGAAGTAATTATTGACGTACCATTTTTAACACCTCTAATGGCAAACTTCACACCATTTGTGCTTGTAAAATTTTATAGAGCTCATCCCATCCTTATCTCAAAGTCGTATATCTTTAATATAGTCGTACATTTTTTTAGGTTTAATGTGTGATTTTGTTTTTATTTAATTGAATATTTTATTATTTCTTATTCATAAGTTTAAATAAAATTGGATATGAACATTACGTGATAAAATTTGGCCCCTCTGCCCATCAGTGTTTGCCGTTTGACCATATGAAAGCTTGTGTGATTATCCCTGTACTGGTGTCTGCTTGCAGGAGGTGGTCAGAGCTGGAGACGAGGCCCAGGGTTCAGAGGGGGGTGAGCCGGGGATTGGACACAGTCGCATGTGAAAGGCCACTGAGCGGTGAGTCTACAGGGAGCTGGGTCCGCACACAAAAGCCCAGGGAGGGGCAGGTTGGAGGTATGAGAAGGGTGGGGGGCTCGCTGGGAACCAAAGCTGACAGCAGAGACACTTCTCATCCGCGGAGCACTGGGCTGTCTCTGGCCCCCTGTGGTCCGGACTGTTGAGCTTCAAAAGGCGCTCACACGAAGGAGCAGCAGTGGTAACATTAGGCCCCGCACAAAGCCCCGCTGACCCCTGGCCCACATTTTAGGACAGCTTTTGTGTCCTGGAAAGATCAGGTAAGGTATCGACAGGTCACAATATAGAACCACATTCACAGTGACTTAAAAAGGCCCTCTGAGGTTTGAAATCTGAAATATAATTCCTTACAAGAAGTCTTCTAACCACAAATACCCAAGTCAGTGTTCTTTTTAAAAGTGCAGTGACTGTGAACCTCAGGGCAGCTGTGGCTTCAACAGACCAACCCTGAGTGTGGGAAATGTGAATTCTGAACAAAATTGTAAAGTGTTGTGGCCCAGCTTGAACTACTGCCCCCACAATCTGAAACTGGATAAAGCAGAAGAAGAGGACTTTTGATTAATAATAATCAATGATCTTTGTTCATTCCTAACACGGCCACTAAAATTACAGATGATATGCTTGGTGACACCACGAGAGAAAAGCTGAAGGGGAAGCAGATTCCTTGTGTGATGTCATGCTACCAGGGCTTTTCAGATCTTCAGCTGGGATTGTTTGCATTAGGGACGTCCGGGCCGCTGTCCTGTGCTCTTGAGGTCTTTAATCCTTGGCCCACTGTCAACAAAGTGTTTATGACCTGCAAAGCAGAGCACTGTTTTGTTGACTCTGTCAGCAGGGGCCCAGGGGGTGCCTGACTCCCAAAGCTATTAAAAGACACTTCAGATAAGACCAGGAGGATCTTAGTAGTTGAGCTGCTCTGGATTTGTGGATTGGGCTGGAGCTTCACTAATTACTAGAGTTGAGTGCAATAAATAGTTGAGTGTGAGGACATTTTCCATACTCGAAATTGTGAATTGGTGTGTAGAACGAGTTGTTCCTGTCTGATCTGGTCTGGCAGTTCAGTACGGTAGGTTTTTGGAAGATGCTGATGAAATTGTCACTTTTTCCTTTTTTTTCCATTCATCCCTGTGTGTAGTTTTCAATGCCATTCATTATTATTGACAGCCTGAGACATTTGTGTTTAACTTTTTATAACCCATTATAAACATAGAAAACATTGGGGAGGGAAACACATACACAAGTGAGAAAAATCACAATAGTTTAGAAGGCAGACTAAAAGGATTTCCCCTTGGAGGACAGTATATCTCTGCGCAGGACAGGTGTGTATGTTTCTAGTCCGCCATTGTTGCCGTCTCTAAGCTGCAGCTGTGTGTCTGTTCACCGATGTGTAATGAAGGAGGGGAAGCAGCAATGTACCGGCACCCCTCTCCATCTGGTTTGTGCATCAGCGTGGTGGGATCAAATTATCCATCGTGGGCTCTCTGGGAATTTCATCGGTCTGTAACATCTCACTCATTCACACATACTGGCCGACTTGAACATACATCTATCCCGAGTGCCCCTCTTGACATGACGTTGACCCTGCACATCCTCTGTCCCGCTTTACAGTGCAGCTCATCTGATATGTCTTCTCTGGCAGACCTGTACGGAGCATAAAGCTGTCAAGAGTTTGCTTTCACACGCTCGCTGTTAGGACTCAGCTGTGCGCGGTTTCTCGCTCCAGGTTTCTAAAGCATCAACACAACTACTACTGCTTTGCCTAAACATCAGCAGAAAAAATATCCATGATGAAAGGGGACTTTATGTAGACTTGTCATTAAAACCTACTCAAGCTTAGCTTACTCAAAGTAATTCATTCATGTATGTTTGAGTAACCATGCATTGACCTGCATTCGTATTGTGTACCCAAAAAAATGTGTTATGGTTATTATCTCTGCCCCCTGCTTTGTATTTACTTGTGATTAATTAAAAGACTCTGGCTCATACGTGTAGCGTTAAAAATGTCACAGCCAAGTCATTGAACCTGTTTCTATTATTAAGCCATTATAGATCAATATTGCACTTTACAAAGAAAAAAAAAAGACAAAATAATGATCTGTTATAGTTTAATACTAAAAAGGGAAATCAAGCATAATATGTCTTCTGTAATTATCAATCTAAAGATCAAATTACTCACTTACATACTTATATTTGTTCCATTGATTCCATTGATGTACTTTTTCTAAAATAAATAAACATTATTTTAATTATAATTGTAAGAAAGTACTGGACTATAAATTCACTTACAATGGTTAAGTAGAAATGTAAATCATTAGTTCCTTTCCTGACTCCTGCTGGCTGTTGTGAGAAATGGTGGCTCTGTCTTACAATCCATCAATATCACAAAACAAATAGTTTACTATCTGATGTGGAAATTAGGTTGGAAATAGATGTGACTACAATCTATAGTGAGTTGTGGTTTAGACTAAAATACTATTAATTGTATAAAATTGAAATTCAACTTATGTTACACCAAAACATATCAGAACAAATTGGCGTTGACCCATAATTGCGTTAATAATTCTACCGAGAGTCTCTTTTAGTAGACTTCCTGTCATGTTCATAAATATAAATGACTTTAGGTCCAGTATATCACTTCCACTGACCTGAGATTTTTAAGAGTTTCCCAGATTGTCCAGGCATGGTCTTCCGATCTTATCCAGCCTGTGATGTGGAGTTGTCACAGTAAAGAATCCGGGAGCTGGTCGTTGTGGGCAGCTGGGGAATAGTGAGCAGGAAGGAGACTCAAGTGAAATATCTATTACGGCTTCACACTGATGTCTCCTTCAGTCCCTGTGGCTCGCTGCGACCTTGTGATTTATGAAGGGGCTTTAGAGCAGGGGATCAAAATTCAGCTGCCCCAAAACATGTGTACACCAGAACTAACATTTATCTAGTTTCTACGTACAATATTAGAGGAGATTTAAAGCTTCAGTAGTACTTTCAAGTGTTTTCATGTTTTTCTAATTATTATTTTGCTTGGTGGGATACCTGTGGTTAAATATTCATGTCAGTTTTGCACCAGTCAAGTGGCAACAAAAGTGAAGTCAAGTTGTTGTTGTTTTTAAATTGTATCGCTGAGTTATAAAAAGAAATCCCTCTATTTTGTCATTAAAGCATAAAATTCCATAAAAAATGTACACACAAGAAACAGATTTTTTGGACAGTCTAAGCTTTCATTTTATAAACTAAAGGTGTTATTATATTTTTATTTATCAATGTTAAATAATAACTATCATTTAAATTAGTAAGTAAATTATTGTTTGGTAACAGTTATGGAATTACTTATGTCGCAGCCGCTGCTCAACCAGAATGTAAAATAAAGATATAAACTTGTTTGACTAGGGGAAACTATTATTAGTAAAATCTTAAATCGAATCTGCTACATTTGAGTGAAAGTGTAGTCATGTATACTTTAACATGTATACTTTTCTTCTGTGTCGGTTTTTTGCCGCCTGCTTCTAGTAGTGAAAGTGAAAAAAAATTTAACGCCAAAGAACACACATCTTAACTGCCAAAAATCACACAAGCATTAAATCTGCTTGTGTGATTTTTTTTGAGCTTTCAGTTCTCATAAAAAAATAATTGTCTCCGCTGTTACAATCCGTGAAAAGCCGTAGCCCAATCAGCATGATGATATCAAGAATAAGTATACAGTACCTTATGCCGTTTCTGATCAAAACTACCGTACTTTGAAAGGGAAAGCACTTTGGATACTGTTGTCAACCTCTCTACAACCTTACATTCAAAACACGGCCCACCACAAACATTTATAAGAGGTTGGCGTATAGAAGTTTGCACTAATACCCTAATGCAGCATAATGTGACAGAACTTGCATGCAGCAAAAACTTCAAAATGATTACAATATCAAAAATGTGCTTACTTGCCCCTCCCAGACAATATCATAATCTCTTAAAATGTACATTGTGTAGCTAAAATACTTATTTTATAACATGTGGGGCGATACAACATAAAATAAACACTTTGAATTCTTGCCATTTAACATAAAAATAGTCAAATTCGTTCCTCCAAGTCTGAATTCTGCTCCAAGTCACGAACGTTTACTGACAGAGGATGATCTGTTAGAAATTAACCTCTCAATTAATCATTGACAATTATAAATGATCTGATAATCTTGATCTGGATTAAAATGTGATTCATTGCGCTATCCCATATTGTCAAAAGAATTGCAATGGCATTGATGTAGTGTTGCTATTTACTCTTAAAATAATCATAATAATTCAGAGGTAAAAGAGATATTACTTCCTCAGATCATGTGCGCAAACGGGATAAAACTATCCTCCTCTCTTTGTCCGCCTTAATCTTCAAGCAGCTCTTATCTGGCTATTATTCCCAAAAGAAAAGCACTTATTAACAACGTTTCTCAAAGTGAATCCTTGGATTAAGCATCATGACACTATCTTAAGCTCAACACCGGCTTTTCCAGCTCAATTTGTGAATGGCATGAAGTGATGTGGAAAATCAGCCAGATGAAGAGGATTCGAACATCTCGTGTAGCACCGGAGTGTAGCCATGGAAACAGGAAGTACGAGGCAAGCGTTCAAGATGGCCACCCGTTTGTGAATGGGTGCATTCCTCAACAGCAGGGCGTCAGCGTTTGGGAGGAGGGGCGAGCCAGTGTTTACTCTGAAAAGGGACTATATAAATACTAAATGCTGCTGTTTTAAGGACTTCCTGTCACTAGGTATTCCATAAAACAGTAGTTAAATAAACAATCAGTTTCCCATTGAGACCTGCCCTATCCATATACTGCTGTCAGGGTTCATGTCGGGATCCCCAGTCTGCAGTGAGTGGATTTAAAAGGGCCCAGACTGAAGTCATGGAGCTGTTACAGGTCACCACACTCTCTTTCACTCGCACCCGTCTGGTCGTATAACCTCCGCACACGCTAACTCGCCACGGAGAGCCTCATTCAGCATGTTATTCTCAGCTCTAAAGGACTTCCCACTGACTCTTCAATGAGCTTTTGAAACACTTTTTGGTCTGAACGGTCAAGAATTGAGCTGACAAGAGTGATCTGAGTGGGGCATCCCTGTTCGTCAAAAAAAGAATATTTGGTGGTTTGGAGAATGTGGTAGAAATAGGACCCCTGAACTCAGATAAGGAGAAATGTTACTACTTGTAGAAAATGTATACTACACGTACACACCATTTTGAAAAGTAAGAATTAGGAATGTGAAATCAATGTAAATTCAAATTAAAAAGTACTGCTGTTATAATTGCTTGCTATAATTGCTTAAACATGTCTTTAAATGTATTAGTGGATGTTTAATTATATGACAAATGTAAAAACTGTGTAAAATGAATCACAGAAGTGCAATTATCACCATATATCCTTATTTAAAAGTTTGCAACATACAATTTGTTTCATTTTTATTTTTAATTTGCTCTTTTTGTCACTTTTATTTGATTTGTTTTCAATTTTTTCTTATCTCCAAAGCAGCATTCACAACATTATCGACATTTCCACCTCTACTTAGTACCAATACGTATTCAAGTTAGTGCAGCAGATTGATTGATTTAGAGTTTAAATGATGGATTCTGCACGTTAGAGAGTCTTAATGGTGTTACAGATGGGTAAAATGACCAATCTGCATCAATTTGGCTGGTGATAAATAGTATCGTGTTCATGGTATGTACAGCTGCACATTTTTCTTAGAAACACTATATGGTTGTTTTGGCTTCTGAATGTGGGCTGTGGTGGACAGAACCGAGATTTGCTGGTCCAAACCCCTCAGGAGCGACTCTTCCCGGAACAGGATGAACTGGGAAATGTCCGGCAGATGTGAAGTGAAGGCACTGATGTCTTCATAATCATGTGTGTTTCCATGCTGCTATCTCCCAGGCTCTGCCCCGTCCTCGCCTCGCTCTCCTTCATGCCAGAGATAGCACTAGATCCATAAACAATCTCCACCATCCCACAGGCCACTCTGCTCTCTGCGCCCCATAAATCTCTCCTCTCTGGGGACATAGGCACTGCACAGGGAAGGATAGAGCTGTCTCAACTGCCAAGGACAAAAGTCTTCAAAATGTTGTTCAGAACTTTTTCACCTTCTCATATTTTTCAGAGAAATACTGTACATATTAATGCTTTGGCTGTGCTTTTAATCGAGATTGAGATTCATTCAATTCTATATATATTTTGTTTTATTTCAATTTGCATTTGTTTTTCATATGACAAAGTAAAATGCAATTGGAAAATGAGATAAATCAATATGATATTAAAAAAAGAATGATTTATTTATTTATTTATTCTGCCATATTGGCAAGACTTGCTGTGGCCATATCAGGCTATAGTTGAGACTCTCAAACAAACTGTGTATCTTCACCATGAATGTTCCAGATGAGCTTGTATAGGTCAGTGCAGACAGTGTTCTCTGAAGGAAATGGGGCGCAGTGAGACAGAGAAGTGAAATGTCCTGAATCCAAATATGGAATGATAGGTTTACAATCTAAGAGAGGTTTCTTCACAGTGGACTTCTTTTGTTTGATTTTCTCCTTTCTGCTGATTTTGCTAAACCTTGGAGATTGTGCACCTTTAACATTTAATTATAACAACATTTGAATGAAAACAATAATTAAATATGGTAAAATAGTTATAACTGCGGCTCAGATTGTGGAGTTTAGTTTAAGGATAGTGGTTTGATTCCAGCTCCCACCAGAGCATACTGTTAGTGAGAAAGTGAGAAAGTAGATTGTTATAGATGGATGTCTTTTTATAATATTTCAAAACTAAAACAAACATAACAGACACAGAGAGCGAAAATGCAAAAAGAAAAAGACTAGTCCATAGAAAGTCTGGTAGAAAGTCTGTAAAAAATATTGTATATTTCCCTTTTGTCCCAATGTGAAGCAAAGTTGTCCAATTTCAAATTCAGTGCAATAGTTTTTCCATTTTGTGAATGTCCAATGTTAATTCAGCGCTGTTGTTGTCAGTCATCATTGCTTTTTTGCTCCAACCAAAAATACATGCCACAGGTACTGTATCAATCATTTCTTTTGTTGGAGTTTTACATCCGTCCGAGATACATTGTTTTAAAGTTTAAAACGATTTGATATTGAGACTGTTGCATCCACTGGCCCCTTTTTTCTTTACCACAAACACTCTTTCATGTTGCTGGTGTGGTGTCCAGTGCAGAGTTGAGTTCCTGTGCCTGAGGGCAGCTCTAAGCAGCTGTCCGTCATGTTAAGGGACAGGCGGTTTGTTCACACCTGCATGCGTCTTGGGTGATCCCTCAACAACAGGTAAGCTCCTGCACATCATTTCACACCTGGCTCTGGCTGTGTCCTCTGTGACCACTGAAACGTCTGACTCTCTGTGTGCAAATAAACATGCAGTTATGCCAGGCTTGCAGTAAGCTCCTGTTACCTTTAAGTAAGGTCAGGCAATGTTAACACATAGTTTGGAAGGTATTCACAACTCGTATTTTGCTCGCATTGTGACTTTCATATCATGATTGTTTTTGTCATGCATTAAGACTGGATATTTGTTTTGTGGTTTTGATTGGCAGGAATGTTCAGTAGTACACAGAGGATATTCATTTGGGTTTTAGATTTTATTTTAGATTTTTTGAATGTTGTGCCTTTTCGGTACCAACCATGATTCTAAAGTAACAAATTATTATTTTTTCTGGATATGTTTAGTTTTATCTGAGTTGGGCAATATGGCGATAAAGAATTGTGATCTCATCCTTTGTGACAATATGCATTTTGATCGTGTCGCGTACAGTTTTCTCAGTGCTTTTCTGTTCATGCAACTCTATGGCCCAAACACAGACATTTTACCAAACCGACTCTTCCCATTGTTGAGCCTCCGTCAATGTGATTGACAGGTAAATTTAACCAATCGCAGTAAAGTGTGAACTCTCAGAAGCAGCATTTTGGTTAGCTCTGAATTGAAATATAGCTTGAAATGTTGCTAATAAAGCTATGACTCAATGTCATGTTCTGAAACAAACTAATAACACATTTTGAATGCGCCTCAACTTTTCTCTGAAGAATTCCTCCAATAGCACAAGATTGCGTTAATCTACTGTGTTCAATCACCCTGATGGATATTAGAAGCAGGTTGTTCGGGCCTGGTCCCATCACCTTTGACCCTGGCTGTGATCCGCCTCCCCATCAGCTCATTAAGACCCGGGACTTCACACCTCACCCCATGTTGGCCGCAGCTGTGTACCCCCGGTGCCCAGGTCCGGTCCAGGGTGTCAGGCGGGCTCCTCCAAGTCAGGCTCCTCTGATCTCTGCCTTAAAACGTTATAAATCACAGAGCTGAGGTGATGGTCCAAAGTGCTCATTAAAAAAGGTCATTATAATATATGGGCAGAGGAGGAAAGGGCCTCAGTCTACCTGTCAGCCTGTCGCTCATAATGAGACTAGCCTGGTGCAGTCCGCTAATGGCCCATGATTAGGAAAAGTCTAGATGGGGTGTTAACAAACGTTTAACTACACGGGCAGCAGTCATAAAGATTTCACAGCTATAACAAGCTCCATAATAGCACGTAAAAAGTGCGTTGATGCATCCTGTGTTTTTAGTTATGTTTTTGCAGACCCTAGAATGCCCGCCGCTGGTCTTTCTTTGAAGTAAATTTATGTATTATTGTATAAGACAAGTAAATCTTTATGTTCATACTTAGCCACTCCAAAGAAGGTTGTCGTTGCAGTGTTCTTTTTCCAGCATAATGATTCTTCCACTTTATAAATATGTACTGTTTTTCTTGACTCGGGATTGCGCTGCGTTCAAATATTTCCATGCCTTCATTTGCTTTGCCTTGCATAGTTGCCAAGAGGATGCCTTCTTTTTAAATGCACTTTACTCCATAAAATGTATCTATTTTTAGACTTAAATTAGCTTTTTAATCATTTAAATCAAGAAAGAAAAGGAAAAAAAGGAGCACATCTGTCACTCAAGATGAAAACTCACAACACTTACATAAAGCTGTCAAGAAAATTGTTCACCACTTGAACTCAATAAATGTTGCAAATTTCCTTAAATTAAGGTTTTGTGATCTCTGTTTTTTCTTTGTGATTTTAATGCAGTTTTTTCCTGTTGTGTGAAGCACTTTGAATTGTCCTGTGTACGAATTGTGCTCTACAAATAAACTTGCCTTGCCTTGCCTTGCCAAATTCATAAAGGTATAGACTTTCTACCAAAGAAGAAAATGTAATAAACCCATCATACATTTGTATATACTGTATTGAAGTGTGTATGTTAGTTGTTCACTTGGATGTAAGCAAGTTCAGCTCAAAGTTGTAGTGGTCAGTTGTGACGATTTGTTTTTGCTTTAGGTGTTAATTTATGAATTAGGGCTGTTATACCATTAAGTACCGTGTGTCTAATCTATAACACACTTTTCAAGCAAGTGTTGTTCCTGAGCACTCATTTATTTACCCGTAGTTATAGATTTAGTCTGAAAACAAAACAACACAAGCCCAACCAGCCGTTCTTTATCTTCTATCATCCCTGTCCTGCCATTTGATGTCAAAAACCTTTAAAACAAAATCAGTTGGAATAAAAGTCGGACACCAGGCTAAAGAAAAAAAGGAGTGAAGTTTGGTCTTGACTGGATTAGCAGAGGTCTGTTTTCCTTCTTCGTGTCAGTGCTCTCTGCTCTAGGATGGATAGATAGTGACGGACTGCCAGTTGGTTTTCATTACGTCCTGTGCACTTCAGACCTATACATAAAAAACTGCATCCTTCTTTTCCTCTGTTGCCCTACCCCCCACCCCTCTCTGAGCGTCCTTTTCCCTCTGAAGAAAAAGGTACAAAATTGGTCCTGAACAGAACTGCCAGAGGGGACTTTTTCCAATGTATTTTTCTAATATCCTCTTCAGACTCGCAGTCTCCCCATGTGCATGCCTTTTTACTTTTAAGTAAAACCCTGTCATCTACCCTGTGGGGGCTACATTGGAATTCTCCTTCAATATACGATCTGTACCTATGCTCACAGGGGAGAGGAAGGCCAGTACAGGGCGGAGGGGATATGGGAACCAGTAAGAACCTTGCTTTGTTTGTTGCCCCGTCCTGCATACCGACTTCAAAATTGAACAGCAATAAAATAAGGTACAGATGTGCATTACCGGCTCAGACTTCAATTGTCCGCAAACCTGGGTGGAGGCACGGTCAGATGTTATTAAGCAGTGAACTGTCTGACTCCATAGGGCAAGTTTATCTCGACAGTATGTTGAACTGTTGGATTCCAGAATAATATAAATACAAGTTGAACAGGGCGCTGTTAACCCCAATCTGCTGCAGTCACGCAATCGTACACCTATGAAGTTTATCTCACAAA
Source organism: Chaenogobius annularis (assembly GCA_015082035.1). NCBI lineage: Eukaryota > Metazoa > Chordata > Actinopteri > Gobiiformes > Gobiidae > Chaenogobius > Chaenogobius annularis. The sequence goes on from BJKM01000060.1 coordinate 763,052, forward strand.
AGAAGCAGGCAAGTTGATCCACAGTGGATAAGACAACCGAATGTCTGTTGGTTGACCCCTTTGACTTCTGGACTGATAATCCTCGACTGTTCATTATTTAAATCAATAAGGCATTCTTTCCTGTGTGCACCTCCTGTTGTAAATCACCAGTTCTCACTTTAAAGAGCACAAACCAGTCTGGATACTCAATCAAAATGTCAAACAATGGAATTTTGAATCTAAATCTTCAACAGTCAAGCGGTTCAATGTATCATTCAATATGTATTCAAAGTATATTCTAAGATTATAGAAACTCAGGAACTGCTACTACTTTTACCACTTCATTCATTACAGTTTAGCAATATGCTGATTTACAAATTACTTGTTTAAGATTGATTGTTTGTTGTAGCTGCATGGATTCCCACTATTTGTAAACTATACTTCTATTACTATTACTACAAACCACCCATCATGTGCCTATTGGTTTTACTCTAGTCAAGAGGGATCATTCAAGCACTTCAACGTTATTGAACCTGAAGGTAAATTATTCAGAGAAATTACAGAAATTACACACCCTTGTTGTTTGTTTTTATATTTTATTTTAATTATGATATGCATATATTTTGCGTACAATCTGGCTGGTCTAAAGTGGTCCTTTAATGCTGGCTATGGGAACAGTTTTGTGCTCCCAGACCCAGCAGATTTCCACAGATATCTTATCAGCCACACTTACTCTGCCAGATGGTTGTGTGGGACCCAGAGTCATCAGCAACATCGGTCTGTGGTGATGCAAAGCAGAGCCAATTGCAATCTTTTGACAAGTTGTTGCCTTTTCAGAAGAACGCTTAGGTAAGATTAGAAAGGCGGTTATTTATAATGTAGTTTATCTGCTGCTGAGAAGAGTCACAGAGGCAAAGAACTACAAAACAATGATAATCTGTAATCTAAACACATTTGTCCTAAGTATTCTACATCACAAGGTGCCATTATGGTACTGATGCTACTTCACTTTGAGTTGAGATACTGTGTACTGTGTACTTTGAGTTGAGATACTGAGTACATCAATCCAATGATCAAAGTCTCAAATAAACAAACAAATAAATAAAACAAATACAATTTCCAACCATCATTTCACAAAGATAGTCTGTTAAAACTTAATTTTGAATATGTTGGCAGTAAAACCTCTCAAAGCAAGATATTTGAGACAAGGACAACAAAAGGTTGCATTGCACATACTGTAACAGTTAAGCACTGGTGAAACATTGTTGAATATAAGTCACGTTAAAAGAAGATTTGCATTTGTAGTTTCTTTACCTCTGCCTGAACTTCAGTTTTCTTTGAAGAACGATGATTGAGCTTTATTCTTAATCCAAAGGTAGTGCGGTGAATTTGAATAAAACAGGCATCAGATTACAGCATGTTGTATGAAAATAGTAACTGTAGAGTTACCAGGACTCAGATTTATCTGGTATAAGTGTTAAATTGACTGAACATAAATAAGCTTTAGTATACTGATGTAGAGCCATGTTAAGTATGTAATGTATTCTTCAGCAGGAGTGAAGCTGTGACCCCGAGACAAGATGTTTAGCTAACCAAGAGTGGTTTGTTTCATGGTCATTAAGCATGCATAATGCATTCCTCGAGCAGACATCGTTCAGAGGAAGAGGCGTCTAACTTTGATGTGAGTAGTCCAAGTGAGCGCTGGTGTGTTTGTGTCTTTGGGAGTCGGTCGAGTGGTGCTGCGTGATACAGGCTTGTGATCTGCTGCTGTGTGACCCGTGTGAGAGAGAGAGGAGCTGGACGAGTCCTCGCCCCCCGCTGCACCTCAAACATCTGCTCACAGACACCACCAATCACAACACAGCACTACAGGAGCCGTGACCAATCGCCTGTTCACTGATCTTTTCAGGAGATCCTGGTGCAGGGTGAGGAACAAAAAGCCAACCCCCGACAATATGAAGCCCCTGGCTCCATCCTCCCGCTCCGTCCTCCCCGCGGTCCTATGGCTTTGATATGTTAGACCCCTGCATAGAGGGGTTGCCTCCATGGCTCTCACTCACACACACCCACCTTCTGATAATAAGCACATGGGTTTGACGGGGAAAATGACGATGGTTAGAGTGTACTGGCACTCACTGCCATGGATCTGTGCAAACCCTCATGTTTTACCTTTACAAGATTCACTTTGTTGGGTTCAAATGGGTCTGTGTTGATACAAGTTCAGCCGGCCACTGCTTTTGGACGGCAGCAGACAGTCAATCCCTTTGGCCCGATGGCCTCAGCGGGTAATGACATGGCTCTCTATGAACATCTGAGGGTCTGGCACTGAGGCAAAGAGAGGATTGGGTTTACTGAGTGAAGAGCACAGTCATTATGGGATAGAGCAGACACAGGAGACATGGGGCACTTGAGAGGACGTGGCATTGTGCCCGTTGACACAAAGGGTACCCGCATTGGGATGACATCTTCTCATCCACTTGATAGGCCGTGACCAGCTCCAGTTACACCCCGTGCTGAAATATGCCCCCATGCACCTCGATGCAGGCTCATCTGATCTGCCCCTGTCTGAGGCGATGTTAGAAATCAAAGGAACAGCTGTAATGGACCAACACAGATAAATCATAAGACATAAAAAATTTTTTTTTAACTTTTCAATGTTCCCCATGGTGCTTTTTTACTTAACATTTTATAGCTACAATATTCTGCTGGTGAAAGAGGGTCCTGCTATCTATCTTCTTGCATATCTGGGGCCAGGTCACAGGTACTGACAAATAAGGTGCAGTTGTGGCTTTCTGGGCAGTGCTCTGGGGAAGACTGACCAACACATAGCTGTAACAAATTGTTTGAAGTGTCCAATGTCAAAGTTTATAGGCAACAATGCAGTTCTTACTTTGCATGATGAATTCACGTAATATTGTGAGTAACACCCAAGAATCCATCCTCTCATGCTGTTGTGTTTTAGCAGAAATACAGACTATTTTTGTTTGAAAAAAGAACAGAGGATGTACAACTTAAGCTCCACATCCTACGTTAGACATTAAGAGACCGTAATCTGCCAACCCATGTGAATCCTCTCTTCACAAGACACAATTTTCCTACAGTGACTTTTTGTCTCAAACATAACTCAAATTTATCAAATCAAAGTACTTTGAGCTATGTTACACTACAAATACAATTTCCACTTTGTTCTGGTGTCAGGCTGCAGTAACATTAGATTCTGTCTGATCCTTTCATCTCACTTTGATGCGGTTGTCATCAAATAAACACAGAGACTGCGATGCTAAGTGTGGCTCTGGTTTCGCGGCAGATGTGGCCTGTATCAGGGATCACCAGGTGAAGTCTGGGCCTCCTGCCACAACAGGTGTCTAATGGCTATAAAACCTCTGCTCATCTGCTCATCCATTTCCACTTTGAGAATCTGTGTATTGGTCAGTTCTCTGCTTTCATCCTCAACTCTGTCACTTCTTATTTATCTAATTAAAGCTACTGAAGAGGTACTGACCCGCCAACCTCCGCCCCGCCCCCCCACTGCGGCCCCCTCTGCTGTTAGACCTCATGTCTCCAGCGTCATACATGCAAAGCCACAGCCTTTATGCACTTCTGCACATTGAACTCTGGTTCACCCTTTGCCGGTGATGAGCTCAGGATCATCACCACTGACAGATCAGACAGAGCTGACCATCTCACTGCTGAGAGACCCAGGGGCCCCCGAACCTTTGGACTGCAAAGGAAACTCCATATTGTCCATTTGTATTCTTGCTGTTCGAATGTATATAAATGTCAAAGGACTGAGGTCATACAGTCAGTGGGTACCTTTTACTATGTTTTACTGTATTTAGAGAATACAGATGAGAGAATGTAAATAATCCTTGTGGACTGTTTCAAACATGAGTTGCGATCTGAGACTTAAACCTTCTGTATTGGTATTACAGTAGCAAATGTTAGCTCGTTCATGTAATATACATTTATTATTTTACGCTCATCTTAACAAGCATCTGGTTTCGGAATGACACAAAGCTTGTGAGGATGGCGTAAACAAAAGTAACTTAAACACATTAAAGTTCATCCTTATTTCACTCGTATTGTATTTATACACTTAAATGCTTTATATGCTCTTATAATCATGTTATAACTGTGTTAGCTCCACTTTAGATGAATCAGAGTTGTATTTCATGCATGTTTAAGTCATCCTTGTGCTGCATTTGAGACTTGAATGATTAGAAAATGTTTGTTTCCATTTACCCCCTATCCCCGCCCACTGCCCTGTACTTACTTGCTATTGTTCACAAGATTCAGGCTCTGTGTCATACATGTAGAGTTCTAAAATGTCTCACGTTTGATCAATATTGCAGCTTGTTTACAGTAGAAATAATGTGAAATAATGATTTAGGTATGTTAGATCATTATTATGTTTAGTACTAAATACCCAGAAAAGCATAATATATATTCTTTAACTTAACTTAGATGAACTATGAACTATTACTACTCTTTGTAATTGAAATCATTACGGAAACGCAGGTACTCTGGTACGCAGGTATGGTTTGATCAAGATCATTGACAGACATGACAGGTAGACAGGAAGTAAGGAAGAGCAAGCGGAAGCACAGGTCTAACTCTACAACGTCAACACTGGAGGGAGCTTCAAATGGTTAAAGCAGAGACATGAGCCGCAGCAGCCAGCGGAGGGAGGGGAGGAGTCGGGTCAATGGCCTGAGAAACCAAAACAGGCCTTGTGAAAGAAAGGGTTTCAGTCAGGAAGGCACTGTGGCTGCTGGGTAATTTATAGCACAGAAAGGCTTGTAGGGTGAAAAACATTATTTTAGCGGCCCCCACATCCTAATAGAAGCCAGATGTGGAGGGATTAACAAAGACTGTTCCCCCTTCTCCCCCACCCGCTCCAGCTCAGGTCCCCTCTGTCTCATTTTCCTTCACTCTCTCTTTTCATACTCAATCTAAAGCTTTGCTCTGCCACCATTGCATATTTTTCCTTCAGAGTGCGATGTGCTTTGGGAATACGAGGCCAGTCAACACCTCAGGCTTTGAGGTGAGACGTTGGAGAGCGTCGCCGAGCCTTTACAAACAGATCCCGTGTGTCTGCTGGATGTAGTAACAGAAGCTTGTGGTTGGTAATGTCACCTTATAGCCCAGAGGTTGGACTAAAGGCTGCTGCACGCGTGAGCGAGCACCAAAGCATTCTGGCACCAATATTACTACTCACTATCATTAATGTGGCAGTGTGTTACCTTGAATTGCTATTTTGAAAACTGTTATTATTTAAAGTTATTGTAGTTGTATTTCACTGAACATGTTGCTGAATAATGCTCCAGCCCAAAAAGTTATAATGACAAAGGCTATGATTGGCTTTTGGAGTCAGATTAGATGTAAAGTAGGGATGTCAAGATTATGTGGTTGATTGATAAATGTGCCTATTCAGGTCACAATTTTATTCTATTCTCCAAAAAGTAAACCTAAATAAATTTAAGGGAGCAATATGTAACTTTTCTGATGCGGGTTCATGCCCAATCGTATCCCTTGCATTCAATTACAGGTGTTTGTGTTGCTTATAAATGCTTTGATAAACGTGCATTCCAACGACTCTCCATTATCTGAAGTATCACAAAAGCACTCACAGCACCTGCCAGGCTCTAAAAAGAAGTGATTCATCCCAAAGTCCACATGCTCAGCCAATAGGATCTCCTCATGAGAGTCACGTGACAAAGAGAGACAGATGTTTGAAGGTTGTTTGAAAGCGTTAATCACTAAAATGTTTGAGCCAAAAAGAGCTGACAATGAAAAACTTCTGCATTCCTTCCAGAAGATTTGTATTAGTTCCAATGTCAACACATTATGTAAATTGCACAAGATTACTTTCGTTCTTCCTTCAGCGCTTACATCATCACCTGGGAATAACAGTTAGATGTTTCAGCTTCAGAAACCATTCATCTCTGCAAGGCATTTGTTAACAAGGGAACTTCCAGGAGAAATTTAAATGTTTCAAGAGAAAAACAATGCAACAAGTGGTAGAAGTGAAGGCCTTTTCTTTTCACATTGGCAATGAATAACAATTTCTTGTTGTTCAAGAGCAAGTTATAAACCAGTGTAATTTCTCATACTGTAAAATTTTCCTGAGAATGTTCAGAAATGTATAGGATTTAACAGAAATGTATTAGAAATCATGATAAATACAGGGAATGAACATGAAAATGTCTCTTAATATTGACAGAATCTTAACAACTTGAATCCATGCAAACACACTTAAATCTACCGTATATGTTTCACAATTACTCCTAAGAGAGTAACAGCATCAGAAAAGTTGCCAGATGTGATCGCTAGCTTTATGAGGCCTCCATTTCACAAGTACGGCATTGAAGCGGCTAGACTTGTCACACAGTGTCCATTTCAACTGATTTCACATTGTTGTTGCCTCAAGCGTCCTCAAACTGATGAAGATCACAAATCATAATTTCTTTGAGATCAAACAAATTGGTTGGTGACTTGACTAACAACACAGAAGCAGTATTGAACTAATTTAGGTGACCCTAAATAAAAGTAACATGTTTTGGACTGAAGTCACGGAGATCTTACAAATTTAAAACACACAGCAAACAATCACACTTTAGGAATACTGTTTTGTATAGTTAAGGTGGAAAGGGGCGCTCTCTGTATTCATTATATGAATATTACCAAAAAACACATTTGATTGTTCAAATAAGCTAGAAATGGTTCTAAAAAAGGTTTCTTGAAATGTGCAGTATCTGGAATATTAGGCCCCTTTGCAGCCTTAGATGTTACCCATAGTAGCAACTCCAGCATCTTCGCAGCACTTTCATGGTATTTTTTATTTTAAAAATTGCATTTGTTTTATTTCTACCTCCAGCTTTGAAGTAGACAATTTCTACTTCAAATCCTGCATCACAAGAAATTCAGAAACAAAGAAAGGAATTCCATCAAAAGTTCTGAGCATCAACCAAAGTCAATCTAAAACATTTTATGGACAACAGTATTGTCCAGATGGTGAGCGGTCTGACGGGTGATGTCATATTGATCTTGTGTTGAAGTTGATGCTTTTGCTCTTTGTGAATGTGCGATCGCAGCAGGGGAAGATTCTCTCAGAGTGACAGGGCAGTTGTGGCGGCGGCAGCGCTGAAGCCTCTGATCTGGAGCGTCCTGCCTCCCAGCTGTCACTGAGCCGCTGGCATGCCACTTGGCCCGCTCCCGCCCCTGCTCCCGCCCCTGCTCCCGCCCCCGTCCGGCTCTGTTTGAAGACCACTGCCCAGGAAATTGAAAGCTGAAAGACAAGAGTGAAGAGAATATTTCTGCAAAACATAGATCAAAAGCAGCAGCCGTTTGTTTGAAAAATGGTTGGATGAATATAGTGTTGAACTGACAATGCATTTAAGAAAAAGCGCTAGATTACCAATTGGAGTTTTAGTAAACATAGCGATTATTGTGTAGTTAATTAGTTATGCTGCCTCCTTTGACAGTCCAAAAGTCAAACTACTGCACAGATTTCTATTAAACCAAGGAAAGGTTAAGGCAGAGATCAAAGATCAAACTGTATAATCTTTGTTGCAGATCTATAAATATATTTAATGCTTTTACCACCTGGAAAAGGCAGTCCTTAAATGTTTCAAATGGTGATTCGTTACCTTTTTATATTTGACAACTTCTGTCCATAAATTTCGTGAAACAATGGTGTAGTGCTTTTCCTGGTTTATAAGTTTAGCTGTAAAATATATGCTTCTTCTAAAGAGTTTGTAACTCTAAGGATGGTTTCTTTTGTCACATTCTTACATCGGATGAACTTGTTGCTGTGTTTTTTGTTGAAGAAGTCTGTGGATCCAATTTATGTGTTAATTCTGTGTAGTCTATATGTGTTTGGCTCCAATAACATTGCAAAAATAAATATATAGAGATCATAAAAAATGTTGGTTGCCCCATTGCCCTTTCTATGAACATTTAATAGACAGTCGGGTGAACAGGTGGGTGTCACATGGGTGAGAGCAGCAGAGAATCATCCGCAGGAGTTTTTTGGCAGTCAGGCCCAAACCAACATGTGAGCGGTGGGCCAACAATAATGTCCGCCTCATTAGCTCTCCGTACCACAAGCCTGACCAGCTGTCCCAAAGAGGAGAGCTTATGAGGCGCTCCTGCTCGCCACTGTAAAGTTTACAAATGCAAGCACCGGTTAACACACTCTTAAATCACTGCACAGGGAGCTTGAGTTACTACAGGGAGGAAAATGTGTGTGTGACGGCACAAAGCACCAATCTGAAATATACATAAATATGCTCTTGATTTAAATGACGGGTGCAACTTAGACTCTTTTTGTACAACAAAAACGTGACAAAAAATATCTGAAAGATTGGAAAGTTGTTGTTGTTGTTGTTGTTGTGTTACTTTTAATGGCGGTTGGCAGCCAACTAAAAAGGTGCATTTACTGCCACCTACTGTAGTTGTACGTCTTCAAAGTCGGTGTTTTAAGCTATATCATAAAAAAAAATAATAATAAAGGAGAGAGGAAGAAAGAAAGCAGATCAACTAGATTTGCATAGTATTTTGGACTGAACGTTCTGCCTTTTCTCGACCGCATTCTACGATTGCAATCCCAGACTGATAATGTTAACATGACTGTTGAGGTCTGCACATACTGGCTTCTTCCTGGTGAAGACTTGGTACTAGCCCAAAGAGACCTGTGTCTATTGTTCTTATTTGTAAATAAGTACTGTTTTTGAAGAACTCTATGGTATAATCTTACAGTGCATTGATAGGTTATATTTGGAATCGGACTAGTAACTTTATAACTAATCTACAAATGTTGTGGTTTGTCCAAATACAGACCATGTGGAGCCGCACAGAGAAACATTAGTACAGCTTTACTCATGAAATATGTCCAACTTGTGCAGTAAAAGCCTTAGGTTATCCATTTCCTGGCTGTAACATGAAAAGAAAGATATCATTGCTTGTAAAGGGGAATTTTTTCTTCTTGTTTGTATTATTCTAAAATATTGAGATATTTCTCCCAGGTTTCAGTGGGCTGTAAAAACATTTGGCAGCAGGGGATTTGAGATTTGGGTTCAAGACTGGCATCTAATCCTAAATATGACACTCATGTATTATGACTACTTGGATCTTCTCCAAGGAGCTTTTCAGACCATTTTAAAGAACCAAGGCCAGAGCTCTGCTACTGTTACACTATAGCGCCAGTAGGACCCAAATATTTGCAAACCTAAACCAGGACACGGTGAGATAGGAGGTAAGGAAAAACGTGTAACCGTGTAATTATGTAGTAATAGAGCCTTAAGGTCTGAGGGGTTAAATCGCAGCCCAGGACTTCTCTTCTTTCAAACTACTTGGCGCCATTGAATAAGCCAGGGTTGCGTTTTATGACATCTAGAACGGCCGTATTATGAAATGGGAAAATTAACTGGCCGATTTCATTGTGGGATATCAGATGTGCTACATAAAACATGTGGAGGTGTGTGCAGACAGCTTACAGTGTAACTCTGGCTGCCACGAAAGGTGACAAGTTCATAACCTGCTCTTATCACCTTCTTATGTGTACAAGCTATGTGTACAACTTGGAAACCATAGAAACCAGTCACCATTGTAAAATATATGGCCATATTTGACAAAAGGGATTATACAAGCGAAGATTGTAGCACATAGACATATCTTTAAAGCAATACATCATTACTGTATTTTCAGGTGTTATATATACTGTAATATTCACCATTGTGGGATAGGGCCATAGACAGGTTACGATTTCTACCACAAAACTCAACATTTATGTTGGTCCATAGCCCCTGTGGCTCTCATCTTATTTTTCTTGAATCAAGAAGTAAAGTCAAAAACATAGCTTTTATGAGGCAGGTATTTAAATGTATTACATTTATTTTCAGATGTAAATTTCTCGTCGTATTTTATAGAAGTAATAAATAAGCATTTTCAAGGTGGCATGTTTTACAGAGCTCAGATTTAAAAGTGAGACACAAATGAATGCTGGACAGATCTTTGGCATTTACAAGTGGTTTTATTGCTGACTCTTGTGATGCTTTTATCCAAGTGTATAATGTCCATGCATGCATACTTAAATAATGTTAGCTTTGCAGTTGCATTTGTTTGTACCTGCTTCAAAGCGAGGGGCGCAGGATTTGTACCATGGTCCCAGGTGTGGAGGTGAGGGTCACAGTTTTATGGCTGAGCTGCTGGGGGTCGCGACCTCTGCTCCGAGGAATCTTGATGTCACCGTAGCGATCACAATGGAGCGGTGAGAAAGACAGGTATCCCCGGGCTGTAAATAACTGATATACTCTCATACTTCAGGAGGGAGGCAGAATGCAGCTCAAAGCCTGCTGTAGCCCACAACAGGAAATGAGAATGAGAGGGACAGACAGAGAAAACAAAAACAGACAAATGGGAAACATAATTGCATTTCTGAAGTAGAGGAATGCTATGAGCTGAAAGATAGTAACTTGTATCTTGTAAACATGGAAAAGGTAAAAGGCTTTGTGATAAGTGACAGGAAATGTAACAGTTGTTCTTATATCCACAGATTAGTTAAACTAAAATCAAGGTTAGTAACATAAAACCAACTTCTTGGGGAGGCCTGATTCAAATGAGCTTTTAACCCCTATTCCCTAATCCAGGCAATTTTAACTTTTTTCGATTTTTTCAGCGTTAAGAAGAAGTTTGCCTAAAAACAAGTAATGCAACCAAAGCTCCTTGTTGTCTCGACTTGAGTACAGCCACGGAGAAAAGGGGCTACAACTGGACATAGCAGGTGTGGAAAGTAACTAAATACGTTACTTTAATTGAATAGATTATTTTTGAGTAATTGTACTTTTTTACTTCTATAGAATCATAATTCTACTTTTTAGTGGATTTTTAAACATGTACTTGTACTCGTAATTGACTAACATTTCATGTAATTGTAAAATTGTACGTTATAGAAGAGAAAAGTCCCAATCATCTCAATCTTCTGTTTTATATCCCACAAACACACATAACGGCACTGCACCTGACTGGCCAAAGTTCAGAGAAAAAAATTGATTGCTGTTTAAAACAATTTAATTCAGCTTTAAAAAGTTGAATGAATCAAGTTTTGTTCAACAGATTCATGAAAATGATCTTAAAACTGTGTTAAAGTTGAGTACTTTAACTGCATGAACTATTTTCTTAGTTCATGCATACTTTTTTACTTACGTGAGTCATTTTTTATGCTTTACTTTACCTTACAGTCTTATAAGATGATACTTAATATATATAATGTAATACAGTTTTTACAGCTTTTAGATGAGACTTTCACCTGTAAAAATGTGAAAGCTTCATCCTTACTGAAACCCTTTGGAGTGGCCAGTGCTATTGATCTTTGTTTCAAAATGGGCTGGAAACATGAACCAGGCGACTCTGCGCTCTGTCAGTGCATCCGGGGAAGAAAAAGGACTCAGGTGTATACAAAATACAGAAATGGGGAGAAGGGGCATCTTTAAAGGGGAGGGAGTCCTTCACCCACCCCCGGGGTAGGTCACAGTCCCTGACCTCTGAACCCACTCTGAAAGAAGGGAATGCTGGGAAGGCAGAGTGAAGCATGTCTGAGCAGAGCTAGAACGAGAGCAGCTCAGTGAACAAAGACACGACACAAGTTTATTTTTAACCATGAATCACAGAAAACGTGACAGGTGTGGGAGGAAAAAATTAAGTAGAGGTAATTCTATTCTTGTTCAGAGGAGGGTCAGAGAAGAAACCGTTTTAATGGGATCAGACTATAAGTAAAGTATTTACCGTATGTGTAATAGCAAATTGAGTGTTTACCTGAACATCCAGGGGTGGTCTAATTTTTCCGAAGTATGGACAGAAATACAAACTTTTAAGGATAAAGTATTTATTTTTGGTATATTTTCTCTAGATGTGACGTGCCGTAGTGGAAAGAATTAGTCTTAGTAGTGAGTAAGTGTGTAATCGTAAACTTGCCCTGTTTCACGTATGATGCTGTTTTGAGTGTGACTTCATGCTGTCCGGCCTTGGATCCACTTAAGAGTTTGTTCATCTCTGTTGTTCCTCACGTTTGACTTTGGGCTACATCTAAGGGCCCATGCAACCTCTGACCCCTCTCACATCTGTCTCTGCAACCATGTGCCTTCCAGATGTGGACCTCATCCACAGCTTAAATGAAGCAATGCACTGAGGCAGCTGTAGGTGGCAGCACGTTAGGTCTGTCTTTTGTGCACAATGATTTTGAGTGATTTTTATCTTTTTAAAAATATTCTACATTACATAACTTTTATGGTGTGAGGTTCACCACTTGCTGGTCTCCATGGAGGTGTTATTGCTTTGCTTGGAATGTTCGTAGTATGATCGAAAATAACTTTATATATATGTATTTGTTATTGCTAGCTGGCTCTCCACTCCACAGAAGTGACCTGTATCTTGGCCTCGTTGTTGTTGTTATTGTTGTTGTTGTTGTTGTTGTTGTTGTTGTTGTAGTTGTTGTTGTTGTTTTAAAGAAACCTTTGCACACAAAAATAAACAAAATGCACTCCATAATATGAATTTCCCATTTGGACGGACCAACAATATATTTCTCAACTCAAGTTAGTTAGTTTCTGTTGTAACCAGCCTGTTCTGGAGCTGGTGTCAACCTTAATGAACCGAGCTATTCTCTCTTACACACGTGGGGAATTTCAGACCTTACACATGAGCAAATACAACATCCTTGACATTTAACCTGTACACTTCTTCACCCTAGATTCTAGAACTAGTTTAGATTGTTTTAGGAAAAATGTCAAAACTGAGATGTTCTGCACCAGATTATACCTTGCTATTTCCATCTGCAGTCCCGGATTTACAAGAATAAATTATACAATGCAATGACCATACACCCAGTCAACGATAAGAAAAATTCACTTTGTCCTCTCTCTGACCCAAACACATCACACAACATCAGACAAGAACAATACAACCACGCATACAGTATCAATCAGCTATAAGCATTATGCATTTACACTGATATTTGTACTATAAAATACGCATTTACCATTATTTTATTACATCAGTTCATAGATTGCATATCTATCTATATCAAATATACCGTATATTTACATATTTCACTATGTCATTACACTATGCATCACTCTAAAATACATAAATACACTAAAATGTTGTGTCAAAGAAAATCAGCACTTAAAGAGAAGCTTTGTAGTGAAGGCAATTTGAACGTAAAAAATATAAAGTGTGTGGATAGTAAAACCTATTTTGACAATCGCAAGATAGAGAGTTTTTGTTTTATTTTTATTTTACTTTGACATACATTATTTTCTGATCGTTTCATAAAACGATGCACTGTCACTTTTTCACTTTCTGCACTCAAACTGTAAATCTAACTGTAACTCTTGTGTACATAGAAATGCCTATTTTTATTGTATAGTAATTTTAAATTGTTTCTTAATGCATGCCCTTTTTGATTGAATATATGTTGTTTTATTATTGCTCAGTGTTTTATGTTGCACCTTAAGGCCGAGACAAGTTCCTATATTTGTGAATTTTGTTCACTGACAATGGCAATAAACTCTTTCTGATTCTGATTCTGATTCTCTGAAAAAATGCTTACTCCTTCAAATCCTATGAGCTAAATTGCAGACATATTACAATCGGACCTGCCACATACTCATTGACACTGCCGACATGAACGTGTGGTGATGTCATAAGTAGTTACTCACATTAAAGAAGCCTTTGTTGAAAATGATTACTTGGTCAATTTTAGATGCACTGTCAGCAATTGTTCAAGTGAGGTGACCTCAAACCCTAATCCCATTGCAACTATATGATTTACACTCACAAACAATAGTTTAGCATGTCCGAGCAAACTGTTGCACTTCTAAAGCTGCTTACGGCTTTGTCCCAGCGCACCTAGGTACTGACCCACAACACTCCTGCTTTTGGACCATTTTTTCCAGTTCCCAACCCCTGGCTTTGGGATTCTCGACCCGAGCCAGCGAGCTAAGAGCGCCAGAGAGAGGGCCCTGTCTTGTTGGAGGGGGAATGTTGAGAACAAGCCAGTCTGAGAAAGGAGGCCATTGTAGGGGGCTGGACCGGGGACAAGTCACCCATTCAGATGCGGCCAGCCGTGTACAATGGCTAAACTAACATCACTGACATTTGGAGTTGCCCATGCTTTAGAGTGAGAGGAAAAGGGAGGAGTAATAAGACGAAGGTAGAGTGGCGCTGAATCAAGATGGAAGGGAAGGGACGCACTTACCAAAAAATGTATTTCAGTGAATACCATGCAGCGTTCATGTTTGAGGACACATGGTCTGTGTCCCAGTGGAGCGGAGGCTATACAGACAGCATACAGCAGGCAGATGCTGGATCAAAGCGTTCAGATAGCATGGTTATATACCGGTATTTAGTGACACTAGGCTTTGATTAATGACAACGCAAGCAGCTGAGTGGCTTCTATGGCAGCTACTAATGACTCTTTCAACTCCGTCTGACTGATATCAATGAGGTCTGATGTCAGGAGCTGCTACAAACATGCCTGGAGTGGAATTCTTTATTGAAGAAAACAATGCATTAAAGCTATGATATTAAAACTAGGACCAGAATTGCTGAGATACATCAACAATAAAAAAAATAAAAAACAACACATCCACAAGTTTCTGAGTATTCTATATATCCTCCATGACACCCAATTGTTCCTTTGGCTGTGCACTTTGGTAATCATGGTGTTTATCTAATCCTGCATCTAATTTTCTCAAATATAAATTTAGCATTGTGCATTTTCATTTTCTTTGGTAAATATCAGTCAATGTACAAATCATTTGAGCTGAAACAAGTGAATCCATTAATCGAATCCATTAATCATGAAAATAGACATGATGATCAAGTATTTTCCCGTAAGCCCTTTACACAGTATGAAGTATTAAATATGTGGCTCTCTATAGATCCAAAAAAGTCCACTGGAACTGACACCCTCGAACCTAGGTTGCTTTTGTTATCAGCCCCACTAATAGTAAATAGTTTTTTAATTTTCTCAATCTTCAACCTGAAAGTATCCCATTACTGTGGAAAACTGCTTTTGTTCTCCCTTTGCACAAAGGAGGCCAGAAAAATGATTTGAATAATTTCTGTCCAATGTCAAAACTATCCTGCCAAGCAAAACTCTTAGAGATGCTCATAAGTAAAGAGCTACCAGTCTGGATTTAGGCCAGGACATAGCACTATCACAGCTTCTACCAAAGTTATAAATGATATTGCTATTGCATTGGACAGCCATGAGGAATGTGCTTTAATTAAGGCCTTTAATTCAGTAGATTGTATTCTCTTGGAGCGTCTCGATCCTGTTGAGTTTGATACCAATTCTAAAAAATGGTTTGCCGATTACCTCACAAATAGAGCTCAAGCTGTTTCTGCTGATGGCTTTCAATCTGAATTTTCTTACCTTAATAAAGGTGTTCCTCAAGGCTCTGTCCTTGGACCACAACGCACTGTTATTTACAATTTATATAAACTCAATTTGGCATAATCTAAAACACAGTAGCATCCATTTATATGCAGATGATGCAATTCTATAAACTAAGGCACCTTCTTGTGCCCAAGTGATTCAAAATATTCAAGAGGATTTTCACTCCATCCAACACAAATGTGTTAATTTAAAATTATCAATTAATTAAAATAAAGCAAAATGTATGCTCTTCTCCAAAAGACACTCTATTGACCTAAAAATTCTATTCTCACACTTGATGGTAATATGATTGAACAAGTACCCCATTACAAATACTTGGGCATCCGGATCGATGATAAACTCTCCTTTAACAAACACATACAAGAGCTGACAAATAATCTGAAAGCCAGATTGTCATTCTTCTTTAGAAATAAAGAATGTTTTCCTCTTAATTGTAGAAAACAGTTAATCCATGCTACATTTCTTTCAGTTCTAGATTAAGGTGACATTATATATATGCATTCTCCTTTTTCAGTCAGCTCTAAGGTTTATTTACAGGAGAAGGATACAGAACTCACCACTGTGAATTATATTCTAAAGTAGAATGGCAATCGTTGGATGCACGAAGAGAACAGCACTGCCTTTTGTTTGTGTATAAAGCTCTAGTTGGCATTTTGCCTGATTATTTATCAAGTTTATTGCACATCAGATGAGGTATTCACAGTTTGAGGTCTCTGGACATTTTTATTTTACAATCCCATTGTTTTAACACAAAGACAGGAAAAAAGGCTTTCAGCAACTTTGCTCCCCTCCCTGTGGAACAAAACCCACAGACTTTTTAAATTCAATCATTTTATGCCTTTTAATGATTTTAAAGAACTGGTCAAGGACTACCCGCAGTGCCAATGCACTTGTTTTATATAATTCGATCTCATATTGTATGTATAAATGTGTTTTTATGTATTGGTTAATTTTATTGACTGTTTTATTTGTGTTTTAGTATCCTGTGTTTGTTGTTTATTTTGTGTTGTGTTTTAACAGGGTACCATTGAAAAAGAGAACTTTTCTCATTGGCTTTTCCCTGTATAAATAGAATAAAATGAATGAATCGCAACTGATCGATTATTGAAATAACAAATAATTCAGCAAGCTAATGATTGTTTTCTGAACTACACACAGACTCCAAAGCATGTGCTGAGAGAAGAGGTTTTATGAATCAGAGAAAACCTCACGCTTCATCTTGGGCAAATTCAGTACAAATCTTATTCATGGGCCTATTGCAATCTATACAGTTCATTGATTAACTAAAGGTAAATAATCAACCAATTCCCCTTCCCAATATTCGTTAGTTGCAGCCCTACAAATCATTATATTTTTGCGTCGTCTCTGACTATCTCTTAAATACCAGGATGGATAAACTGATGAATGGTCTCTTATTTCCCTGCCAAAATGTTTACTTCATTTATTTTAGTGTATCCCTGCTGCGTTTACATTATTAACGCAAATCTCTATCCAGCCATACTGTTCTACAGCTGATAGTGAGGTTTGATTTCCAATATTCTTATATCAGTTGCAGTTATGATGTTGTTTTGTCTCCTTTTTGGCCCAGTGTTCCTCAGGTCAAACAGCTGTGAGCGTGGAGCCTACACAGTTCGGTGTGCTCCTTGCTTAGGCCACATCAACACCCGGCTGCCTGATGACGTCCACAGTCAGGAGAAGCTTATGTAGGCAGCCGCACTGTATAAACACACATATGCTGCAGCTGGAGGGGTAAACAGGCCCGGACCACCAGGCCTGTCGAGCCTCTGCTGCCAGTTTGAGTCGCCTGGCACTGAGGCTGACGAATCCTGGCATTACATGGTGTAGTGTGGGGTAAAGGCCACGCCCTCTTTTCTGTAACACCCCACTACTCAGGTTTTTAAAGTAGCAATGTGCAGGGGGACAGTTTAGTTTCCGCACGTTTTTTTTTTTTTATCTCCCAGCATTTGCCGTTGTTACACGAGTTAACAAAAATACTATTGTGTCTAAATGGAAAGAAAAAATACATTATTCTAGTTTACACCATATTTTTTTTACATTTGTTAATTTTAAATAATACAACTTCTGAGACCTCTGAGAGTGAGAGACCCAAAGCTATACTACATTGCTTTAAATCTAGTAACAGCTGCTAAATCAACAAACTGTGAACTTGAAATACGCTTGTCCGCCGCAGGACTGACCCATGCCATGAATCAGCACGGGACAGGAGGGACTTTGGTCTCTTTGCAGCCACAAATGAATTAGTACCAATACGTGTTTCAAAAGGATGAGAAATTAGGACCACTACCATAGCGTTTAACAATTTGAAACTAAATATTGTATCTTTTGAATGGAAAAAAAATCCTCAAAGTGTTGCTTATTTATTTGAAACCAATTAATTTAGTGTAGAACTGGTCAGATTATTCGTTTTTTCAACTGATAAAAATATTTGACCGATAATCTATATTTGTTGATACGGATATAATATTTTAAAATTGTAATAAGGTTTACAAATTAACTTTTAACCTTTATAAATTTATAACATTATTTTATCAAATTGATTTATGCGATACAAAATTGCATAATGGCTCTTCCAGTTCCATTTGGACTCACTATAGTCTGTGGTAGGCATCTGATGATGCTATTTGCACACAAATTTGTACACAAACCAACCCTGATTCAGCTATTTTGGGTCAAAATGCTTTCTTGTTGCAGAGCGAATGCTTCTGGTTTGATTAAATGCAGATGAGGTTGATCTGTCTTAGAAATTACATTGTTGCTGCGCAATGTTGTATTTATTTTTGAATACAGTTTTTCCTCTGTGGTTCAGCATTTGTTCAGTAATGTATCACAATAACAATGTCCCAGACAGATGACTGATACTGTATATTTATTTCATTTTGCAAAGAAAAACAGATGGCTGGAATAAACATTGACTGTGTGAGGATTACTGGTTTATAATCTTTGCTCCTTTTTTGCTGACTTGTATCAAAAGTAATTTTCTAAATCAAACACCCCCCATATTTTGTTAGGCCTAAAATTCAAGTAATGTTTTTTAAGTATTTTAGCTAATTCAACTTTTGCCTTTTATTTTTCACAAATTCATGTGACTTGGCTGCTGTTTTTTTAAGTCATGGCTTGAGAAAAGTTGGCCTGAATTGGGTTTGTTTGGGTTTTTTGTGCTACTGTGATCACTTTAGCTTGAAAATGCAAGTCTGTGTAAAGCCAAACTTGATTTGATTCATTCTGGTGATATGACTTTAACCTGGGAGACCACTGGAATTAGGGGGCTAATGTATGCTAAACATGTAACAAGTGACTCAGACTTTTGAGCATTTTGCGGGGACACACATTTCCAGTACCTTGATATAACTTGACTCCATTTGGACCTGTCTTGAGGAACACATGTGGAGGCTCAAGTTTAGAGCTTCCGAATGAAAAGACAAGAAGGGTTTGGTCTTGTGCCAAATATGCCAAAGAATACAACCACTGTTTAAATCTTTATTAAATAATCATTTCAAAAAGCTTAACGTATCAACTGATTCAGACACAAAAGACCATAGATTACAGGCAATTGAATAAGAATATAGAAACATTCATAGAGATCTGAAGCCACCTCTATCTCCTCAGAAGTGTAATCCTGCCACCTTCTGTCCATCATATACATACAAATGCATCACCAGGATGCATTTCCCCTGTCAGCAGAGGCGGGGGCTCGTCCACACCACAAGTGCCCATGTGATTATGACTGTGTTAAGATAAGGAACCACACAGGTTGTCTGGGTGGACAAAGGCGGGCCTGTCCCTGCTGCCCCGGAGAGGCTGACACAACCCCAACTGGAACACACTGCACATTTACCTGGGCTTGGCTCCAGCTCACCTTCTGTGTCCCGGAGGTGAGGGGCGCAGTGATGTTCCCCTTGGCCAAACGTGAATGTGGCAGTCCCACTGATACACACACACTGCACAGTCCAGCTCATGGTAGGTGCTGCAATGGCCACCCCCTGAGTAAGGCCACCCAAAGGACTGCTGCTGTTGACTGGAAATTTCAAATGTTAAAACGTTTTTCCACTTGTTGTTGTTTGCGATCTGTGAGTCCCCCTCAGAATTTTAATGTGCATTTTCAATTGGATATTACAGTGTGCATGGAGGGAAATTGGTAAAACACACTAGTCCTTCAGAGATAAACTAAAAAGATATCCAGCCAACACATAATTTTATCTGGCATTGACATACAGCAGTACATTAAACTTGCCTAAAAAAAAATGAAATAAAAAGAAACATCTCAGCCCATAATAATCTTATGTAAGAATGTAATGCTCTGTGTCTCCTGCAACTGCCTGATGTCATAGAGGAACGAAGTCCAGCCTCTATTCAGTGTCGGCATTTTAAAAATTATATATTTATATAATTGGCCACTCTAAAGCATAAGGTGTGAATGTCTACAACATTAAAACTCCAGAAAGTGCAGCATGGGTTACCTCATTGCCTCATTCAGGCCTGTGGGTTTTATGGCTACAATTGTTGAGGACTGAAGCCGTAAAATCTTTATATTAAGCCTTCATACTTTAGTGACTTTGACAGCCAAATAAATGTTGGCAACATTCCTGATTTCAAGAGTAACATATAACATGAGCTTGGACAACAAGTGTATTATGTTTAATGTGCTGGTTTCTAAGATAAAGTGTAGTTGCAACAAAAAGTTATGGATATTTAATGCTTGGGAATGTGAAGTTTATGTATAGAGTGAGAATTCTTTCTCTTTCTATCACACTTATATTGATTTTATGTGAAATTCTATTTGATATTTATTGATCATTAAGCTTTACTTATGAAATTGTTGTTATTTTTGTGTTATAGAAACTCACTTCAGTAAGAGTTTACCTTACTATAGGCTATGTAAAAATTAAAAAATCCTTTAGGAAGATTTAGCCACCTTCAAAAACTGAAATTTCCCTAAAGCGTTCTGTCCCTTTTTCTCGTGATCTCAGTCCAGGTCGTTATTATATATTATTCCTAGATAGTTTTTCTCTGTCCACTCTCTTCCAACAACATAGCTCAATTGTCTTTTTATCCAGAGGCGATGAATACGCTCAATAGTAAATCACTGAAGTAGCGTGTCATCCTTGGACCGTAGTGAGGCCAAGACGATTCCGTTGAGAGCTGGGAGGAGAGTACGCCGCTCCTCTCTACATCTCTGCCTGGTGCAAATCAAAATGCAATCCTCTCTGAAAGGCCAAGCATGTGCTCAAGTCATTTGAGACCCTGAGAGGAACCTGGGAAAATACAATTCCCAGTCATCTATAAATTTACAAACAAATAAAAAGTGTCCTGTCTCCAGTTCAAGGCTGCATTTGGTCTTCAGACTTCACAAGACGCGGTAGAGAAGTATTTACTCAGAAAAGCTTCAAGTAAGTTTGTTAGTTTGTACAGAAAAATAAGGTGCTGAAAATTAAGATTGAAAAGAAACAATACAATGCTTTGGGTAATGCAAAGGTTTGTGGCAGTCGGCAGACAAAATATGAATTAAAAAACAACATTTATAAAATCAACATCCATCTTATGTGGATTTTCTTAGGGCCCCTTCCTTAAAAGTTCCTTGATATTGGTTGGTCCTTTCGAGGCAACTTTGGATTATGGATATAAGACTTACACTATGTAAAACACAAGCACCGACATACAACCTTTCCACTGTTGTTCAGAAAGATATATTTAAAAGACAAAAATGTAGGATTTACACATTTATATTGCAGTCAAGAGATAGGCAGGGCTGATATTTGCACTTTTTCGCATATCAGCCTTAAATCTCCAACATAGGCCAATATTTGGTTTGGTCTGGACCGACTAATTCCTTAAAAGAAAGACAAAAAGTGATTAATTCGACACTTAAAATTATTATTATTGATTTTATACTTGTAGTTTGTTGAGCACTGTAAAGTATAGACAATCATTCCTTTTTTTTTTTTGTCAATTCAAATCATATATTTTGGGGGGAAATTATAATAATCTACATCAGCCCAAAAATATCGGCAGAGCTTTTCGGCCATGTAAAAAATATAAATATATAGGTTGATCTCTAATGCTGTACTACAGACAAATTATTATTTTGGTGGGTGGAATAGTAAATATGATCATAATTTTACATAAGTCAAGTTGCAGTTTGTGAAAAATGTAAAAAGGCAAGTTGAAAATGGCAGAAATGTGCATTGTTAAAAAACAGAATCCCTCTGGCCATCCAAAATGCACATCCACAATAAAGGTGTTATCGGGTATTATTATTTGTCAAATCATACCTATTGTGTAAATTAAACGGTTGCTATGTAACAATTATCTGCTGCTCAGGTCAGGAATTGTAAAACTGGAGAAAAATAGGCAATGAAATCTTAAATATAATCATGTTCACTACGTTTCGTTGATATCTGTAGTCTAACCCGTCAAATGCAAAACGTTGGGTTGATGGTGAGTACCTGAGGGTAGGAAGAACATACAGTGAGAACATGCAAACTATAATAAAAGACTTGAGCAATGTGACTTCCTTCCTGCAGCACTATAACTTACCCAGCCTGCCTGATAAACAAAGACAGACAATAAAATATATCCTTACTTATCGTGCACCTGCTGTGATGCTTCCAACATCAATCCGGATAATGCGTGCAGACACAAACCTATTAGTGTTGCCCCATTATGATAGCTCTGTTTGTATGTCTGCATGCATATTTGTTTAAACGCCGACTCTGTGTCAGGAACAGATGCAAGTGTTTTGGTTGGATAAATAAAGAGGTGGGAATTTTCATGAGCACATTAGACAAACAGCTGTGTTACAGGTGGAAACACATGCACACACACACGCACACACACGCACACACACACACACACACACACACGCACACACACACTTATTATTGTGAAAATTGGACTTCAGGGGGCAGTACTTTTTGATATGACAATCTGAGCGCAACATTTTAATGGATACAACAATAATTGGAAGTAATGGCAAAAAGGGATTCGCTTTTGATCTGCTTTTGGTCATGGCTTTTGCATCTTCACTGCGCTTGGATAAACTGTGTTTGTTTCATTCACAATTGTTTGAAGATATATACTATTATGAAAGAAAGATGTACACAAAGCAATTACCTCAACTCCTGGCTGTGCTTTTAATGAAAACCAAACTGTTTCCTTCAAGTGAACAAACATGACAGGCGCTGAGCAGAGGAGCGGGTTTTTTTTTTTTTTTTCTTCACTCTTGCCAAAATATTAAGTGACTACAGGTGCTCTAGGAATGTCTCTGCGGGTGGGGGTAATGCAAAGGTTGACCTTTCTCTCTCTCTCTCTCTCTCTCTCTCTCTCTCTCTCTCTCTTTCTCTCTCTCTCTCTCTCTCTCTCCCTCTCCCTCTCTCTGTGTGTTTGCCAGACTTTATATGTGTGTTTATTTATGTATTTGCACATGTGTTTCCTCCAAACGCTAACTATTTTCACGCTTGCTTTGGTTGCACGAGAGAAGCACCCTGAAGTTTGTCTAAGCAGCCGATGCTACAGCTTGAAGAGGAGGAGAGAGAAAAAAATAAGCAAAAACAAAAATGATTGTTGCATTATTCAGGAGAGGCTGGAAAAGGGCTCTAAACAGCACCAGATGCAGGGGTCTTGAGACAGACCAAGGAGCACCATCAGAGCTTCAGAAAGTGATCTGCAGGGGCAACATTGGGGACTTTTAACAATATTTTATGCAAGACCAATTTAAGTTCTCTTCTCTATGTTATTTAATGCTTTTTATTATATTTTGTAGCTCAATTTTGCCCGCAAACTCAATAATTCCACACAGCCGCCACTTGGTGGATATGATAGCACATGTATATTTTTGAGAATCTATTTTTTAGTTGGAGTAACGGTTTCTGGTCTGAGAAGTGTCATGACTCTGAGGCCACGACAGCAAACTAACACACAAACTCAAAGTAATACAAACAAACTAATCTAATTTGGTTAAAATCGCGGGGGGAAATTATATTATTTTGTATAGGTCTTTCAGGGATTAGGAAAACATCTAAATGAAGCAAACCTCGACAATATACAAAGTTTGGCCTTCATATTTTTGCTAGGTCGAAGCTTTTGTGACATGTTCTGGTTGATTTGATTTAATATTCATATCTAGAACTAATCTGATTGAAGTGGACATTTTTATTAATAAAATCTCTGACAAAAACTCAACATGACAAGGCAATTCAGGACAGTGCTTCACATTACAGGAAAAGATGCATTAAAACAAGTTATATTTTGAGGGCAGACACATTTTTGATCACTTTTGTCTATAAAAAAAGTTACAGATCAGTCATTTAACCGTGCACTTAACCTGTGCATGGAGGTGATCCAGGACGTGAAGCCCGCAGCCCCTTTGGCCTTTGGTGCAGCTGCAGGATTGGTCACATCTTCCTCTCACATTCCTCCTGAGTGGCTCCGTGCAGGGTTAGGCGTCTTGGCACAGCGCTGACGGGGAATTTTCCACCAGTCGACAGTGAGAGGGGCACACAGGCGCACCTTTGTCTCTGCCCACTCGCTGCCCTGCCTGCAGGACAGCTCATTGGGCACATTCAAGGAGTCAGCGAAGACAATAAGCCATTTTACACAGGGTGGAACTGGCTCAGGTGACCACGTGGTACCTTGAAACTCGCTGGTTCAAAGCTTTCTCCAACCCATTGTATAAAACTGGGTTAGAAAATGTAATTAAAATTATTTACAAAATGAATATATTTTAATATTTTTTGGGACTTTCCTGAAAAAGTTATTCTGATGATATTATGTCAAGCCAATAAAAATGTGTGAGGTTGAGGTTTAATTATCAGACAAATGTTAAGTTTCTGTCAAATTAATAAAAAAAATGTTCCCTGTTCTGTTAGAATAAAAAATATCACCCTATACCTTCCACTTTTGTTTAATTTTATTTTTAATATCATGATTTTTGTTTCATTTTTAATATAATATAACATAATGATGCATATATTCAAAAAATATTCACAATATTATAAAAAAATTTATATATCGCCCACTCCTAATGTCAACCATAATACTAAAGGAGACAACTAAAGATTGAAAAGTACAGCACAATGACTCAAACATTCTATCATTTTAAAATGCAGGCATACATTCGGAACAAATCTCACTTTAGTTTGCAGAGAAAGTTCCAGGGAGTTGAGAGTTATTTTCCCATAAACCCACAGAGGTATTCTCCCACTGCCCGCTTGTTACCCGCTGGGTCAGAGGGAGGCCCCCTGGTGGTGGGGTAATTAAAGTACCATAGCTCAACCAAGCTGCAGTAACTCTCCCAAATCCAGAAAGAATGACCGGAGCCATGGGTGCTCCTAATCCTGTTTGCGGCCATCGGGAACCACTCCAGTCCCAGCCGGAAGACGGGCAGGTTCAGGACAGTGGACAAAGGCACAACAGTGGGACAGCAGTGGGACAGGGAGGGGAGGGGCTGTGGTAGGAGACACCAAACCTTCAATCTACACACCAAAACATGTACTGGCCCTGTGTATTTGATTTGTAAGACACTTTGCTGGCCATAATGTCATAGATTTTTTAAATGTTCACCGTAATTTTGAAAGGCAATGTAATGCACTTTTTGCATGAGAAACAATTTTACAGTAATTTTATAAATTTGTCCTTATTTTTTGAACTACATAGATTCTCTGCTATTATGTAATATATATGTTTTAAATCTCATTGAATATATGTTTTTGACATTTGAAAGTTCTTTGAATTGGAGTCCAGGAAAAAAAAAATTCCACTCACTTTATGACCGCCACATTTCCACTTTGTTCGAATTTACTTGAGTATGACTTTGGAGTTGACTTTTTCTTGTTAATTTAGTTTTCCCAACAGTATAAAAGCAGCACTTTGTGACTAGATCCGACCACTTATTATACCATCATCCTTTTATTATCTGCAAACCCAGAAGTAAGAGAAGCAACTCTATTTGTCCTGAACTTTGGCAGTCCGCCTCAGTTTAACTATGTTGTATGTTAAAAATCTGTTACAAAGACTGTGCGCGGTGCAAGTTTGTGACCGAGTTAGGAACTAGGATTTCAGATGCAAACTTTCTCCTATTTGAAAATCGGTATCCCAGCTATAGAATTTGAATTTCCACATCTGACCTACAGATTACACTTTTTGCCTTCACATTGAGAATATTTGTAGCCTCACATGACCCGCTCTTTATCTGAATCATTTCGAGCTCATGAAAACACTCGTGGGCTCAAAAATGGACAAATAATCCTTGCCTTGGGAACACACTTTTGGAGAGAAAAGGGCACAGTGGTAATCCGGTCCGCAGGTCTGGCCCCTCGTATCCTCTCTCCTCAGGGGTGGTCCTGCGCGCCCTCAGTTGCCCCCCTGGAAATGCCCCGCGCCAATCCCAAAAAAATCCAATTAGGAACCGCTCATTAACAGACAGCAGCAGGAGGCGTCCGAACAGCAGCTCAGGCGCTGCACACACACATGACGTGCACCTGTGCGTCTCCGCCATAGAGAGGTGTGGGACAGGAAGAGAGGGCGTGTCTAAGTCTAACTCCAGTTTGTTGACTCATTTTTGCCCAAAGAAAAAGCTCAAAGTCCAATACAGCATCAGCTTGATTTGTGTTTTTTCCATGATGTCATACCCCGGGTGGATAGCCATGACACTGTTTAACTGTGGCACGCCATTCAACCAAGCAAAGTGCCTCACTGCTGCTCTCGTCAGACGCAGTGGGCCGATGCAAAGAATTACAAGGATTGGAAAGATAGGGCCCAATGAAGTAAATATTTATCGTATATGTTTTTAAATCAATCACGCAAAAATTTCACATCCAAAATGCAGGGACCATTTACACGCAAATAAAGGATTTTCTGATGATTGTACATGAACTGAAGAAAAAAATTAAGGCATTATGCATGTGCTTAGAGTACTAAGTGATGGGTAAATTAGACAAGCTTGTTTACAGCATGGTTGCTAGTTAACAATACATTTTACATAAATGTTTGCAAGTCATGTCTAACCAAAAGAAATATAAACTTAACACTTGGTCAAACTAGGGAAAACTAGAATAAGATTTTGTGTGATTAGACTCTCAATATAAATCAGTTACTACATTTAAGTGGTCAGTTTCTAAACGCTTCTGCCCCTTCTTTTTCCTGTAAGTGTGACTTTGAGTGGAGGGGGACAACCAGTGCTCGCGTCTGTGCAAACTGTTTCCGTCTGTTTTACTCTTCCGAACCTCACATTCCTAAAAAAATAGCAGATCAACAGGCATAAAATTCATTTCTCAGATGGCCACATCTGTGCCTCCTAATCATAACCTGCTCTGACATTTCAATCTCGCACGATCCACTGAGCGCTTCTCCCTCAGCGGACTTCTACTTGTCTTCCTCCCAACTTCATCTCCCCTCGACCTCTGTGGCTTATTACAACCGCACAAAAAAACAAATTAACAATGCTATAATTGCTGTAATGGCCTTAAGAGAATTAGTGACCTGCTTCCTTGTGGTACGGGGTGAACACCGGTTTGGGGGCGGGGAGCGGGACCGGACATGGTGTGGGATGTCTGAGATGAGCGGACTAATGGTGGTCCGGCAGTGATTAGTCCTGTGAGAAGGTGAAGGAAGGAGTGGGAATGGGGGGGGTCCGGTTTTGTCCCCCAGTGAGCACAAACAGCCTAATTCATCATCATGGCCAAGACAAGTACAAGAAGTGATGAATTGTGTAAAGTAGGTAAATGACTGAATTAGAGTATGGTGGATTACAGAATTGGCCGCGAGCAAGTGGCAGAAATTTACATTCCAGGGCACACGCAGCTACGGGTCTGGGCTAATCTCAGTGTCCTGAGCCTGTATGTGTAAGAGGGAGGGACAGGATGAGGTTTGGCCAGTGAGGGCCCCAGCAGAAACTCAAGCAAACTCGTGTATCTGAAAGATTTTACATAAACAAGATGAATAAAAGGTCATCGCCACATAAAAACAAAAAAAAAAAAAAAAGATGGGACATTCCAAGACAAGTACTAGACAAATGTAGAGCAGACCAAACAACTGGTAGAGCTAATTAAACTTGAACTTCTCTGTACCGAAGGAATCGATATGCTGCCTGAATATGGTGACCACCTTGCCCTCTTTTGGCCATTCAGGCCAATGTTCCTTGCCCCACTCATTTAGGGAATATCTCACCTTTTCAGTCACATTGAGTCTAAAGTGAGATTTACATGGAATACACGTTTTCTTTTCTCTCAAAGAAATCCACACTTTTTCGGTGTACTGGCTTTATAGATTGCAATATGTTTACACTTATTGCTATTCATAACTCTCTCTGTGCATTATACCATTGATAAAAACAGAATATTTGTAATTCTTATTACAAATACACCAAAAAATGTGCTTATGGTATATTTCCTGAGTCTGTCCCTCCATGTCTCATTACATTCAACAGCTTGTCCCTCTTTACAATTTGAGGTGGTCATCCCAAGACTGAAGCATCATTTGAGAACCATTCGTACAGAAAGAAAGTGGAAACTCTCCATTGCATTGTAAAGTTTGGGTCTGGTTAAGCTGTAGCTTCTCTCTGAGTGCCTGACTCAGCTGATAGCACCTCCCGAGGAATATATTAGAGCTGCTTAGCTTGTGTTTACAGAGCAATCTTTGGGAGGAATTGCACCGCCAAAATTACCGTCCACTTTTGATGACTCAAGTGAAAAGACGCACTTGTGAGAGAGCTGAGCTAATTAAAGCCAGTCGATTTGTTTTTTGATAAATAGTTGTCCTCGCCATATGCCTCCCTTAGCGTCCTCCCCTTTTCTGTGCCTTTAGACCTCCCACGAAACCTTACTGACATAAAACAGAGTGGAGCAGGTAAAATGGCTGAGAAAACTCCTGGGAAGTAGTAGGGGCACGAGTAGAAATCATTGCTTCTCAAAGGGTCAGCGCAAAAGGAAACACAAGAAAAAAGACCAGTTTTTTGTGATGGAGGAACAGTAAGAGTTAGAAGGTCTCTCTCACTCTCCCTCATTCTCTCTCGGTCTCTCTCCCTCACAGGTTCCTACTCAGCCGCTCCTTGTGTGGTCCGTGGCTCGAAGTCATTCCCAAACAATCGGCATTAATCCAGAGAGCGAGAGGCCTGGAGCACAGCGCTGCCAGAGGAGCTGATGTACAGTTCTGTGGCTAATCACTCTCACTGCAACCACACAGCCACATCATGCAGCCAGCACCAGCTTAGTCAACGTGGAAAATATAATGCATGTAAAGTAGTTACAGTTGTTTTACTATTATTCAAATGTTTAAAAAGATTCAGTTGAGCTCATAAGCAATGCAAGAAATGTTTTAACGTTTACCAGTCTGAAACCAAAGATAGATGTTTTACATGTACAATTTTACCAAGAAATAGTTTGCGTAAATTAGTACTTCTTCAAAGGGTGGCTTTGGAATGAGAAATAATCCATGATATTTAAATTAAGAGAATATGACAAATCATGCTTTTCTATTTATTAGATTGTTGGGATATTGAATGAGATAAATATTTATCAGTCAAGTTGCAGTTTATGAAGAAATATTTTAAAATAAAGTTAACCATTATGGGGAGAAGAGCTGAGTTCAAAAATGGAATCCCTCTCCCTATGATTCAGGGGTCACCAACACTGTGCCCACGGGCACCTGGGCGCCCTTTGGGCCTGTCTCTGTCGCCCGTGTGGGCCAGTTCTAAATTTAGAACAGCTCCGCCAATGTGTTATAATTTATTCAAAAATGCTGCCAGGCCTGTTTATATGAGAGCTGGACATGTAGAAATGGCAACAGACGAGATAACCACCTACATGTCACTTTTTATTTTTTCAAAATACACCCAGTAATCACGTAGTTAGAGCTGCTAGAGACGCCAAACCAAAAGCAAAGCATCCTACATGTGCGCACGGACAGCGCTGGATCTGCGGTGAAAGAGACGTATTTAGATTGTGTCAGCAATGTTTTCATTTAAAGACAAGCAAAAGTCAGGAGTAGGCTGTTACAGTTAGCAGAGTAGGAGATGTCAGTACAGGACAAGACCACTATCAGACCAGGACCAACCCAGAACTAGACCAGGTCTAACTCATGAAGAGCTAAACTTCAAGACCACTATCAGACCAGGACCAACCCAGAACTAAACCAGGTCTGACTCATGAAGAGCTAAACTTCAGACACTATCAGACCAGGACCAACCCAGAACTAAACCAGGTCTGACTCATGAAGAGCTAAACTTCAAGACCACTATCAGACCAGGACCAACCCAGAACTAAACCAGGTCTGACTCATGTTTAGTTTAGTTTAAATCAGGACTCACCCAGAACAAATTTGAATCCAAACATGTTTTAACCAGGTCCATCCAAAACCAGTACTCACACAGCATTGAACCATGTCTAACCCAAACTAGGACTCACACAAGACTGAACCAAGTCTAAACAAAGCCACAGGAGGAGATACTGTTGGAAAGGTTAAATCCACAAATTTCAATTAAGACTATATTTTTCTTATATTTGCTTTGCACCTTTGCACCTGTATTTTGAAATAACATGAATTCACTCATTGAATGAGTTAGTTCTAGATTTAATACGAAGTTATCAGATTTCCTGATATTCTTTTAACATGCTATTTTGTTCTTATCACTCACTGGTTTAAATATTTTAGCAAAGATTTACTCACAGTTTAATAGTTAGGTAATTTGGTTACAAATTACTTTGGCTTTTACTTTACTTTTTACTTTTACAAATTACTTTAGGCTACTTGAACAGGTAGTCCTCGACCAAGTCCGTGCTCATATAGTAGCCCTTGCCCCTAAAAAGGCTGGAGACACCTGCTCTATTTCAGAATCAGAATCAGAATTTTAAAAAACTTTATTGCCAGTGTCAATGAACAAAATTCACCAACATAGGAAATTGCTTTGGTGAATCTGTGCAAAATACAACAGTTATAAAAACAAAACCAATCAAAAAGGGCATGCATTAAGAAAAACAATTCATCTATCATCTGTCATCTATAATCAACTTCTAAATTATTTCATCTAAAGTTCATCTAAATGCAGGGGCAATTTACACACAACTGACACCATTTCATGACAGCTTAAAATGTTTAAATGTAAAATATAAGATCTTAGATTTTATTCTGTGGCTTTGTTACAAGAATCTGATTTTTTTAAATGGTTGCAACTGAGTACAGAGTAGTGGGGGGAGATAGGGGGTAGGTAAAAACAGACATTTTCTGAGCATTCAAGTCCCGAATAAAGGACAATACAAGATCACTCAAGCATGCAGGAATCAATCAAATTTTTAGCTCACTAATTATGGGGGAATACCGTTCAAAGCTCCTTAACGTAAATGTTGCATTATATGTCATTTTATTAAAAAAATCTATTCCATTTTAATGATGATTCAATCTTTATTATGGACTATGTTATGGTTTATAGATCATTTCTTAATAGATATTTATTTTATTTTTTCATTTAACTTTCCTTCTAAAATAGAATTGAGTCAGTCAATATGCCAACCTTGAAAAGACATTGCATTTAATAGTTTTCTTTAGCGGTGTGGTGAGGTCAGGTTTCACTGTGGCAAGTTCAAGTTGAGGTTTGGGTCCAATACTGAAAAGCTCTTTCAAATACTTCAGACTCAGAATAGTTTTAAGCCTGAAATCGGCATTCTTGAAACATATTGAATAGCACTTGTTCGTCCTTACGCCTGCATTATGGATGTTGTTTTAACCCACTCTGCAGTCACAGACATCCTGCCAGAGAAAGCCAAATCTAGACTTCGTTGTCTTTGTAAAGAAAAATCACTGTTTGTGTTGTTATAATGTCGAAATATCAGAACGTTTCTGAAATAAAAAAATATATACAAGAATTTGTTTAAATGTTTAATTCATGTTATTGTCCCATGATAGCAGAGATTACAGGTGCACTGTGTGACTTCAGTGAGGGTGAGTGGTCCTTAATCAAAGCATGGAATTAAACATATCAATCTGTCATTCAGTTACATGTTTGCTTTATTTCTAAATAAATTAAATAAATAAATAGATAATGGTCCCAATGGCATCACCTGCTTGTCTCCATAGAGATACTGATGTTAATGCTATACTTCAGAACTTCTCATCTCAACAAAACATTATTGAACACTAAAACACTATTGATGCCATATTTCTACCAAGCATAAAAATATTACAGATATTCCTTTTAGAGTATTATGTATGACCGTGTGCTTAGAATGCATATCGGAAACACCACACGAGAGCTACAGAGTATAAAGACCTCTGATCCACTTGTCTAGTCATCACTATTACTCAAATCGTTGTCTTTGGCCAAACGCTATACCTCTATTACAAAATATACACAAAATAACAGCTTGGTTACTAAGGTACGGCGGTGGAACTGTGGACTCAGCACCAGTGTCCTCATGTGGGACAGTGACAGGCTGGAGCTGAATGTAGGAGCTGAGTCTGGAGCTGGCACCAGACTGACAGCTGTGTTTGTGGAACGGCTGAGTCTGAGCGGCCCAGATGCTTACAGTGACTCGATAGTGCTCATGTGGGAGTGCTGCATAATTCAAACAGTTGTGATTCCTCATGTTTTAAAACCAAAGAGGAAAAGACAAATGTGGACGCAAAGTAAGCAAATAGAATTTAAGTATTTCGCTATAGATATGTATTTGCGCGAATGAAACCAACATCACAGCTCGGTTAAATTATGACATCTCATGGATCGCCCGTCAATATGAATCAGTCAAGCAGCATTTGGAATAGGCCCGACAAAGCTAAAGGCCCTGCTGCGGCTTTAAATGCAAATATAATAATATTATATATTATCCTATATATATATATTATATTATATATATTTATTTATTATTTATTTATTTATTTATTTATTTATATATTATATTTATTTATATTTATTTATTTATTTATTTATTTTCATTATCAGAAACACTAGACAAATGTATTTAAATGTATTTATGTAAATTATAATGTGTTTAAAATATAGTGTTCTCACTTCAACATGATTAAAACAATTAACATAAACCTCACATAATCTCCACTCTCACATAAGCCACTTGTAAGGACAAGTCACATGTAATTTTGTCTCTGGTTAAGGGTCACAGTTGGAGTTACTTTAAGACTTCAGGAAATGAATGCATGCAATGGAAAAACTGCAATATAAACTGAGCGGTCAGATATCTCATGTAGAGTAGCTTTATGTCAAAAAGCTTGTTCATTTAAGAGACCATGTGCACTTATAAACTATATAATCCTTAAGTAAATGAACACTTCTGCCAAATGCCATGACTAATAAAGTGGACATAGGGACATGAGTTTCAGGAGTCAGGGTTAGGTGGAAAATCAGCAGCTGTTCACCTGGTCCAGAGTATGACAATATTGTAAATGTATAAATCATCTGTAATCATTAATGTGGTCAGATGTGTGAAGGAGGAGTGTGCTTTGCTGACTGAAGTTTTGATTGACATATGGTTTCATTAAACTATTAGTATCCCACTAATTATATCACTGCCATTGCTTTTTAGGTTATTAATATTGTAGGCCTCGTGCTTGTACTTTTACAAATGTTTATAACGCGTTTGTTTTGAGCACGTCACATTTTTCCTGTTTTACTCTTTTCCTATAGATTCAGTCCTGCCTCCCTCTTGTCCACAGCCAGAACACACCCCGTTACACCATAGGCCGGCTCGGTCCGGAGCAGCTGCCAAGAATAAGACAGGCTGACGTGGGGGCCCCAGGGGGAGGCCCCGTGCTGCCGGGCCAGTGCTGCTCCAGCCCCACGCTCACTCTCCTCAGTCAGGCCACTTGACTGTGTTTATTTAATATTCAGTCAGCTGTGGGGACTGGGGTTAGCCGCAGCTTATAAAACTCAGTCAGCATGACCAAGATATAACCCCTCCCTCCTCTTTTCTGCAGTCACACGTGCACGAAACACACAAAAACATATGCATACACAGATGTGACTCCAGCAACATGATGCACTTTTATGTCTACACATGCCTCCCCATCACAGAGGGGCATCTGAAGGGAATATAATGTCACAGATTTCAAATTATTATCAAATCCTCACAGTAAAGATAATGAAGAAAGAAAAAGTCAAAGGAAAAAAATGTGCTGTACATTTTTATGTACTCAGTACTTTACTTTACTTTACTTTACTCATTAAGCCATGAAAAGGTCTATTCAAGTTACCCCAATGCAACCCATACATCTACAATTAGATAATTCAAGATCAGTTTATACACGCATAATATCTTAGAAGGAATATGGTCTTGCGACCACAGAAGGAGAAAGTCAAAAGGGCCAGTGCCAAAAGTCAAAACAATGTAAGGTTTGCATTAACTTCAGTCACACTAACCTATAGGACTGTTTCAGATAAATACTTCCTGCTTTGCATTTTATGTCATAATATTGATTTACCCACATTTCAAGTGATGATGTTTGAGATTATTCATGTAGAGGGTTTGAATGCATCACATGGGCATTTCTCAAAAACTATTTGGATCCTATGTAAACTATCACACTTCTAGTTGTACAGATCAAAGCAGGACTCTGGGATGTAAGGAGCTTATTCGACTGACTGGGTTTGAAGTGACAGGGCAAGGAAAGAGCAGGAAGTCAAGGTCCAACAAGTGAGCGGCGGGTTCAGAGTAGCATGAATATGGATTGAGTATGTGGAAGAGAAGCGTAGGGGGAAGGGTGGCTTAATATTTCTAACAGGAGCCTGTATTGAGTCCTTCCCGCTGCGCGCAATCCCAGGATGCCCCTGTGTCCCTCGACAGGAAGACTCCATGGCAACCTCTGGGGTCACAGGTCGCGGGGAAAGGTTGCTTTTATCTGCTAATGAGGTCGGTACCTGGGGCTGTGTGTGTCTTCGCTGCTCCGTGGAGGCAGGGGGCAAGCGGGCCCTCAATGCAAATGTCTGACACTGATGCCATCCTCACTCATCTCCACTCTTTCATTGCGGCGAGTGAGGGGCGACCAAGTATTAGTTTCTGCCCTGTAGGGAAGATAACAAACGGCTCAGAAATTGCTGTCACCCAGTCTGGCTCCTCATTGTGCAAAGCGTTCACATGCAAATCGAGCAATCGACCCACAAGAATATAGCAGAAGACTGTCCCCATAACTTCATTTGAGGAGTGTGATGGATGGACCGTACTGCAAGATGGTGTGTGAAGCTACTGTTAAAGAGGGAGATGAATGTCAGGCTATACGAGCTTCTTTTTGTACACAAATCTGCTTGGCTGAAAGACCAATGACAGACAAGTCCACCATATGTGATTAACACAGACTGTTTCCTTTCACTGACCATTTGGAAAGGGTGAAGTTGGAAATATTGCCTCCTAAAATATATGTTACTTAAATAGAGTCAAAGTTAATGTGGCACACTTTCCACTTTCAATCTCCCCTCAATGCTTGTTAACAAACATTCAAAATGTTTGGTATTTCATCTGAGAGGAAGCATTGTTGTAAACCAAATTAACTGAAATGTGAAAAAATTAGAACGTTAAGCTAAGATAAAATGCTGAATAGTTAGGGAATACTGCTTTTAGAATTTAAAAGTTCATTTTGTTTGCCTAAATGTTATTTTGACTATTGTGTTTTGTCTTCCTAAAACGCTGACCCTACATCTTAGATAGGCCGAGTTAATTTTGATTTTAAATCAGCCTCATCTTTTCTCCTTTTCTCTGAACTGTTGACTTTTATAGTGCACATATTGTTTTATTGTTGTGTACAGCCCTCTGCTCAACTGTATTGTTTTAAATTGCAATAGAAATAAAGTTGGCTCTGATTATCTGTCATGATTCAGCTTTAAATATTTATCCAACCTAACTGAAGGCTAAATATTGCTTTAATTAAGGTGACTGACAGGTGTTAGCTTCTATATATACATACATCTGCTGTAGTGAAAGAGCAGTGACAGAATTAGTCAAACACATTTACTGTAATTAACATTTTCATTCACAAAGCTGACACTAAGAGGGGGTTTGCTGTGACTTATGGACTTTAAAAACAAATGTTAGCTGAATGAGACAAGCTAATGCGACTCAAACACACTTCCCTTGCCAGTCAGCCCCACTACATCACACAAGACTCTTTGGCCCATGTGCCCTGTGAATGGAAGTGGTAGAACATGCATCCTCGCCAGCCCCAGTCCCAAACACACCCCTTTACGCTCATACACACGCCCCCTGTCATGTTCGCAGCACTGCAAAAGAAGTCCATTAACTCTGATTTAGTGGCAGTGTCATGCGGTCCCCTTTTGTGAGGTGGTGACATCCAGTGAATGGGAATCAGCGCTGCCTCCCCTCCTTCTCCTCCATCTTGCCTGGCTCCTGGCTCCTGGCTCCGCTCTCGGGACAGGAGCGGGAGGAGTATGTGTGCGTGGCTGGAGTGGGACAGGGGGTTTGGTGGTGGGACATTTCTCAGTGTGGCAGGGCTCTTTGTGTGGGGGCCAGCCTGTTTGTTTAGCCTTTCCTTTACAGAGCAGCTTCACACATCAGGGCTTTAAACTGATCAGAACTGACACCTTCAAGGTACTGGAATGTTGGGGGAAATATATTGTTACATTTAAATAAGCATTATTAAGGAACTTGTATTCAAGTATTCCTATGATTTTTTATCTTTTCAAATGATTACACAACTTGGCTGGTCTTTTTACCCATGTCAGTTTATTATGAAATGCAGTGCATAATATAACTTGGAGTATATTTCTCAATAACAACAAAAATAGCCAGAGTTTAAATGTAAAAAGTAACATTGCATAGCCAAGTAAAAACTTAAGATTGATGTATAAAATGGTCGACATAGACAAGATTTAGTCAGGGAAGTAGTTATAGTCTGAGTAATGTCTAAATGAAAGTAAACAGATTTCCATAATATATATATTTTTATATTATATTTTCCTTATCCTATAACAGGCAAGTTTAGACTCTTTATTTACGAATTTACTTAAAATAAAATACATTTAGTTTAATGTCACTATGCATATAGAGAGCAGCTGGTCTTTTTCTATCATTTGTTAATGGCTTCTGGTTGTGGAAAGTTTTATTTTGTGTATTTATTTTTCTTTTGTTGTCTTCAATTGAAAACAAAATGTTATTACGTGTCATGCGTGTGCGCATGTTTAAAAATCGCCCCAGACCCTAAAGACAACAATGCAGTGAAGGCCTGAAGGAGTGTGCCAGTCAAACAATAAAGGTTTAATAGACATTCTTTGAGTGACATGTGGCTGTTAACAGGTAACACACCGCCTCACGTTTCCACAGATAAACATAGAAATTATATTAATTCGGGCAGTTTTGGCAGGTAAATAGACTACAGAGAGTCTCGGATGAATGTAGTATTCAACTTATTATAAGTCATTCGACCTATATCACATCTTAGAATTAAATCTGTTTTTTAATTGTGGGACATTCACTTTGAATTACACAATGATGTTTTAATTTAGGTTTTTTAAGTTGAACCTGTTTGTATAAAGTGTATAAAGTTTTGCCTGTGAACATTATCATTACACATATGATCACGTATGACATCACCATGAAAGTCATCTGTGTTGGTTAAGAGGTTTGTAAGTGTGTCAAACATTTTCTTAACCAATAAGACAGCTGGGAGATTGAAGGACTTGCTGAAGTTTTAAGGATATTATCAGAAAAAGAAAACTAGTGTTGAAAGATATATTGAAGTGTTTGTGTTTCCAAAAAGCCCAGAGCTCCAGGAGGGAGGAAAATTTACACTTCAAACTCAAATATGTTCCTTCACATTACATTAAATCAAGCAGTACTTTAATCTGATTTAAAACCGTGCTAAAGGTCATGCAGTCCTTGAAAGAGCAGTGTCTAAGCAAGGACAGCTGTTTGCCATTGGTATCAATAGCTGTCCCTTTGACCTTTACACAAGGGTCCGGGCTCCAGAAAACGCTCAGTCTCAGTGTCCAGGCTCAAGGTGATCCAGGTCCACTGAGGGCGTAGCCGCCCGTCAGGAAACAGGGGGTCAGCAGGGTCAGCCATGATTGTTGTAGCCTGTCCTCTAGGAAAACAATATAAGCAAATATTTACACCAACAGGAAGGGCACTACTAATGACACTTAAGCGATGCGCTGTCAATCACAGTTATGTATACAAAGTAACAAAGCAAATGTATTTATAGAAGATTACTTTCACTTTATTTTTAAATCATTGGAATCTTTTTTTTTTTTTTGCAGTTTTGTTCAATTTAACAAGCTATATTATATTTCTAAAGCAGAAGATGATTATTGTACATCTTTGATTTCAATAAGCACCCTAGGGTCTGTTACAGTTGTCTACAAATTTCATTGATTGGTTGCTCAAAGTCTGTGATAATGATGGATGAGCTAAAGTATGTAAATCTTTAAAATGACTTGGTATTGGTTTAATAGGGTGATAATCAATGTCAAAATGTCATACATTATTATGTCATCATCTAATAATCCCATGCTGAAGTTAAGTTTATGAAACCTTATTTTATGTGATCTTAAAATTGTGACGCACCAACTTGCAACTGAGGTCATCCCTAGGCTCTGCGATAGTGCGTCTTGCAATTAAAATGTAATACAGCAAAATACAATTATTTCCAAGAGCCACTTCTCAACAGTAGATATCAGTTCATGCCACACACGTGACCTGTATGTCACTGGCAGCCATCCAGTCGCTATTGCAAGCAAATGCAAACCCCAAAAGAAATCTACCCAAACCGCTCAAACAACAGAACAGTCTCAAT
The DNA here is from genome assembly GCA_015082035.1 of Chaenogobius annularis. Taxonomy (NCBI): domain Eukaryota; kingdom Metazoa; phylum Chordata; class Actinopteri; order Gobiiformes; family Gobiidae; genus Chaenogobius; species Chaenogobius annularis. Next base: position 801,252 of record BJKM01000060.1, read on the forward strand.
CTACTCAGCTAATCAGCTGCGGCACCAACATCCACACAACAACAATTCACCCAGCTGCAGCTCAGAATGCAAACCTGGCTTTTTTGCAGGGAGCATGCACCAAATGCGAATCAATGACCAGCATTGGTGGCCACCACACAGGCCAAACATAATGGACTCCAAGAAATCCCCCAAAAACGGAAACATGACCTGCAAGTGTCCTAAACCCACCTGTGGGCATGGCAACAGTGTACCAAATATCAATCAAGAATGTCCCTGCCAGTTCCAAGTCAGTGGAAAGCCGCAGAAAAGTTGCTCGAAAGCTGAAAACAGAGCAAGCTACAGAGAGACACACCCCTGTCATCCAAAAAACAAAAGCAGCGTATGGCCAGGTTGTGTGCGAGAGAGGGGAGATCACTCTGAACAGCAAATATTTCAAGAGATAGACATTGCAATGAGATCCCATTAGGATGAACTACAGTGGATCAAAGAGGAAACAGTTGTACCAGTGGAGCTATCTGAGAAGCTTGAACTTCAAATGAGACACCTGAAAATGGTACGCACCGAAGCAGCAAGTTGCTAAAATGAAGTTCAAAACTGAGCAGATGAGATAAAAAGAGGTCTGCCAAAATATGGAATGGGAGAAGGAGAAGAGTACCAGCTTCAATCCACTGTGGAGCAGATGGCACATGAGCATAGCAATGGAAGGCAAAGTTACAGATCTGGAGGCGAAGGTGGACCAGATGAAGGCAGAAGTCCACTGCCTGGAAGGAGGAGATAGGTGGCTTGAGGGTACAGTTGAGAGGAACGGAGGAAGAAAACACGCAACAGGAGGAAAGGTCTGCTTTTTGGAGCAGATGAGAGCCAAAGAAGCTCAGAAGTCATGAATGCAGGAGGAAAAGATGACCTCTCTGAAGGACGAGCTGAGAAGAGAGCAGGAGAAGAAAACACATCTGGTGGAGAAGCTTCAACTTTTGGAGCAGAAAAAAAAAAGTGGTACAGGAGGCTTTTTTCACACTTCACATAGACCACCACTTAACTGTGTTGCACGCAGTTAAAAAAATATATATACATGTTTTTTAAATGCATGCAATTTTGTTTTCAATAATTCTGAACTTAGTCCTGTTAATTTTGTTCTTAATCTTGTACTTTTTTCTTACTCACATCTGGAAATGTTTTCTGTTGGTTTAGTTAATACCTGGACTTGCAACACGCACTGGGGTGAGTTGCAGCTGAGCAGCTGGGATGAAACTCACCACCTCCAAATCTGAAACCACGGGTCTCGACCAGGGGAAATGTGGCTTGCCCCCCCAGGTGGGTGGAGAGTTCTTGCCCCAAGTGGAGGAGTTGAAGTATCTCAGGGTCTTGTTCATGAGTGAGGGAAAGATGGAGCGTGAGAATGACAGGCGGATCGGTGCAGCCTCTGCAGTGATGCGGCCGCTGTATCAGACTGTTTTAGGGGAGAAGGAGCTGAGTCGAAAGGCAAAGCTCTTCATTTACTGGTCAATCTACCTTCCTACTCTCTCACCTAGGTCATGAGCTTTGAGTAGTGATTGAAAGAACAAGATTGCGGATATAAGTGGCTGAAATGACTTTCCCCAGCAGGGTGGCTGGGCGCTCCCTCACAAATGGGATTAGTAACGTGGGAGGAACTTGGAGTAGAGCCGCTGTTCCCGGTATGTCCCATCCATCAATAAGATGGAGGTTAATGTATTTGCAGAGATATCAGTCTTGGTGTTTATCAAATGTTTAATATGTTGATAATGGAGGAATTCTTCCCCCTCGAACCCCGTTCATCTGGACCAGTGTGTTGACAGGAATGAATGAGGTATTTTCAAATAGGTGACGTAAATGAGAAATTCCATTTTGGTGCCGACTTGGAAAATATATGGGGGAGTTGTGCATTTCAAAAGATTGTGCCAAATGGGAGTGTGTTTACAACATGATGATAAGGGGTTGGTGACTTTCATAGTTTTTCTCGAGGCTGTCAAAGTCTTGGAGATGGTAATGGATTTGAAGTAGTTTTGTTTTTTGATTGATTGGGGTAAAAAGGTGAGATCAGCTAAAGGTGTGTTTTGGCATTGATTCTGTTCTAAAGCTACCCCCAATTTATTGTAGCATAGTTATATAGATATTGTAGCTGAGTTGCTAGAAAATAGTGACTGAAGTTTGGTGCTTCTAGGCCGCCATGTTGCTTTCCATTTTGTGCATTTTGGCAGTTCCAAGGTGTTTTATTTTTCCAACAGAATTGAGTAGTTACGGAATTGATTATTTGAACCAGTTGTCAGTAGGTTGGGATCATGGAGAATAAATAAGTGATTTGGGGTAGTATTTTCATATTTACTGCAGCTATTTTTTCAATTAGTGTCAGGGGTGAATTTTTCCACCAGCTTAGATTGTCTTCTATTTTCTTGAGTAATGGGATGTAGCTGGGGCAGAAAAGCTCTTGACAGCCTTGCAGACATGCTAATACCCAAATATTTTATGTTGCCCAAGTGAATGGAGTTAGTGGAATTGATATGGATTTTGAACAGTTGTTTGTATAATTGGAAAAAGTGGAGAAATCATTGATCATTGTTTGTCCTAATTGCAGTTGCAAGTGGTCCAATAAATAAAGCGAAGTGTGAAGTGAAGAGTGTGAAGCTGTAGGTTATATAATCTCATTTATTATTGCAGTTATTGCATTATAGTGTTTGTGTCCAATAGATGAATGACTCTCCGAAACCAAACCTTTGTAACCTTTTAAACCTTGTCAAATGCTTTTTTTGGATCTAAAGATCTAAAGAGTATAACGGACATTGTTTTGTTTTTTTATGTTGGGCTGTGTCGATTAAATTAAAACGTTTACGAAGATTGTCTGATGCCTGTCTATTATTAATTAAGCCAGTTTTGTCTGGGTGAACGAGTAATGAAATAACTCCGTGTTGTGAGAGTTTTGTTATAATTTAGTGATCCGTATTAATCAGTGAGGGTGGGCGATAATTGGAAAGTTGGGTTGGATCTTTGTTTGGTTTTGGAGTGTTATAATTTCAGTAATCATATATGGAGGTATCCTTAAGTTTGATACAATTCTTCCGGTCCAAGTTCAATTCAATTCAATTTATTTTTCTAACGGCCAAAATCCAACAGCAGTTGCCTCGAGGGGCGACAGTGAAAAACAGAATAAATACAGAATAAACAGTGTTCATAGGGACTTGGTAATGTCCCAGCATCCCGTGTCCTTAGACAGATGTCCCAAGCTCCCTGTCCTTAGACCTCCTTCTTGGCCAGGAAAAACTGCCAAACGTTGAAACCTGGAGAAGTTCCACAGAAGGAGAGATCCGACTCCCTCGGACGGACAGGTGGACGTGAGATAAGACGGTGGAGCTGGAACCGCTCAGGAGGAGAGGAGAACCAATTCTTCGAGGCTGATGAAGAACCGTTCATATGGAATAGAGACCGTTTCTCCAGGCAGACCGTTTCTCCAAGTCCAGGTGATTTGTTGTTTGGCATTTTATTTAAAGATTTATAGATTTCATTGGCAGAGAGATGTCTGAGGCATATAAGTCACTATAATATAGTGGATTTTTTTATTTATTTTTTTCCTTGGGGGTTACGTGTTATGCCTGATTTGTTATGAATTGATGGTATAACTGTATTTTCTTTTTTTGGTGTCGTAATAGGTTGGCTAATAATTTACTTGATATATTACCATAATGGAATTGTTCATATCTCAGTTGTTATCTTTCATTATTGACTGACGGCGTAGCGGTCAGCCGCCCAGGTGTTTCGGTGCACTTTGTTTATACGCGTCTGAGGAAGCAATTCTCTGACAACAACCCCGCCTCTGGCTCTGGCTTCTCACCATCTACAAGCCCAGAGCCCCTCACACTGCCGACGACCGGAAACTGGCTGAGCAACTCAACTCCTTCTACTCCAGATTTGAGTATCTGCAGTAGCCAGGAACAAACAGAGACTACAGCGCATTGTGCGCTCTGCTGAGAAGGTGATTGGCTGCAGACTTCCATCTCTGCAGGTCCTGTACGTCTCCAGGACTGTGGGACGAGCAGGTCGGATCACAGCTGACACTTCTCACCCTGGACATGGACTATTTGAGCCACTCCCCTCAGACAGGAGGCTGCGGTCGATCCGGACCAGAACCTCCCACCACAAGAATAGTTTCTTTCCCTCTGCCGTTGGACTCACAAAACACTTCTAAACACCTGCCACTTTAACTACAATTTAATCAATCACTCACTGCACTGTCATTTTCAGCACGACATCTGTAAATTTAACTGTAATTCTCGTGTACATAGTAAACCTATTTTTATTTTATACTTTATTAAAAAAAATTAAAAATTCTTAAATGCATGCCCTTTTTGATTTCATATATGTTGTTTTCATTATTGTTCATCGTTGTATTGTTGAATGAGGGATTACAGCGACATGTTTCATCGTTGTATGTTGCACCTTAATGCCGAAACAAGTTATTCTGAGTGACTCTTGGATGAGAGACAAAGCATTTTGTTTTTCGTAAAAAACAAAAAAAACAGTCCAGATGAGTAGTCCTATCACTGAATCGTTCTCTACAATAGAACTCTCCTGGACAAATGAGGATTACACCGACATTATTGGGTATAGTACTTTCCTGTGTTTTTTCCTTTGCTTTTTATCAGTAAATTAAATATTTTTAATCAGAAATGCATGGGTTTAGGAATTATGTAATTTTGGTTTGTAAATTACATCAAAACCATTTAACGAGTCAAATATTGAATAATCCTCCCAAAAGAATAGAATACGTAGTTCTTAAATCAAGGTTAAATTGTCTAGCACATTTGAAAAACAGGATTCCAATATACTTTCATTAAACATTTGCCATGATTACTGTGTGTACATATTAGAAATTGATTCTTCCCTCCAGCCTTCTGTTTGTTTACAGTCAGTATATATCTCATAGATTAAACATGAAAGGTTTTGGGGGCTTTTTGAACGTTATAACTAAATGCAGCATGCAGGAATTTTCTTGCACTAACTCAAACCTCATTAATGTTGCTTGGCTTCCCTCCAGCCATGTTAGATCAAGCATAATAACTCGTGAGTTTATGGACCTTTGCTCCCCAAATGTCTACCATGTTGCTAATTGCGTACATCTGAGGCTTGTGTTTTGATCTTTTGTCTAAATGTGCAGCTGTCCATTTGCTTTCCAACAGCCTCTGGTTAAAAGTGGCCTGTCCGAGTGCTATCAGTGCCCAGCCTTTTAATAGCAGTAATTTGAAGAGGTTTTATCATGCATCTGGGGGCCATCACTTTGTTACAAATCTTAATCTTAAAATTTACACAAACTAGTTTGATATTTAATGACCGAAAAGCAGTATGTGTGTTTTTGTCCAGATTATTTGTAAATATGTCTATTCTTGCCAGCCGTAATCCCAGCTAAATGAAGAGTCTCAGGGCATCGGATTTAAAACCTACACCAAATGAAAAAGCAATTTACACTGTTGTTCTTACCGTAATTTATGTAAATAGGTTAAAAATAAACATTTACATACAAAGCCAGGTTTAGACACATTTTAGCTTTTAATTGTTATTCAATTCTATATGATTACGTTTTGCTTAACACATTGTTTACCATAGATCAACTGAACTGGTCTCTTAAACCTGCTGCAACAGTCCAGTGGTTTGCTTGGATCAGATTGCGGCTGTCTTTACTATGGGCTGTAGTGTCATCACACGAAGGATCAGTGTAAATGTGCGCTCTGTGGAAATCAGTGAAACACGATCTTGAGTAATTGTTGGGATAAAACGAGGGATTGACCTCTGCCATTAACCGTATTTTGTGAAACAACACACACTTGAGATGGCTTTGAAAGTCATCAGATGTTAGAGTAACTTACCAAAGGCCCTGGAAATGTTAATTTCTGTGTTATCTGAAGTTTAGGAGTAAATAACCTGGACGTCCCTCTGCTGGTCACAACCTCATATGTAAGAAATACAGGATCATTTGGACTGCACTGAGATGATGCCCAAATACTTGCTTTTTCATTTACATGAAATAAAATCTATACTTTTTTGGACCTTGTTGTTCCATTACTGCCCTTAGTAAAACCAAAAAAGTTTGTATGTAGCTATTGTTATTGTATGCCTGCGTTCAATGCATTTCTCTTCTGTGAATTGAAAACCAAGCCAGAAAGGTCATCCATATTCATGTCTGAACAATTTCTTTGGCCAAAGCAAGCTCATGTCATTTTCTTCACGTGAGCAAACACACGGCGTGTCTGGGGTGTCACACATGTTTGTGTGGAGCTGTTGTGATGGTTTGGACCCAGCAGGGAACATTCCTTTTATCCAGGACCCTCTGGCTCTGTCCCACTTCTCCCTGTCGCTGCCCCGGTATGAGGAGGGCAAACAGATGCAGCTATGGCAGATGGCGCTTAAGCCAAATCAAGTCCATACTTCAAGTCCAATGTCCACTGGCCCAGAGTCTGTCCCCTAGGACAATAATTGAGTTTAGATCAAAGTCATTTGTGCCTTCCTAAAGGTCTAAGTCTGCTCAGATTTGAGTAATAACACAAATACTTCCACCTGTGACCTTCAGTGCCCCCTCCACCTTCCTCTCCCCTCCAAACCCCAGGGTTCAAACCTGCCTTTAAGGCTTAGGTCGTCAAACACTCAGTCACAAACTCAGGGTGAAACTTTACAAACATGGAAACATTCCCTTATTCACACGAAGACAAATATAAACATGCATTTATATGTAGCCCCATGCAGATTTTTTAAATCACAGTCTGATTTTAGCAACAATAAATAAATTATCAAAACAAAATGTGCCACCTTCTGTAAAAGTAAACCAAATATTTAATAAAAAACAAAATACATATTAAAGTTGTACAATTAGGGTAAGAATGCGCTCAAATAATGAATAATCCTATTCATTATTCATATTTTGGTAAGGGGCGCCCCCTTGTGTTCATGAAATGTAAACTTTGTTTATGAAACTGAAAGTATTCAGGTGTCCATGAAATAGAAAGGCAGTAGACAGTCTGTGTGAAAAGTTCAGTCATTTTAAATATTGTCCAAATAAATAATTACTTCTTCCTCTGTGATTTGTGCAGTTTTCTGATGGTGGTGAAGGGCAGAGCTGAGCGCTCACACAGAGACTGTCGAGTGTCCTCACTGTTGTCCTCATCCACATCAGCGGAGGATAAGGACAAAGAGGAGGTGTCACTCAAAGGCTCACTCTGGACCTGAGGACAGTCCGGCAGAGATGCTGTTGACAGAGAGGTCTCACTCTCCTCACTGTCTCTGCTCAGCCCCTCCAGATGAGCCTGGAAGGACAGGGTCTGCTGCTCCACATTCACGAAACCCTCCTGCAACTTGTCAAACTGAGCAAAAGGGAAATAATTGTAATCTTTGTACTCGAGAAAATGTGTTGAATTAACCCTTACTACTATAGTGCTATTACTACTAGAATATTCACCAATGTAAAGCGGTTATGTTGTTATATTCTGTTAAAGCTAATTCAATTTTAGAGTATAAAACAAACCTGTTCAATGTTTGACTGAAGCAGCTTCTCCGGCCACACAGACTCAATACTGCTATTCACAGTTTGGCTCATATTAGTGTGGCTCCATGTCAGCTCCTTGAGACAGACAGGACGTTAGCCAAGTCTTTCAATAAATAAAAATGTTTTTATCGTCACAGAAAACAACTACACCTGCAATACTCTAATGGTGTCTTTTAGATGAGATTGGCAGTGCTGGAGTCTGCTCCTGTACTCATCCACATCTCTCAGCATAATCTGTGGAAAAGAAGCAGCGTTACCAGCAATGAAGTTAACAAGCAATGTCACAGGCAGACAGAAGCCCTGTAACTTGACTACTAGTCATTTATAGTTTCTATAATATTCTGCATGGTGTATTTGAAATGGTAAATCATTCCGGCACAGGCCTGCATCCATCTGGTCCACGTGGTTAATGGCAATTATTTAGTTTCATATGTACACCGATAGCCCCTAATGGGGACCTTGGTTTAGCTGTGAGAAGTGGAACCACCAAAATTGGCAACAGGCGTTCGATGCATATGGTTTTTGAGAGAGCCATATAAACACATTTTAACAACTTTTGGAAGACATACAGTACATGCTTTAAGATTTCAATAAGCTTTCAGCCCGTACTGTCTATTTGCTGAGAGCAAATTAGTCTTCTCACTATTATTATTTAAGATCATTGAGTCCCCAATGTTTCCCTTCTTTCACAAACTTTATGTTTATGTGACGTGTTACCTTGACATCTGCCTGAGCGCATGGCAGCTCTCTGCATTCCTGCACCCTCTTCTTGGAGAGTGTGACCCCAGTGTGCATCTCTTCTAGCTCAGCCCAAAGTCTGTTCAGACCCTGCTGCACATCACAGACACTGGACTCCAGACTGGACTGAGCCTCCACCAGCTGACTCAGCAACAGCACCCTTTCAATACAGCAGAGGGTTAGGATTTAACCTGTTCAGTCTCAACATGTACAGAGACTGAACTCACCTCTGCTGGAGATAGCTGTAGATGAGCCTCACTTTCTCTGTGAGAGTAACATCAACCTCCTCTACTCTTTCTTCTGGGTGAGTGTTAGCCTTCTCAAGAGTTTGAGAAACTAACTGAAAGTTGTAGGAGTTAGGAAGATTACATTTTAGAAGCACACCAAGAGATACAGCACTGGCACTTCAGTGACATTCAAACATTAACACTCTCTTTCACTGGAGGCGACTGAGATTGACTAATTAATTAATTTGATTTACAGAGTTCTCTGATGTCATTTTGTGTTCATGATTACACTAACAATTGGCTGACACCTCTAGACACAGGAATTCTTATTACATGAAATGTCTGTCAGGGGAAGTGTGTTGTTTTGAGGAAGAGGCTCTAAGACACTCAAATGTTTAAACCACCAACAGAAACAACAACTTGTTACAAGTCATACCTCTGCTCTACATGAATGAATGGAGATGACAGGTGTAATAACCCTGGGGAGGGCAAGTATTGAAGAATGTATTTGCCAATTTGTGGAGAACTGCAGAATAGGCTAAAAGATCCGAGGCACACTGAACAAGTAATTTAAAAGTCCTTTATTGTAGACAGGGACGCCAACGCATTTCAACGGTGGCGGTGTTCATCAGGGCATTACCCTGTACCACTTGCCTGACCAGCCAGTCCCTTCTACATTCTGTTCAAATGCAGAAAACATCTTTGTAAAGTATTTTCAAGGCATGTGGTCTTGGCTGGTCCGGCAAATGTACTGCCTATTCTGCACAGTTGAGCAGAGCCAATTCTCAAAAATTATCAAATGTATGTATTCATCCTTGTAGATCACCTGGTGTTTTTTACTTTTTACTGTTTTTAGACCAGTGAAGTGCTCACTCTTTTTACCAATCTTTAATTGCAGAATGTTTGAGACTACTGTGATGTGTGTGTAATGCCAATAAAAGTAAACATATGAGGAGATGACGGATGTCTGCTTCAGGCTACGTTGTATGCAATGGATGTTTTTTAGTTGAATGTGGGGCGGACCCTCTCACCTGCACACCGCTGAGGAGAACCTGAATATGGGCCACAGAGGGGCCATCCAGTGGTTCTTGCAGCACACACAGAAGCAGAGTGTCAGCCAGGACCACAGTAAGAGACCCTGGTGTGCGCCACAATCTGGGTCTGGAATACAAAACATCAAAACATATAACATATCAGAATATGTGCGTGACCCTAAAGACAAAATAAATAAAACAATTGCTCTTGTATGGATGCAAGAGAACTATATAAAACAAAACTGGTAATGTGAGCTGGAAAAAATTATGTTTTACCGTAAAGCGAAATGGCAAACTTCATCTTGTATTTGTTGAGAATGTTCTTCCTTGAAGAAAGCAAATGAGTTGAAAGGTTGTGTTTTAGCAATAAAAATTGGGAATCCAAAATAATTCCTGTTATCATTGCGCATTTACTTTTAAAGGGCCGTTTTGCAGGTGTTTTTTGAGGGCATGGGCTCCAGCAGCCAGCAGCATCCACACCAAGCAGATACACAGAAGACCCTTGACAGAAAGGTACTCTTGCGCCTCCAACTGGCAAACGGACCACACTACAACAACTGCTACAACCCTCCAGAGGTTTTTCCATGGGAGAAGAGCCCTCTGAGCGCGCGCCCAAGAGGGAATCTGGGACAGAGCTGTCTCCACATTCTGAGACCACCACCTGAAAATAATTCAAGCTTTTTAGATATGTTTGTGTTATTGTATCATTATTTATTCGGGCTGGTCAAATGTTTTTCATGCATATTTATCTAAAGGTCATTCATGTCAAAATGGCAAATAAAAACAAGTTTGGCTTTTATATTTATTAATAGTGAACATTTCTATATTATACTTATTATACCATATATATTTCAAAAATTACACTGGCCTATATATTTTATATATTATATAGCAATAATAACAAGCTATAATATTACAGCTGTAGTAGTGATTAGAAAATAGCATACATACTTTTGAATCTTCTTAAAGTTTAACCCAAGAGCTGCCACTAAAACACACAAATCACAAAACAGAACTTACCCGCTCAGTACTCTCATTTCAGTTTCTTGATCCTCCTTCTCCATCCATTTGCAGCAATAGTCCCAATTTACAATAGTTGTACTTTGTTCATCTTAGTGTATTGAATAAACAATGGTCATCTAAGACTCGATAACACAATAGTCATGAGAGTAGAGTACAGCATTAATGTAGGTGTGAAGCTTGTCAGACAGGTTGTACTGGAAAACTATGTTTCTGGGCAAGACCTTTTTCTCTTAACAGCATTGTCAACAATCACAGGAATGTCTTAATCAAACTGGTGGCAATTGTATTAACAATCAGCCCTGTCCCTTCCCCCATAAACGAAGCAGCCAAAACACACCCCAACCAACTTGTGGGAATGAATGGCATGCTATTTTTAGTTTCAACCATAGGGCTGTTTGGAATATGTGTCTTATAATGCGTTACTTAATTAATCTTAATTAATCTATAAGTACAAGATTCTCAGATAATTACTTACTCGTACCGGTAGTCTTTGCGCTAGTCCCAATCCTGGATAAAAACTGAGAGGAAATAAGCATTCGCAAAATAGAATAAGTCAAGAAAAACAGAGTTTAAATTGTGTCAATTGTATGGACGATTTATTTTAGCCAACACATGAACATAAAAAGACTAAATAAATTGCAAAAATGACACGTCTCTGTACATGATTTCATACAAGTTACTTTCTACATTGTACGTTTTGTAGTAGTTAAAAGCGGTCCTAAACCAGGGAAGACGTCAGAGCGTCATTTAAAATAAGAGCCATAGAGAGCCAAAACCATTCCTACTTATGATTAGGTTGGCAGTTAATTGTACTTCAGCTTTCATTACTGTAAAACACACATTCAAATACATTGAAGCATGACAAAAGGCCCAATTGTAGTTATGGAAATCTACAAATGCCCCGAATTTAGATTATGGAAATCTACAATGTATTATCATATAACACACTGTATACACACACACAACACACACACACACACACGTGTATTGTATATATACACACACACACGTGTATACACAAACACAACACAGCACGCATGTACACACACATACAATTGCATGTATGTACACGCACGCATGTACACACCTGCACGCATGTACACACCCGCACGCATGTACACACACCCGCACGCATGTACACACACCCGCACGCATGTACACACACCCGCACGCATGTACACACACCCGCATGTATGTATGTATGTTACACACTCATGTATGCATGTACACACACACATGTATATACACATATATATACACATACACACACATATGTACACATATATACATACATATAGAGACATATCATACACATACATATATGAGAGCTTTGGAGGTAAGGTGCAATACAGAGATTTCTGTCAGGTTTTTTTTCTATAGCAGAGCAAACTGTGCTATATTTATCTCGTGAAGTACATACAATACAGCAGAAAGTGTAGCAGACTAATGCTGTAAACGCCATATAACATTTCAGACATATTTGTTGTTGTTGAAGATCATTTTATCTTGTGCAATTCTGGAGTTGTTAAATTAAAAACATAAATACAATAATACTGAGAATACTTCAGTGTGGTCCAGCAGACTTCACTCTGAAAATCTCCTACCAACAAAACAAACTTGAATGAATGTTAACCGGCCATTTCTCAATGAAATATAAATTATCAAAGTAAATTACCTTAATATGATACATACAATGAACTTGTTATCTTTTTGTGCTTTAACAAAAAAATGTACCCTTTATGGTACAGTGTGTCACTATTCATTCACGGGTAGTTTATCTGCGCTGAGTCTCAAGAGTTGCATTTGCATCAGGGTTTTGTGATGTGCACTTCACTCGCACCGCTTCCGTTGGTAGTTGTCGTTATGATGTACTGCGTCGTAGCCTGCTGATTGGTTGATTGCTGCTCGAGATGTTCAGTGTGGCTCTGGGACGCCGTTTGGGGCACGGCCTGTTTGGTGTCCAGCTCGGTTTGACCCTCCGAGATAACATAGTGTGTCTAAAAGAACCATGTAAAAGCATGGAAACTAATTATACTATGTTTAAGTAGAGTGAAGTAGTTTGAGTACTAGTCTAAATACATGTAGAATTAACCGAAGACCAAAAGTTTGCATGTTTAATTTAACTGATCTTTTACATTTATTCTTATGGTAACAAAGTGTTACTTCAACAATAAACACATCTTTGAATTATAAACATTTTACCCATGGTTTAATGAAAAATTTTTATCAATGCAAAAAAATGTATTACCGTTTGATACATAATACATAATTTCGTTTTCTTACCGTTTTGACCTGGTTACTGTTCACACCTGATACAGGCGTGCTGGCCTCAGCAATCACATACTGAGCATGAGGTAGTGCCATCATCTGGATCTCAGATGCTACAACGGGTAAAAAGTAAATATGAGTTTTGGACATATAGGTAATATACGGTACAGTAATAACTTTAGTACTTGGACTACTAGGACTTTTTTGTAACACCATGAGACAAATCACAAGTAAACAATACATGCAGCCAGGGTAACAAGGATATTATACATTTTAACAATAATGAATAAAAGAAAACACAAAAGCAGAAAGAAAAATTACAATAACACTAACAGGACTTACAGTATCCTCTGTAGTTCCAGTTGCCCGGTAAATATGCATGCTGCACTGCCCCCTGCTGCTGAGGCTGTGTACTGCTAGTGGAGAGACTTTGAGACTGGGCTAATGTCACTGGGGTCAGCTGAGACGGACTCAACTCCTGGTTGGTCTGTTGGGAGGAGGGGCTAAGAGGCTGACCGGAGACCTTGATGTAAAACAAGAAAAGATTGACAATTTATGTACCACACAATTATTCTCACACCACAAAATCTGTCAAGATGCTGATGACAAACAAAAGGTCTCACCTGTGTGGCAGCTTGTCCGTTACCCGACGGCTCTGTAACCTGAATGTGTTGCACTTGGATTGAATGCTGACTGTAGCCGTGAGGGTCATGCAGCTGGCTCACGTCAACAGCCTGATGCTGAGAATGTGGGGAAGACGCCTGGGAATAGATATACATCATTTATCAGGTTCATGTTGAGTCTTAAACATTCTGATAAAAACATTTTGATTGCTTACCGGGGCTACCTGCACAACTTGTAGCTGAATGTGCTGAGGTTGGGCTAAACTGGCTCCAGTTTGAGAAACTGGGATATATTGGATTCTTTGGTAATCTCCCTGCGCTGTTCTGTAATCTGTGGTCAAAGTCTGGGACAGCTCTGTCATAGCTTGAGTCAGCAGATCTGTGGTCTGTAGAAAATATAAACAAAACAGAATTATGTAATTGCATTCACTTTGTGTTTTATAGGGATGTAAACATATCTCTCCGTACAACATTATCACAATATAAAACACTCAATTGTAGATATGCCACTTTTTCCTTTTCAAATGCCTTGATAAACCTTTGGTATGAATAAAAACCATCCTATTCCAAAGACTTAAAATATAAAAGTGCTAAAAAACAGTAAACAGTAAACATAAACAGTAAACATAAGCAGTCTATATGTTGTCAGCAATGAGCAAAGTATCAAAGTCTATGTTGTTTCTACTGTGTTTTTTTTTTTAGCTGTTTAAGCAATGGAGCTTGTAATTTGCTATAGTGTGACAACCCACAGTATTATTGTGAAACTTTGATGATACAACATCACAATATTTATTTTTTTGTCACATCCCTAGAGTTGTATAGGTCTTTCTTACCACCACGGCCTCAGCTGTAGTGCCATCTGTGCTGATGACTGCAGGAGTACTACTAATAACGGCTGCGGCCAGTGGAGCCTGGATGGTGCTGGCAAGCTGGACAAACTCTGGGTGTTTTTTGCGTATGTGCTGCACCATTTTAGTCTAAGACACAGGAAAGATTGTTAGATTATGGTTTATGAGTGGTCTATTACACATGTATTGATCTACCTTGCTGCTGTACTGTTTGGCGCAGTGGGGGCAGCAGACAGGAGCAGTGGCTATAGTCCCTGTCAGCTGGGTGTGCGTACTCAACATAGGATCTGGTTCTCCAGGAGCAGCAGGACGCAACTTTCGAATACTTGGGGGCAACTCTGCTCCTGGGTGGTTTTTCAGGATATGAGCTTTCCTCTTGCTGGCACTTTTGTAAATCTGTGAAATACAGTTAAATTCATAATTAAAGATTTGGAAAAGGCATTACTGTAATCTTTGAGTAAAAAATACATTACCTTGTCACAATACTGACAGAAGTAGTCTCTGTTGGGCTTGATAATTGGCAAAGTAAGCTCAGGCACATCATCAATTCTCATCTCAGGATGACGCTTAGACAAATGATTGACCTAAAGCCATAACATATTGTTTAGTACATATTAAAGGTGCACCATGTAACCTTTCTGCTGAAGGGTGGAGATGTGCCAAGAATGTTCCACAGTATGGCAATAAACTAATATATCTCTATGGGCATAAGCAGGTGACGTCACCAGAGCAATAAAAACACCTGTAATTAAATAAACACAAGATAGACAAGTTTAATGCTATACTGTGGAACATTTCAAACAAAGCAATAACATCTCCATAGAGACAAGCAGGTGGCCGAAAAGTTACAAAATACACTTTTAAGCACATTTGCATATGTTAATTTTTTTGTTTGGCGCTTGCTCTCACCAGCATCCCTCTCCGTCTGAAGCCCATCATGCACAATCTGCATTTGAACATAAAGCTTTCGAAGTCCGTGGTGGGTACTTTCATTTTAAGAGCTTTGGATCGGTGGATTTTATCTGCCTTCTTGGCTTCTCTGTCTGGATTATGCATCCGCTGCATGTGCTCACGAAGTTTGTCTTTCCTCTTTAAAATATAAAAATAGAACATTTAATCCAGATTTCTGAATAGAGAGGACACAATGCTTTACTCATGCTATTTTTCATACCTTGAACTGTTTGCCGCATGTCGAGCACAGAAAGTCTTTGCGGTCCGAGTGGCGTAACATGTGCAAGCGTAGTTTGTCCGGCCGGCAAAATGCCTTCTCACAGTCTGGGCACTGGAAAATCTTCTCTGAATGAAAGCAGCGTATGTGCTTCTTCAACTGTTGAGCGAAAATGAATAAATACATAAAAGAAAGCCATTATTATATCTTACGATATGGCAACTTTAGATGACAATAACAAGTTAGAAATTTGAACTTGGTGGGTGCTATTTCTGCTTACACGCAATACTTCCGAGTCTAAATTATGAATGTTAATGTAGTACTTTTAAATGCATTCTCGAATTTCATGAAAACTGGAAAGTATTCATGTTGTTTTGCATTACTGACCTGGATGAAGTCATTAAAAGTCTTCTTACAGGAGGGGCAGGTGAAACAGCCATCGACCGCATGGACTCCTACGTGGTCCTTGAGTAGATCTAGCTTTTCAAAGGTCTCTGGGCACAGGAGACAGGAGTAGGAGCGATTCTCTGTGTGCACCAGAAGATGTTCCTCCAGAGAAGAGTCCGTCATGAAGCTCTTTGTGCAAATGTGGCAGGAAAAAGCGTAGGCTTCCCGACCGTGAACCCTCAGGTGCTGGTCCAGTTTGTCTTTATCACGAAAAGCTTTGCCACAATGAGTGCATTTGAAAGGACGGAAACTCTTTCTGATGAAAAGGTGCTGCAGTGCTGCATTCTGTAAACATAAATAAATAAAGTAAAATAAGCTTATTCCAAGTTAATTAAAAGATCCAACATGTAAAGCTGATGCAAAGTATGAGTGGGTCTTGCAATGCATAATGTACACAGCGAAACAAATTGCATATTTTCTGCCATCCTTACAATCGCACCTACCTGCACATCCCCCTTTACAGGCAGCACGCATTGAGGAAAAGAGACACAGTGGTGTAAATATGGTCTCTGTCGCGCTAACCCTTGAGGACATGGGGACTAGGTTTGCATGCATATCCTTAAAACGATAGATATTTTCTGTTTCAATATTAACAAGTAATTGTCTAACCATCCAACAAGTAATAACTGCGATAAATCTAAATAGCACAAGATGCTGCTATTATGTGGATGCACTATTTCTGTACATAGAAGCCTAGTCAGCAATAACATGACGTTTCTTACTCGTATCCTCTTGGCACGCCGCATGTCCTGAGATGTGAGGTGGGCATCTGACTCGCGGCTCTGTGAGGGGTCTTCTTTCAGAACGACAGGGAGCTCCATGTTTGTGGGTGGTGAGGCAGATTCTGGGACCGGTGCCTCTACAGCTGGTGCGAGTTCCCTTTCTGCCTCTGTCCCAGGCTCAGTCTCCAGTTCTGGTTTTAGCCCATTTTGAACCCCCTCTAACTCCTCTTCATTGTCCTGTTTTTCACTCAGTTCAAGCATCTCCTGTTAAACAAACAAATCCTAACTTTGAAAGGCTGTCTTGAATCATTTTTAATTACACAATGCAAGTTGATGCAATTTGATGTTTAGTTAAGTTGGAACAAATATAAATTTCAAAAGTCTGTGCACTTACAGTCTTTTCAGCGACATCTTCCACTGCAGTTAAGCGTATGAATTTGGCAGGACGTCCTGGTCTTCTTCCATGTCTCTTTTTCCCCCTTCCTCGACCCCGCCCTCTTGGCCTACAGTTCAAATAATTTAGACGTTTCACGAACATTGTTGTAAAATTGAGATAAAGAAAAATGCAGCAATACCAATACCTAGCAGCTGTGATTAACTTGTCATCATGCATGTTCAGATGATGCTGTAATTGCTCAGAGCTTACAAATCGCTTGTTACACTCATAACAAGGCCAGTTCCGCTCCAACTCCCGTAGAGCTGGTAAACCAAAGAAATAATCACTAAAAGTAATTTAACAACAAAGATTTTAATGTTTGTTATAGCATACAATGAAAAATACCTTTTCTTTCTTCTTCTGTTATACTGTGGATCTTCTGAGAAGCAAATTCGGCATATGATGCTGCATACCACACCTGTAGACGTAACTCAACATCTTCAAATGAACCTCTTCGAAAATATCTTGCAGCAACTGCCTAAAGACAATTGACAATTATTTACTAATAACTAGTTATTTTACAGCACTGACCTTTAGTTCCTGTTTTGGTTGGATATTCTTGATAGTTGTGAAAAATATTTCAGGACCATATTGGTAGGCCACAAGGTTCTGCTCCAGATGGTTCTGTGCTGGTCTCACAAACATCATCCAGTTACAGCTGTCCTCTTCTGACAGGTCAAACCACATGTCACTCGACTTCTCTGCTTCTTTTTCACCATCCAGTAAGCACAGCTAAAATAATATAAACAGTCTTTAGAGTCCTTAGCAGTGGATGGCAGTAACAAATAGTAATAGGTGGTTGAAAGTTTAAATTATTAAGATGTTGTGAGAGACATTGCTGGCCTACTTTAAGGTGAATGTAGTTGTCCTGGAGTTTGCTCTGAGGGATGAGAGGGGCTTCCAAAGGCCCAAACTGTGTGCGCTTTGGGATGCGCCTTTTGGAAAACACACCACCAAGAAATCTGTCAATATAGAGGACTTGAGGAAGGCTGGCTCGGGCTTTGGACAACACTGGTCTGTTGGGCACGGGATGCAGAGGACCATGTTTTAGACAGACCGAAGGATTCGACCCATTGCACTCCTCACACCCTGCAAGAGAGAAAAAACACATAGTTTGTAGTCAAAGGACAACTATTTGCTAGTTTCTTTAAACAAACATTTGACCTACAGAGTTTGTGGGGGTTAAAGTCTTCTTGCTCAGAAGGGGGTTCCCAGTCATCCATCTCTGAAAAGTCTGCTTCATCTTCAGAGTCATCAGTAGAGTCTGTAGCACCAAGAGGACTGGACGGGGGCTCAGCTATGTCTGTTATAGATGTGAGCTGATTGGACACAGAGAGCTGCTCCATAAAAAAAGATTATAAACCTTATAAACCTTATACTTCACATTACACGATACATTACACCATCAGGCAAGTTCTAACCTGCGGAACAGGTTCGAGGAGGGCTTGTGGGGCTTCTGCTACATTACTGAGAACGTGTAGATTAGCTGCGTTCATGTTTTGGCCACTGGGAAGCAAAACAACCTAAAAGCCAGAAAAAATTACAAAGTTAATACTTTTGGAAAAATGACTAAATGTATTCATAATGTTGTTACACACATACTTGTTGCGTCGCACCATCCTGCTGAATGTAAGCCACCTGTGGCTGGTCTGCAAAGACAGTCTGTAAAAAAAATAAAGTCGATATAAGCAAACCCCAAAATTAAATACTTAAGTCTGTAAATTCCCTTAATTACCTGCGTGCCATCAGCTGGATGTATGTATACTAACGTGTGCTCGGCTGACTCTACAGATGTGTAGGAGCTTCCGTCTGCTGTGTACACTACTTGTTGTTGTCGGTCCACCTGATCTTCACTATACACAATCTGAGCAACTGTTCCTTCTTCAAAATGTACCTGCAACACAGCATAAATGTATTCGAAAGTTCATCCCAAAGGTCAATTTGTTGACAAGCTGTGTCTGTGGAAATTCGTTTAAAATGTCAGAATCTGAATCTTATTCTAATTTAAGTTTAAAGTTTAAACTAATTTAATCTTTAACCCCTTTCTTTAGGGCTCATATGACCTCAGCCCAAGGGTCTGAGATCAATAATACATCCATGTCTTGTACGGTGCAGACCTGTGTGCCCGAGTCGCTGTCCTGAGCCCACTCTGTAGAGGCCTCCTGCTTGGGTTCCATGGCAGTGCAGTCCAGGCTGGTCACCTGTAAACACTGAGACTCTCAGGACTCCTGCAACAAACACAATCAAAGGTTTGGGAACTATAGTTAAAGCATGTATGACTGAGTATGTATATAACATTTAATATAATGATGTATTGTGTATGGCATGAATGTATACAACTGAAGAGTGCAAGCAAACAGTTGGTTTATTAAGTCAATATTTATTTTACGTTATGCACCATCTCCATTTTTAAGGGACGGTGCTACCAAACAATGAACCACATCAATGGGGTGAACAAATTTGGGGAATGTGGGATTTGTAAAAGTGTCTCTCGTGTGACAGATCCGGACAGGACAAATCACGCCAAAATGTCATGGTTTGTGCCACGGTTTATGCGAGCGATGGCACAGGGCACAGCGGGGGAACGAGGGGAAAGGCGGCCTGGGTTTGTTCAACAAGGCCGCCGTGAAATGGTGCCAGTAAAGTCCTTTGACGTTCAAAAGCCCAGCTGAGTAATGATCACTTGATGAACTGATTCTTAAAGGCTAGTTGGTAGAATCGATTAGGATTTCAATCCCCCCTATTTTAACCCTGCAGGTTGTCGGTCCCAAACGGACCATACCACAAAAGCGTGGCCTAGAGAAACCCGGGCATCACAATCCTCTAACATTAGCATTACAGACACATACAGACACACAAAGGGCGACAGGCAGGGCAAAGATCACTGATAAAACTCTGTCACGCCGGTACAATCTAGAGGTTTTATATTTGAGGGATTATTGTGCGGTAAATGGACCGTAATCTCCATCAAACCCACCCGTGCCCCGGTGTAGTTGAGCTCAGCCCTTCAGCTGCACTGAACAAGGAAGATCAGGCTCCATTTTGGGTGGGACTAACAACAACAGCCCCGCGCAGAGACACACGGTGCACAAAACACATGCTCCAGCTCTACACAGCCGCACAACTAACACACATAGTGGACAGGTGTGACAAGAGGAGCTTCTAATAAATCCACCCGCGTTTGTTTTATTGTAGCACTTGTCCTAAAAGGTTGATTTAGTGGAAACATAGAAGCTGGTCTTACCTCTGAATGGTAGCTGCAGAGATGGCCGTATTGCATAAATTAACATAAACTTCCTGGTAACCATCAGGCTGAGCCCTGATTGGCTGTTTATTTAGAAGGCGCTCAATAAAATACTTAGAAGTAATAGTGGTGTAAAATGCAGTATTATCATTAACGCAATTGAAGGTAAGTACATATGAAAGCAATAATACAGCATTGTTATTTTTTAACCTAAATGTCACATTTTTCCAATATAAAATACATTCAATTAGCTATTTTATAATCTTTTAATACAACAAAGCCCACCCAAAAAGTAGGCCTACACAAAGAATTTATGTGGTCCATGTTCAAAATCATGTTTAGATAAAACATCGACAATGTCACCACAAGGTGGCAGTAAACAATTGTGTAAATATCAGAATATTGTTGCACAGACTATCTTTTAATTTTAGATTTAAACTTTATAGATCCTCAAGGGAAATTACTTGGACACAGAAGATCACAATATATAAAAGAGCAAATAAATAAATTATCACAAATTAAAAAATAATAAAATTCAAAGTATACATGCACGTATGGAAAGTCACCTATGATTAAAACGTTCTTCGCATGTAAGCCTATATAGTTAAGTTCATGTCATGTCATACTGTAGAATATTATGGCTAAAAAGTTACGTACTGTGACTTTGCAGCAAAAATAGCAAGGCACAGAAATAACCTACATATTTGTATAGGAAGAAAAAGTTGTATAAAATAAATATAAATTTCAATTCGTTCAATTTTGTTTTGCTTTCCTCTCAGAAAAAAACACAAAGTACAACTGGTAAACTTTTAAAGATAGACCACCAACACAAATGGATATTTGTCCTGGCCACAAGGTGTCGTAGTGTGTTCCTTTCCCGGGGCAGATCTAAAGGGACACGGATCAGTGGGAACAGGGGAGGGAAAGAGGGGGAAAGAGGGAGGAAAAAGGGAGGGAAGAAGGAGGAGGCTCACACTGACTGCACATTCCCAGGTCGAGCCACACACTACAGTCGCTTTCTCTGGAGCTCGGCTACAAAACAAGCGGAGCAGGACTCGTCCCGCTCACACACTTTGGTCAGTTATTGCCAGGACGATCAGCTCTTTCTTCTCACTATCGACAGCATTCAAACGCTCAAAGGATATAACTTATTCAGAGCAGTAAAGCCTCTGAACATGGGTCCAGTCCCAGCGATATCTGTCCTGTTTTTGGGCATCGTGGTTCCTTCCTTTGCCGCCTACATTGAGGTATGTAACCTAAATGTGCTTTTCACATTGTGTCAGGCTGCTGTTATTGCCTTGTAAACCCGAGCATTGAATGTTCTTCTGTAAAGCAACCAAGGGCCCGAGCAATCGTCTTCTTCTTTATGGTTTATGGCGCCTTAACCCGTTTTCAACATTTTGTATTTAGATTATTTAATGTGGGTTCATTTATATACATTTGTAACTACTAGACAATAACAAAGTATTTAGTCTGAGATTTATCTGAACAGTTGCTCAGTGCTTGCCCTGGTGCCGCAGCCTGTTAGTAAGACTTGTACAGTGTGGGCCCCTGAAGGTGCTCTGAGTGTTAGACCCACGGTGGGGTGTGAGACTGCTGCAGGAATCAAATGGAAGACAACAGGTGCTTTGTCGTGTCTTATAGGAGATCCAAGACCCCTGCACTGTAACATAATGGTCCCAGAATAAGATGTGGTGGAGTAGGTCTGTTGAATAAAAGTTCTGATAATGTGTGAAAATGGGCAATACCCAGAGGGATCAGTCAGTTCATTGTGCAATAATGTTATGATGAGGCTGGAGGATTTGCTCTCTTCATAATTAATGAGAAATGTGCTGCCTGTGTTGGAGAGGGTTTTTAACTGCTGTGAGTGAGGTCCAGCTCAAGCTTCTAGTCACCTGCCATTAAGTCATTATCAGTGCAGACTCTGACCTTTACATTAGTATCAAACCTTCTTTAATCATGTTAAAATAAAGGATCCCACCATGTGCTTTTCACTTGTCCTGATTTCTATTGGCTCACCATTTGTTGTCCTTGTGTTTTTCCTGTTTCTGTCATCCATTTTTAGAGCCCCCACCCCTAAAAGCGAACAGCAGTTTCACAGGAGCAGTGTTAATTATTATGAAAAAGCTGGGCAACTTGACAATTGGTGTGCAATTTGAAGGTTGATTTTCACAAACTGAAAGTGCATTTTAGAATGCCGTTTAATCTGATAGATTTAAATATTCATGTGGTTTTCTTGTTCTATAAATAAGTTGTGTGTATTGAATTACTTGCAGCCCCACATAAATTAAAAACCACACTATATTCGCCTAAACTATGTTTTTTTTTTTTTTTCAAGGATTCTGCGAAGGATTATTGTGAAGTTGTATTGTATGTGACCTAGTTTTGTGCAGCTGTTTTTAACTTTTCTCAGCTGTGTTCACTCCAAAGGGTGTGGCACTACTGAGCCTTAACCATGAAATGTTTGTAGGCCTACATCCCGGTAGACACTGACCACACATGCTTTTCCCATTGTTCCTCTGTCATTGACCCATTTGTTTCGCACTTCCTTTCCTTGGGACGTTACCTCAGCTGTGTACACGCCTGTGTTTAGTCAGATAACTGAGTGTGCCTGATTACAAGCTTGTGTTTCCTCAGCTGTGATTCCCCTCTCACATCGCAACTCCGCAGTGATTCCTTTATGGAAATCGAAATCACCTCGCTTCATAATCTATTCTACTCATTGTATCTGAGTGTAAAAGAGGTGCAATTCTGTGCTTGCTTTTGCTTTTAGGCGTTCAAACAGTGGTGGTTTGTTCGGGACCATTTAGCAACAGCACACACACCCCATGCAGTTGTAAACCAGTGAATTGCATCAACCATGAGGCATTTGCTGCTGATATGGGTCCCTTTGGATTAATGGAATACAGAATATGTAGAGCACTTAATGCATTGGGGACATTTTATTCTCTGCTGCTAACATAAGCACATAATCTCTACCCAAGCAAAATGTTATGCAACCCAACTTTGTGAGAGCTTAGTTTGTTGTAAAAACTGTATTTTTTATTTTTTTTCAGTGTCCACAACATTCTAGGCAAGATTGCGCTTGCCATCTGATAAGGCAGATGTTACAATGTTGATGCTGGTTGTTAAAAGTACTGCTCAGTTCTTATTGCGGTTGTATTGCACCAGAAATGTCCTGTTATCATGGAGTGTGCATGCCTGACTGTGAATGCAAATAGTCCAGCAGCACTGACAATAAAGTCCACTTCTTTGTGTGTATTCTGGGTAGACGGGCAACTATCGCATATAAATTCCCCCAAACTTCTGTTATTGTCAGGTTAGGGGGCACTAGAGCTGGCATTTAATGAGCCACAATATAATCCCCCATGTGGATTCTTTGTTTGTTTCTGAATAGGGGAGCCATTACCATACAGGCCTTTTTTTTAGCCTGTAAAAGGACCAAAACAATGACTGCCACTTACATGTGATAATGATCTCGCTATTCTGTTGTGGTGAAGCATACTGTATTGCCCGGAAAGCGGAGTCTCGCTTTGGCCTTTTGACCTCCACTGTTTGCTGTGTTGCTCAAATTAAAGGCATCATCCATATGCGCTCCATCAACTGAGGTAGATCGTTCCTTGAATTCGTAGATTAGCCTGTAAACTCTTGCTTTCAATTGTTGGGACAGCCCGGTATCCCAGTGAATCCTCTTAGTGACAAGAAACACAAGGTCTGCCGCTTGCCGAAAGCGCTAATCCTCAGCTCTGCACCCTTCGTTGTCATACTTGCTCTCCTCTCACCCACACACTCTTTATTTGTACACCTGCACGAGCAACTGATCCCAAAGACCCGCTGAGCTGAGTCACACTCCTGTCTGTGGCTCCTCACACTTTGTACCAGGATAGGATTAGCCCTTCAAGAGAATGTCATCGTGTCCATTGTTGTTCTGTTTGTGCCACATAAAGTTTTGATTTAATGATTTTGTCCGTTTTCACAATTATGGCACAATATCAAATTTAGTGTTAGTTATTGTAACTTAATGTGATTTTGTGGAAAGGAAAGACAATGGAACATCATTTTCAACACAGCATAATCGTTTCTTTTATCACCATTTGGTCTAGTACTAGCTCTGATATTGATCAAACCCATACTAAAACATTGTAAGGGAATGTCCGTAATTGTACTTTTTATGCAATTCCTTCCCCCGTTCATTCCAGTTTTGATGCTTGTTTATCAGGGTATAGCTTTTTTTTTTTGTATCTTTTAAAGTCAACAACCTAGTGGATCTAACTAAATTCTATCTTCCAGAACCATGGCCTGCATTCAGTAATACTATACAAATCAATATAATATATTAAGATAGAACTGCAAATGTTAAACTGTAGTGGGGATGGCAGTTTGTGCCCTTGACTCCAACAACTTAAGGTCCTTTGTTATGGAAGTTTGCATATCCTGAAGAGAAAGATTGGAGAAAGTATAGGGCACAACTGGGTGCTCTTTTTGTTCAATGCTTTTTTGACATGACCTTATCATTATAATGTTAGTCTCAACATCATAATACATTCAGTGTGCCGCTATCAAGTTCGAGTTGCACAATATGTATAAGATGCTCTAAAAGCGTTCTCACTGGTCTTACTTGGCCTTGATCAGAATAGCTTGTCCCTTTTTGCATCTGGAGAGTTGTTTCGTTGTGTGCTCTGTGTGTCGGCCTTTCAGCCCTCTTGGCTCATCACATATTTAATCAACTCCTCTCAGTGAAGGATGCCATGTGCCTGTGTGAGCCAGTTCAAATCCTAACACTCATGAATACACATCGCTGAGCATTGCCCCAGCCTTCTTCCATATGTAGGCCAGTCTGCACCAGCCCGAAGACATGTGTCCAAATGTAGTTAAGGTCAGTGCTCCTGAGTAGAGCTGCCTGTACCGGAATCTGTAGCCTCCAGTGCCATTTCTCTTCTCTGTTGTGTTCTTGTCCCATTGCTGAAACTACTGGCTCAAAACATAATCTTTTTTGAAATTTGATGCATTTTGGGTTTGCAGTACTTTCTGTTCAGATTGAGGGCATTTGATGTAAGGTATAAACCCAGGCACCCTCATTCAACTCTTTTGTCTGTGTCCCTTGCTGTGAGTCACTCTTTCTTCCCATAAATAAAATATTTGCTGTTCTGTTATAGTAAACTGGGTCTGTATGGCACGCCTGTTCCGCCGCACCACTTTTCGTCCAGTGAGAAGGACTTTTGTCTTCTTAGCATAAAGATCAACAAGCCAGTGGAACTACTTTTTTGTTAAAAAATAATAATAAAAAAAGTGCTTGCTTTTGGTGATTTAAACTGTTCTTTACTTCAATAAGTGATTGGCTTTTGATTGAATAATTCTCATCAAGGCCCATAAAATGTCCAGCAATAGACACATGTTCTACTCTCTCCTGAAAGAAAAATGAACCCAATTTGAAAAGAAAGCATTTTGAATTGACAATAAAAATTCATGATGCATGATGTTAAACGAGGTGAAGATGATGGGTAGCGCAAACTTCCCTTTTTAATAAAATAATTGCATAAAAGCACTTTGCAATCAATTGTGGGGTTTGAAACTACACAACCTTAAAAGAACAAATTTCAACCAAGTATTTGCACATGTTTTGGCAAATGCAATGTAGGTGAATCTAGCCACTGTGAATACTTTTGACTTGCACACACAATCACACTCAAAAGTATTTCAAATTTGGCACACTCGTTGACACTTTACCAAAGTTTTTCTTTCAAATATAAATCTTTGTTGTTTAACCGCAACCTTTTCATGTTGTGCTTTTAGGTATTTGTTTGCTAAAATAGAGCAACCTTTTGTGAACTTTTACGATTTTACGTTTCATTTTCTAGGTCTTGGCTGAGTGTAAACAGACAGGCATACTTTGATTGCCAAAGCAGGAAAGAGGAGGAGTCCTCTATGCTGCCTTGATAAGATGCTTGCTTGGCTTAGTGCCTTTTTGATGTAGTTTGGTGTGAAAAGAGAGCCAGCTTCCTCTTCCTTGTCCATCTTCCTGGCCACTGAGGTGCTCCTGTATCTTCCCCTTCCCCCTTATTCTGTTGGAAGTGTTCCAGCATCCATGTGATATTCCTCGAGCAAACAAGATGGACTTCAAGTTATTCTTTATTGTATATTTTTTTCCTCAGAGAAGGGAGAAATGAAAATGTCAGCGTGGTAAGCGATAGAAGCAATGCAGTGTAAGTCTATATCCCCATAGAGAGGCGTGTGCTGCTGCTGTACCGCGGGCTCCGGCTCTGTGAAGACCGCTCAGCCTGATACAGCACTTTTCAAGGACACACAGTCGACCAGAGCCCAATGGGATAACACTTAACACATATCACACACCTATAAAGGGTGACCGTGGCTGTGGAGCAGGACAAAATATGGACCAATTTTTGTTCAGTATTTGTTTGCATTTTTATTTTATTTTATAAGCTCTGTTAATAATACGGACACATTTTTGCATTGAGAAATTACATAACTAAAACCACAAATCTTAAACTGGATTTCGTTATACGTTTTTGGCTTTAATCTCAAAGGCGAAGAAAAGGCACTGTACTCAATACAAAATGTAAATATCACACGGAAAATTAAAAAAAATAAAAAATTCAAATCTGCACAAAATGATTGTAGTTTCTTTTATTTTACCTGGTGGTCTGAGATCAAGACCACTGTAGATCTAGTCAGGCCTAAGTCAAAGGCCTATATTTGTCCTGTTTACGTGGCCTTTTGTCAGTATTGATACTGAGTATTTTGATTTAGTACTGTACGTTTTAGTATCAGTACGTATCTGGGTATCGATACTTTTGACAACCCTAGTCTTGCTATCACGTTGTCCTATCAAATCACAGTTAACCTTGAACTATATCAAGAAGAATCAAACGTCTGTTCCTCAAAGCTGAACTCAACTTGGTTCAAATGTTTCCAGGTGGTTGAAATTATTTTAGTTTCTTACATTTTTAGATTAGGAGATGTTCCTAAATATTACTATAAATTCCTTGTAATTCTATATAAGCTTTGGTCCTTGAAAGTCCTTGAAAATGCACTGATTTCTTAACCTAATTGTTTAATGGTCACATTATTTGCGGAAGAGCTGATTCTGTACCGGGTTTTTGAGTCAAGGAGCTGACCCTAATATCTAGTCATTCTTTTCTTAAGACCAACGAGTATCGTTTGTTCCTGGATATCATCAGACGGGCACTACACTATAGCTTCGAAAGCCACACATAAGCTTTTATACTTACTGTGCTAAACCTATGCCTGAGTAAAGGGTGAATGATGCATGAGAATGTATCAAATGTAAACCCTAATAAGTTATGCATTGTAAAAAGTGTGGTTGTATTCGGACTGATATGTAGCTGTAGGGGCCCTTCTTTATTTCTTGGATGCCACGCATACTGTCTGTATCTATAAGTCTATGATGCAGCAGTTCCCTAAAAAGGCAGTGTTCTTGAGGAAAGTGCTGCTCACGAAAACTGCAGCTGTGCAGTCCAATCAGCTTTCATGATCTGAGACAAAAACCAATCAGCCACTCCAGAGAATTCCATTAGTTTGATGAGATATGAATTTAGCTCTGGGCACACATGAGAAATAGGCTGCTGTTTTCAGACAAAACCATTAAAAGTCATTTGATCTCCAGCGGCTAATTATAGTTTGCAGCTAGTCATCTCCATAGTGCACACCTTATCAGTTTGTCCAGCGGCTGCCCTGCCCTGACTATCAGTGTTATTCATATGCCACTCCCTTTAGTTTCAGCAGTTAACCTGCTGCTGTTTGAGGCTGACAGGCATAAAGTCCAGTCCACTCATCCAAGAGTAAGCATTTATCAGCCTTTAGTTGTAGATAGAAACTGTGCTCTGGTGCATGACACTTCTTTATGGCAGCAAGAATTCAGAGTTATAGTTTTGAATGTCAAATAAGCGGACAATTTATGGCTACATCATGTTGTGCATATGGAAATACTCGCCTGGTTGGCCAATTATTGTTTTTATACCATTTTCTTTTGATTTTGTTATCACATACAGTAGGTTGCAGTGATGTATTTAGCTTACATGTAGTGCTGAAATAAAAAAATAAAGAGTGACCAACTTGACATTCCTGACCAAGGAAGACGGCTTTCACATAATAACAAACCAGTAGATCAATGTTACAGCTGAGAGGTCTCACTATGAAGACTGATTAGCTGCTCCCCCCGTAACGTCTTTCTAGATCGGTGTGATTGAAGTCCTTGGTCCTGCCCTCTGTGATGTGGCAAAGCAAGGTCACTGAGGTGGATCATAATATACAAGTCTGTCCATTTTAGATTCATCTTTTCCCATTTTAAAGATGGTCTGTTGCTCGTAGCATGGCAGTGTGATGTGGGGATGTGGATAGTTTTTTCTATTCTATTTGCCCGACATTGCCAATATTGGACAACATGGAGCAGCACGCATGTGTTTAAATCTGTCTCGTAAGAGGCAATACATTGTGGGCTAGAAGAATTTAAAAACAAGCCATTGCCCATGTGGATGAAAAAAAAAAAAAAATCAGCCATTTGAAACTAAACGAGTATAACCAGTCTAATGCAAGTCATTATTTTCAATAGTAGGGCCGTTTAAACTATGGATCATCAACGGCTGGTTCTCTGACAAGTTCAACTACAAACTAGTTTAATTATAATCATTTGATTTCAATGTGGAAAAATATAAATAAATTGTACAATTATTTATGATTGATCAATACAAGTAAACTGTATTAGTTCTTGTATAATTTAACAGTGGTCGAAATGAGGAATTGTTAGCCTACAGTTTTCTGTTTTAAACTGTCTACTTTACTTTGTTACACTTACCCAGGCTCTAAACACTTATTTGTCCACGTTTGTCTAATGATGAAAGTCCTAAATAGCCAATATATATTCCACGTTTACATGTTGGTATACAGGCTTTGTTGTCTGTTCTTGATCCACTCGTGTCTGGTCTGTTGGTGTTTTCTACTCGTAGCCTCTGCAGAAGTCACTGCAGCCTTGTAGCAAGCAACTGTGATATTTCCATGTCCTTGAGAAGGATCACTTCCCACCTGCCCTCAATGTCAGCTCTTCTATGCAGCCTTTTTGTTCTGCCTCTTTTGATTATAGTGTCTTTTTCTTTTTTATGACCCGACTTGAGCATGGATGTCACTGTCCAAAGCATGACAAATGGATATATTTTCTTTGTTCGCAAGACTACTTTGTCCATCCTGCCCCCCTTGTCCTATTTCCAAAGCTAGTTTTCTCTGCCCTGAATGTGATTTGCTCTTTTCTCCTTTGCTTGCTCAACTTGTGTGCTGCTGATTAAGTGCAGGACGGCGAGGGAGCAACGTCGGTGACAAGCTGAGGTTTTGCTAAGGTGCCCCGCTTCCCTGCTCTCTCTATTGACAAGTCTGCCTCCCGCCTGTCTGTCTGCCAGCCTGCTACTGCCGCCGCTGCTGCATGTTGATGAGGACTCCGTCACCTAGCACGAAAACCAGGCACTATAAGGGAAGGATGCAAGTGGTATTTCCCATCAGTACAAAGGGTCAGTGAGAAGTGATGCGAGCGGAGGTCATTTCCCCTAAAATCCCCGCTCCTCAGTGCTGTACAGATTAGGTTTTAGTCAGAGTGGAGAGGTGCACTGCTGTGTCTAATCCTACCCCTTTTAAACTGCTGAGAGTGCAGTACAAAGTAGGGGAAAGAGTCACCCCACATAAAACATCCTGTGCAAAACATAGCCCCATAGTTCAAAACAAACTGAGCCCCCTCTAACAATCGCCTAAGCTTAAAATCTCGTAGCTGATGCCAAGAGCGGAACGCATGACTCCTCTTTATCGCAGCACACCAGCGTCTCACTGACAAACCAAAGTTTGTGTTGTGTCCTATATAGAATTTCAACCCTTCTTTTAAAGTGAACCTCGAATGTGCTTTGTTGCTGAATGTAATCTATCCATCTATCCATTATCCTTTTAAGCCAGTTCTTGTAGACAGCACGCGGTGGTCTAATTTGGTCATAATATACTAATTTAGTAGACAACATTTTGGTAATGTAGCTTTAATGATAGAATTCTCCCTCATTGGGATCAATGTATTCCCTTTTTATGATATTAAATGGGAGGGTTGTGCCTTCTAATCAAATTTGATTAGAGTCAGTCATTTTAATCGTCAGTGGCATGTTTGGGTCTTTATAATAGAGAGGTCTACAGCCAATTCTCTTCTCAGAGAGGCAGATAGAGTTCAGACTTAATAAATATAAGTATATTTTATGTAAAATTACACATATTAAAAGTCTGTATTGTTTATGTTCTTAAAATTGAAATAGATTTGTATTATTTTGTTTTAGTAAGTTTTTAAAAAGCCTAAATAAAATCGAATTAAAAAGGGTCATCAATTTGAGGATTTTTATTATAGATCACCCAGCCAAGCACTTTTAAATCGTGTTGAATTAAAATTGCAATCACAATAGGGCAAAAAGCTAAACACTGGTCATTATTGTTTTATCTTACTTTGTGAGAAGAGGTTTACTTAACTCAACCTGAGCAGTGTAAGCAGTCAATGTCACATTTGTTGAAAGATAATGTTTCTCCACTGGAAATTTGTCACTATGATTGTGTGAATGGTCTCAGCCCTGAGGCCGTTGCCACAGATTGACCGCCATGTTTCTATCAAACAGCCCCGGGCCAGCTGTGGATATAGAACTTGCTGACCATCACATACGTTTGGGACGTTCCACGTTTGGGACATTGGTATTTTACTACATTTATTCCATTTTGTCCACCATCTGATAAAAGGGAACTCTCGTGCTGCCCGGTGTTCGAGTGGTTAAGGCACAACACACGTCTGCCAGGCTCCAAGTGCAGCCGGCTGCAGTGAGTGAGTTCGATTCCCAACTCTGACAATTTACTGCATGTCCTCCCTTCTCTCTCATCCCCTATTTCACACTGTATTTTCCTGTCAATAAAGCCTACGGGCCAAAAAAAAAAAAAAAAAAGGAAACTCAAGTGGCTTGATATGTTGTACTTAAAAAATAAAGCTGTAACCACAATCCAGTCAAATCAATGATTCTGGAAGAATCATCAGTTTGTTCTCCAAACCTTCAGCTTTTAAAAATTAATTGTCAAAACCCAAAAAATTGTCTATCAGCCGATCCCTCCAAACAGCTATACTATATTCATATATTTAACAAAGATACCCTAGGCGGAATTTAAAATCTGATTTCCTCTGTGCAGAGCTTGTTTATAAATTTTTATTTGGAGTAAAACGGATACCATAGTACAAACCTATAGAGGGCCAGCTTCACATTAATATCTAAACTTCATTTGTAAAGCCTTTGCCCAAATTTACAATTTACAATCTTTGAACTATTGCACATAACTTGTCCCATTGGAGTCAACAGAGTTTCCACTCTATTTGAATGAATTTGAATCTCTGGTCAATGCTAATGTTAGGTATAGTAGTTGGGGCCTATTTTGCTGATCAACTTTCTCTGGAGAGCATTGGAGGAACAAGTCGGAGTGCGCAATGAGGACAAAGCCGGTCTTGTTCTAACCCATGAAGCTGATAATGAAATCTGAAGTTGTTAATCACAGACAATGGACCCCCTCCCTGAGTCATGCTGGATTGTTTGGTTCAACATGAATAGAATGTGGTTGAGTTAGATGGCTTGCTAGTTTTGTCTATTTTAGTGGTAAACATCTGGTGCAGTGATGTCAAGAATGTAATCGGCTTTGGTCCACGTGAAGTGTAAGCCTGCACAGTGAGGAGCGAGGGTCAAATTCAATCCAAGGGGCAGGTGAGGAGGAAAACTGTATGCTGTGCCGGTCGTAAAAAGAATAGTGGCACTCAAAGTGGGAAGAGATGAAAGGCGGTCGATGGAGGACAGGAGGGCTTGTTCATGCAGAGACCTTTTAGTGGAAGAGGAAAAAGTGTTGGTTTGGTCTTACAACAACCGTGCAGCAGGAGACACCAAGTTCACCTATAGCAGAAAGCTTACAAAATGCGCCATTCAACTCCATATGAATTCCTTTTGCAATTCTTGTACTTTTCACTACTATATTGGATTTACTTTGTATCCTTCTTAAATGCGTCATCATAAACCCAATCCCTGGGTCATTATCTCCTAATAAACAGCTATTATCTCACAATAGTTTTAACTCTGCAGCGCATCATGCAATTCTGCACCTGTGTAGCTTAGCAACTAAAAATGGAGCTCTGGGTGAAAGCCTAAGTCTAATTATTGCTGCATCATTTTGACAGACTTTAACACCTATATCCGCAAATCCTGCACTGAGAACCGCTCTAAATAAATGCACTCAAACCCAGACAGCTGTATTATTAAGTTCTCCACCTGAGTAGTTTTTTAGGGAGCCTATAATAGCTTATCATGATGAGTAGAATTGAAAATGAGTGAAGAAGATTATTATTCCAGTTGTGTAGTTCTGAAAAAGTTTTATAAAATTACATTCCGAGATCAAAGGTTCAAATGTGTTTGATTGGATTGGACATGATTCTAGATGTCACTCCAGGCACGCAGATTTGTCTTTGACCTAAAAAAGATGGGGTCTTCTTACATTTATGTCACTAGAACGTTAAAAAAAGAAAGCTCAATGATAGAAAAGGATGTTGAATTTTGTACTAAATAACGTTTGGGGATTCCAGGTTCTCCCCAACAGCCATTTGTTAATGCTGGGCCTACACTACAGTACTTATTATTATTTTAATTTTTTTTAGATAGATCCTGACAGTGATTGGCCCCTTGATTTTCTCCAATTTTGGCAGCACAATCCTCAGTGTTATAATTGTCCTCAGCTGGACAGAAACAAACTTCATCGCATTCATTTTTATTGAGACATTAATTCAGGCAGAACACAATTTATTTTTGGGAGCCCACCTCATTTCACGTCATGGCAACGTTTAATACAGACGGGCACTCGTATTTCTGCGAGATACAGCTCAAATTTGTGTCAAATGTGGCAGGAAAATCACTCTTGCTCTGCTGGTCGGCCCATCCCGATACAGGAAACTGGAATGAAACGCACAAGAACTCCAATGTCACATCACACGTCCGTGCCAAATCCACAGCCCAGTGTGACTTTTAGGCTCAGAGAAAAGGACTGACAACTCCAGAGACAAATTCAAAGAGAAGGGATTAGAAGGAGCTGGGACTGACTTAAGTCTCTGAACCAAAGCACTTTTCCCATGACTGTCTGCCTCTCAGTCATTTGGACTTGGGCTGTGTTTGAACTCGAACTCAGTGGATCCTGGTTTGAATCCTTCAAACGGCTCAGTCTCATTTAAACCAACTAATGATTTCATATGCAAGTAAAATACACCCGTTTTGTACCTTGCATGCAATTTTTAAGTGCGGCCATTAAGTCACGTGCTATCTGTAGTTCAGCATCCCTGGCCGTGGTTTCTTGGTGGGAACTCTCATTTTATGACTAATGCATTTAATTAACATGACACAGGTTATGCTACACTTGCTATGTTATGTAGTGGGTATTTACTTGTCCCTTTTTTAAATGGGCTTTAATGACCTAGGCAGGCTAACCCCCCACTTCCGACACAATTATAAATAACTTGGGGTTACACCTCCTCCTAAGTGAAGGGCTACTAAAAGGGGAGAAAGTAAAGTAATTTGTGCTAATTGAAGCTTATTTCTCCTGCTGGCATGGTGTATCGCTCTACTTTACATTTTTATGGCCAACTTTTAGCTGACACTCTTGTCCGAAACCACTTGGGCTAATTGCTACACGACAATGCAACCATCAAGAGCACAAGCTTGAGATTGAAACCTGACAATGCCCTTTAACTAATTCAGAAGCGGTTTGAGCAAAAGTGGCAGTAAATGATCGTCGAGGCCTGTCAGCCTTTTGTATGTGAGGCTTTTCTGGAAAGATGATGTGACTCAGCAGGCGAAGGCTATGTTGAGGTTCTTCTTAGATAAACGTTCAAGATTTTGACTGAAGCAGCAGAGTGACTGTGCAGAGCTGACTGCCACTGCCCGCCGCTGCTGCCAGATAATAACATGGTCCCAGGAAGCTGTGGGAAACTCAATTCCAGCGGAGCCAACAATTATAGTCTGCAGATGCATATGAGCCGCTCTGAGCTATTTTCCCTCCTGCAGATGGGGTTTCAAGGGAGAACAGTAATGAGCAAAACCTCACAGCAACACTTTAGTCAACAAAATTGGATGGAATTTAAAAAGGGGAACTTCTGCCACGGCATATTTTGTTTGGCACAACAGCCTAATTGTAAGAACTATAAAATTGTATATCAAATATCAATCTCTCATCTTTCGCTGACCCCATTCCCAATCTTCTTCTGAGGTGATTTAAGTAAAATAATTCATATCTTTTGTGCATTCATTGTCTTTCCGCTACTGCATCGTTGTAATCGTTGTACATTTAAATGATTTAAAATATTTTGTCAAACCCGGTCCAGCCTGACTAACTTATGTTTACCTCTGGCGTGTCCCGACCTGTGATTGACTGTATTGAGAAACCAGAGGCAGTTTACTGTCTGCTCATCACTGGGACAAGAGACATTGCTGTACACACGGCTGCACACTGCCATGGCGATGGGCAGCGTTATTTTTCAGCATAAAAGAGCTGAGCACAGACATGGCTTTGTTCCACTGTGTATGTGCGACAGCGGAGTGATGTGTGGATTTATGGAGCACGGGGTCACTCCAGTATTTTGTACACAAGGACTGTGGCAATGAATGTAGCAGAGCAGTTGTTACAGTGTGAGATGCATCCCGGGTGTCATTCACATCATCCTCGCTCAAATGCCAGTCTCCACAGCTTTGCCCTCATTTTCTCTGTCTTCATCATGTTTTTGCCTTTTTTCTTTCTTTTTTTATTATCTCCGCGGCTTCAAGCTTCTGATCATCCATCTCCAGCTCGTTTCCCTGCTCCACTTAACTGGTTGTGTTCACGTTATATCATAATCTGAGGGCCCTTCGGAGATCGAGATGGAGCAGCTTCATGCTCTTTATGTCATCATTGACTTCGCTTTTTTGGCCACCAACATGAACGTAAACGTGGCACAAAACACTATTATACTGTATTCTTTTGAACAAATTGCCTAATGAAATTATATTTTGACTAGAGCTGTATCATTTCACAGGTTAGTATGGTTGTATTCAACAGTTGAGTTTGTAGACCAAATATGGGTGACAACAAAAAGAGACATGACACCAGTAATGAGTGACATGCTAAATTAACATGTCTCTTAACAATGCTCTTAAGAAGCACTCTCATTTAGTTATCTGTGGTCTTGAGTCTATGAGAATCGTAATTGGACAATATGTCAATAATATAATATAATATCAATATAATGATAATGGATAAAATTGTAAATGATGTTTTGAAAATATTACTTAAAAACATTACTTTTGGATTGACATAATATCGTCTGAATTTTTCAATATCACCCAGCTCTAAACATAATTTTATTTATTCTTTGGTGTGATTACCATCCGTTATGACTAAAATAGTTAATGTAATGTAATCAACAGTGAATG
The DNA here is from genome assembly GCA_015082035.1 of Chaenogobius annularis. Taxonomy (NCBI): domain Eukaryota; kingdom Metazoa; phylum Chordata; class Actinopteri; order Gobiiformes; family Gobiidae; genus Chaenogobius; species Chaenogobius annularis. Next base: position 837,070 of record BJKM01000060.1, read on the forward strand.
TAATAATAGCCTCTGTCCTCACTCTGAGTTTTTGACCGCACTATATTCTATTACATGCCCTTATCCAATCGGTTTTTCTCCTCCCATCTCTCCTGTTTGTGCCTCCACCGCTCCAGTCTGCTCCTGTGTGAATAGCTGGGATACTTTTGTAGCAGGTTTCCATAGTGACGGGCCATTTGAACAAGTCGTCATTGACGTGGGTTTTGCTCTGAGCTGGAGAGAAGCCATGTTATCTCCCCCTTACACGCAGGCAGACCTATGCCACTCAAAATACCGCACGGTTTCACAGAACGCAGCCAGAACTTAATTACCGAGACACATCCTGCACCGAGTCTCAAACCAGCGGCGACGCTTTGTTAGATCAAGTTTCAGCTCTGTCTCTAAGTGCAGTTGCATATAACAGAAACCGCAAAAGGTTGTGTAATAGCACGCGTTAATAATTAATATGTGAAAATGAAAGCTGTTGTTTACTTGTAGTTCACTTGCATTGCGGTGTTTGTGCTGTACATTTACAATCAGTGACAAAGAGCAGCGGCCAAAACAACATTCAGAAGCCCATATAGCAGGGGTGTCCAAACTTTTTTGAACGCATTTTGAAACTTTGTTCGGGGTAGAGGGCCATAGACAACCCGACAATCAAGTGAATCATTTGAAATGTTGCATTTGACATAGTTTCGATGGGCCTCCGCACCTTTAAGACTTGGAACATTAATATTAGGTTAGTATAACATCAAAATTCTTGATTTTTAGAAATAAATTTACAGTACAAACTACAACTTATTGTTGTTTGGACCAACTTAGCAGGAAGCTGGAGGGCCAACAAAAATTGGTCTGAGGGCCGCATTTGGCCCCCGGACCGTAGTTTGGACATGTCTGCCATATAGAATGTTGATTGCAATTTGGTTAAAAAAAAAGATAAGAAGGGCCTGAAACAAATGTCACTGTTTTGTTTTGGGTCTTTCCCATAAGGTTTAATTAGCTTCTTAGGGAGTCTCATTACAATGCTATTTTGAGCTTCCTTTGTTTCTTACCTGTGGGGTGCTTTCATGTTTTGTATGTTGGTGATATTCATAAAAATGTATATATTGCATAAGTCACTTTGCAATACTATCTCTGGCACTTTTCATCTTTTCAAAACTCACAGTTCAAAGTTCACTAAAGCACTGTAATCATATTGAGATCAGTTGCCTAGACCAGGGGACTGGGACCCCAAAATAACATGCAGCTGACCCGGGACCCCCACTGCAAAATGAAAACAACGCAATCATTTTGAATTGGGGAAAAAAAATTGACCTATTTCTATAGAAATATTGTTTTACAATTTTGAAGTTATATCTACCCCTGGGGGGTCACGGCAACCACTTTGGGGCAATAAGTTCCATTAGACTTCATTGATATTGATACCATAGACTGTACATTTGGTTCTACTGGAACAATCTGTGTCTTACTTATGTGTAAAGGATTAGAAATAGACTTTTGTGTGAATATAAACATGCCACATGGAAACTAGTTTGACATTTCAGGGCAGATTATAATTCCCTCTTTTTTTTGTTTGTACAAATGATAATGAACTGCCCAGATGGGGTAAATTTTACAACTCATGGGCACAAGAATATTCCCGTTTACATAAGAGGATATATTGGATATAGTGAGTCATTGAGCATAAATTTCCAGTTGCGTCGAGACATTTGATACAAAAGGCCAGTTCATAAAGTTGGAGAGGCTCATTTGCATTGGAGTCAGTGCCTCAATGTGACACACTTCTGTCCTTTCCTTCTGATTGAAGGGTGATGAAAATGTTTGGCCACAGCTAGTTTTGGTCCTGGTGTTAAAACGAAAGGTGTTGCAACCGAACGGATCAACAGAACATCTGAACGAGGATATTAAATGGTAGAAGTTCATGCTTATTTTAGTATTGTTAAATTCAACAAATGGTACATTACAACCAGATGCTGTCATTTGTACTGTTTGTGTGGCACTTCAGTTCAAGGTTATTTGTGTAAAGTCCAGGAACTATCCAAAACCTAGTATCATTTTCAGTTTCATAAACACGGAATTATCATAGAAATGCTGCAAATCCTTTTGATATCATGTCAAGCAAGAATGAGTCGGTTGCAGAAAATTAGTAAGAGAGAAACAACTAGTTGTAGCAACAAAGTGTAGCAGTGGTTGTTGTTGTTGTTGTTGTAGTGGTATTAAGCAGTGGATAAAGTAGTGGCAAAATGGCTAAACATTGTTTCTGTTTCCGATTATCATGCATGCCATTCCTGTGTGTGGCTTTCTCACTAGTGCCTAACTTGTTTAGTGTTAAATCGCCACAGAGAGGGATTAGCTGGATTAACGATGCCTGGCGTTTCAGTCACATGGACAGTATTTAAGCTCTCTGAGAACCTGGAGGTCCTCGTTGGCCTGAGCTGTTTTCATAAACCCAGGACGGACAAATTTAGCCCCTGCTCCAGAGAGACTGCGCTTTATTGACCCGCCAACACCAGAGCTGGCTGCACACTAACCACATTTAACAGTAATTGTGTGTCAAAAATGTCACCCAGTGGTTTAAGATCATTACCCTTTTACTTGTCCTCCTGTCCTAAGTTTTACACACAAGACTGCACTCGGACCACACAGGCTGCCAGACAAGCTACAGATTTTCCCTTTTTTTCTTTTTTTTTTTTAAGCAAACATTACTTTTTTGCTCTGTTTCTGCAAGTGCAATAAACGGTCTAAGGACATATGTTCTTGGCATTTCTTTAATGTTCACTTTGGAACATTTCTGGTGGACTGTCTGTCACCTGCTTGTCTCCATGGAGATGTTATTGCTTTGCCTGGAATGTTGCACAGTATGGGATTAAGCTTCTCTATCTCCATGGGGACAACCAGGTGACGCCACCAGGCCAAGTTACAGGAGAAGTCTGCGAGTCTGCACCCTGTAAGAATAAAACATTTTCAAGGTATTATTGGGCAGTAAATATGTGTAATGGAATAAATGTCTGAACAATAACATCTTGATGGAGAGAAGTAGAGTTACGTTCTTTTGGATTTGGACATTTCAATATGCTTATAATCCATGAAAGATGGTACGACGGTGAAAAAGCTCACATATTAACTGACATTTACGAGAAATAAATAATGTACTTGGCCACTTTTTAGTATATGACAAATATGGTTACTGCCTACATTTATACTGTTATGTGTTTTCTGGTCATGCTTTAGCTTGCTTGGTGTGAGATCCAATAACATGTTGTGTTCGCTGGAGGCAGACTGAGACGGCGGCCGCAGTCTGGTGGAAAGGCTGCAAACGAGCTCAATGATGTTTTCGACAGGCGTCTGTGGTGGCAGCCCTGTCTCCTACGCCATCCTGCCACCTCTGGTTTCTCTATTACATAATTGTTGTGTCCCCATTCATTTGAGAATGATATGTCAAGCAAAGATGTGCGAACCAATCAGCACCAGCTTCAGACTTCTGTCATCTCCCTCTGTTTTCTTAGCGACCCATGTCCGCTTTTCCTCTTCCCCGTTTGTCTATGACTTAATATAATCCTGGAGTTCACGCTTACACATGATATGACTGCTCCTGGTGAGTCACTTATGACAGATAGCGGCTCAATATTTACGCTCATTAGGTGTGGTGTGGTTTGCAATTCTGTTCCTGTCAGTAACACTTGGCCACCAGTGCTTCATAAATTTAATACAAATAGAACATGACAGAATGCTGAAGATATCTTGTATGCCATAGAGAAGTCAGAAGCGCACTTGCTTTTTAAGTTTCACAATGAATTAAAATGAACTATTACGGAAAACAAAAAAGTCTGACAATATTCCATTAATTTTATGTGCAGTTTTCATTGCATTGGGTTTATTGATTGCAGTGACTAGACCTATCATGGTAATACATTTTGAAGTGCGATATATTGCTGAAGAAAATGTAGATGATAAACGATTATATATAGAAAGTAATTTATGCGACTGCCACAATAACCCTGAAGTATGATTATCCCCAAATTGTTATAAACATAAGCTACAATAAATCTATTGAAAAACGAAACACTTGAGTCCCAAGTTATTTATCCAACTGTCTAGAAGAAGTAGTATAGAAAAATAAAAAGTCCCTCACTACTTCAAAGGAAAGGTACCCATTATAAATATTGACCCTCAAAAATAAGTGGTCCATCTATCGTTTATTGAATGATACAGTAAACATTGTGTCAGGCCTAAGTGGCTGCTCTCTTGCTCATCTGGAGGTAGTGTCACAATGCTAAAATTTCAGCTGAATTTGATACATAGAAAAACACTTGATACCCATTTTGCTCAACTCAGATGCCAAAGGGGAAAACACCCATAATATTCCTATGATGTGCTTTCATGCTCTGAAATGTAGTCCTTTTTGCAATTTCAGTATTACTATCATAACTTTATACAATAAAATGTAATTCTTAACCCAGACTAATAATAGTTGATTTAATTGCACCATTTGGTCATACTACAACAGAAAAAGTTCAGAGGTGTCCAAATGGGTATCTTGATTTAGAGAGTGGATTGGCATCAATTTTCATTATCCTTTTGACTGCCCAATTTGGAGCTGTATAATGTCAGATTAAGGTATAATCTGGTTGATTTTTTTTTTTCCCTCCTAGGAAAACATTTGTCTGAAGTGATGCAAAATATTTGCTTACTTACCTAATAAAATATTTGTGTATGATACTTAAGAGGCGTGCTGCTTTTTTTTGTTCGACCCATCCATTTGAGTTTTTATATTATCCTTGCAGCAAATACTGGTTTCTGTACTGTAAAGATTTTTATTAATTTGGCATAATGTTTGCCTTACAATATTTGTCTGTGGTTGACTCTAGGGCTGGGTATTGCCTGTATCCTGATACAGGGTCCAAGATACAATACGAATCCCAATACTTGGAACTTGACACGATTACGCGTCCTGATTCATGGATATCTCATAAAGGTTTACCAAAATTATGTTTTGATTAAGTAGAATAACAAAATGCGTTAGAATTTCATGTTCACACTGTCCTCAATATCCATATACAATATAAAACTGTCCTATGATAAAGTCACATTTTTAGCTCCTCAGATTTAGCCTTGATGCAGCAGTCTGTTGGTTCAGAAGTGTAGAACTCTGCAGTTTATAATGACTTTATGTTGTGGAAATGTATCCCGATACGCATCTCTGTATCAATACATATTGCCAAGAAGTCCTTCACAATATATTGCAATATCAATATATTGAGCACAGACCTAGTTGGTACTTCCACGAATTTGCAGTGAAACAATAGTCTTACTAATCGATTCATCTATAGATTATTCTTTCGCTTTATCAATTGGTTGTTTAGAAAGCAAAAAAAAATTGCTCTTCTAAATTTGACCAAATGACGCTGAAGTGAAGCCGCTTGTGGACATCCTGCTCGAGTATTTTTACAGGGTTTTCCCCCAAAACACAAAATCTACACAATTCTCTTGACATTATTGTGTAATACTGCTCAGGAGGAGTCATCAGAATCAGAATCAGAATCAGAAAGGGTTATTTGCCATTGTCAATGAACAAAATTCACAGACATAGGAACTTGTCTCGGCCCTAAGGTGCAACATAAAACACTGAGCAATAATAAAACAACATATATTCAATCAAAAAGGGCATAAAACCTCCTTTTCAGCCCATGGCATGTTTTGAGGCCTGTAGACCAGTTATTGATTGTTCAGTTAATATGAACATATGAATGAGATGTTTGTGAGTCTCGATGTGGGACAATCTGCCCATGGCTACAATCTGGCGTGTTTACAGCATGTATGTCATGTATGTTCATTAGCATGCTCTGTCCCGAACAAATAGACATTGAGAAGCCAATGTTTCAAAGACATGCACACAAAGAAAACACCAAGTGACCTATTAACTTCTTTTGTTTACTTAGCAAATGGGGTAAATGTTTAGTTATTCACTCTAGATTTTTGTGATATTATTCTGAAACTGACTAATGGAAAAATAATAGTATTTTAATTTTACTTTCTAACTTTCCTGTTTTTGTTTGGTATCTGAATGTTTCTCTCTGAAGATTATCTGATATTATTGTCTAGATCAGTATGCCCACACTATCGTTTAAAGTATTGCTTTGTTTCAGTTAAAAAACAATTTCCACAATGTCTGGCCACAGTAACACCCTGTGCTCAGGACACAGATGTCTTGAGTTGGTCTTCTGGAGGAGTGAGCAGGAATGAGGAGACTGAGAGCAAACAGGCGTGTGGTCGATGCAGAGGTGTCTAGTTGGACCAGGTCATTGGACAGGAAAAAGCTTGGGTAATGCCACGTTGTATGTGAGTCATCACAATTTAATCAAATTTGCAATTTGACAGCAATCATGCAAACAATAAATATAAACACCTTCAACGATTAACTGAATTATTGTGACTATAAAAATAATTGTCCTGGAGAGACAGTTTAAAATATGCTCTCTGAACATAATTCATCTTCTAAAACTTAGAAGCGTATCGCAAATCCAATCTCAAGAAAAATGGTAATTTGAATTTTTTGAACCAAAATTGTGCAGTCCTGGATCGCCGTTTGCCAGAATAATCTAAATCATGCTGCTATAATTACTGGACTCATACGCCTGTACACGAAGTCATTTAGCCTCCTTAGACAAACATAATGTGGTTGCAAGCGAGTGTGTTTGGTCTGTCTGTGCCTCTTTGGCAGGTCGCACACTGCAGCCAACGTCTGATTACACAGCACTTGTTTAGTCCCGGATCCTCTCTGTTCTGCTCCTATTATCAGCCCGCGAGCTGTGCACTTTTAGATGGCAAGCTTTGTTGAACACTGTGTCGCTGGTGTTGCCTCTTCAGCTGTTTTTTTGTGGTCTCTTCATGCTGCTATCACTGACTGCGCTTCGGGCATTGGAGCAGGAAAACACTGCATCAATTTGGTTTCTCTATCTCGCTCTTAGAGCACAGCCTGTTTATTCAGCCTGATGTTGTTATGACAATCGAGAAAATATCTGTCCTGGTCAACTTCCTGTCCAGAGCCTCCCTGGTGTGAGTTTGTGCAGGGAGTTTCGCTTGCTCTGTTTGCATTGTTGTAACCTAGCTATGACTGTCTGAATAAGTTTTTGCAAATGACAAATACAAAATATTTAATGTATTATTCTTGAATCAAATAAAGAAACTTTATTTTTCATTTAATACATTTTTTAAAGATTTTTTGGCCTGTATGCTTTATTTGATGGGAAAGCGCAGCGTGAAATGGGAATGAGACTTCTGAATGGCAGGCATATGTACCAACATGTTTTCAGTTGTATTTCTCTTGTACATTGAGATTTTTTTATGCATTTAAAAGCAGTGTAATGTTTTGTCCAGATAACTAATATTAAAATTATCAACGATTATTTTAAGTGTTGATTAGTCATAATTATTATTAATAGGAGTTGCCCAATATTAGAACCTTTTAAGTGAAACCCAGCCTTACAAATGTATTTCTTTTCAAATGTGTTTCTTTCCAATCATCTGGAAGGTTCTCATGATCAGTACAACGATAGGACAACAACGGAGATTGTTATACCATTTTGTCAAACGATTGGGCCGTACACAAATATATTTCATGATGGATTGTGATATCGATGTGATGATTTGTGCGGTGTCTCAGTTGAACTTTTTGTGACAGTCTTGTTTACATTGAGTAATACATTATCTATGGTGGTGGAGTGCGTTTTATCCCTGGAGGACTGAATGAGGAAAGCTTCGCCCTCTTGCTTGGAATGTCCTGCTTGGTGAGGCATGACGGCTGCAGTTCTGCCTCTGATGCTCTGTGCGTATGTCTCCTAGTCTAAAGGGCAGTGTGGCTCAAACACAAATCTAATCTGAACCAGGCTTGTTTAACAATCCAACTGCTCAAACATTCCCAAGAGGTAATTAATTTGTGTCTTTCTTCCCAAGGTGAAGTGTTGAGTTTCTGTTGCAACAAAAGGTTCAATGAGGTTGTTTTTTTTCACTACACAAATTAAGTTTATCCAGTGTCTTGATAAGATAATTGAATCTGTTGAGCTAGAAACTTGTTTAATTTGAAACTTGTATTCTAACGGCAACATTGTCAATTAGCAGATGAAACTTGCACCACAAATGTCACTTTGAAATGAAATATTTGACAGGGAACTGACTAGGGCTGGGTATTGCATAGTACCTCACGATACAAAACATATTCGATACAGGGTCCACGAAACGATACGAATCCCGATACAAGGAAATTGATACGATACGCGTCCTAATTCGTGGATATCCTTTAAAACCATTGTTAAAAGTTTACTAAAATTATATTTTGATTAAGTAGAGTAACTAAATGCATTATAATTTCATGTTTACACTGTCCTCAGTATCAGAATACAACTGTCCAATGATGAAGTCACATTGCAGCAGTCTGTAGGTTCTGAAGTGTGGAACTCAGAAATTTCTAATGACTTCATGTTGTTTAAGCCTATCATGATTACGCATCTCTGTATCAATACACATTTCCAAGAAGTCACGATATATCACGATATCGATATATTGAGCACAGCACTAGAACTGATAGAGAATAATGGTGCAGTGGCTGGAGTAGAGTTGAATTTCATCGGATTTGGAATATGTTATTCATGCCTAATTCACCCATTTTTCTCGTTCTACAGGCACTAGCAGCCAATGCCGGCATAGGGTTTGCCGTGGCCGAGCCGCAGGTGGCTATGTTCTGTGGAAAGCTCAACATGCACATCAACGTACAGACCGGCCGCTGGGAGCCTGACCCCTCGGGCACCAAGAGCTGTGTAGGAACCAAAGAGGGTGTACTGCAGTACTGTCAGGAGGTGAGTGTACACAGTCTGAGAAAGTTACTGCTAAATTATTTCTCCCTCTTAGAACCTGTAAGTGGATGGTATCTTGCCTGCCCAGCCAAGACCTCAGACTTTGCAATACTTTACGAGACTATTTATAGTCTGCTCAATTTTCAATAAACGTGATCGACAGTGTGTATGTGTGTGTGTGTATGTCACAACAAACACGAGTAAAAAAAATTGATCACAATCTGAGAAACGGCACAGATTTCTACAGAATCAACAATCAAAGCACGAAATTCTGTAAATCTGAGGTGCACATTTTGTTTCCAATGAATATGCAAGTAGAGACGTCTTCCGCATTTGAGATAGACGTGCAACTATTAATGCCATGAGGATTGTTTTTTGGCACTCTCTGTGATATGGTATCTTGTAAATAGTCAGAACTCCCAGAAAGGGCAGGAAAGGGTCTGTTGATGGGCACCTATGAATTTTAGATGCAAGTGGACATTTTACATTCAAACCTGTTGGCATGTTAGAAGAAAAACAGACAAGGATTTGGCAAGGACAAAATCGTGACGGCTACATTAGTTGGTCACGGCATATTCAAAGCTACAGCTATTGTGGGATGTGCCCATTTGCAAAGTGGTTTACTACATGCATTTATCTTGAGAAAACCGGTTCTGTTAGTAGTATGAAATTGGTTTATTATCCATGTGGCCTCATATTACGGGCAGGGATGAAAGTATGTCATGGATAACATGCATTCTTCCTCCCTCATTACATTTGAGCACACTACAGATACTTTAATCTTTTCCCGCATTTGTTCCTCCCTAGCCATTGGACTCCCAGCATTAGTGTCATGTTTATTACCCTGGTTATCTAAGAAAAAGAGCCAAAGCTTACATTTTTATGCAGCTTCCCTGACAGCTTATGATGCATTTATTGATGACATTTTGATGGCATTCAGGCAGAGTGTGAATTGCATGCTCTTTCATGGATGAGCAGATGGCATCTAGAGAGTATACTGTGTGGATTAAAATGATCCCATTCAAGCCCCACTCACAGTTTGGAGACGCACTGCATTCGCAACACTCATATTACAGTTTCTACTTCCTTCCTCCAACAGATGTATCCTGAGCTCCAAATCACTAATGTGGTTGAAGCCAACCAGCCAATCCGCATCGAGAACTGGTGCAAGAAGGACAAGAACGTGTGCAAAGGACATGCCCATATGGTGGTGCCTTACAAATGTTTAGGTAAGCTTCAACACCAAATCACTGCTGGTTCAAGGACGGTGTGATTCTATGTCCTCATCCATCAACATTAGATTATGCTGCATTTTAGCCATCAGAGAGGAAGAAGCGCAGGAATAGGATCGTGAGATCCGGTTGGCTTATCCTGGCCTTGAGCGGCACATTGAGAAGGCCCAAGAAGGATGAAAGCTAAGCGATGGCTTTGGGGCAAGCCATTATTGCAGGAGAGGCTTGTTGAGCAATAAAGCACAATCTTATTTTCTCCCCCAGACAGTAGCCATAAACTGCACAGACACACAGGGTCAGAGAGAGAGAGAGAGAGAGAGAGAGAGAGAGGGAGGGAGGTGGACTGTGCCGTCATACGCTCACTGTGAGCTTCAGGGTCTGCAGCATCACAAGAGGGAGTAGTGGCCACAGGGCTACATCCTGCTTTTATTAAATCTTAGACTTTTGCGAGCTTCACACTTATGCACACCAGTTTACAGATATACAACCCCCTTCTGGCTCAAATGGTGCTTTTCCACCTATTTTGGGGGCATCAGGAATGGAAAAATCCATCTAACTTTTGTGTCTTTGTTTCACTAGCGCATTTTTGGTAGAGTTGCATCTTGGAATCAGCTGATTGCAGGCATATTTACTTAATTATTCCAACTAATTACAAATCATATATAATTAATCAAAATGTTTTACATTTACATTATGGTTGAGATAAATAGAAAAATATGTCTATCTACTGAAACTTGATTAACATTGGGGTAGGGATGTCACGATATCCAATTTTAGTATTACGATTATTGAGACTGTGACCAAACAACATTGAAATCTTAAGTTTTCTTTCATTCCTATTGTTTTATGTTACTATTCCTGAAGTATCTGACCAGCTTTATGAAATTGAACTGTCTGACAGACAAAATAAAGTTAAATAAAGTTAAAATAAAGTTAAACAGCCAGATAAAAACGTTCTTTACATTTAGGTAGACTTTTTGGACTATATATTGAACAAAAATACTTAATTTTGCTTCTAAAATTGTCACAATTATTATTTGTTGGTTCATATGATTATATTGTGACCTGAATAATCACGATTATCGATGAACCTAATAATCTTGACATCCCTACAATGGGGTCCAAATCTAATCATATAGTTCTGGGTAGAGGCGTTTTACACTCACTCACAAAAAAACTTAAATTTATCGTATTTCACTTTGCGAGCAGGGATATATTGAAACTAATGTTTATTCATATTATTTAACTTAATTATCTTCATTGTGTATGCGTTCAAATGGTTATTTTGGACACTGCTGAATCTGGATCCACACCAACATAACGGCCTCTCGTCTGAGTAGATTTGAGATGTGCCAGATCAGCGTCCTCCTCACTAATGCATTGGCCATGAGGTTGTCTGTCTCAGCCTTATTTGTTTTACCCTGCACCACATCTTTTTTATGAATCAGCACAGCAGTACAGTCGTTTAATTAAATAAACCCCATTAGTTCACCAGGAATAATTAACCACCCTTGTTTCCTTCTGTTGTTGCACATTTTGTCGTATAGTTTTAGGCTTCCCTGAATGATGAAAAATGTCTCTGCTAGTCTTAGTAGAGACAGCAGCGTGGTCCATGTAGTTGGGGGCTGGGGGACCTTTTGAGAGGCTTTTGAATTATTATGTAATGGGTCATGTTTATTGGGGGTGTGGGAGGTTCAATCATATGCTACGAGCCACAACAAATGTTTATGCACTTCTGTCATCTCTTGTTATCTTCACATGAAAGTGCTAGTATATGGGCTGTTAAGTAATAAATGTTTTACATAAAAAATGTCAGTTTTAGTACTGAAAGAATTGTATTTCAGTGTAATTGAGGTGGTTTAAGCGTTTGTCTGAGCACAAACTCAGGCGGGATACACCCATTGTCCTCTCGAGTTACAGGCTAAAGGCCGAATCATGTGTGAATGGTTTGCTTCGGCACATTTTTTTTTTACTGGAAAACAAAAAACAATCTATGTAAATTGTATTATTTGTCATGTTCGTTGTATTTCAAAAATGTCCTTAATAATGATCTGCTAAGTTTCAGTTCATCTTTATAGTGAGTTTTTATACATATACTTGCTTGTGAGATCTAGCTACTGTGCCTTGATTTTGATGTTGATTTAGCCTTCGGGTTTGGATTGCTACAATAATGACAATTGTTGTATAATTGTATTTTTGGTATCATAAGCACATGTTAACTAATTGTACTCTTGAATGTCATTAATGATTTCACTTTTTAAACTGAAGTATTTTGATATTCAATATATTAAGGCCACTAATGACCATAACTTCATCATTTGCATCCATGTCAATTTAATAGCTTTATAAGAATTATGTAAAATGCTGAGAAATGAGCTCAGGAAAGGTAGATTATTTGTGTATTTTTGTGCAATAGCTTAGCAGCACAATCCCTCTGTCCTCACACAAAGGCAGGACAAATGAATGTGATTTCTGTTCTGTGGCAGCCTAATCCCTGCAGCATGATGTCTTTGTCAAACAGCAGCAGATTATTTTCCAGACTTTTTATGATTGTGGCTCGAATGGTGAGAGCAGTCAGTGGTAAATGTACTGCTGGGTGTGGTTTGTGCAAAGAGGAGCCTTTCACAGATTGAATTATGGGTAAATACAACATAAAACCCAAGACAATAGTTTCAAGTGGGTATTAGCAGAAAATGAACAAATGGAAAAACACATTTGAATGAATTTGTGTTTACACCTTATCTTTAGAAGGCCAAATGAGAACAATTTAGTGAAATCATTGTGGAACTTGAGAAAGGGTGATCTCTTCCCTCTACAAGATACATCAACAAAGACTTTGAATGTTAAGTGAAATACCTAAAATAAAATATTGAATATAAAGTAACCAGCTGTGTAATGACTAACATAGTGGAAATGATTGCTTTTTAAAGAAAATAATGTTTTGCTGTTGTTAAAGTTAAGCATTGAAAGCATAAATAAAACTCTCAATTAGTCATGAATAATGATTTGCTTACTGTATGTTTGTTTGTGTATTTAGATGTAATGATGATAACATTGCATTAATGCATGGGGCTCCTGTTTTGAGACCCTTGAGAGATAATAAGCATACTGTCGACAGGCAGATCTTAAAGTGGAGTTTAATTAAATTCTCCAGCTCCCAGTGCTCGAGGTATCATTGGTTTAGTGAGTGTAGTCATACCTCTTCACTACTTACTCGAGCATGCTGCAGAAGAAGAAAAATGGAGGGTGTTTCATCTGTGGATAGACGAAAGGTTACAGGAAAGTCAAATGAGTAGAATAGATGAAGGAGGGGTCAAAGAGAACGGACTAACGCAATACTGCACACAGAAATATACAGAGTAAAGCGCGTGTAGGGCTCACAGCTGCTGCCTGAACAGTCCCATCTATCACCCACTGCAGCATGACACCTACTGTACAACCAAAACATGCCGTGGATGTGTGTGCGATGAAAGGAAGACTACGTGAATGAATCCGTTTTGCAGCTGATTCCGGAAGAGCTGATGAGGAGAAATGATAAGGCCATTTCCTGTCCAGCTTTGACTGAAGATTTATGGAAGATTTTACATGGTTAGCATTAGTACAAAGCAAGTTAGACAAGTAATTTATAAGGTTATGCTATTTGATTCCAGGTCCAAATTGATTTATGGAGGATGACGTCTAAAGCAAAGAACTAGTGCATCAGTGTTACAGAAACTCCTAAAAGACATGTCAGTCAGTGGTTTACTATTAATTAGTTACATTTTATTTACATTTATGTGTATAATTGTCAGCGCTTTTAAATGTATTCTATAACGATTCAGACATTTCAACTATGAATTTGTAAGAATTTACTAATTATGTGAGGCATTTAAGTACTGCATAAGTCAGCATTTTAAGACAATCCCGAAAACACTATTTCCTTTTTTATATTCTCATTGGTAAATATTTTCAACACAATTCCACAAAAGTATGTCTGAATGTTGTTGTGGAGGTACAGGTCTTTGTGGCCAAGGAAAAATCAAATAGTGGTGCGCCGTTGAAAGGGTGTTACTCTACCTCCTGGGCGGGGATGAACGGAGCAGCTGCAAAGGCCTCTGCTATTTACAGTTCTCTTCCTGTCCAACCCTCTTATTTTCCAAAACACTGCACTGACGGTCCGGCTTTGCTTTAGTGTATTGACTCCTGATGGTGGGGTGGTGTCAAAACACTAAATGAGCGGTGAGTACAGATCCCAGCCCTCCCTGTCGAACCTTGAGACCCTCATTTCAGTCTGCCAATTCATCAGACCCTCTGGCATCATGACCTTTTTACTTTAGTTTGTACTGAGCATATATTCGTGTTGATGGCTTTGTTGGCTGGCGAATACCTTTCAACTGCACTTGCTATGTTCCATGTGTTCACTGACAAGTTATTCCATTATATGCTATGTGAACTTGTCTTTTTCACTTTAATCAATGTTAAACTTTTATTTATTTTTAACCTTGTTGGAAATTCTAATAGTGATTGTTAAATTTGTAACATATTCAAATTTCTATTGGTAAAAGTTTTAAGTAGTGTAGTAAGTAATCAGATTTTAAATAGTTGTAGGAGTAGTCGCAGTAAAATAAACTACTGAAATAGCTTGGCGTTAAATAGCGTTGGCTGCTAAACTGTAGTTTTGCTTTGGTTTTCTTTTAAATCTATACCAATCCCTGTCATATTTTAGTATGTATTTTAAGTCATGATTGAATTTTGTGACATTTAATTTGCTTTACGGCTGTGACATTGATACAAATCAGCCTAGATATTGGATCTATAAATCGTTCAGCCCATTTCAAATCCAATGCAATTAAGTTGTCTGCAATGTAATATCTTGTTTTTCCAGCTGCCATTTTGATTGGAAAAGTAATATGTGCTTTGTCAGATACTGGCAAAGTTTGAGTGTTTTTGACATGTTGTAAATAAAGTATTTCATAATGTGTCTGGCTTGTTTCTGGCTCATTTTCGGTCCTACTTACGTCCTTTTTATTAGCACTGACTGTCCAGCGGGCAGGAGTTTAGCTGTGAGCAGTTTGGGGCCTGACTAACGTCCCGTTTGTGTGGTTTCTGTTACAGTGGGTGAATTTGTGAGTGACGTACTTCTGGTTCCAGAGAAGTGCAAGTTCTTCCACAAAGAGAATATGGACATGTGTGTGAGCCACCAGCAGTGGCACGGCGTGGCAAAGGAGGTAAGAAACATGAAAGCTAATGCCACAACATATTTACGGTAGTAAAAAAAAGTAATATTTTCCATATTTTGTAGCGGATGCTAATTCTATCATTTAAATGCATTGTCAATAGTTTATTCACAGTGTCAATATGAGCAGCATCGATTTGAATGTGCCTTACTTCAGACCCTAATCACATTACTGTCAAAACAATGCAGTTAATCCCAAGAGAAGACGGACAGATGTCCTTGAAGTTGACTTTATACGGTAGTTTATATTCCCAGCTAACATAGACATTTCAAAGCACTCAAGTATCAGATGAGATTTTGTTGAATCTACATCTTCAATTGATTAAAACATTTCTGTTGTTCTTTAAGTCTGTTGTTCATTAAGACACTGTGCAGGATAGCTGACTCCCGTCTTCACAGACATTTTTAACACCTCCCTGGGGTCATGCCATGTCCCAGCCTGCTTCAAGTCTGCCATCATTGTCCCTGTCCCCAAGAAGCCCCAGATCACTGGACTGAATGACTACAGGTCTGTGGCGCTGACGTCTGTAGTCATGAAGTCATTTGAGCGCCTGGTCTTGCCCCACCTCAAGTCCTTCACCTCCTCCCTGCTGGACCCCCTGCAGTTTTCCTACAGAGCCAACAGGTCTGTAGACCACGCCATCAACCTGGCACTCCACTTCATCTTGCAGCATCTGGACTTCCCGGGAAACTATGCCAGGATCCTGTTTGTGGACTTCAGCTCTCCATTCAACACCATCCTCCCTGCTCTGCTCCAGGGCAAGCTCTCCCAGCTCAACGTGCCTGACTCCACCTGCAGGTGGATCACTGACTTCCTGACGGATCGGAGGCAGTGCGTGCGGCTGGGGAAGAATGTCTCAGACACTCGGACTATCAGCACAGGAGCTCCACAGGGCTGTGTACTTTCTCCTCTGCTCTTCTCCCTGTACACAAACTGCTGCACCTCCAGCCACGACTCCGTAAAACTGATCAAGTTTGCTGACGACACCACCCTCATCGGGCTCATCTCGGACAGGGATGAGTCTGTTTACAGGAGGGAGGTGGATCGGCTGGTGTCCTGGTGCAGCATAATAACCTGGAGTTCAACGCCCAGAAGACAGTGGAGATCATCGTGGACTTAAGGAAAGTCACAGCCCCCCAGCCCCCCTCATCTTGACAGACTCCCACATCAACACCGTGGACTCCTTCCGCTTCCTCGGCACCACCATTACCCAGGACCTCAAGTGGGAGCCCACCATCAGCACCCTCATCAAGAAGGCCCAGCAGAGGATGTACTTCCTGCGGCAGCTGAGGAAAGCCAAGCTGCCAGCGCAGATGATGGTGCAGTTCTACACGGCCATCATTGAGTCCATCCTCACCTCCTCCATCACGTGTGGTACGCTGGACCCACAGCCAGGGACAAACAGAGACTACAGCGCATTGTGCGTTCTGCTGAGAAGGTGATCGGCTGCAGACTGCCATCTTCTGCAGGACCTGTACGTGTCTCCAGGGCTCTGGGACGAGCAGGTCGGATCACAGCTGACCCTTCCCACCCTGGACATGGACTATTTGAACCACTCCCCTCAGGCAGGAGGCTACGGTCCATCCGGACCAGAACCTCTCGCCACAAGAATAGTTTGTTTCCCTCTGCCATTGGACTCATGAACACTTCTTAGCACCTGCCACTTTAACTGCAATTATTCAATCACTCACTGCACTGTCACTTTCTGCACTACAACTGTAAATTTAAGTGTAATTCTCGTGTATATTTCATATATGTTTTTTATTATTGATCAGTGTTTTATGTTGCACCTTAATGCCCAGCGAAGTTCCTATGTTTGTGAATTTTGTTCATTGACAATGGCAATAAACCCCTTCTGATTCTAAAAGCATCGAACATTTTAATACATTTTTGCTCTTCTCGTTCTAGGCATGTGTCAAGAGCTCCATGGTGCTCCACAGTTATGGCATGCTTCTGCCCTGTGGCATCGACAAGTTCCACGGCACTGAATATGTCTGCTGTCCCGCAACTCGATCGGAGGAGGCTGCCGCTCCACCCCAGCCCGCTCAGGAGGAGGACGCAGACGAAGAAATCGAGGATGAGGAGATTGATATGGTTGACCTGGATGAAGAAGAGGTGGTTGAGGAAACGTGAGTGAAAAGAATCTCAAAATTATAGAAATTACTTTGTAAGACAATTTTCTTTTGCTTAAAAAATCATTGTGCTTTCCATATGGCCCATAGTTGAAAGGTATAGCCTAAATAAATGAAAATTGGATTTGTTGGTCCCAGTTATCCATGTGCATAACTCATTTGTGCTTGAAAAAGTTTAGGCATTTAACAAGAACAGATTAATACTATTTCATTTCAACTTGCGGACAGCCTTATTTTGTGTAACAGCTTTCTATATGCAGTATGTGTGAATGGCTGAAAATGGCTATAAGACTTGTCACGTTGTATTGGCGAAGGGCGGATATTAAGGCCATCTGGATGAATTAAAGTCCTGTGACATTGACCTATGGGGAGTGCTCAGCCTTGTTTGATAAATCACACATGCTTTTGGCCAACGCCCCTCCACTCAATCATTCTCTCCTCCGTTTCACAGTGAGGCGCCTGCTGCCGAACTGCCCACACAGAAGGGGGAGTCTGCTCTAGAGGTGGAGGATGAGGAGGAAGAAGAAGAGGAAGAGGAGGATGAGGAGGAGTACCACTACGTCTATGAGGATGAAGATGCAGAGAAAGAAGACTCAGACAAGAAAGACAACAGCCGCATGTCTCAAGATGACAAGGTTCTGGAAGAGGTCAAAGGTTTGTTGAAGTCATGTTTAATGGAGAAGTATCTTGAGCAACATTGACGTAATGGTCACAAAAAAGTTAAATTTTGGAGGGTGACTATATTGAACCAAAAATAGCCATTTCAGTTAGAACCGTAGAAGAACAATTAATAGTTGCTCAGTGGGAATGGTCGTATGCCTATGTTTCACCCGCAAAAGAAGATTAAGGTACTGATGTCTCAATTTAACACAATTTAATGTTTTAACCAATTTGCTTATTGGATAGACTTTGACACCAGATTGTCCTTGTAGTTATTACTTCTCCTTTTAAACAAATTACATTTCTGATATCTTAGTTTTGACCATTGAAAGTTGTTAGTTGTTAGTTAGATTTGAGTGGCGTCCTTAATGGCCGGTTGACTAACTGGCTGTCCCCTGGCAGCCGTGTGCACCTTGGAGGCAGAGACTGGTCCCTGCCGTGCCTCCATGCCTCGCTGGCACTTCGACATGAGTCAGAGGAAGTGTGTGCGCTTCACATACGGGGGCTGCGCCGGCAACCGCAACAATTTCGACTCAGAGGAGTACTGCATGTCCGTGTGCAAGCGCCTCAGTAAGTCTCTCCTCGGACTGGGACCAGCTTTACTAACCCTCTCCAATCTGTACGGTGTCTCCTGTAGACTCCAAATACTAAAAGTCTGGTAGTTGTGCTTCGGCTTTAAATGTAAACATCATATACACCAACAATTTTACATTTAATATATGTGAATCACTTTGTTTTTTTATACGTTTTTGTTTTTTTGAACAAGCCACTATCCAATTTAAAACCAAGCCGCCAAATGACTTGACATTTTAGAATAGTTTTTTTTTTTTTTTATATCACTGGCATGAAATCCAATCTTATTAAATTAATGTGTTGTTTTACCAGAATGTCAGACCGGCAGAATTTCTGTCAAAACATTTTATTGCAGAACTTGGGCAAAACATTTTCACACTAAATTTTATTAATTTGATATCCATGTTCTGAATGACTAAATAAATTGTCATATCAAATCCAGTATTGCATAAAAGGACTTCTCAGACTGTGACAGAACAGATATGTATTTATTCATTCAAAAGCAAAACTGGTTAATTAGATTTGGTTAATGCCCTGCAATTAATTATTATATTTAACCATGTGTGACAACCCTAATCCAAGTTTTTCTTTGAAACATTTGTCATCAATAAGAAATGATACATTATAATAGCAAGTTTTCTGGGCTTAATAATAATAATAATAATAATTATTATTATTATTATTATTATTATTATTATTATTATTATTATTATTATTATTATTATATAGAGTATATTTAGCGCCCTCTGACCATCCCCAATCACTTTCACACGCCATTTTCATTCATATTTTTAAACCATCTTTTATAATGGCAAAGCATTACTAAACTTCTAAGCAAGCACAATCTTTCATGGTAGAAATATTTGTTCATGTGTCTATCTGTATTGTTTTCTGTTGTTCTCTGTTGTACGTCTGTGCCATTTTTGTCTTTTTTTTTTCTTTTTTCTTTTTTTTTAACTCTCCGTCTCTCACAGATCACTGCTGTCATTTGTCATAAGGCTAACCTCAGATAGAAGCTAACATTTTTTGTTTCAAACTGAGTTGCAATTTTAAGCTGAAGGAGCTTTTTATATTCAGATAAAGAGTCCATTGTCTTCATATTGGAGAGGGGGAGTCCTGTGTGAACCCACTGACCAAAATCCTCTGGTCTTACCTAACCTAAGACCTGAGAGACATGAAAGAGAACGATGTAAATTCCACAGTATCTAAAGAGAATGGCAATGAGGGGAGTTGTTTTGTGACAGTCTGCAGTTTCTTTCTCCTCTGCTTATTCCTGTCAACTCTAACCTACTTGTCTGAATCAGTTGGGTGACATTTGCCATTATGATCATTAGCATTTATCTTTATATTGCAGTCCTGCCCCCAACTCCTCAACCCACAGACGATGTAGACATCTACTTTGAAACCCCAGCTGACGACAAGGAGCACAGTCGCTTCCAGAAAGCCAAGGAGCAGCTTGAAATCAGGCACCGCAACCGCATGGAGAGGGTGAGTAAGCAGGTGTTTGGAGGTATAAAGTAGACCCTGCATTTCACCCTGACTCAAATAATAGACATGGACTACAATATGTATCGTAGAAATATTTGTCTATAAACTAAATGTATGTATTGATTTTTTTTAGAAACCATACATATTCATGAGCAGCTGCATATACTGTTCCAAACAGCCTATTCCTTGCAGACAAAACAAATCCCTTGTAAAACAAATGAGCTGTAGTTATTTGTTATTTCTATAATTCAGCTATTGGTCTCATCAAATTTGTGCAAGTCACAAAAAAGTTTGGATCTAGCTCAATGTGCATTTCTACTTAAATGTCAAAAAAGTGCAACAATGCTCATAAAGCATCAATTTGTGATCAGCAAATATTAATAAGGTTGAAGCCCCCAGTCTAGTTCATTTTTCTTTTTTATAAACCTGCCTTTTCCAAATCACCTCTTCACCTTCTGCCTGGCACTCATTTCCAGGTCCGAAAGGAGTGGGAAGAAGCTGATCGCCAGGCTAAAAACTTGCCTAAAGCCGAGAGACAGACATTGATCCAGGTAAGACACAGATCCTTCGCCTGGGACTGCCTCTTTGTCCCTGATTACCACTTACACCCCACAGTCGACTGCTGACTGTGCTATTAAAGAGAGCTTCTCCCTGGCTGCTCTATCTTTATCACTGTGAGGCTAAACCAGGACTTGCTGTGAATGGAGGACCTCTAAATGAGTAACTTTTGATGACGGCGTTACTATGAATGAGCCAATCTTTTATATTATAGTTCAATAGAACATTTAATGTGGGACTAACCCACAGCCTCACTCCAAATGAGCTGTTAAACTGGGCAGTGCCTGAAGGACTAAATTCCAAGATTTATATTGACTTGTTATTCGCAAAATACTGTATATACTGTATTTGAGTAAGATTTGAGAGATGCTGTGATGATTTAAATGGGGCCAGAGCATTATTCCCGATTGCAACACTTGTTGTTTTATCTGTTGTGTCGTTAGAAGAAAAAACAGAACTTTGGTTGGCAACGTATACCATTCTAATCATTAACTTTTATCTGTTAGTCATAACGTCATAGATTGGATTATATTACAGTGCAAATGTACTGATGTATATAAAGGCTGCTGTTTGCTTGTTTTCATTGTTTTCTGTATGTTTTGTATGTGTTGTTCAGCATTTCCAGGCCATGGTAGAGTCTCTGGAGGAGGAGGCAGCTAGTGAGAAGCAGCAGCTGGTGGAGACTCACCTTGCTCGGGTGGAGGCCATGCTTAACGACCGCAGACGTCTGGCCTTAGAGAACTACCTGGCCGCTCTGCAAGCCGACCCACCCAGGGTATATGCCACAAACTGACCCACAGGATAACGGACAGTCTGTCTCTTCTTAATCTGTAGAGTTCTTTTGTTCTTGACCCTTTTCTGCCTGGGAACATAATTGGACTGGCTAATCTCAAATGCTGTAAAATTACCCTTTGCCAAGTTGCTCTTCATGACGAGATGCAAATTCTACTGCCACTGTCAAATTGTTTGTCAAAAACAAATGATATTATGCCATCTCTAATGTCAAATAGACTTTTTGCTGTATTTCCTGTTATTCTTTTATTATTGTAATGCATTTGTTAATAGAACTGCTTCTTATCTATTCAGTAAATTGTCATATGCACTCAAGACAACTGCAATAGTCACAGAGACAAATTAACAAAAGAAATCAACCAGAATAGGTACAGCTAAAATAAATATTATTATTCTTCATCCCCAGCCTCATCGCATTCTCCAGGCCCTGAGACGTTATGTTAGAGCTGAGAACAAGGACCGGCAGCACACCATTCGTCACTACCAACACGTCCTGGCTGTGGATCCAGAGAAGGCTGCTCAGATGAAGTCACAGGTCAGGGATACGTTTTAGATTAATGTCATTATCGAAATCCCCCTAAAAACGGATCTATACAATACTGTACTGAAGTTTTTTCTTCAATTAATCAATCATGTTTAAAATGTATTGACGTGACATGAGTATTGTCTGATTTATTGAAATATTACAAAATGTATTGTAAAATCCCCCTATGGTCTTTTTTTTTACTATAATCATCCAGTTTAAACTCTCACCGCTACAGTGCTCCACATCAATACATTTTCTTGGCTGAAGCTGTGCCGTTTTGCATCCGCCTCAGTACTTCTGAAATATCCTGCTGTGCTCTTCTCCGGTTCTTCATGTTGGAGATGTAATGATCCCCGTGGTCTCGGCCTCGCTGTACTCCGAGTGTAGGAGTTTGGAGCGTGTCTGTCTTTGAGTTTGAGTCCAGGAGAAGCAAGGAGGCCAGACTGGTCACTTACTCTTGAGCTGCAAATTAGCTTTGTACCAGTCTTTTGTTTTAAAGGGCCGTTGGATGTGTTTGAGTCTGTGTCGCTGCTCTTTTACCCCATTTATAGTCGTTGTAATCCCTCATTCATTCAGGAGCGTTCCATCGTACAAAAAGCAATTCTGACATTTTCTACGATACCGCATTTATAGTTACTAAATAATTTCACATAAACCAGCTAATATAATAAGAATGTACTGCTACAGCACCCAGCAAATGACTCTTAGGTTATTATCATTTGTCAGCTCCCAAAGATGTAGTTTAGGTTTACTGTTCAAGCTTGAGTTCAAAATTATGGTAATGATGTGCGCTTGTTCTGCTTTTCTAAAAAGCAGAACAAAAAGTGTCAGACATAGGGCTGCACGATATTTCACAAAATTGCTATTTGCGATACAGCTGTTTTTAATGGTTTTGACAATGAAGAAGTCATTGTTTGAAATAATCATAATTACAATTATAGGCCAAGTAATCCTGATTGAGCAGCCCTACCGTATCCTAAAGATTTTCAGCTTAATTGTCAGGTACGATTCAGATATTGCTTGCTGCATGTCTATAATGAGGCTTATGGTATGTCAACATAGTCTGGACAGTTCTGTGTAAGCTCAATTGGAGAGGCATTGTTGCCATCTGTTGCTGGCCATCGAGCACTACAGGTCTTTAGTGGTAGGACATAAACTGCTCGGCCCTGCCAGGAGCCGGTCTGGCCTGTCTGCAGCAGTGCTTTATGTTGTGCCAACCCCCTCTGGCAGCAGCACTGTGGAAATGTGGTATTGTCCTTTTCTAAACATCATATTGCAGGATAGCGTTTGAACTGTGTCAGTGCAGAGAGAGTGTTACAATTGTGTTCAGTTCTGACACGGCAGTCTGTGGAAGCTGCCAAGTCTTTTCAAAGCTTCAACTATAATTTCAATACTGCAACGTTGTTCATGTTAGTGGAAAAGTTTGAGAAAGTATTACTTATTTTTCAGTGTTGTTTTTTATATGACTTTTAACTTTTTGTACTCATGAGGAATGACTTACGCCTGACTTTCTGATTGCTGATTGTTGATGTATTAACTGAATAATTAACAGCTTTTTAGAATGAGGAAAAAGTGGATTATCTCAAATTGTGACAGAAAAGTTAAATTCTTCTTCTCAGTCTAAGTGTATAGTTCTCCAAAATAAATCCACCCATCTTCTTCCATTTATCCAAATATATAAAAACCCAAATTAAATATCTTGATAGTTCATTTCCATTTGCACATGTCATGTCAATTTAGTTAATTCACAGATTGTTAATTTTATAACAGTATATTCTGTAATCACTGTAATTAAGCATTTCTGGTCAGAAGGTATTCATAGTGAATTAACGTTACAGCAACATTAGAATAACTCTAAATTAATTAGTTACTGAAATCAAACATATGAAACTGTTGCTTTCAGGTGATGACCCACTTGCGTGTGATTGAAGAGAGAATGAACCAAAGCCTGTCTCTGCTCTACAAGGTCCCATATGTGGCAGAGGAAATTCAAGATGAAATTGGTGAGTTTTGTTCTTTCTGCAACACTTTGCAATGCGTTTGTGGGGTTGCCCAAATGACCTTGTTTGAGAATCGAACAGGATATTTGTAGCACAAATCTAGGTATTGTCCTTGACTTTGTTTGCAAACATTACAATTACATTTTTGTTTAACAAAGCATTCCTTATTTACATGTAGCACATTTTACTTTTTTTTTTTTTGCGTTTTTAGTCCAACAAAGGAGCTGTTGCCACACTTGTGGCATAGATTAAAGTGCAGCGTGTGTGTGGTGACAGAACTGGGTCACATCCCAATGCATCCTGTTGGGATATGTGCACATTTCCACACAAAGAAGCTCTCAGGAAAATACTAATTGGTGTTTAGCAAGATTGGGAACAACCCTGTTTTGTTGCCTGTTATCAATGAGAGCAAAAGTAATTGGAGTAAATTATTAAATGCCTCTAATGTTGTCACAGTATCAACATTTCAAACTCAAACAGTGCTCGCCGGTGGTGCAGTGGTTTAAGGTATTGCACATACTGAGGAAAAGGCCTGATACTCTAGTCTATATCGAAATAGATACCACAGTGTTAATTTTAAAAAGAAAACATTTTTCAATTAAATGATTTTTTAATATAATAGTAGTAATTGCAGTTATGATTTATTTATTTTTCAATATAAATACTGCATTTAAATAAGTATCGCGTTTTGTCTATAACTATCTGGGTATTGAATTATTTTTTTTTCAGAGCCCTAAAAGCCTCATGCATTGGGTTGGTAGATATTTTACTACATTGTAGAAACGGACTCTTTCTTTGTGTTGCAGATGAGTTGCTACAGGAGCAGAAGGCAGACATGGATCAGTTCCTTTCTTCGATCTCAGAATCCCAACCAGACATCACAGTATCATCTGAGGAGAGCATGGAGGTCCCTGTGTCAGAGATCATCAAACCTTACCGCCCCATTCAGGTCAACACCCTGGGGTCCCGGCCAGAGCCTGAGGGTGAGCCTGCTACTCATGTGTTTTTTTTTACCTGGAGGGACCAAATTTAAGATGGTGTATGCTTTTGTTTCATCCTTTTCAGTCATGTGGCAGTTGAAAAAAGTGTTGTTGTTTAATTGATTAATTAGGCAATAGTGTCTTAAGGCTTCTTTTTGACAGATTTTAAGACCAATTTACTCTGAGAATTAGCATTCGTTGCGGCTCCTCCCGGCAAAGTAATTTCCAGTTCAGTTTGTCAGGCTTTTCAAGATGCCTCCAAGACCTTATGAAAATTAGTATCAACAATGTCCATAGAATTATGGACTCTCTCCTGCAACTTAAAATTCCAGAAATTAGATTTCTTACTTGGCAACATTGTGACTTCTGGAGAGCTAGTGCACTGATAACACGTAGCCAGATGAGATGAGCATGAGTGCTGGATGCAAAATTACTTGGAAGAGCAGCCATTGGGTCGCCTCAAACGTTATGCACAGAGTGAATTTGCCTCTCCACGAGGTCGGGCAGGCATGGCCCGAGCAGCGATTATTTGTCGTGGCACTCCTCATGTCTTTGTGGTCAATGTAATTCTGTTACGACTATTTGTTATTTCGCAGCTCGCAAAACCTCAAACTGTGTTGTTCCTACTGCCGACTCTTAACATTTTAGAAATGGCACAAACGAAACCAATAGTTTGTGCAGACAGTTTCATTATTCATCGGGGCTACAGTGGCTGTAACAGGATCCTTACCTCCAATGAATATAGCACTCTCCTGGGTCCATTTATAAGCAGGGTTTAATCCACACGTTTCTTCTTTTTGTTTTATTTTCACTCGAAAAAAGACTGCATGGAAAAGCAGCTCACACTCGCCTCGTAACCTCATGCATTTGTTTTCATTGCACAACCCATTTGATCACGTGACACTTGCGCTCTCCTCCGCTTGTCACAAATCTTTTCCTAAATTGGCAAGTGTGTTACGTTGCTGTGCTTCATGCGAGTGTGAGACAAATGATAGTTGGAAAATGTTTTCATGTGTGTGTGGTCTGCTAACTTTGTGTTACGGCTTAAAATCGCAGACGATTTTAACACCCTCTAATATGCAGCCAGTTTAAATCTACACATTTTTTATTTGTCAACGAATTATTTGATCAGGATTATAAAAATATATAGGCCCAATAGCAGAACGAAGAAGGCTTTTAGTGAGTTAGCTTGAGCTTTGGGAGTGACTGGAGAGTTTAATCTGTCTGTTTACGGCATAAAATGATTAGGAGCTCATGCAAAAACAACTATGTATACAGAGAAGCATAGAATCTTCATGAGCTTTTGTCAGTGGCATGGCCCGCACCATTTAATTGATGTCTTCAGTCTATAATAAATAAGGGCTGCTAATTATGGGGGGAAAATATATATTATTATCATCATTGAAATCACAATTAGTCAAACAATTACTTGCTCAGAGAGAATGTGGGGCATCAAGTGTGATTAAATAAAAGTTGGTGACAAATCTCACACTTTTCCATTTAAAGAAGTGCGTACATGCACATTGACTGCTTAAATTAATGTTTATTATCTTAATTGCACAGCCCCACTAAGAATTATTTTATTTTGTC
Source organism: Chaenogobius annularis (assembly GCA_015082035.1). Lineage (NCBI taxonomy): Eukaryota > Metazoa > Chordata > Actinopteri > Gobiiformes > Gobiidae > Chaenogobius > Chaenogobius annularis. The sequence continues at coordinate 863,645 of BJKM01000060.1, forward strand.
GACTGCAGCCCTAAACAATAACGTAATTCCCGTATGACACTTGTTTAGGATTGGTTTGTGCACAGTAATCAATGCCCCAGTCAGAGTGTGACAGAGGGGCCCCAGGTGCGGAAGTTCATCCCAGATTATTTTGAGAGAATGCACAGTTATCATCTTCATCGTTATTCTGTGATAAATGGGTTTTGAAAAAGGTACTTGGTGTGAGTGGGCTTCTAACAATAATTCCACAGAGAACATTTCCTGCACACATCAGCACCCTGCAGGCCACAGTGTAGAACTTTCTAACCCAAATGAAATGGCTTCCTTTTTTTTGGAGTTATCTGTAAAATTAATTCTCCTCCATGCGTGGCTCCTTTTCCTAATCAATTAACACAGCTTGATGATGCTGCCTTTCTCTGCTCACCTACGTTTTCTCTGTTCTCTCCTTCCCCTCTTTTGTTCCTCTTTTTCTGTTGCTCATTTTGAATGCCAAGGAGATCTATCCGATTCCCCACGTGCCTTCAAGAAAGGTTGGTGCCTTTGCTGCATCTTGTTTTTCCCCGGCTCCTCCTGTCTCTTCAGCTCCCACGCCATTTACAGCTCCTGTTTTCTTACTCTCCATTCCCTCCCTCCCCTTCGGCGCAGTTTGACATACTTCACCATCACATTGTATTAGAGACCATTTGCTAGTTTATTTTTTACTTATTTTCTTTTTTGGTGACTCATGAGCTGTGTGGTTGGATTTCAATTTTTAAGATTGAAATTGAAGTTTGTCATTAGTGAAATTGTAAAAGCTGAGTCTCCTTCCAATAAATGACTTGCCGTAGATATCCCAAGTATTCAAGTATCATGTTGCTATTAGATACTCAGTAAATCTTTGATTTAATCCAGCCATAGTGCAAATAGAATACCCAAATATTTTGAACTCTTGCCTTATCACCTTACATCTAACCAAATGTTTTAACAGTCAAATGTTTAATTTTTTATTTACATAAATTATTGTTGATTTCTGCGTTCAGTTTCAACATATGTGTGCTATTGTGTAATGTTACAACTGTTTGTTGTTACTTGTCCAAATTCATTCCATCTGGCCATTATATTAGGGCTGGGTGATGTGACAAATGGTTAAATTATATGTTTTGTTTATGCTGCATAAAATTACATCTTAAATTGTCTTGAAAATAGGAAAGTAATACATTTGTATAAATAAAAAGTATAAATTCAAGTTTCCATTATGAATGTACATTTAGGGCCTGCTCTTGATACAGTAATTACTTCATTCCCATACTGCTGTACTGTGTTGCTGCATGCACACTGCAGAGACATGGCTGATGTCATTGAGGCTGTGAGCACACTGCATTGTTCTTTATTTAATGTAATGCTCTTGAACTCCACAACAGCAGACGGCAATAACTCTAGAGCAGCCTATATTGTTTAGGGGACGTCCATGGCTGCCGTGCACTCGCTCCCCTCAGCTTGTTATTTATTTATGGCAGATCTGGCGGGCTGTGTATTAATAGCTCTTATGCCTTTTTCAGTACCATCAGTCTTATATTGTAGCCTAGTTTTACCTCAAACTAAGTAATGACTTTCGCTCTCAGTTAATCACGTAAATTGATTTTCACCTGGTCCCCATTTTTATAAATGCAATAAATAGTGGGCAAATTTCAGCTCAGTTTTTATGGAAAACCTATGGTCGAGTCGCTGCACAGAGCTGCCTATGTAAGCTGTATCAAATAAAGGCCTTTGTTTTCAGAGATGCCCAGTAGAGATGAGGCGACTGGGTTGTATGCCTCTGTTCCACTGCCCCCCACCATCCCGCTCTGTGGTTATTTGTCTTGCCCTGGTGTTGACTGTGCTGCTTACCTCCTGCAGGCTCAGCGATGGCAGGTTTGGACGGGCTTATTGGTGCCGAGGAGAGGATCATCAACAGCAAGCCCAAAATCAACAGCAATGTGGTAAGACACCCATCGAGCTGTCAGTTTGCTGTTCAAGCATTTGCTTTCCTACATGCTTCATGTATTGGCTTTGTTCAATGGAGTAAAATTGTTCAAATAAATCTTAACTCTGTATTTAAGATCTTCATAATTTAACCCTTTTGCCTCATTGCAATATTGTTATTCAATTTGAATAAAGGTTGCCAAATTGATTCACTTTAATGGCGAGGTTGTCTTATGAATTAAAATATTAAGTTTTCTGTTTTGAAGCATAAGGGTTAAAGTGTAGCCAAATGAATGGGTTCACGCTCTGTAACTGTGACATTTTAATTTTAACATTTATTATTAAAGTACAATTAACCATGTTGTCATAGTTACAGATCTCTACAGCGTGTGTCCTTCCTTGGCAAGACAATAGTTATTCAAATCAACTTTAGGCGCTGTTCTTGCATGCTGCTTTACCTGTCCTGAATCCCTCCCCCCATAGTATGCAAACAGTTGAGTGTTTTTGTTTTGCATGTTGATCAAACATTAACTACATGTTCCTTTGCAAGTTTGTGACTGCATGTTTGTCTTTTGTAATTTTGGAAATGCTTTTTTTATTTTTTTTAGGTTGAACCAATCTGGGGTTTTGTAGCACACAGCAGTGGCAGTGATATGTCTCTAGACAGCTCCGTCGCTAAAGCAGATATTGTTCTGCCTCTGAACACTCACTTCACTTGCAGTGCTTCACGTCATTTAAATTAGAGCTTTAGTGGCTTCAGTCTATTAAAAAGACATCCTAAGGTTCTATGGATGCCTGCAATCCCTTCCCTCTTGTCTTCTAGATTGTACAAGATGGCTCCAAATGTACCATCATACTGACAGTGTTCCTGTTAGCTTAGCTCCTGCACATTGATATGGCTCTGTTCTGCTCCTCACTTATGATGCTCTCAGTTTCACACACACATTGCAGTGGGTGTAACTTGGACTCCCTGTCTGTGTTGACAGGTGATTGATGAGTCTCTGGATGTTAAAGAAGTGCTTTACAGTGCAGAGAGAGTCAGCGTTATGCATGGTGATGAGCTGATGGTGAGTACAGCGGCGCCCTCTGCTGAGCTCTCTGGAGAACTGTACTATTCTACATTGGGAGATAAACAGCAAGGAATGTGATCTAGTGTATCCAATACCCATGCAGCTGAAATCTGCAGTAGCAATACTTTGGCATCGTTACTCCAGTTTTGAAATATTTCTGTACATTTTGCTTATTTCTGCATGAGTGCATGTGAAATGTGATGTTTCTGAATGCAACAGTGAAAGTGGGTGTGAATCCACACAAACTGGGCATTCTCAGTTTTTGTGTGGAAAACAAGTGGGAATATACTCATATGATCAGATTGAATCATATGTGATACATTACTTTGTGAAAATGGGTGCAGTCATTGTGGTTTGGAAAAAGTTCAGTATTACACAAGCCTCCACTAAGACACATATATTGCATGTAATTGTTAAGGCGTGTCTCCTCAGTAGGTTTCTGAAATAATAATGAATCCAACTAATTGTGAAACTGCAATAAACCTATAGGTTTTTACCACTCAAAGTAAAAAAAAAAAAAAAAAAAAGGAACTTTCCTGGCCTACTGTACGAGCCTACCATGTATCGTTCTTTTACAAGTTAGATGGGTTTGTCATTTTGGCGCAGGCATAATCTAAATTGGTCTCCTGTCTTCTTGTCAGGAGCCATACCGGCCTTTGGGAGAAGACTTCAGCTTCGGGAGCAGTGCTCTTATCGGCCTGTTGGTGATCGCTGTAGCTATTGCAACTGTGATTGTAATCAGCCTGGTGCTTTTGAGGAAGCGGCACTATGGCACCATCAGCCACGGCATTGTAGAGGTGAGTCAGCTGCCACAAATTCAAAGGTTTGTTATAATATTGTAATACATAAATGTCTGAACATTTACATTCTTTGTTTTTTAGGTTGACCCTATGCTGACACCAGAAGAGCGCCACCTCAACAAGATGCAGAACCATGGCTATGAAAACCCCACCTACAAATACCTGGAGCAAATGCAGATCTAACACAGGCCACTGGGGCACTGGTGTTCCACCAGAAGAGGAACACATGCGTACTACTGACAAGAACATATGTTGCTAATGTTAAAATATGTTTGCATATAGCCAAACTCCATTTTCTGGTTTTGAAACAATCCGTAAATAATGCTACTACTTCTACTACTGCTACTATTGTATTATAGAGCTTGTTTTGATCATGTATTTTTAAACAGGTAAAAAATGTGATTCTGCAAAAGTTACTGTAATAACCAGGATGTAAATCATTTATTCAGATGTTTTCTCCAAAAGTTGACAAACAAATCAAGAAAAAAACTTGCCTGGAATCACCATCTTTGACTGCAAACCAAATTCCTCCATCAATTGTTAATTATACCGTTTTTGATGGTTTTATTATCAATAGACTGCTTGTATATGAATGGTCTTTGTACCAACTTTACTGAACAGCAAAACATCAAAAAGAGCAGAACTGAAACCATTTTTGTTTGTTTTATGATGACAGAAGAAATATACAGTATAAATATATATAAGAGTAGATGTTTTTAATCCATCTTTTTCCAGGGAAGAGGTTGTGAGTTGGTGAAATAGTTTGAGTGACAATTGCAGGCACGCTTTTGAGTGCAGAAAGTGTGAACAGGCTCCAGCTCGAAATGGGAGACACTGAACCAACTACATGAATGTTATAGTAGCCCAGTTATATTTTGACACCTTCTCTCAGAAGAATGACTACATATGAAGTAATGCATATTGACTAGAATGTGCCTAGAATGTATGATGAAAGGGTAAAAAGAAATTCCCTCTGTCCTGCTGTTTTAAAAAAAAAAAAAAAAAAAGAAGTGTGTCTGACTAATATACTAAAGCAAATTTGTATTGTTGGCTTTGCTGGTTCTAAAGGCCAAAGCTCTGTGATGTTCATTTGTAGCATAATTAGACCACGTTTGTTCTCAGTCAAATGTGTCGTCAAATTTGGGGTTAGTTTGTGAAGGGGTCAGAAAGGAGACTTTGGCTGGCCCTGGATCTGCTGGAGGGCTGTGCAGACACACACAGAGAACAAAGGGGCTTGAAGAGCTGGTTTCTGAATAAAAAGCTAACTTGTAACTGTATTTTTACAGATGGAGAATGATATAAATAATGTCTACTCGATGACCCTCTTAACTCTTAGTATTGTCTTTGTATGCCTGTATAGTTGATGTTGCAATCATGGCTTTTCCGGAGGACTTTCTGTGATGTGCATTGTTCTTATATGAAATTCTATATATTTTTAAGTTGCTTTTTTTTTCTTGTTTTCTATTCGTTTCTCTTCCTGTGACAGTATCTCTGTATGTGACTGTCTCACTATGCACCCAAACAGCTTTGATCTTGTAACTGCCTGCTTGATTGTGGGACGAGAACTAATAAAATATACATATTAGTGATTTTTAAATATTGTCACCAATGGAAACCGATTTATGAATACAAAGGGGATACACATCAATAAACTCACAACTTCCAGTTGTTTGGTTTCTTTCTGATACAAATTTTAATCTTATCAATTTACAGCGTGCGTGTGTGCGTGCGCGTGTGTGTGTGTGTTTGTTTGTTTGTTTGTTTGTTTATAATATATATAAAGGGAGATCATTTATTTATTTATAATATATATAAAGGGAGATCATTTATTTGAGGTTATAAATAAAAATGTTAGACAGTAGTTAATAGCCTAATTATCACAGGTTAATGTTTAGTTTTAGTAGTTATGATAGGTGTTGAATACTATTTCATCATCTGGGTGATAAAACTTAAGTTCAAAATTATGTGTCAGAATTGGCCTTACTTCATGAGGCCCCTGTTACATCTCTGGTGATAATATATTGCCTGGAGTAGCCTTACGGAATCTCTGTATTTTCAATGTAGTGCCATAAGATCTCACGTCTTTGTAAAATATTAGTGTGTATTCTTGGTTGGCCAGGCAAGATAACATGTGAATTTCTCATATGGGGGAAGTAGTTTTGTTTGAAAGTTGTGTCTCATTTTGAATAGTTAACCCTTGGGTGACTCACTGTGAGTCACCTAACATTTCTGCTGCCCCCATACAACCACATGACTGATACTACGGTTGGTATAATTATAATTTCTGGTTAATTAACTATAACCAGTATAACTGCCCTTGAAAAGGTAGCCAATTATTTGTTGGGTTTTTGTTAAAGTCTTACATGCAGGTCTGTGGGCAAACTATAAAACATATAACAATATAAAAAGACTGGCTGTAAAGGCAAAGCCCAAACAGGATTTTACAGGCCATTCTCTTCCTGTATGTTCATCTTAATGTTTTAAATGTCTTTACTTTACATTTCTATGAGTTTCTACTGTAAAAGTGTTGTCACTCTCACTGCGTCAAGTAAACAGGAAGTGTCTTCAGGTGTATGGGGCGGAGCCACGCCCATTGAACCCTCAGGTACCCGGAAAAGTCCGCTTTTCTCCGTGCAGGGCGACATATTGGAAACAGACATACGCTTGAAAACACTTCGATCAAAGTGAAACCATTTCAAGGACCTACAACGCACAGTTTGTGGACTTATTTTGCGTTATTTGCAAGCTTCTTATTCGGACGATTTGGTTCCGGGTTCGTAGTTCCACCGTACGTTTACTGAGAACGTTTTGTGTTTTCAAAGTCAGAGAGGAGGACGCGTCTGAGTTAAACAGGTTTTGCTTTTGATGCTTTGATCTCGGATGGAGTACATGGACAGTGGACTGAGATATACCCCAAAAAAGGTAAGGTAGTTGGTCTTCTACAGTGAGGGGAACCCCCGCTTGCCTTCACGATGAGTGCTGCTCACTTTGATGAATGGATTGGTTTGTTTGCTGGTGTGCTTGGGTGTTGTCTCACCACACTCAAATGTCAAGCTGATGTAGACACGCGTTACCACACTTGAATCAACTATTTGGCTTTATATTAAATCTTGAATGATTTCTTCGACTGCCTCCTTCTAAATTGGGGTCAAGCCAGAAGTCAATGACAACTCCTCCTCAGAAAGGCCAATGGTCACATTACCCTACAAACACAATTTGGTCATAACATATGGGCCTAATATGTATAAAATACAAGCAATTTAGAGAGCAATAACTTTGGTGTAGATTTGAATGAAATTGGATTTAATGCTCTGAATGCATGTTGACAAACAGGTTTATCACAATTGTGGATCATATTACATTTGTGGCTTGTCTAAGAATGTTAATTCTTCTCATTTAAGCAAGTATCAACACTTAATAAAAGCACATCAACAGGACAAAACTGGACTTTTCCTGAATCAAGGGTCTTGAGCTTGATCATAATAAGACCACATAAAGAAAGACTATTATTTAGATTTGAAAATGACACAGGTGTTGTACACATGGCATTACAACATTTTAATCATTGGCTAAATTTGAGAATTTGCTGTTTAACTGTCAGAATACTTGTTTACCTGGTTCATGGTTCATGTCACTGTAATTACTGTATATTAAAATGAAACAAAAACTGGCACAAAGTTCAAAGTATTCTCTGCCAGCATAAATAAACAAATAAAGTGATTTTTTTTTCACTTTTTTTTTTTTATAGCCGAAGAAATTTGTGCCATTATTCACCTTTAAAGGTGGGACTTTCATTTTAAATTACTTTAAACCATGAGATTAATATTGTAGATTTGTGGAGCCAATCACAAACAAATAATCACAAGGTTCAATATTATCTTTCATTTAGTTAATTACAAGTGTTTTGAAAAAACTGTGAGCAAGGTTGCCTCTCCACAGATCTGATCTTTAAATTGGCCTGGTGTTGTCACTGTGACTTGCTTGACGGACCCTCCACCAGAGGTCACACCTTTTAATGCTTGCCCTGGACCTAATTGGTCAGTGGAGCCGGAGGACCAATCCGGCAGTGCCTGAATTCCTGCAGGATCCTCCGCCCTGTTGTGACATGTTGAATTGAGTCATTCCCCTCACTCTTTGGGTTGCCACTTATTCAGAAGTACACCACACTATAAAAAGGTTACAGATGATCGCACAACTAAATGAATACAGAGGTGCAGCAGTTATTATTTTTACAAATTTAGACAGCTTTGGAGGGATAATAATAATGCTTTGGATTTATATTGGGCCCTCCATGACACCCAAAGCGCTTTATATTGCATTAGTCATTCACTCCACACTCTGTGTGGAGCTGCCATTGTAGCCATTGCTGCCCTGGGGCAGTAAGGCTGCCAAACTGCGCCTAGTGTCTTGCCTTAGGACAGACCGGTAGCAAGCACTAGAACCTCTGCAGCTCAACTGAAGTACCTGTTGTACCAGGCGTATCTTCCGAGACAAGACAGATTGGGCTTCTCATGGCCATCCCTGGCCAGTATATTACAATAAATAATAGTTTTATTTTTGGTGTCACTAAATCAAAAATGGTCATTGCATGTGCAGCTTTGGCTGAAGCAGTGTGAAACACGTCAAATCTATTGTGGGGATTTATTTGTGAAGTTATAGTATTTTCATTTATTTACTGTATGTTTCAATTATGAACTGAAAAACTATGCCCAATTTCAGAATAATTTTAATTTAACACATATTTAGCATTGTGATTTTGAAGTGGCGAGAAGTGTGTTTTTTCTGCTCCTCAGTTGGAGAATGGCATGAGCCGGTTTGACAAGATTTTACAGAGTGAAACCTTTGTACATCCCCTCCCCCTCATGACTCAAGCGCTCAAGCTATTATTTTTATCCTCAACATGCTAAACTATATTTAGATTTAGCTTGAAATGACGATTACGTTGTAGTCAGTGGAGTAAATTCTGATATAATAAAACGCGTTGTTAATTTGATGAATGGATCTTTATGTTGCGGATAGAAGCAGGTGGTCAACCCTCCTCCAGAAAAGTTACATGGTGCATCTTTTAAATGTCTTAAAAATGTACACGCACACATCTATTAAAAAATATATATATATATTTTTAAAACAGATGCACACATCAATTAAAAAAACATATTTTACTTTTACAACTGATGAGATTTGTAGTAATAAAAAAAAAAACTGCAGTAAATAATATGTGGTTGTAATGGCAGTAGAGACACTTTTACTCACTACAGATTTTGTGAAGTCTATTCCTCCAATTGTGATTACTTAAATTGTTAAGGTGTCAAATCAAATTAATATCATAATATTTACTAGGAATTCTCCAGTGAAATCGCATTTAATTATTTTCAGGAATCAGAATGGGAGGCCACAGACCAGTTCTTGCCAGCGTACGACAACAAAAAGTTTGAAAAGAAGAAGGGTCCAGGAAAAGTGGGGGCTGTGATCGGTGTTGTCATCTTTGCAGCAGTCGTGGCTCTTATGGCCGGTCTGCTGGTCTGGCACTTCCACTGTAAGTTTACAAAGAGTTGAACAAAAACAACAGTGCGCACCAGCATTGTCCATGTTTTGATCAAGTTTTGACAGGCGGGTGTTTCTTTGTTTGGCCCGGCAGTTCGTAAAGACATCAGAGTCAAGAGAATGTACACAGGCTCCTTGAAAATCACTAATCAGGTTTTTGAAGATGCCTATGAGAACTCCAGCACTCCTGAATTCATTGCCTTGGCCAAGCAGGTCACCACACAGGTAAGAGCATTTTGTATTTAATAAGAACAAAACTAGAGAACTATTTATTGTGAATATAGTACTGACTTAGGTCAAGCATATTTGATCACATTGATAAATATATTTTATCATATTTTGTAAAACTGTTTTGCAACTACTTTTTTTTAGCTTAAAAACGTCTACACCAAAGTGCCACAACTGGCCAAATACTACGTTGGTTCTACAGTTCAGGCATTCAGGTATGTATTTCTTTTTTTCTTTCCTACAACATTTGTGGGAAATAATAGTTGACTTGCCTAAGTTGCTGTGTGTTTTTTAATTCAAAAAAGCATTTACTGACTCTGCTCAAACTACAGTTTTTGTATGTCGGTGTTATCCCTCAGTATTTGTATATAAACTACAAATGTGGCCTTTCTGTGTCTAGTGAAGGCAGCGTGATCGCCTATTATTTGTCTGAATTCAACGTGCCTGCGGGTCAAGAGGCTGCTGTTGACAGTGCAATGACTTCAATCAACCAGCAGGTGGACAAGGAGCGCAGTTCTTATAACAGACCGGGCAATGCTCTAGTGCTTGATGATGTGGTGTCTTCAGGTGCAGTCTTTTGTATTTTGTGTAGTGATTTTACAATTATTTTTTATATATTTTTTTCTCTTTCTTATATTTGCTCCTTCTTTTTTGTACAGCACTTGATGCCCGAATGCTTTCAACATCATTCAAACGTAAGTGCATTCAAAGTGTATTTAAAAACATACATTCTTACCTCTCCACAGATCTGACCTGTAACTTGGCTTGATAGTGTCACCTGCTTATGGCCCGAAGGCTTTATTAGACCGGACAGTTTTTGCGTGAAATGGCGATGAGAGAAGGGAGGGACATGCAGCAAATTGTCATAGGCAAGGTTCCAACTCAATTCGCTGCACCCGCTGCACATGGATCCTGGCACATGTGCTGCCGCATTAACCACTTGCCTACCGGGCAGCCGTTATCGTGGAGAAAGATTACGCACTGCACCTTTTTAATTAACTGATTGTGTCTATTGATATAATTGTAACATCTTAACTGGACTCTCTTTACCAATCAAGATTTTTTCAAATTGCCTACATTGTGTTACAGAATTCCTGAAGTATTCCGAACACACAAGATCAACCTACATTGGCAACATTAAGTCTCCTGGTTTTCCTGACAGCCCGTACCCTCCCAACACATTTATCCAGTGGGAACTGAGAGCTGATCCCGGGTATCAGGTCCAGCTGGACTTTGACACCTTGAACCTGGAGGAAAACTGCAAAAACGACTTTGTTAAAATCTATGATTCTCTCGTGGCTATTGAGAGCAGAGTTCTGGAAGAGTGAGTAAAATGTTAAATTAGCAATACACCCTTTTACTCTGGTGTACACTAACTGCGAGGTGGATGCGGTTCAAGACTTTAAAGTGATTTATAATCAATGTGTCCTTTTACATTGACCTCAGAGAACTTGTATACACATTGTCACAGTGTCACTAAAGTGGGAATAAATAATCTAGAAGTAGTTGAATCTGGAAAGATATAATGCATTGTTATGTTTGTGCGATTGCAATTGGACAAAAATAACACAAAATTATGTTTATAAGCCACAGTGTTTGTCTGGCATTACAAAAGAGATACATTTATGGATTTTAAAAGTTTAGAGTTATCAAATAATTATAATCAGAATCAGAAAAGGTTTATTGCCATTGGCAATGAACAAAATTCACAAACATAAGAACTTGTTTCAGCATAATAAACTTGTTTCGGCATAATAAAGTTTTACTAGTACTCTTATATATTTGCAGTAATTCTATCTAATTATAATATGGTTTGGACAGGTTGTGTGGTTATTACTCTCCAAGTGAACCGATGACTTTCCTCTCCTCTGGTAATGTCATGTTGGTGACAATGGCAACAAATGAAAGAAGAAACTATCCAGGATTTAGAGCACAAGTCTCGCAAGTCAAGCGTGGCAGTAAAGGTAATTCTTTTGTGTTTCTAAAAGTGAAATAGCTTTTGTACTGCAGACAATTATGTTGTCATTTCTAAGTTTGGTGTGATATATTTTACAGGGACAACATGTGGAGGTCAACTCAACGGCAAAAAGGGTTCTTTTACTTCTCCAAATTTCCCCAATTATTATCCACCAGACACATTGTGTCAATGGACAATTACGGTATATGCTTAATCACTAAAAATGTATTTAACCTTTACCAGTTGGTTGTTCTCTTGCCTGAACATTGCGTTTGGTCTCTTTTTAAAATGAAGGTACCTCAAGGAAAGTCTGTGAAGGTAACCTTCAATACGTTTCTTTTGGGAGAGCCTGGAGAGGAAAGTAGCAAGACTTGTCGCAAAGATTATGTGGACATCGATGGGAAAAAGTGAGTAAAATATATATTAATACAAATAAACACCACGCATTCCATTATCGACATGTTTCTTCTGTCACACAGAGTGTGTGGAGAAAAGCCAAAGAGAACAGTAACTCAAACCAGCAAAAACAATAAGATGACTATCACCTTTTACTCTGATAAATCCTATGTGGACCGAGGTTTTGATGCAGAGTATGAGGCTATTGACATGACGGATCGTAAGTTATATTCTATTAGTATGTATTCTATAATAGTATGGCAATAGATTAATATCAAGGCCAACTGTACCCACAGCTTGCCCAAAGGAGTTCCAGTGCAGAAACCTGCGCTGCATCAATTCTAATCTCAAGTGTGATGGATGGAACGACTGTGGCGACATGAGCGACGAGCTTGGTTGCAGTAAGTGCAACTTACTGATTACTTTTTTTCATATTGTTAAAATCTATACAGCTTGACCATACAGTATAGTGATACGCAGATCAGTTTTTTTTTTCCAACCAATGGGTCCCACAATTTTGGCGCTCTCTGACCTGCCCCAGCCCCCGTGCCTGTGCGACGATGCATCGCGTTGTCACAATACGCATTGTACATGTGTCTTGATCCGTCTCGATGCAAAATTGAGAAATGGGCGCAAAAAAAAACACTTTAAAACTGCACCGCAGTCCACTGAACGCGCTATGTATCTGCATGGCATCGCTGCCCTGCATTTCTGCACTAATGTCACACAGACAAACGCGAGCATCAAATGACTCCTCTCATTCATGCTTGTGTCCGCACAACATGCTCGACACAGCTTTGATGACACGCAGAGTCAGAAACTCTTTTCCATGCTTTAAACTTCCTCTGTGTTTGTGAGCAGGGACAAAACTTGACAAAACACAGGTTATTTTAATAAATCCAGGCCTATACCCCATACACCCTCCCCTTTAACATGCCATTGTATTTTTAATGTCCCTTCGTTTACCCATTATTATTACAGCATCTATAAAAACTAACATGACAAAAATTTGCACTTATTTGTTGTTTGTAATTTAATTTCTCTCAGGTTGTAAAGCAACTGACATCAGCTGCAAGAATGGTTTTTGTAAGCCACCATTCTGGAAGTGTGATGGGATTGATGATTGTGGCGATGGCACAGATGAACTTCACTGTGGTAAGTGAACTCTCTGATGCTTCAGACTCTGGTTTTATGAGATAGTAGCAGCCTGTTAGTTATGCATACACGTGAATACTTTTATTACAGGTGGATGCCCATCTGGACACTTCACATGTAATAACAAAAAGTGTATTTCCATGAAGATGCACTGTGATGGCAGAGACGACTGTGGTGACGGCACAGATGAGCTTAAGTGTAACAGAGGTCAGGATTTATAGTTTGAATTGATTTAGTTGGAGCTTGTTTTTTAACCATTCCAAAAAAAATATCTGTAATCATTTTTTGTTGTTAATTGCCATGTCAACAGTGCACATTTTTCATAACTCTGAAACTCTGAATTAGAAATAAAGCAATTTTGTTTGTTTGTTTGTTTGTTTCCGTGTTTGTTTTTCAGGCTCTGGAGTCCCATGCACAGAAACTACTTATAAATGTAAAAATGGCAAGTGTATCTCCAAAGTTAACCCTGAATGTGACGGGGAAGAGGATTGTGAAGATGGCTCTGATGAGGGAAACTGTGGTATGTTATTCGACCACAGGGCAATAACTGGTTGTTCAATGGTTTCGTCCATCATAATTGCTTTTTTAAAAAAAATTCAAACATAGTGTGTTGGTGTATGTACAGATTGCGGTCGGAGTTCATTCAAGACGTCGCGTATTGTGGGAGGTCAGGATACGGAGGAAGGAGAGTTTCCGTGGCAGGTCAGTTTACATGTCAAGAGCTACGGCCATGTGTGCGGAGCGTCCATCATTCATCCCAAATGGCTGGTCACTGCTGCCCATTGTGTGCAAGATGATGCCAAAACAAGGTACCAACTACAAAAATTAACTGTTACTAACATTTAATGTAACACTTGTCTTCCTTTTTTGCCTTTTGAAATAAGACCATACTCTTAATTTGATTAATGTATCCACAGATTTTCTCGGCCTGAGACTTGGGAAGCATACCTTGGCCTCCATACCCAAAGAAAGATTGGCAGCATGGTGGTAAAGAGGACACTTAAAAGGATTATCCCCCACCCGTACTATAATCACTACACCTTTGATAATGATATTGCACTGATGGAGCTACAGAGTCCTGTCGAGTTCTCTGACTACATTAAACCCATCTGTTTGCCTTCTCCACAATACGTCTTCCCCACTGGCAGCTTTGTGTGGATCACTGGATGGGGCGCCACTCGAGAAGGAGGTGAAATAGAAAATAATTGTTTAGTTTAGTTTTGACTGTTCAGTATCCACTGACCACATAATCATGGTGCTGATTTAATTTTCTACAGCCAACGGTTGGGTTCCCATGACAATGTAAATTCACTGACGGATTTAGTTTTCATATTCTTTTTTTAGGATTCGCAGCCTCTGTCTTGCAAAAGGCCAAGGTGAGAACGATCAACGATGATGTGTGTAACAAGCTGATGTCGGGACAGCTAACATCCCGAATGCTGTGCGCTGGAATACTCGAAGGTGGAGTTGATGCTTGTCAGGTATTAATACTCAACATCTGTATATTAATGCCCAGAGGTGGTGTACTTAAGTAGATTTTTCTTTACTTGAGTTTTAAAATTGTTGGCGACTGTTCTTTCTACTCCTTACATTATCAAAATGTCTTGTTACTTTTGCTTCCCATGCATTTTTTTCCTTTTTACGAAGCCAGTGTGTGCTTTTTGCAAAGATTGTCAGATTTGGACAAACCTAATGAGGCGTTTGTGTATTTTGATGATCTGAACATAATTATGTGTGAATTTAAACATGGCTCTCCAGCGCCCACTGCAGCTATAATGGGACAGAAAAATTTGGTTTGTCATAAACAAATTGTGTTAACCCTGCGACGAGTTGGCCACTGTCCAGGGTGTACCCTACCTAAGGCCCAAAGGTACTGGGATAGGCTCTAGTCACCCGCGACAACCGGCAGTAAAATGAATAAACAAATTGAATTTGGTACAAACACTTTTAATATGATTCTGATCAATAACTCCAAACTGAGCTAGCACAAAAATCCTAACTTTTGCAAACATTGTCGGATTTGGATGGATCCAATAGTGCATTTGTGTAATTTGATTATTTGGATTATGTGTGATTTAGACTTCTATATTTAATAGTAGCTCTCCTCTGCCCCCTGCAAAATAATAATTGGACAGAAACATTTATCTCCAATGTGGCAGCTGCGTTTTTTAATCATATGTCAAGTCAGGTTTGATATGCAGCCCTCCCACTGAAGTGTGCCTTTTGCCGGTTGCGAGGGCCTTTAATCACTGCTTGCAGTTTTAACTATTGTTCCTTTTCATTCAGAAATACAGCAATTTCTTGTAACTTTATCTTCAGGACAAAAGGAAAATGTATTTTGTCAGTATATGATTGTTCTAACAGGTTGATCTATTTATTTTTTGTGCCTCAGGGAGACTCTGGTGGTCCTTTGTCCTTTCCAGCCGGTAGTCGAATGTTCTTGGCCGGTGTGGTCAGCTGGGGTGATGGCTGTGCCCGAAGAAACAAACCTGGCATTTACACAACAGTCACAAAGTTTAGAGGTTGGATACAAGAGAATACAGGAGTGTAGAGCACCACGCTGTGGCCACATATTGTCATAGACTTTTAACAGCACACTGATACGGGTTTGCAACAACTGGCCTAATGGCTGGATTCCCTGTCATTGCAGTGGAAAAAGCACTGTCCTCTGAGATTTAGCAAGCTATGGTTTGTGAAATGTAAATATTTGTTTTGTGTGTTCTTTTTAAATGTTTGTTGCTGTTACTGTTTTTTTGTTGTTGTTTTTTTATGGAGCCAGATTTTATTTTCAGTACCACACAAGAAATATTTTTAACTTGCCACAAACAATTTTAATTCTAGTTTTTTAGTTTTAGATATGTATATAACCATGTGAACTGATTAAATAGGCACACCGTAAGTAGTGAAGACTTCACAATTTAAATAATGTTTAATTTCATTGTTGATGGGATGAAAAAAATTTAAAAGCCAATATTTTTAACTACGCCACCAATATGAATGCTAGCACAATAGTTTATATATTTAATTAAATATGTTATTGCATGAATTCAGTACGATCATTCACCAAAATGCCAAGTGTTTCTTGTTAAATCTGTGTGAATATGTTTTATAGTAAAAGTTTTTAAATAAAATATTTAAAAATCAAAATGTATTTGCTTCATACCCCTTTCATACATTATTATTATTATAGAATAGATCCATGTCTGTTAACTTAACTTTTTCTCGCATGGAACTATTTTCGCATGGAACTATTATACTTCCATGCAACAGAGCCATGCCTTCTCTAGACATTATTTAGACACGGACCGGAAGTGGTCCGCCTATGTTTTTGTTCCGCTCTAAAGTTCCACTGTGTTTGTGTCGGTGTGTCAGACGTTGGCTCTGTTGTGTCTTTAACCTATAGAGTATTAAATGTGAAACAATGCTTTTAGAAGAATCCTGAACGCACTAACCTACTCTGCAATATTATGAAACTATACATTGTCGACTATCACATTGGATCGATGCAATACTACGCCCTATAGCCAATGGATTCTTCAGGGCGAAGGAGAGAGAGTCGCAGCTGGGACTGGGACAACCCGCGGTGTCGAGCCGAGTTGGACGAGATCTTCTTCAGACAACATGACTACATCCAGAGTGGGACTCAGGAGCATAGGGACTTTTGGACTTTCTTTGAGCGTTTCCAGAGATTCCAAACAAAGAGGGAGATGTTGGGACATTGCAGCGCAGAAAATGAGATAGTCAAGAAAAGCAAACAAAGTGGAAACGGGGAAGTGGACTTGGGGCTTCCTACTGACTACGATGCTCGGTATAAAATCAATGTGTCTGTGTGCACAAAAGACATCGAGGAGCGCCTTGGTAAGCAACATAAAGGTCGGTCTTCGGGACCGGGACGTCAAGAGATTGCTGAGTGCCGCCTTTCTTATCTGCATTTTTTGGACTTCACTCAGAAGCAGAGCTTTTGCAAACTTTCCAAACTGCGGCGGGAGCAGAAGAACTTGCCGATTTTCCAGTACAAGGACCGCATAATAGAGCTAGTGAGACGCCACCCTGTGGTTGTGGTAGCGGGCGACACAGGCTGTGGAAAATCCACTCAGGTCCCTCAGTATCTTCTCTCAGCAGGCTTCACACAGATCGCCTGCACTCAGCCACGAAGAATAGCATGTATATCTCTGGCCAAGAGGGTCAGCTTTGAAAGTCTAAACCAGTATGGCTCAAAGGTCTGTCTCAAAAACTGCAACTTTCATAATTTTTTATTCTAGACAGACTAATAATCTACTCTTGTTTACAGGTGGGCTACCAAATACGTTTTGAGACAACTAGGACCAAAGCTACTAAACTGATTTTCCTGACTGAGGGGCTGCTGTTGCGTCAGATTCAACACGATGGAGAGCTGTCCCAGTACCAGGTCTTGATCGTAGACGAGGTCCACGAAAGGCATCTCCACTGCGACTTTCTCCTTGGAGTTCTGCGTTCTCTTTTAGAAAATCGTTCAGACTTACGCCTCATCCTTATGTCAGCCACCATCAATATCAAACTCTTCTCAAATTATTTCAACAGTGCCCCAGTGCTACAGGTGCCAGGGAGGTTGTTCCCCATACAGGTAGAGCTTTCATTTTATATACAAAATATAATCACAAATTCTGCATGTCTTTTGATGAGCCAAACTATTGTAATTTCCAAAATGGATTAAAGTCTTCTTAAAGGGTGTCTGGAGTTCTACTAGTTTATCCATCCATCCATCCATCCATCTTCTTCCGCTTTATCCGGGGCCGGGTCGCGGGGGCAGCAGTCTAAGCAGGGACTCCCAGACTTCCTTTTCCCCAGACACTTCCTCCAACTCCTCCGGGGGGATCCCGAGGCGTTCCCAGGCCAGCCGAGAGACATAGTCCCTCCAGCGTGTCCTGGGTCTTCCCCGGGGCCTCCTCCGGTGGGACATGCCCGAACAACCTCCCTAGGGAGGCGTCCAGGAGGCATCCGGAACAGATGCCCGAGCCACCTCAGCTGGCTCCTCTCAACGTGGAGGAGCAGCGGCTCTACTCCGAGCTCCTCCCGTGTGACTGAGCTCCTCACCCTATCTCTAAGGGAGCGCCCAGCCACCCTGCGGAGGAAACTCATTTCGACCGCTTGTATCCGCGATCTTGTCCTTTCGGTCACTACCCAAAGCTCATGACCATAGGTGAGGGTAGGAACGTAGATTGACCGGTAAATCGAGAGCTTTGTCTTTCGACTCAGCTCCTTCTTTACCACAACGTCCGATGCAGCGACCGCATCACTGCAGACGCTGCACCGATCCGCCTGTCAATCTCACGCTCCATCCTTCCCTCACTCGTGAACAAGATCCCGAGATACTTAAACTCCTCCACTTGGGGCAAGGACTCCCCACCCACCTGGAGAGGGCAAGCCACCTTTTTCCGGTCGAGAACCATGGCCTCAGATTTGGAGGTGCTGATTCTCATCCCAGCTGCTTCACACTCGGCTGCAAACCGTCCCAGTGCATGTTGCAGGTCCAGGTTTGATGGAGCCATCAGGACAACATCATCTGCAAACAGCAGAGATGAGATCCTGTGCTCTCCAAACCGGACCCCTCCGCCCCCTGACTGCGCCTAGAAATTCTGTCCATAAAAACAATGAACAGAACCGGTGACAAAGGGCAGCCCTGCGCGAGTCCAACACGCACTGGGAACAGGTCTGACTTACTGCCGGCAATGCGAACCACAGCTCCTGCTCCGGTCATACAGGGACCGGACAGCCCTGAGCAAAGGGCCCCAGGACCCCGTACTCCCGCAGCACCCCCCAAAGGGCACCCCGTGGGACACGGTCGAAAGCCTTCTCCAGATCCCAAAAGCACATGTGGACTGGTTGGGCAAACTCCCATGAACCCTCGAGCACCGATGGAGAGTATAGAGCTGGTCCAGTGTTCCACGACCAGGACGAAAACCACTCTGCTCCTCCTGAATCCGAGGTTCGACTATCGGTCGGATTCTCCTTTCCAGTACCCTGGAATAGACCTTACCAGGGAGGCTGAGGAGTGTGATCCCTCTATAGTTGGAGCACACCCTCCGGTCCCCCTTCTTGAACAGAGGGACCACCACCCCGGTCTGCCAGTCCAGAGGCACCGACCCCGACCGCCACGCGATGTTGCAGAGGCGTGTCAACCAAGACAGTCCTGCAACATCCAGAGACTTTAGGTACTCGGGGCGTATCTCATCCACCCCCGGAGCTCTGCCACGAGGAGTTTGCCAACAACCTCAGTGACTTCGGCTTGGGTGATGGATGAGTCAGCCTCCGAGTCCTCCGTCTCTACTTCCTCTTCGGAAGACGTGGCAGTGGGATTTAGGAGGTCCTCAAAGTACTCCTTCCACCGCCCGACGACGTCCCCAGTCGAGGTCAGCAGGTCCTCACCCGCACCATAAATGGTGTTGGTGGAACATGCTTCCCCCTCCTGAGGCGCCGGACGGTTTGCCAGAATCTCTTTGGGGCCGACCGATAGTCCTCCTCCAGGGCCTCCCCGAACTCCTCCAGACCCGGGTTTTTGCCTCTGCGACAGCACGAGCTGCGGCACGCCTGGCCCGCCGATACCCCTCAACGGCCTCAGGAGTCCACAAGCCAAAGAGGCCTGATAGGCCTCCTTCCTTCCAACCTGACGGCATCCCTTACTTCCGGTGTCCACCACCGGGTTCGGGGGTTGCCGCCAAGCGACAGGCACCTGAGACCTTGCGACCACAGCTTCCGAGCAGCCGCATTGACAATTGGAGGTCGAGAACATGGTCCACTCGGACTCAATGTCCCCAGCCTCCCCCGGGATTTTGGGAGAAGCTCTCCCGGAGGTGTGAATTGAAGACCCTGCTGACAGCGGGCTCCGCAAGACGTTCCCAACAGACCCTCACTATACGCTTGGGCCTGCCAAGTCTGTCCGGCTTCCTCCACCGCCAGCGGATCCAACTCACCACCAGGTGGTGATCGGTTGACAGCTCCGCCCCTCTCTTTACCCGAGTGTCCAAGACACGCGGCCGGAGGTCAGATGACACGACAACAAAGTCGATCATTGACCTCCGGCCTAGGGTGTCCTGGTGCCACGTGCACTGGTGGACACCCTTGTGCTTGAACATGGTGTTCGTTATGGACAGTCCGTGACTAGCACAAGAAGTCCAATAACTGAACACCACACGGGTTCAGATCGGGGGGGCCGTTCTTCCCAATCACCCCTCTCCAGGTGTCACTGTCGTTGCCCACGTGGGCGTTGAAGTCCCCAGTAGAACAACGGAGTCCCCGGTCGGTGCACTGTCCAGACCCCTCCCAGGGACCCAAGAAGGCCGGGTACTCAGCACCGTTGTTCGGCCCGTAGGCCGACACCACAGTGAGAGACCTGTCCCCAACCCGAAGGCGTAGGGACGCGACCCTCTCGTTCACTGGGGTAAACTCCAACACATGGCGGCTGAGCTGTGGGGCAATAAGCAAGCCCACACCAGCCCGCCGCCTCTCCCCGCAGGCAACACCAGAGAAGTGGAGCGTCCAGCCCCTCTCAAGAGGATGGGTTCCAGTGCCCAAACTGTGCGTGGAGGTGAGGCCGACTATATCTAGTCGGAACCGTTCAACCTCCCGCACAAGCTCAGGCTCTTTCCCCCCAGTGAGGTGACGTTCCATGTCCCCAGAGTTAGTCTCTGCGTCCGGGGATCCGGTCGTCGAGGCCCAGATCCCTCTGCACCAGCCCCTTACGGATCCTCCTGCAGGTGGTGGGTCCACGGGAGGACGGCCCCACGTCACTCGTTTGGGTTGCACCCGGCCGGGCTACTAGTTTATTTATGCTTTAAAACAGATATTAACAGATAACATGGCAAACTATTTTACCATATCAAAAGGCAAATAATTAAAAAGATATATATATCTTCTTTTTTTAAATCTCCTTTTCAGGTGACTTACAGACCTATTCCACCAGAAGAACAGGCGTCCCGTTCTGAGAAACTTGACCCTCGGCCATACCTCCGCATTCTCCAGGGCATTGACCAGCGATATCCCCCAGAAGAACGCGGAGACCTCCTAATTTTTCTAAGTGGTGTGACTGAAATTTCCACAATCCAAGAGGCCTGTCAGATATATGCTACACACACACAGCGATGGATCATTTTACCTCTTCACAGCACTCTGTCTCTGGCCCAGCAGGATAAGGTACTTCCTTCTTGGACATTTATACTTCCTGGCTTCATACTGCACTTGAAGGGACTGAATCATTTTCTGTTGTTTCAGGTGTTTGACATTGCTCCTCCTGGGGTCAGAAAGTGTATAATTTCTACAAATATAGCTGAGACATCAGTTACAATTGATGGAGTGCGTTTTGTTGTTGACTCCGGTAACGCAAGATTGTTATTATTGTTTAAAGCCAAAATAAGTCTTTATAAATGTCAATTAACAACGCCAAGTATATCAATAAATGTGTTCTTGTTCTAGGAAAAGTGAAAGAAATGAGTTATGATCCTAAAGCCAAAATGCAGCGTTTGCAGGAATTTTGGATCAGTAGAGCCAGCTCTGAACAGAGAAAAGGTCGAGCTGGTCGTACAGGCCCTGGAGTGTGTTATCGCCTATATGCTGAATCTGATTATGATGCTTTCGCTCCGTATCCTGTGCCAGAAATTCACAGAGTGGCCTTGGATTCCTTAGTTCTTCAAGTAAGTGACCGAAGATGTACTATCACAATCTGTATCTGTACTGCCTATTTTAATTTTTCACCACAGATGAAAAGCATGGGTCTTGGCGATCCGCTTAGTTTTGTCTTCATTGATCCTCCACCTGCAGCAAGCATCCAGACTGCAGTGACCTACCTCAAAGACCAGGGTGCTCTGGACAGTCGAGGTGAACTAACCACTATTGGGACATTACTGGCACAACTACCAGTAGACGTGGTCATAGGTGAGCTTTCCTACATGTGATTACGGTAAATCAGTTTGGCTGTTATGGAGATAATCTGCTACACACACGTGTATTTTCAGGGAAGATGTTGGTTTTGGGCTCTGTGTTTAACCTTGTGGAGCCTGTGTTGACCATAGCTGCAGCTCTCAGTGTTCAGTCGCCTTTTCTGCGCAGTTCCCAACAAAACCCAGACTGTGCCACTGCTCGCCAGCCTCTGCACAGCAATCAGGGAGACCCCCTTACTTTGCTCAATACCTTCAATGCCTGGGTGGAGGTAAAATTATTATTGTGCCATAAAACAATGATGATTGTGCCATAAAACATAAAACTTTTTTGTCAAGGTGAAGGGAGAGCGAGGCGGAGGGTCGAGGAAGTGGTGTCGTAGAAGAGGTCTGGAGGAGCAGCGGCTTTATGAGATGGTCAATTTACGCAGGCAATTCAAGGCATGTCACTGTTTTTACATTACTATTTATTTATATGAACACAAAACATGGAACTTGACACAGAGTAAACAATATAAGCATCCAGAACAAAACAAAAAGTAATAACATAAAATTACCACATGCTCTGTCCTACAAATGTGTCCTTACACATTACATTTTTGTAATTTTTTAATATAAATGTATATATTTCATTGACTTACTCAATAGGAATTGTTGAAAAGCAATAGTTTGCTGGAAACTGAAGACGGTGCCTCCTCTAGTGGCCATCGTGGACAACGCATGGAGCGGTTATCAGAGAGAAGGAAGTTGCATCAGCTGAAGAGAGATCACGACCAGCAAGAAAGTAACAAACGTAAAGTCCTGCGACTGGAGGAAGGCCATGAGGATTCCTCAGGATCAGACACTGAGGACAGAGGATCAAGAAAGAAGGACAAAGAGAGAGCAGGCCATAATTTGGACATACAGGTAAAATTGCTGTAAATCTACAGCCTACACATGCAAAAGATGGTTTGATTTGGTCATTTGGAAAAAATAAATTTACTCAAAAAATAATTTGCATGGCTTGAACAATTTAGTCTTTCACATACTAATTGTTAACATGTATAAAAATGTGTGTAATAACCCTTAATGTTTTGCTGCATATCATCAGGAAGTGAAGTTCAAGTTGCGTCACAATGTGTCTGAGCTGCAGGATGCAGTGAGCGCCTGTCAGGACCTGTCCTCCAGAAAACAGGCGCTTCTAAAATTGCTGGTTTGCCGAGGCCTTTATCCACAACTGGCTTTACCAGATGAACACAACACCGCCCGGAAGGACTCTGACCAGGTCAGGCATCAAAAAATCAATTTAAAGATGTAACTATTCATATTTTGCATTTTGTAATAACCTTAATGTTCCATCATCATTTCAGGTGTTTCACACAAAGAATAAGCAGGGAGTGGTGATCCATCCCACAAGTGTTTTTGCCAGTGATCCAGAGGTTTTGCATGTTCCAGAAGATGACGGTAGAGAGGGTAAACGGGAAACATATGATATGATTCAGTCAAAGATAAAGAAATATTAGCGTTATTAATATTTTATTTTTTTGCTTGTTTTTCATGCAAGCAGGGCCTACTAAGAAGGGTAGCAGCAAACATCAGCTTCTTGCCTATGTCACTCTGCTGGAGACTAACAAACCCTATTTGACAAACTGTGTTCGTGTTCCAGCACTGCAGGTACTCCATCCACATAAATGTGAAGCCATATTGTCTTATGAAATTACTTTTCATACATTTATTTGTAGATCCAAAATGTCTAAAAGCTAGAGTGTTTTAAAGAAAAATGTCGGTGTAATTCCTCAGTCGTCCAGGGGGGTTCCATTGTTGAAAAACATTCAGTAGTATTCATCTGGACTCTGTTTTAGAAAAACTAAACGTTTCTACTCTCATCCAAGAGTCATTCTCAATCTGTGAATCGAGTCTGGGAACTCAGGTTGTGGATTTGAGTTCCCGAACTAGAGCCATGTTTTTTTCCCCAAAATTCTTAGAAACATGTTGGTGTAATCCCTCATTCATATAGAGTGTTCCATTGTAGAAAAAGATTTAGAAGTAGTCATCTGAACGGAGGGGAAAACTGAGTTTCCAGACTCGATTCACAAATTGAGAATGACTCTTGGATGAGAGTCGAAACATTTTGTTTTTCTAAAACAGAGCCCAGATGACTACTGCTGAATCTTTTTCTATAATTAAACAAAAGTAATATTAAAATACAGTAACTCCTATTAATCTTCTGTCTATTTGTGTTGTCCCATCAGATTTTGCTGCTCGTGGCAAACACAGTGGATAGTAATGCTGACTGCAGTCGTCTTGTAGTGGACGGCTGGCTGGAGCTTGAGTTCAAATTGCCAGAGGAAGCTCTAAAGGTCCTGTCCACAGCTCTTTCCCTCAGAGTAGAGTGGGAGCGCCTCCTTCTCCAGCAGCTGGGCCAGGGATCAGCGGTGGATTCATCAACCGGGGGAGTGTCCCGAAAAGACTTGGAGAAATTAAGTGATGGCCTGGTTCGCTTTCTGCTTTACACCGAGGTGCACTATTTGCTTTAATCTGTTTTAATTTAGCACAATACTTTTCTAAGAAGAACATTTTCTAATTTACTTCTTGGCTTCCGCAGGTCAGCTATAGCATCCGAAGACTGACAGCTTTACAAACACAGAACCTGTATATAGGCCCACAGTCTGAGGAAACAACATTTTCGGGTGTAAACCCTCTTTTTCCAGGAGTTGAGGCCAAACCAGATCCTGTTAAAGGAGGCCTTTGTGTCACCAGCTTTTTCAACTACAACTGTCTATCTGTAAGTCACTGTGTTAAAATAAGATATTAAAATAATGCATGTGATATTACCAATATATTTCCACATAGGGTATTTATAGTAAAGGGCAAATAATATGTCGACAAATGTCTTGAATTTTTGAATTGTCATTGATACATAACATAATGCATGGACCTATCCCGGGTACTAAAATACAAAATGTATGTTTGTGTCTTGTAGGACTCCAGAGATCTGTACAGTGAATGTCTGCGCGCTTTCTGGACCTGTCCAAACTGTGACCTATACATGCCTCTCACTCCACTGGAGCGCATGCAGCACGAGGCCACCTGCAGGCCACCCGAAGAACAGCCGCAGTCGGAGGAAGGTCAGTTTTTTTGTTACTTGAGCTCTCCCTTGACCTCATCATACTGGAGTGGAGTCATTACTAATCTGATGTATTTGTGTTCCAGAATCTGTAAGTTCTAAAACAAACTCATCCATGTCCAGTTTGACAAGAGTTTACCACTGTGACATCTGTGACAAAGATCTGGCTCTCACGTCAACTGAGATCCTTAAGCACAAGCGGCAGCACATGTATTCTGCCAAATAACCAATGTCAATTACAGCTTGTTATTAATGAAGCTATACATTTTTTTAGATTTGAAAGGTTGAATAAAATGTGTATACCTGTCATTGTTTGTGTGAAGAGATGAGAAGACAATTATTTAAAATATAGAGTGAGGGTTTAATAATGATACAAACCCACGATATGTAACACCTCAAAGCAGCACATTGGCACAAAGTCAGAAGTAAGACAGCACGGAAGATAAAAACCTGTCTCAAAAAATAATCAGAATAAATATCTCAATAAATAAATAAACAGGTAATATTTCAAGAATTACTTTGAAACATAAATAAATACATACAATTAAAAATATGCACATTGGCAAAAACCCAAAATGTAAAGAGTACTTAATACAGAGTTACTTAGAAATGATAAGTTATTGATTAATCAAATCAAAAGGCACATTTATTAAGATGTAAGAATGGGGCCTGCAGGTGTGATTGCATGACTGTCAGTGCTGCCCTCTCCTCTAACACTAAATATGAACCAGAAGTAGCAAACGGTGTGCAATGGCTTTACTAGTTGTGTCTGCACCATTGAGTGAACATGTGCGTCAGTGTGCAGGATTCGCACTGCAGAATTGTGGGGAGTGGGTGTGTGTGGGTGAGACGGGTAATTCAAGATGAGAAAATGGCAGTCTCGTGACCAGCTAGGTTTGTGTTCCCCGCCATTTTGAGATATCTTCTTCACTGTTGGCAGAAGGGCCTGGACTTAACCATGTCAGAGATCATGACTGCCTGCTGCCTGTTCACTCACATTAAGTCACTTTGGATAACAGTTCTTGGCTAAACCTAAATGTAAGTTTGATGAAGCTTCTGAAAGGTTCATTCTGCCATAAACCGGGAAGTCCAGGCACCACATTATGTCCACACAACACTGTAATAGCCATTACATACTCTAAAAGGATATGCCTCACATATTTTAGTACAGATTGGATTTTACACTGATTTTCTGCAAACAGCCTGTGCGTTCTTTTTTATTTTTGTATTTTGTTATTAAATGATTGTTACATGTATAATATCCAGGATTTTTTAAATGTATGTATTTCACAATAACTATAACTCTCTTAAAAACATATTTAAACCAATATACATAGAGCTAGAACAGAACAATCATATAGCTTCAAAGGTCAGTATACAACATAAAATGGCTTGTTTACATACAAGGAATCCTGAATATTATACTATTAAGCACTGTTCAAGCAATTGTTTGCTTTTTCATAAAAGGTGCACTGTGTAGGATTTAGTACCGCCAAATGAGAATTTGTTTTTTCAAATTTGATTTAAAGACAACTATACTGATAAACGATGGAAAGAAAGGAAGCGCATTCTTGAATAAAAACATGGTCTGAATCAAATCCTATACACTGCACCTTTATACATTCCAATAAAGCAGAGTACATAAAAGTACAACAGCTTTATCTCAATAATCCAAGCTGATAAAAGTCTTTCTTACACAGTGTTTTGTAGTGACTTGGGTATGTCAAACCAGAATTTAGAAAAAATTTGGATGTTGTTGCACCACTTTGCAGGTCTGCATGAGGGCAAAATAGCAGCGTTTCCATTTATATTTAAAGCAACATTCAACAAACATCCTCAACTGTTCCCTAACAAAGAACTTTATTACCCTTTTTTTTTTTTCAAGCTTCGCAATTGCGCCGCTATTGTCATTTCTGTTTTATTATTCAACATAATATATTTGAGCAATAACTCCTTATTTAACATAGATTCTTTTATTGGTCATTGCACTTATTTTTTGGTAGTGTCTACCTTAAAGGCCAAGACACATCTCCAAATTTGTCACCACAGGGTCCTGCGTCTTTGGGACATAATGGTTGTATACATTAGGTAGAATAAACTCAATCAGAGGCCTCAGTTGTAAGCACCTTGACTGATTCAACAAGTATGGTGGTAAGATGTAATGACTTAAATGTGTAATATTTTACAAATACATAGATAAATAATAAATAATCAATGTGAGTTTAATGATTGAAAAAAAAATTGGATTTTATGATTACAAAAATCTCCATTTTATGGTTATCAAGGACCACAATGAATAGCATTTTTTACTTTTAGTCTTAGTGGTTGTCATTGCAACTTCCCTTAATATCGCTCAATCACATCTGAAAAGTGTTTGTTTGTGGTAATCTACTACTCAATCAAAAGACAACAATGAAGGGGCCTCTCCGCACTTTGACTTCTTTACCTGGGGATCTGAGGTAAAATCAGAGGTAAAGGGTGATATCTGCTTATCTGATGGATAAACAGGCTAGCACAAAACATTTTTGATTACTTCTCCACCATGTTTTGAATGTGGGTGGCACTGGGGGGGTTCTGTCAATATGTTTAACATTTATTAAAATATACCAATTAAAATTATAACAATTATATATATAAACATCTCTGGTTTTTGTGTTTTTCTCTCTAAATAAAAAGAAACAAAACATTTGAAACAGTGTACACATCATCATCTCTTACGGGTGTCTGAAGATTGCCAACTCTCTGCAAATCCACTATGAAGGCTTAAGATGACACCCACAGATCCTTGTGAGCGCAGTGCACCTTCAGCAGGCAGGGGCCAGGAGGTAGGCCCCAGGTTGCACAGACAAAGAGCAGGAATGCTGTGGAAGGCCATAGGGCTTTGGAGGGCCTCCATTTAGAGGTCTGGATCTGCTGAGAACACTATAAGCCACTTGCTCCATGTGGTGTGTGCCTATACGTGCTCTCTAATCTCAACATCCAAACCACATTTGGTCCAGGGAACCCCTCCCACCCCTGTGCCTGGTCTCATCGCACCGCTTTGTGCTTTCCTCCACAGCAGCCACACCTCTCTCCACAGCGCAGGCAGGCGCGCAAAGGCAGGTAGCAGCACATGCAGGGCACAAAGACTGACAGGGCAAGGAGGGCCAGCCAGCGCGCACAGCACAGAGGGTGCGGATGGCCCCCCAGTGAGTCATCACACGAACACGGCTCCCAAAACTCTCCCTCAGAGTCCGACATGCAGTGGTAGAGCAAACTCTCTGCGCACCACACACATGTCCACTGGCGCAGGCAGTGCAGGGCCGGGTCAGGGGCGTCTCTACAACGCCCCCTGCCGTTCTCCGAGGCGCTGAACACAGAACGGCAGTACACACAGCGGGATGAGCACGACGATGAGGCCTGGGGACAGGGGCTGTCATCATCTGGGGAAATCACCCCTGGGTCACCACTACTGCTAGCCCCTCCCCCTCTCTTACGAGTCCGTGATCTAGGTGTAGCCAATGAGGTGTGTATGCAGCAAGGAGAGGGAGACCCTTTTCCTGTGTCCTGGGGTGAGCCGCCACCCGAGGACATCCCGGAGACGGCGTTGGACATGGACATACAAGTTGGGGAGGATGAGGACAGACGTTGAGACGCTTTACTGTCCAAACTAACTGTCACGTCACAGCCTGTTGACCCTACTCCTGCCAGCTCCTTCTCGAATCGCACCACACACAGCTCAGACTTGTCCTGCAAACTAACTCCACTGCCCACAACTACACCTCCTGTCAGGCCCCCCACCATAGTCCTGGTAGCACCGGCTCGGCGGTAGTCCTCATAGCCCCTGGAGCCCCACAAGTCTTTGCAGGGGTCCACGCTGCGCAGATCTCCCTCCTCCAGTAACGAAATGGTGGGAGAAAGTGGGGACAGAGGAGAAGATGTAGGAGGACCAGGCGTTGGAGGAGCAGGTGGAGGAGGCGGAGGAGCAGGGGGATTCAAAACAGCTGACATTTGTGAAAGCTGGTGCTGTCCTGGTCGGGTGTGGATCTGAGGAAAGAGAATAAGATTACTGAATGAGCCAAGAACAATGTGTACACTGGATGTACACACAACGTTATCTCTTAAAGGGTGCCTGAAATAGATGGGTGGGTGACTTAATGTTCTCTACAATTGGCTTGCATACTAACTTGGATAATTCTACAACACGAAATACCACAAGACAATGTTTATTATTGTCATGGCATGAGTATTTACCTGAGCAGGCGTTTGAGTGGTGACAGCATGACTGGAACCAAAGCCAAATTCTTCTGTTCGTACAAAACAGGTTGAGGACGATTCACTGGTGACGATGGTGATGGGTTTGGGAAGCATTTCCTTCCTACTGTTCGATGATGACTCACTTCCTGTATGGGACTAATAAGTCAAAAAGTCATTCCACAAGCGACAGACTCCAAAATAAAATATTAGCACACCAAGACAAACCAAACTGCTTGGACACTTACAGCTTGTCCATCATCTTCAGTGTCAGCCTCTTCAGGGGTTGAGGATGAGGGGGAGTCTGAGCCTTTTCAAAAGCAAATAAACTGGATTTAAGAACTGAATGATCATTTGTGTGCATGATAGAAATTGTTGGAGTGAAATTTACAAAATATGTGTTAATACCTCGGTCAAGTTTGTCTATGACAGCCTGCAGCCCTTTTTCGAAGGAGATGGCATCCGCAGGGCTCTGGAAAGTTAGGCCAAACTTGCGATCTTCGACTCTCCAGTGATGGAAGATGGGGTTGACCTTGTTGTACACCAATCCTCTTTGTACTGCACACTCCAACACCGGCTAAAGACAAAGCCAATCCAAACCAAACCACAGACTTAACATAAAGAAGACCATGTGTGAGGACACCATACACACATACACACAACAATAACCATGCCACAGAACTCCCTAAGACCACACAGCCATGACTCACTGCTCGATCTCGCAGCCGTTCTCCTCGTATAATGTACTCTCGCCGTCCTCGGCCTTCATGACTCCGCCCCTTACATATGACCACATGACTAAGGCCGCCACCTCCCAGGGGCACCCAACCGCCACTGGAGTCATCACGTGTCATCACCACTGCACGAACACGCACACTGGGAAGTCAAAGATGGAAAGAAAGAATAGCCAGGTTAAATCGACATGAAATAACATAATTGTCTAAATAATATAAATGAGTAAGGCTAGGTAAAACTACAAAATTACACAAAAAGATGTAACACTGTAACTAGCACATACTGTCAAACTTTAGATATAAATGTCAACAGGTGTTTAACTGTGATTGATTTTCTGATTTTTTTTGGCAAGCCTCAAATGCATACAGTAGGCCAATGATCTACGAGATAAAAATGTATTCCAAATAAAATATCATATCCAAAATAACATTGTGGTGTATATCTAATGATGCTGTATTACTATTTCACACCTGGGCACATTAAGAATCCAAATGAAAATTACAATGAATAATATCCTGAATTAATTCATTCTTACATTATGGAACAAGCCATCCCTCTGAGGTAGTTGTTATTTTATTGAGCATTATATTGTAAATATGAGAGGCATTGAGGAAGTCTCTTGTGTTAGCAGCAATCCAAACTGTGATTCAATGTGAAACTCGATAAGAAAGGAAATGTGGATGAACGAAGTGAAAGAAGCGCCGAGGAGGTGAGAATGGCCAAACAGGCGGAGGGAGGGAGAATGAGTTTCCCACATAGATGTATCAATGAACGCACCCATTCGCCATCCAAGTCCCGGCCTTCCCTGTCTTCGACGATTACGGATTCAACAACCACATATAGTGGCTTTGTTATCCTCTGATGTTATATGGTGGTCAAATTATATTGGGTTTGTTGCAATCTTTGACCAGATGCAGCTTGGTTTTCACCATAACGCCCAGCGAGCGCTCATTAATGCAGGCCTATATGATCCTAGATTTTTTATGAATGGAACACAACCAGCCTGACTTCGACATCGCCCAGTGCCTTACATATTTCGCCGGAAATGTTATTAGGTCTAAATAAAATCGCGTGTGAAAAAGAGAGCGAGTGGGAGAGAGGTTGGGGAGGAAACAAGAGATGGGGGAGGGGGCCATTAGAGAAGGGAAGGAGGAGAGGAAAGGGTGAGGAGGGAGCGCGAGAGAGGGAAAAAAAAAATCACATTTCATTCATAAAGTTTGGCTTTAAAAATCATAATGAAAGCCCGAGACACGTTGATAAAAAACCAAACGCATTCATCCTTCTCTTGTATAAGTGAAGCCACGTCTTTTTAGACGCGATACTGGCCTCGCCATATTTTGCCTTTTCCCACATTTTACACATTGGCTGATTTCGTGACTGTTTTTACCTTTTGCTAAGCACGCAATGACTTTGGAGAAGAACGGCGCTTATGTCGCTTGTTTAACGTGTCACCTATTTCCAGGCTTTTGGACATTATGAGCCAGTCGTCAAAAAGCACAAGTCCACACGGCGCTGCGATTACACTGATCACATATTGGCTCGGATCTATGGGAAATGGGCCGTATAATGTTGCCTGGGGACTACGTAATGGTGTTTTTATCCTCGGCTGCCAGCTAAACTGAAGTGCACCGCTTGTGACAATACAGCCAGTGTGTGATGCTGGCTTATTGGAGGTACATCCATGGCGCTGCTGTTCGCTCTGTCAGTTTGGCTGGATGGCTTGACAAATGTCTGATAGCAATGTTAGAAATGAAAATGTAAGGACTTACTCGCCCTCCATGGCTCGTTGTAGCCCGCCGCTTGCAGCAGCCCACTCCAGGGTCTCCTCACTTTATATCCTTCTTTCAGGAAAGACTTGCTCACATCCTCGCATTTTCGGCTCTCATTTTGCTAATCTTCCGCTGCCTTTCTCTGGTGCTCCGGCTCCCTCTCTCCCCACCTTTATGTCGTTTCGGTGTATCAGGATAGGTTTGAGGTTGCAGCAGCCATTTTCCGCTGGCAGCATCCTCCCTCCCTTCCTGCCTCCCTCTTACTTCAAATCACTCCCTCGCTTCGCCTCTTCCCTTTCTCACTCTACCTGCCCTGTACCAACACTGCACTCAACGCTGACTGCATCGTGCCCCTCTCTGTAGGGTGTTTCACTGGGGCCATGTGATTGCAAATGAGTGAAATGTAGCTCTCAGTTGATGATAGACGTGGTGACGTGGGTGGCAGGCCTATGCATCAAGCTGGAAAAAACATCAATGACCTCCAGTTTATACTAAAATATGCCTTTAAAAAACTTCAACAGTAAAGTCTGAAACTTAATGGATAGTGCATTTATTCATCATTGTTTACACTGTACTCGGGAATAGACTACTGTATATGACGCTCCGTGGTTCACTGTGTCTTGTGGTAAAGTTCAGCACCACGGACAGCGTCAGTGCAAAGTACAGCGCGGCCAATCCAAGTTTAAGCCGTTTAACTCGTTCATTCGTATTCATCCAAATAGCACTTTCTTTTAAACTCTGGAGGTATACTTTTTATGAGCATTGTCGTATAACAAGCAAATTAAACGCAGTTCTATAGTTTTTTGCAAATGCCCCAATTAGCCACACAAACGCACATAACATTTAAGGAAACTGAATGACTTCATGGGTTTCAGCTTCCTGTTTCCTAACTCTTTCCCATTCAAAAGATAAAGGATTTTGTTTTAAATTGTGTATCGCTATGACAACGGTCCTAAATTCTCATTCTCAAACCCATGGATAGCCGAATTAACTAAGCCATACTATCCAATCTTCGTCCTCTTCTTCTTAAAATATGTAAGATTTCTGGTGGAGGCAGGTCTCGTGAAAAAGTTACTAACTTTCCTGAAAGGTTCCAAACAAGTATTGTATTGCTGAGGCATAAAATAATTTTAACTTTTTTTTTTTAATTACAAACTGAAATAATCTTCACAATAAACAATCAGCCTTTAAAATTGAATTGGTTGTTTATTTTGTAGTTTACATTTGAGTAAAAGTTGACATTAGCTGTGAGAAACGGTTAGCTTTGCCAAATGCTGCTGCGCACAAATGTATTTCAGAAATGTAACAGTCACCACGTGTTTGGACCACTCTGTTTATATTCAAATTAATACTCGCGCCTGAAGAAGACTGAGAACAGCAAATTGACGAAATTGTGACACAAAAACAAGTGAGTAGCCGAAATACCATGTATTCACAATGTTTAACGTTAAATCTAAAGAAGGCACGTATGCTGAAACTGTTGTTGATGTTTTATTGGTTAGGCTAATCAACATTTATGAAGGGTTGTAGTGTTCAATAGTAGTTTGTGTTCAACAGCGTTACCGTTATTGCCATTATAAAAATAAAAAAAGAAACTGGCAGATATAAAACCCCAGCATCTAAATATAACCTTACCCTAGGAACCTAACGTTCATTTACTCTGATGAGGTTTTTGTAAATTGTTGTTGCAGCCAATGATGAACCAGCTCCGCCCCTTGACTCTGCCGTCAAACCTGATGCGAATTCGACTCAGGAAAACAAGAACTTTAAAACAACTCCACACAGAAAGCAATAATAATGATAATGATAATGATAATAATAATAAATAACAATAATAATAATAATAATAATAATAATAATAATAATAATCATAGCATGTGTTGTCACACCTGAAAAGAAACACAAAATCGAAATACAACTGGACAAATGGAACAACAATTATTGTGACAAAAAAGAAACCAAGTCATTTTAGGGATTCTGAAAAGAATATTGAAGAGAGATCAGGTTCTATCAGGTGAGTGCTGTTCTCTCAAATTATCATTTGACTACATTGCAAGGATTTTTGTTTAAGAATATTATGAAATAAAGGTAAGAAAGTAAAACAAAATCAAATTATGTATATAGAGTTCAGAAAGAAAATATATGGATAAAAAACAAGCCTCGGCCACCCATTTAATTAAAAAAAAGCTGGGAAACAGGCCAAACCATTTAAAGAGAAACAAAATCAGTGCCTATAATGTCACTGTTTACCTTCTCACATGGAGCAGAATGATTTAGAAGAAAATGTGCTAAATCAAGACATCGTTGTTAATACTAGAGGCAGACTAAACACACATAAGTCACTGATCAACCAGAAGATGGCAGTAAAAACACACCATCACACTGAGACCAGGGCCACAATTCAGAGCACATCAAAGCAGCCTACAGAGACCGGACAGGGATAAAAAAGAAACACGTCGCACTCAGTTCAGCAAACCAAGGACACATGAAATGCCCCTCTTCAAGAAACCACGACGCCAAAGCGTCACAAATGCTCTACTGAAGATGCTAAATCACCCGCTCAATGCCAAGCACCAGGAGACTCAATTACAAATGCCTTGTTGCTAAACACAAAATTGATTCAAGCTAAAACAGTTAATGTGCCAAACATGATGAGGCAGAGAATCAAGTCACTAAGAACTCTGGAAAAAATGTGGAACCAAAAATGTCCTAACAAGGCAGTCTGAACTATGGAGGAGGCCTATCACCCAATGTCAGAAATTGGTAGGTTAGGTTAGTAAGAACTACTTTACTACTCAAGTCTTTTCTCACATAGGTTTGAGGAAGGCCTCAAATACCTATCTGGGGCTTCTTACCACAGTAAAAGTTGCCTCCTTTGTAGCATTGATGAGGGGACATAGGCATTGAAAAGCAAATATCTAAATAAAAAAAAAATGGCACGGTGTAAATATTTTTCATTCAAACATTTATTTTAGACAAGGGTTTTAATTAGAGTATAAAACCTCAAAGAGTAACTGCTATTGGGACAAACTCTACAGGTGAGTCAATGATAATAGTCTAAGAACAGTTAAATCTATTTGATATTTATTGTATTTTTGTTCAATTCTAAACAGAATGAGAGCAAGACTGTGTAAACTTCCATTTTTATTATAACTGCAATCGGTTTCCATGGGCTCAAGTAAAGAAAAACACCAACATTTAGAGCATAGATTCCTTAATTTTCAAATTACAAAAATGTAACACAGATTACACAATCATTTCCAGCTGCCTTGCGTATTCAATGACCTGCTGTGCTAGTTCTGTAGATGGGATGTTCACCTCCTCTGTGCGCTGCTGCTGACTGGTAAAAGAATAATATCCATCAGGGCTCAAGGTCCATTTCCTCTGTAATAAAAGAGTGTTAATATGTGTTAAAAACGTAAATCACATTCCAGCAGTTTAATATTATACTAATTCATACCTTTTTGGCATATTCTGTCATCTTTTTGGGAGAGCTAAAGAAGAGGACTCGTGTGGCTTCACTGAACTGGATTTGCTCATATGCTTTCTCTATGCAGCCAGCAATTTCATCGCTGAAATGTATTAAAAAAAATAATAATACATGCCAACATTTATATTGCGATTACAAATTACTTTCAATACATTTTCAACAAGTCCAGTGACGGACCAATGCAATTAAACTAAGCTTGAGCTTCTCAAAAGTGTGGGGTCCCACCCGTCCCTCCCCCTCTTCAAAGTATGTATACGCTGTACCATTTAAAAAAATAAAAAAAATAAATAAAAGAGAGAGAAGGAGAAAGTGAAAAAGTAGTCCTACTCCTGTCCCTCCCCTGCATCACTTTTATTTTGGGAACATGCGTCATGTGACAATATTCACCTTACTCCGGGTGCCCAGGGAATCGACGCAATGTTGAATTGTTTGTCACATGAATATAGGATATTTTACACAAATTAATTTACTTTCTAGCATATTTTTGCGGCGAGACTTTTCCAACGTTCTCCATTTCAACCACCGGAGATCCCGCTGGACCAGAAGTGCGATTACAATGGAAGTGTCAATACATGGGAAAACAAAGGGAAAGTGGGCGGAGCAGAGTATGGTCAGTAAAGCATGGATACTATTTTTACCCAAGGGGTGCGCGCCAGAAAAAGTTTGAGAAGCTCTGACCTTAGCAATTGTTACAAAAGGCTATAATAAGTAACAACTGAAGTACAAGATTGGTCCTTACCGAATTGTGTCAAGGAGAATATCAATGAAGAAGGTGTAACTCTCAGCAGGTATGTTACCTTTTGCAAGAAATACTTTGTTATAACTTCCTTCCATCAGGTACTAAACAAAACAAACCAAAAAACAGCAGAAACATTAGACTGGAAAATAAAGAAACGCTCCCCTGATAGGAGTGTACTTTGTATATGTACGCATGTTTGTGTAAATATTATATAATTTGTATATACATAATGGAAAAGGTTTCAACCTGCTCCAAAGACACAGGGTGCCTGATGTACACATTAGTCTGAATATCTTTTGCACTGAGCCTCTCAAGTTCAGTATGAAACTCTGAGACTCGATTCTGTGATAACAGGAACAGCAGGTTCAACCCAAGCAACTGGTGCATGTAGGCAGCCTCTGGTAGTTCATCCCTAAAAAAAAAACATGACTTAAAAAGTTGTAGATTATTATACAGGTTAAACCACATAAAGGTCAGAATTACTTGTAGTCAAAGTAGTAACACTTTAACTGCGCCATGTATCTTTCAAAAGAGGGTATGTCCTTTTTGAGAATGCTCCATAAAGCTCCAATCTCCAGGACATCACCTATAAAACATGAATAAATAGCTTTAGTACAATTCAGAAATTCCATGTTTTTGATGAGGCTACTACTACTTACGTGCCAATATGAGCTGTTGCTTGGTGAGTGAAGACCCAGTTGTAGGTAAAAAGTTCAATTCGATTAATGAAACCTGTATAGAAAACAGCAACAAATCAGTATGCTAACAAATAGCTAATGTAAATAAATGGACCATCGACTACATCTTGCCATCATCGCAAAATCGTATAAAGAGCTGTAATCGGTAAATATGTGTTGTTGCGTGACAGACTAGTTTATGTATTTAATTAGTATTTGAACAAAACACTGGGAAAGTCAATGTCTGGATGTAAACATGCTAGCGTGATTAGCAACGGTTAGCATTCCGAGTAGTTAGCTAGCTACCGTGACTGACGAGACATTTTTAAGATAAGCAGACTCCAGTGAGCAGTGTAGATAAACAGGCAAGGGGCAACATTTATTTTACCTTCAATTTGCTCAGAAGCTCTCCACATTTACTCAGATTTGGGTTTTTCTTGTTCCATTCCGTTTTTAGAGTCTCGTACAATCCTGCAGTCTCTTTCAGCGCCATGGTGATTCTGCAGAAAGTACGGCACCGGCATCGGAATACGATAAAGTTCTGTCGTAAAAGCTGACGTTTTCACTCCCGCTATTGGCAGTTCAAGATGGCGGCAATCAACACGGAACAGTGGCGAAATTATCTACCAAATCATTCAATCTTTATCAAAATTCGTGAAAATCTTGAGCCAGATGCGAATGGGAACGAGAGAAGTATTGCCAAAAATCTCGCCTTTTGTTTCGGTGCGGACTTTTTTCTGTGGGATGAGGCCGCACGCGTCTTTTACACGACCAATCTGCGACAGCTAAACTTGTCAGACCCCATTGACAACGACGGTGGGAGTTACCAGACTCTAATGTGCATTAATCCTCCATTTTTTGAGGTAAACCAAGTGTTGCTTAGTCCAACTCGGCATCACGTGGCGCTCATTGGAAGTCGAGGCGTCTCCGTGCTGGAGCTCCCTCAGCGATGGGGTAAAAAGTCTGAGTTTGAGGGTGGAAAGAGCGTAATAAACTGCCGGACCATCCCCGTGTCGGAGCGTTTCTTCACCAGCTCCCCATCCGTTAGTCTACGCCAGGCAGCTTGGTTTCCCACCGAGACTGAAGAACCGTACTTGGCCTTACTAATGTCAGATAACACCATCAGGTTTTACAGCTTGAGCTCCCCTCAGACGCCTACTAAGGTCCTTTCACTTTCGCAGTCAGACGATGACAGCTCAGCCCATCAGCCTGTGCGCTCCTTTGCTGCGTCTCTTGGGGAAATTGCAGTGGCGTTTGACTTTGGGCCCGTTTGCTCTGCTCCCAGAAAATTGGCAGCGCAACGATCCAATGAGCAGCCCCTCTATCCCCTGTATGTCCTCTATGAAAACGGAGAGACCTACCTGAGCTACACGAGCCAAAGCAACGGGATCACTTTGAGCAAGCTGGTTGGCCCGCTCCCCATGTATCCCGCTGCGGAAGATAACTACGGGTACGACGCCTGTGCCATCCTGTGCCTCCCATGTGAGCCCAGCATCTTGATCATTGCCACTGAAACAGGCACTCTGTATCACTGTGTGGTGCTGGAGTCTGAAGAAGAGGAAGAGTCTTTGGAAAAGTGGATTGACAGCTCGGATGCCGTGCCAGCCCTTTATGTGTTTGAGTGTGTGGAGTTGGAGCTCACACTAAAAGTGGCAACTGGAGAAGAAGAGGAGCCCCAGGAGTTCGACTTCACTTGCCCCATTCGTTTGCACAGAGACCTGCTGTGCCAGTCTAGATATCACTGCACCCACGAGGCAGGGGTGCACAGCGTGGGGCTTATCTGGATTAACAAACTGCAAAAGTTTCTTAGCTCGGGTGAGGAGGATAAGGACAGCCTTCAAGAGCTGGCGGCTGAGAAGCGCTGCATTGTGGAGCACATCCTATGTACTAGGCCTCTCCAAACAAGTGAGTCGGCCCCTGTGCGTGGCTTTGTGATTTTGTCCGACCTTTCTCTTGGGGCTACGCTGATTTGCATCACGAGCAGCTATGAGTGCATCCTGTTGCCCCTCCTGAGTTCCATCCGCCCTCCCTCTCCTCCCCTGCTCTGTTCACATCCCGGCCCAGGCTTGGGCAGTTCACCCCTGCGTGCAGTTGCTGATGATTCCTTTGAGCTGCATATTCGTAACATTTTGATACGCAGCTCAACCAATCCCCTTGTTCTTAAAGCTGGGGACAAAAACGCATCCCCTCCACCTCAGGAGTGCCTTCAACTCCTCAGCAGAGCTACTCAGGTGTTTAGGGAGGAGTACATCCTGAAACAGGACATGGCCCGTGAAGAGCTGCAAAAGAGGGTGAAGCTGCTCACAGGTCAGAAGAACAAGCAGCTGGAGGAGCTGGCTCTGTGCAGAGAGGAGAAGAAGACTCTCAGGGAGGCAGCAGAGAGGTTGGCTGACAAGTACGAGGATGCAAAGTATCGGCAGGAGACGATAATGAATCGTGTTAAAAAGGTGCTTGGTAGCCTTCAAAACCAACTGCCAATTCTGTCAAGTAGTGAAAAAGACATGAAAAAGGAGCTCCAGTCTATCAGTGATCAACTGAAAAATCTGGATAACAGCATCAAACAGGTGAACATGAAGATGGAATACCAGAAAACACAAGTCGGCAAAGACCAGGCTTCAGAGAAAACCCCAGTGCAGCTGAACGCCCAACAGAAGAAAGTTGTGCAGGATGTTCTTAAAGAGCACGGACAGCAGATCGGAGACATGATGAAGCAGGTCAAAGACATTAAAAACCACTTTAGTTTTTAAGCACTATTCATGTTGTTATTTTTGGCAATGTTGCTGTTGCTGCTGTTTCTTTCATTTTTACATTTAGACCTGCTACAAGTTTGCCGTTTTGTATCAAACATTCTTACATCACTTTTGAAATAACATTATTACACTTGAAACCTTTTTTCTTTTGTTCTGAGAAATAAACTTTAAAAAGACCTGCAACGTTTGTGCATTTATTACAAGTTTGCTGAAGTATAACACAATAAAATTATTACAGTAAGGATTTTCGTATAGAGTATTAGAATTTTATGATTGTGCTCACTAGTTGCATGGTTGCTGCCACTGCGGCCTCATTTGCAGTATGTCTATACTTTCACTCTCCCCCATTCATACTACAACTGCCCTGTCAAATAAAGCCTTCAGCCCAGAATAATCTTATTTTAAAAAAAATAATTCCATCATTCATGTTTTTTTTATTATTATTCCCTACTCCATAGCACCTGTTGGAGTTATATTTATGTTAACTTGTTAAGTCAAGTTAAAGCCACAATATTGCATCAACTGTCCATTTTGTCCACCAGATGTCACCCTCGCGCTTTGTCAAATCCCCTTGTTTTGAGAGTAGGAGTAGTTTTGCTGAGGAATTCCCCACGTAAACAATGACGCAAACGGAGACCCCAGTTTCCTCGAGTCAGCCTCATTTGGGGTAATTTACCGTGTGAAGGGGTCCTGTCATGTGCCCTGAGCAGCACCTCGGCCCAAAACGCCTCAGCTCGATTGTGGAGCCCTGTTGCTATGTTATTGTTTAGTCATGGTGTCGAAGAGGCATACACACCACCACCATGAAAAACAGCAGTAGAATACATGTGTAGTGAGGAATTTCATTTGAGCTGGGAAAGGGTGTGGTGTTGACTGCATGTTTGGCTAAATGATGTGTCCAAATAAGGCAGTATGTGTGTTTTTTCCACAAAGGTATAGTGTCTAGCTTCTGTCCTCGCGCCTTAGGAAACTTAGCGGACCCTAGGAAAGGAGATATTAATAACTCCTAGGCCAGCCCTCTACATTCTTCACATATGAGTCACCGAGGCAGCGAGCAGGCGAGTGCAGAACTGGATTGCCTGTTTCTCATTTGTGTTTCTTTCCATGGGGGAGTGGAAAGACCCAGGAAGGCCGCCCCTCTCTCTGCGAATGCCCAAGGCCTTATGAGACTCACGTAGGCTACGGAATAGATGTTTGTACATACAGTGTATAGTTTACTCAGGCTAAGCCGACGGAAAGATGTACAAACAGTCCAAGTGAATGGCCTGTACGCAGCATTAGAGGTTGGTAGGGAAGGCGTGAGGAGAGTGGAAAAAGTAGTGGTCTTTGGCAAGGCAGAGAGTGAGTCACTGTTTTCTAGTCTCCAAGAAACCAAACGAGCTTGATAAAAAAAAAAAAAAAAAAAAAAAAAAAAAAAAAAATGGGGGGAAAACGTAAACTTTCTGCAAAATGTTTTATCCAACAAGATGTTACACAGAGACAATCCACAGTCAGATTTTTTTTATTTGTTTAGGATCTTAACATCTGGTGAGGAGGTGCACAGTAGTCAGTATATTCAGTCTAGTTCAAAAGTTTCAGCATGTTACGTTCAAAGCATTTGCAACAATATAAAAATAATGTGTGTTTGAAAGGGTTAGCGCAGAGAAGTGACAGATTACATTTGCAACTCATTATTTGGTCAAACAAATGTCATGGGTTAAAATAATCATGTATCTACTAAATGAGTATGTCAAGTCTAATCACTGAAGGAATGTTCAGTGAAAGTATTTTTATCCTTAGATTATATTAAATAATAGCTCTCTCAGAGGGCGTCAAACTTCTGCTTACCAAACAGACATTTTTAGAATTGATTACTCACAAGCAAACCTCGCGGCCAAGCAGAAGATGCAAGCACTGTTCTCTTTAAAACACAGCTATTTGTGAAATCTTTGCCAAAGTTGCCACTTAAATAAAAAGACGAAGAAGAAATTGCATACAGCAGCTCAAGCATCTCAGCATGGATAAAAAGAAACAGTAGCATAAGTGAAGTGAAATAACTGCGAGTCTTTATGCGTCTGAACCCTTTTGTCTGCGTTTGGATGGGGGCACGAGCTTAGAGGGCAGCTGAGGGGGCAGACCATGGCCCTCCAGTTTGACCTCTATCAGGTGACTTGCCAGAGCGAATTCTTCATCATCCAACATGCCATCACGATCCACATCCGAAAGCTTCCAGATGCGGCCCAGCACTGAGTTGGGAAGACGGGAACTCACCATCCAGTCCTTAGCCTTGGTGCCGCTGAGTTTACCCTCGTCAGGAGCCAGGTTGTAGAAGATCTCGTCATATTTTGGTTTGTCTTTGGTCACTACCCAAGAATCCTCCTCTTCCGCTTCTCCATTCTCCTCAGCAAATGGGTCTCCCTCAGTGAAGGGTCCAGCGCGGGTGCCCAGGAACGCCCCTCCCTGTACCCCAGGCTGGTCCCCTGCCTCCAGCTCCTCTTGTCGTAGAAGGGGCATCAATTTGGCAATATCATTAGACAGCAGCTCATCTAGGGCGACCATCAGATTTGGTTTCAGGGTTTTGAATTTGGTGAAGTCGTGGACCATTAGTAGTTCCTGCAGAAAAGTAGCGTTAGTTTTACATTAGAGCTGGATGTTCTATCAATTTCAATAACATAATTGTGTCACGAACCTGCATTTTTGCACAGTCTGGAAAGTCTCCTGGTGAGATGTTGTGCTGCAGTTGGATTTTGGAGAAAATGACTGGAAGTTGGTAGATTAAATTCTTCTTTTTATTATCTTTCCTGAAGACAGAAGGCATCTCCTGTTTCAAATAGCTGATAATATGTGCGTGGACCTAGAAGTCATAAAAACATGATAGTTGTTAATGGACACCTTTCAGGGTTTCATTATTTATCAAATGTTTGTTTGGTGTACTGACCCTGACCAGTCGTGCCCTCTTCACAAGGTCATTGAGCTTACGCAGCGCTGCATTACGAGGCAGGTTCTGGATGTCATTAAACAGATCCTCCTCTTCCAGCTCAAACAGTTTACGGTTGTCTGCGACCATCAGGGGCTCGGACCAGAAAGACCCAATGTAGACCCTCAAAACCTCTGGAGTCCCAAAGACCTTTCCCAGGGACCACATCAGAGCGCCATAGACTCTCATGAGCTGCTGTGTGCCCACCATGTCAGCCTTGTTCAGCACAACACGCAGCTTGTCTTCATTGCCTTTCAGTGCACCAATGGCTTCAGAGAACTCATCGGAGATTTCTAGTTTATGTGCATCAAACAGCAAGATTATGCGATCCACGCGCTCAGCAAACCAGCGCAGCACTGCTGGGAAGTCATAGCCTGTATGTATAGATAATAAATAAATGAATAAATAAAACTAATAACATATGATCGGGCAGGAGAGGAGTTGAGGTAAACACAGGCACAACCCATTTATATAAATATCTAGAGCTACTGAATTACTGAAAACAGAATTTAGCACAGGCCTGTATGACCGTTGTCGGTTTTAAACTTGTTGATTCACTTTGGAGTAAATAAATTAAATCATTAAATTAAATCAATTAATTAAAACATATCTGCTTAAAACATGATAGTTGTTTACTCCAGTCCCAACAATAGGAATTGCTACAGCATTCCTTCCTCTGCACCACTGGCAACTGGACAGGAACCAACCACATCTTTATGCCGACCATCTGTGAGTTTTTTATTTTTTTCATTGCTGAACAGAAATTCTCAAGTATGTTAGTTAATCATGCACTTATGATCATTTGTTACTTAAAGCATGGAGGTATGAGCTGACGCTATAAACCACAGTGATATGAGGGATGGTACTCATCAGTATTCTCAGTATCCGCATCAGTTCTGCTGTTGATTATAGATGCTGAGTACACTGCTGCGAAAGACGTTCTCGATTTGCTGCCAAGAAGAATTGTGACACTGGGGCTGGTCCCGTTAGTTAGACATGTGGAGATGGCTTGGAAAAGTTTGGGATGCGTCTGTGAGAACCCCTCGCCCCCTCCTCACCTTTGTGGGCTCTCTCACCTCGACTCACTCTCTGCTTGGCCCCAGACAGGATTCCAGGCGTGTCAATAATGCTGATGCTTTCCAGGACCTGGTTGTTCATCTGGGCACACTGGAACCTGGCAACAAACAGAAATACTGAATGTTAAACTTTTAAGGTCAAAACAGAGAATCTAAATCATCTTGTGGCAAAAGGGATGTGATGCAAGGACCGTATTGAACACTGCCTGCTCTACCTCCTCCCCCTTTCCCCCCACAGACCATTGTATGGAAGAAGGCCTCTCAATGCTCATGGTTTCCTGAAGGAAAATTACCACTAGAGCCAGAATCAAACAATAAGGCGTGCTAACAGTTTGTGGCCTAAAACAACAACATGGCTTCCTGTAGTTTATGAACTTAATGAGCCCACCGGCTCCAGTTCAGGAAGTCAAAGAAAAAGAAAGACGCAAGTACATTCACAAACACACCCTGCTAAGGGACAGAGGGCCCCTGTTGGAAAACCATCATCACACAGTTACACTGGTCCTGTGTTAACAGGAGGCTCTTTGTGTTTCTGACACATTTTGGATTTTTCAGGCATTACACCTCTTACACAGCAATATTTTTATTGGATCAAATAAAACTCTATTAGTGTTTTATAATCGTTAGCCGTCTCACTGTAA
Organism: Chaenogobius annularis; assembly: GCA_015082035.1. Lineage (NCBI taxonomy): Eukaryota > Metazoa > Chordata > Actinopteri > Gobiiformes > Gobiidae > Chaenogobius > Chaenogobius annularis. Next base: position 907,796 of record BJKM01000060.1, read on the forward strand.
TTTAAATGTTTTTAAGAGTAATGCCTGTACATTGCTGGTGACCTCACATATTTGGCTTTGCCCTGAGGGGCTGTCGAGCTTTGACCTCATCTTTGAACTTTTGCACATTGCAGTTTATCGGAGTACATTAGCCGTCATCACCCTCTCTGGTGATATCGCTCCCTTTCTCAGATTTTCCACAAATAAGGCAAGGGCCTCCCTCCTCTGACATTTGGCATGAGAACTAGAAATTCCAACAGGCTCCTTCTGTTGTCTTTGCCTCACTCCATCTAATTGTGTTCCGATGTTTCTGAGAATATAAATAAAACGTTTTTCACCTGTTGAGAAATGTGTTTCCAAAAGGGTTGAGTTTTCGAAAAGGTTTGTTGGGGTCTACAATAAGAGCATTCCCAGGAATCACTCCCTCCACATCCCCATGCATGATGGCTGTGAAACAGTCAGTGGTGGGTTCAGGTCCCACGCGACTTCCAGGAATGTCCTGCTCCAACAAGTACCTGTCAATATGTTTGGACAGTGAGATTTCATAATCATATCCCCTTTTGATTTTATATAGATAAGTAAATACTTACTTGATGAATGTGGTCTTTCCAGTGGAGTATTGGCCAACAACCAGCACCATAGGTTTGTTATCAAAGTCTGCATCCTCCAGGCTGGGAGAGTGGAAGTCATGGAAGCCATAGTACTGCTCCAGTGGCAGTAGTTTCTTGCGGTACAGAGACTTGAGCCCATCGGTCACAGTGCGGATCACTTCAGGTGCCTTCTTCACATTCTTTTTCCCCCAACGAGACATGCTTTATTTCCAAGAAAACCTCAAGTGTGTGTATGTTTGGAGATGCGTTTCCTGGGACAGATGCAGGGAAAGCTTCGGGTGTTTCCTGTATTTATTCTGCAGCTTCTCACTTGTCCTTGGATACCTTTGGGCACACTCCTGAGAACTGTGATATGGCTTTTGCTGGGGCTCAAAACATCTGTCAAAGCAGTCCGGCGTGTTAAAATAACCTAACGTTACCTGAAATGTAAAATAAAATGCACTTGTTAACACCGATAAGAAAAAACTATTTGAAGACGACCACCCACTGACTATTAAGAATTGTCAATGTTTGTCTGAACATTTTTTCAAGCAGAATGGAAAACTTGCAAACCCAACGCTACATCAGGAAGGATTTGCTCATGTCCTCAAGTGAAATGCGTAAGACATTCCTTTTGACCCCAGCAGTTAGTGGATCAGGATTCTCACGCACAAATAAATCACTTGCAAGAAAAGCTGGCTAATAGAAATTGTCCATATATGGGAAAAAATCCTCTTGTACAAGTATAAACAAAGCTGAATGTACACATTGCCAAAAAGAGACTTATGCAGGACATGCATCGACAGACATCAGTTCAACTGTAGAAAGCTTTTTGAATAAGCACTGACCCATTTGGGACATAACAAATCAAGTATGACTTGTCACAAGACCAAAATGTTTTCTATGGTCATCATTCACTAGAAATGTACAAAACAGATTTAGAACCTTCTTGTGGTAAATGTGTCTACGCTTACGGACAAACCTTTAGGCTATAGGCTATAATGTTTATAACTTCTTAGCAGTGGGGAAAATACAACCTGAGGGTTCAATGCGGCCTTGAATGAACTACACTGGCATGCAAATAAAGTTTACTTAAAATAAAGACAACCAAAGAAATATTTACCAGACTGCAAGAGCACAGCTCCAAGATCTTTCAGCTTTTCTCGCAACTGGAGTTTGGAAAATATTTGTTCTCATAGAACCAAATGGAGGAGCTGCTGCAACATTTATGGGTGTTCCTTTAACAGCAAATAGGACCCGAGATTACAGAGGATGGTTCTTCTCCAGGGCTTAATGTATTTCAGATGTGCTGTAGACCTGGCATGGATCCTCCCTATGCCTGTTGAAACGAGCACAGGCAGATACAAGCAGAACACTCCAGATAACTTATTCTCTCGTCTCACTCTATTCTGCACCTCCTCTTCAGGGGCACAACAGCAGGCAGCACTAACATTCAGATGGGCTGTGGTCAAAGGGCGTGGACCTGGAGGAGGGACACTGGATAAGTAATTTAACTGGAGACAAAAGGAATAGTGTTTCTATACTAAATCATGCTAAATTATAGTAAAAGAATGTATTAAGAACACCAATATACATTTCATGGAGATGCTTATCCCCACACGACTCAATTTTAACAAAACTTTCCCTTGTACTCGTCGCTCCTCCCAGACTGTAAAAGCACCAGGCTTCAAAATATTCAAAGTAGGAGTTCTTTTTCATGCACCACCTACCGGCTAATACGTTCATGCACAGTGTTATCTCCTCCACCAAAAAACATCCAAATATGTCCAAAATCAAGAATGACCAAGACAGAAACAAAAACCCTACATTTCATAAGAAGCAATGTTTAATTTACAGTTTTACTAAATGTACATTTCTTTTTTAAAAAGTGTCATTATACACAATAAATACAAAATTATTCTGTAATACTATACTTCAAATTCTTTTTGTACATTATTATTGTTCCTTTTTTCCTCCATTTTCACTGTGACGTTTGTGTTTGAATTGTCCATCAGAAGAAAGCAGACAAAAGGAGGGAGAAAAGATGAAAGACTCGAGAATACACACACTGAACAGGTAGAAATTAAGAAATGACCTGCCCCCTGCTGGACAAATCTGGGACTTCAAGCAGCCAGAACGAGAAAGCATCGATTTAAATTGAATTGTAGCCTTTGAGTCACGTTGAACACCACGAATCGCACTAATGGTTTTCCCAAAGTGTAGTAAATCTATTTTTAGTAATAATATCATATGGCCAATACATAGCGTGATTCTTCAATGTCAACATTTTATTTATGTGCCGTGAAAGAAATTTTTGGGGTTGTCTGTACAGTACATCAGAAATGCAGAATATAGAATTATATATCCAAGCATTGTGATGGAATGTAGAAATACTAAATAAAAAAGGAGCATAATATAGAGAATAGGGAACACTGCACTTTTCTGACCATTTTGTTTGGCTGAGAATCCCCCAAAAAATCCCGGTATATTAATGTACATGAAATAGCGTTCCACAATTCACACGTGTAGCTTAAACAGTAAAGACAGAAATGTCTGGACAATTCAAATGAACAAACCAAGCCATCACACCTCAGCAGAGTATACCGTTTTACCCACTTCCACGCACTCTCACTTTAGTCCCCAGTGTCAGTGGTTGAGGGCCTGTTATCTGCTCTGAGTCTGGGGCACCAGGCTGCCATTGTGGCCTCTGCCACGGACCTGAGGGTGCTGGGCCAAGGAGGACGACGAGGCGGACGGCAAGACAGAGGGTCTGTGAGACAGAGGGGTGGAGACCCCCTGTAGGTGGTGGTCGTGGTGAGGTCTACTTTTGATGTGAGAGCCGTGGCCAGTGGGCTCCTGCTGCAGGTTTAGGATGCTGTCAATGGCGCATTGCAAGTGCTCATTCAAAGAGTCATCGGGGGGACTGCCACTAGAGAAGCTGGCATTATCCATATCCGGAGAGTCCGACTTGCAGCGTTTAGCAGGAAGCAGAGAGTCTCGGGTGAAAGATTCTGGGGACGGGGGTCCAGGGGCGTGCTGGTCCATTCGAAATGTCCCACCTGCCCTTTGTCTGTTTTTCATCTTTTTGTATTTACTCTCACCAGTTTCAAAATCTGTATGCTCACCCTGCCTCTCTTTGGAACAGTCCCTGTCTGAAAGCTGTGGAACATTACGTTGTGATGTTTTAAGACCGCGACTGAAGACCTCATCTACGTGGTCCAGCCCATGCATTGCACTTTCTAATCGGCCCACATTATTACTAGACTCTCTATACACATGCTCTTTGTTGTCTCTTTTTTCTACCTTCACACTGGCAATGACTGTCCTTTCTGAAGGAGAAGAGGATTTGTGACTGGATGGTGAATCTGTGATTCGGGGATAACCTTCATCGCCTCCTCCTGGTATGCCAGGGCGAACACGAGGACTGACATTTTCACGGTAGGTTTTTCTAAGGGGCAGACGACAAGTGGTCTGTGATGAAGTGCTAGAGGCAGCAGGGTTGGGTTTGACTCCGCCTGCACTGTGATGTTCCATTGTCCCATTCATTTGAACAGAGGGGTTGGACAAAGTAGAGGGAGCTTTTTTGCTGAAAGGATGACTTCGAAGCTCTGGTTTAGACTGAGCTGTGCTTACTGAGGGGAGATATGTTGAGGAACCACTAGTGCAAACAGGTGTCTGAGTCCGAATGACAGTAGTTGCATGGGTGGACGAAGGGGGGCATTTTGGATCTAGTACAGCAGAGTTTGGCTTATTTGAGGGTGGCTGTGTGGACTGACTGCTGAGCTGAGCTTGAGGTGTGTGCACAGGATCTAAGGCAGTGTTGTGGACCACCTTACTGAAGCCTGCTTGATCCTGCTTGATTTTGAGCTTCAAGCCGATCCTCCTGCGAGCTTCGTAGGTCTTTATGGGTGGTTTACTAGTCCGCTGCAATAAAGTGTCATCGTCGTCAGATGCTTTGGAGTTGAACGGAGAAGAAGAAAAATGTGAGGATGAAGCAGCAGAGGCCCGACTGAGGGAAGAGGTTGGAGTCACTGTGGGCTCTGCTGTTGATTTTGTAGAGTCAATGGGAGGTGTGGGGCAACTACTGGACCACGATACTGAGGCTCCGCTGCCTCCCTGTTTTATGACCAGTTTGGTTGGAGGGAAAGAAGAGGCAGACGGTGCAGAGGCAGCAGGGGGCGCTGCAGCACGAGTTGTAGTAGGGATATGAGAAGGGGCTGGTACTGAAATAGGAGGGACAGGAGCTGGGGTGGAAACTGGAGGGACGGGAGGAGGGACGAGAAGAGGGGCAGGTGCTGGTGGAGTAGGAGGTTTGGGAGTCACATTTGGTGTAGGAGCAGAGGCAAGAACTAAACCAAGAGAAGCAGCAGCCTCTTGATTTTCTGTCATGGCTTCAGGGGAAGGAGAAGACTTCTCTGAGGAAAACGCAGCACTCTCCCATTTCCGCACATTTGCCAAAAACTCCTCTGCAAGAAAACAGTAAAAATCAGTAGTCAAACTATATCTCAAATTATATATTTTATTTAAAAGAAAAAAAATAGAATCAGGTTAAATGAAAAATGTGTCTGTAATCTATTGTGTTCAACCAATTTGGTAGGTACAAACTGTATTCCAAATTAGGGGGGAACCTTTTTTGTACAAACGAGAAATGTCACTACAAAACAAACTTCGACTAATATTTTAATAATATTCAAATGTAATATTTAAATTAAAAAGCGTGAATATGTGGCGCAGGAACTACTTGTGGGGCTTGTTTCAAACAGCTCGTTTCCACACGGCGCCTGCTGCAACTACAGCAAAAGCACAACAGAGGAGAGTACGGCATGCTTTAAACATACGAGTGTTGTTTTATTGTGTGCGAGAGCACGGAGGAGTGCAAATATGAAACCGAAAGTCCACAATGACGGGTTTTAAGTGAACGGCACATGGAAGTAATGCTGTGAAATGACTCGACATCAGTGGAGAATCATCTGCAGAGATACAGTACTAAAAAAGGTAAACAAACACGTGTAGATGACTACTCTGATCTTAGCTGAAGTGATCAAATGCAAATGAATTCATAGCTACTGTAATTGTTGCTCAGATTTAATCTGGTATATTTACAGTCTGGTGACAAGTTAATTTTTAGTCCTTTATGTATATTCGAACAGAATAATTAATGCAGTGTTGTTTCTTTCTTTTCTAGCTCTGGAAGATTGACATGGATCCCTTTACATGGCTTCAACACTCAATATCAAAGAAACTGAAATGTGGCAGATGCACTCATCATGGACATTTGGCCCGGTGAAGTGTTGCTGTTTTTGAGAGACTCATGTGTAATTAAGAATAAAATGTGTTATTAGCAAAAACTCCTTACTTTGATTACTACTATGAAGAACTATGGCGATTATTAGAACAATTATTTAATATGCTTTAATACGTTCCGTAATGTTTTAAAAAATGTGTGTGTGTGTATGTGTATGTGTATGTGTATATATATATACACACACATATATATATATATATATACACACACACACACACACACACACACACACACACACACACACACATACATACATATATATATACACATACACTCAATTAATTGTGAAAAATAAAGATTAAAATGTTTTAAATGTTTGGCCCTTCGGCTTTATTTGACAGGACAGTGCAGCATGAAATGGGAATGGGACAGGGGAATGACATGCAGCAAATTGTCGCAACGCTCCAGCTTGCCCCACACAGCAGACATATGTGCTATCCATTCGACCACAAGAAAATAAAGATGACTAAAATAAGCAATAGCTGCGGCTATTGTAATAAAGTATGTAATAAAAAAATACCTGGTCTCTCCTTGGCCAAAATTCTATCTTGACTTATTGCAACCTTCTCTTCCTGGATGAACATGCGGTCAATCATCACCATCTCCGCGGAGGGACCCAGCCTCTGCTTAAATACAAGCAGAAAAACAATTCAAAATCTGATCACAAATACAACAAAAATCTTTGCTTTGGGAAGGTACCTTGGATTCTGAAAAAAGCAAATGTCTGTATTTATCCACCATAGCCTGTGTTCGCTTCTGAAGCATGGAGGATACCCTCTCAAATTCTTCATCCACTGCATCAAAAACAAAATTATATTACTATTATAAATTGCATAGAGAAAGACTTAAAAATAAATCAAAAGAACAACATGCACCTTTCTCATAATCCTCTGAGGAGTGTACATTTCCTTGGTAGAGATGATAAGGCAGTAGTCTATGCAGTGTGTCCTCAAATGTGTTAAAAGGAGCACCGTAGTTTGGATGAAGCGCTGAACCCTGTTGTTTCCTTAGCTGTTCTAGAAACCTATAGTGAAATTCATTGATTCAGTCATACAAGACAAGAAAAGAACCATGATTTGAAATTCAAATAATCCTGACACTTACCTTGCTTCCTTGCTCGGCTCTGCAGTAAAAGGCATCTTCATTGTCGTCTGCAAATGTGTTGTAAACAAGTGAATAAAACTAATCATGATTCAATAATATTAGAGGTAATGCATTTTCCTACATGTGTTAGTAAAGCAGCAGGTGGTTGTGGAGCAGGCATTTGAGTCAGACTAGTTCCTAATACTTGTATTTGCACCCCTCCTTTACCCAGGGTCAGTCCTCCAACTGAGCTAATCACCCCTGGCTTTGGCTGAACCTGTGGAGAACATGAGTTATATTTTATTTTACTATATTTTACAGAATTGATTAACTGGCTTGGCAGAGACCATATGCATACCTGTGCAGGCTGGTTAAGGCAGGTAGGAGTGACCGTTTGATTCATAATTGTTGCAGCTGGTCCTTGGGCTCCTGAGAAAACTTGTAAGTCACTTGCTCCTAAGACAAACGATTATCACAAAAAAAAACATATTGAGCGTGTCATGGCATATTATTAAATGACAGGGTCTCACCTGTTGCAGCTGTTTTCACAACTACTGACGGCTGCAGCACTGAGCTGATCTGAGCAGGCAGACCAGCACTCGATGATATCACTTTGTCAAGAGGCACATCTTGCTGGGAGCCAAAATGAGTTGTTGCTTGAGGTTGTATTTTAGGCTGAGGGGGCTGCTTTGACTGCAGCACAATGTTATGATGAACCTACAGAACACAAGCAAGTTTTACTTTAAAAAATTGAAATGTTGACATTTGGCTTTTTAGCACAAGCAGAGATTGGTCATTTGATACCTGGTGAAGCTTTTCCAGCAGCTGTTTTTGCTGAGGTGAGGGCTGGGCAATAGTTGACAACGTCTGGATTTGCGCTGTTATTAATTGCAGGTGGTGCTGCTGTTCTGTCGAGAGGCCCAAAACAGGAACTTGGGATTTCACTACTCCACTAGATACTGTGTTTATGGGAGATGTGCTGAATTGATGCTGTGCAGAGGCAGGTTTTGGGGACTGTGACAAAGGCATTTCTTGCTGATGAAGGACAGGGTGAGAGGTGGGCTGGGGCTGAAGCTGAACTTGAATTGCGGTCTGTGGCTGTGATGTTGGCTGAGGAGACTCTGCACTTTGGTTATGAATTATAAATAGTGGAGGGTGGGAAGGTGTGCAAGAACGAGAAGGAGTCTGATTCTGGGGCTGAGGTTGGGAGGGCGGTCTGGATTGTTGTTGGTGTGGGGACTGTATGTGTTGACTTAAAGTGAGTGGAGATGGACAGGGCTGGGGGCTTTCGGAAACACGTTGTGCTGTGGGGTGAGTGGGCAAGGCTGGTGAAGGACACATGTTCTGGATCTTCAGAGGCTGCTGATGTCCGGTGGAAGGAACCTATGAAAATATAATCATGAGAAACAGAGTCAACTGATTTCTCTGTAATTCAGTTATCAATTTCCACACATCAATGTCAAACATTGAGAAAGCGTACAAAGTTGCACAAAAACAATAATTGAGCAAGCCCACAGTGATTCTGATTGGACACAAAGATACACAAGGAAATAAGAGAAGAACAATAACGCTGATTAGGGCTGAACAATTTTGCATTTCATGTGTATTTCAAAAGAAGACCATTTCAAGAGTTTGTTTTGATTTATTTGATTAGGACAGTGTATGTCAATGAACAGACACCGAACTACATGAATATAAAACACACCATGTATGTTTAATGCATTCAGAAGAACAAATATTTGAGCAGTTACGTCTAAAAAGGATGATTTATTTTAGGAAGTTATACAGTTTATAGAGGTCTTATCCACAGAGGGACGCAAGACCCTCGTAGACAGGAGATTTAGTCAATTGTATAATTATGACATTAATAATGGCAACCTTTGCAAATGGCAACCAAACAGCAATAAAATTCAAATGAATTGTTTAGCCCCAATGTTGATGTAGAAATTGAATCATTGTAAAAAAATAAAAATAAAAAATAAAAAAAAATCTTTGTGCAAATTGAAGAAATCAAATTGGAAAATAAAAAAGCAATTTTGATAGTGTCATAGTGTATGTTGTATGTGTTGCCTGGCCAGCCAAGATAAGACTTTCCCTTTTCTTTATAAAAGGCAAGAGTCTGGAACATGGTCTAAAGATGTAGTTCATCTGGGAGATTTATTCCAGGATGGAGTTTTGGTTGAATCCTGAGACCTTCTTTTTTGACCAAAAAGACATTTCCCAAGCCTAATGTTCGTCCAATACCAGGGCTACTCCTCTATGGCAAAAATCCTAATTATATGGCTATTATGGCTCATAATTGAAATCATGACCATTTCAAATAATTACTTCAATACAGTCAAAATTTACCTATAAAAGTAAAAAATGTTTGACACTTTTATTTTTAATATATGAAAAGTGGTTTTGCTCAAGGTTTTGAGTGGTAGAGCGAGGGCACATTCTGAAAAGAAGTTAGTTAATTGTATTTTCAATTACAACATATATAAATGAATAGTCATATTTAAATCAAATATAAATATCAAATATAATATTTCAAATGATAAAAATGTGATACATAAAATCTTACAATTCATCTCCTTAGTTGTGAACTCTTAACTCACACAAATCAAACGCAAACCACAATCCAAAAGTCCATACGATTTAACCGACATCACATTAAAGCGGCATTCTCATTGTTTGATGAGCGGTATTTACAAAAGGATTAACCAGAGAAATGCATGGTCCACTAGTTTCAAAACATTGTATTCGGAGTATATGCCATTATAACAGTTGCAGTGTTGATAATCACAGGTGAAAAAAAGGTGCTCTGCAATGAATGAATGAAGGAATATGTGTGACTGGACTGCTGCCAAAACCCGACAAAAGGGTTAGCTGAAAAAGGGTTGTGCAATATTTTGGGGAAGGTTTTTCCAAATTTTTGTATGGAGATTGAAGTTTAGGGGGATATGGGCGGATTTACAAGTGACCAATCAGGCAAAGGATGTTACTAAACATGCAAGTTGTAGTTATTATACCTTATTATAGTTTGTACAACTAATGATGACCATTTTAGTTAATTGGTGTATTCTTTGAAAAATGGCATGTGTTACGTACAGTAGTAAAAATACTAGTATGTTAAAAATTGTCAAAGGAGTGCATGATTAAGCGAAGCATAAAAGGGATTAGAAAAGAGAAATACAAAGCGGTGATGGGGGAAAAGGGTAAGAAATCCTAACAGCAGCAGCGACAGGTGGGTGGGGCTTAATATAAAGGGCTTTTCTACCTGCTTTACCACTGTAGTCAAGTGGGAGGGGCCATGGGAGGGGCTCTGAGTGACCCAAGACTCTGTTAACTGGCTGTTATGGACAGTAAGGGCCGGAGCAGGGATGTTGTGGCTGCTGACGATTACAGATGCTGGCACTCCCAAAGAGGGGGTAGACTCTTTCCCTTTTTGATGCTGCCGCTCCTGATAGGAGTACATTTACCATTCAGGAGTGTCAAAAAGGAAGCGAGATTGAGGCAATGTGGAATGAAATAGTCACCAAAATCAGACCCATTATCTATTCAAGCAAGTTATGCATTTAAAAAGGAGTTGTTCATTTTAATAGTAAAAGGAAATGCATATTAAGATTCAAAACATACCTGTTGAAGGAACATTTGTAGAGACTCTTGGCTCAGGATCATGCTGGATCCTTGGTTGGTAAACACAAGTCGTCCTGGATTTTGCTGAGTTTGATGGGGTACCAGCCCCATCGTTGTCATGGTGGAAGAAGTGGAGACTGAGATGGACGGAGATGACGATGGTATGGGAGTAGCTGAAGAGGCGCTGGGAGTCGGCTGCATGGCTACAACAGAAGGCTGTTGAACATGTAACTGTGAGGGATGAGAAGTCTGCTCTGTGGAGCTTCCCAAAACCGTGACACACTCTGGCTGCCCTTGGGCCGTGGTCCCTGCTGCAATACTACTGCTGTTACCACTGCTTGGGATTCCACCCGTTTGTGGCTGTACGTTTGTCTGAAGACTAACTGCCGGGCTAAGACCTTCCACCTGACTCAACATCAAGGGGTTCTGGATGGGCATACCCTGTATGACTGTCTGTGCGTGGCCTGTAACTGTGTGTGTTTGGGCCTGATTATGCGTTTGAGCCAAAGAAACTGGCATCTGAAAGAGGTGTGTGCCCATCTGACCAGGTTGGAGTTGGATGGAACCAGAAAGAATGTGTGCTGCTCCAGAAGCACCCTGGGAGGTCAAGACTTGCCCAAGGTTGATGTTCTGATTTGTTGTTAAAATCTGGTTTGCGATGATCTGTCCTCCTGGACCCTGGCTGGTTATGATGTGACCTCCCGGATGCTGCGTGAGGATTTGGCCTCCAGCCTGCAGCTGAACAAATTGAGGATTCTGACCTTGGAGAACAGTCTGAGAAGGAAATACAATGCTTCCAGATTGGTTTAATAAATGTACACTGAGAGGTTTGCCAGATGCTTGTGCTGCTTGTTGTTTGAATAGTGTTTGTGGAAACTGTGAGGCTTGTGATGGGGCTTGGGTGCTTAGGACCACATTAGAGCCAGGTTTTCCTGCCAGGAAGGCTACATTTTGAGCTGCAGAGACAGGAATCTGCTGTAGCCCTAGACCCTTGTGAGCTTCATTTTGATGGGGCTGAGGCGTGGGTTGTGGCTGTTGCTGTTTGTAAAGTTTTGGCTGGATGGCTCCACCCTGAGGTGGTTTGGGCTGAATTGGCGTTGGTGTGCGTTGGATGATAACGTTCTGCATGATTTGACCTTGACTTTGTGTCTGCGATGTCATTCCTGAAGCCAGAGGGGTGTTGCTAAAGCCCACAATCCCAGCAGAGGCAGTTACTGTACTGCCACTGCTGCTACTGTTGGTGCTGCTGACACAAACGGCAGGTCCATTTAAAGCTGGGGATCCTAACGTGGCTTTGTTACCTTGGATCAGAAGTCCACTTCCTGAGCTTCCAAGGCTAGATTGAGAGCCAGCCCCTGAAATTTCAGGTCCAGACTGGTGAAGCTGATAACCACCCATGGCTTTTGCTAAAATTGGTTGTCCAGACTGATTGATGGTCATAACAGTGGGTTGACCCACAACTTGAATTTGTCCAATTCCTAACCCAGACTGACTGCCATTGGGAAGGGCATGGAGACTTGAAATGGGCTGAAGGGTTACATTTCCAAGGCCTACGGGCTGCATGAAAGGCTGCACACTTATGGCCTTGTTCATTACCTGGGGCTGAAGCTGAAGGCCCTGTTGAGCAAGCACTGAACCCAGCATATCAGCTGCTGCATTGGGGGGAGTTGCGGTAGAACTTGGGCCTGCTCCAGTGAAAATAGTTCCTGACCCCCCAACACCCATTCCTACACCAACAGTGCCTCCGCCCCCAGTGAGGCTGGCATCAGGCAGCGTCTGAACCACTTGTGTAAGTCCTGGGATACCAAAGGATCCCAGGTCCAGCTCTGCCTCTGCCTCTTGAAGGCTTTGCTCTGTGATGTTGGCTTCAGCCAAGCTCTGCTGGAGGATGTCGCAGGGCTCATGATTTGTCCCAATACCATTGCTCCCACTTTCACCGCCTGGAGATCCACCCAGAATGTCATCATCTTCCAAGAAGTCCAAGTCAACGCTGACTCTGGGCAGGCCTGCCGGCTCATTTGCAGAGAGCTGCACTGTGGGCTGAACTTCAGATACATGTCCCTTAATCGGAAACAACAAAAAAATTACTGACAGAAAAAGCAACAAAACTGCACATAAGTTAACACAAGTTTACAGAGTGGCTGTGCTTGCAGTGTTAGTGGAAAGGAAGAATGTGAGGAGGAGATGAACAGAAGGAGAATGGGGGATTTTACTCACCCCTGCGGTAGAGAAGAACGAGCTGGAGGGATCACTCGAACCATCCAAAAGGTCATCAGTGTCCAACTACAGAGACACCCACCAAGAGCAAGACAGAGAGAAAGCCCAAGGCACCCAAAGCAGCAGGCAAAAGCCATGAGGACAGGTAAGAGGAAAAATCAGGAGAGGGGGCAAGTACACAGAACCATGTTAGAACCAACAACTGAAAGGAGCTACAGAGGAATATGTATTAGGTTTCAAATAAGGGAATTTAAAAAGGCAGTTTTATTTTATTTTTTTGAGGGCTCTAGTTGATCTTCTAAGATGATAATAGGGAGAAGAGAGCCATAAGAAAATGTGAAAGCTAGGGTTGAAAGAATGTTTGGGAAAAAAGTAAAAAGCATCTTTGAGAAAGCACTGAAGTGTTTGGAAAGAATATAAAAAAGTGTAATACCACTTCAAAATAATAACCAGAATTCAGACAACTTCAAATACTCACGTGGGTTTCAGAGCCATGGAGAAAGTCATTTAGAGCTTCTGGGTCACTACAATTTAACAGAAAGGGAACATATCAGAATGTTACATTTTAAAATAATACAACGCTTTGTAAAGTTATAGCTTACCAAATTACATCGAGAAGGCACCTGCCGTCTTCATCATCCATGACAACTGTATTACAGTAAAATTTTGTTAGATCTACATCTTGAATAGTCCATAAGTAAAACTATAGTTACATTATACAAATGTGGTGCAACGACTGGTAGCAAACACAAACCAAAAACGCGCGGTTTTAACCAGGTGAGAAGCTGTGTAGAGGTTTGGCTTTTGCAATAATGTAACGTTAAACATGTAATGCTGAACAATTTTTAAAAACCTGACTTTTAACTATAGTTAAACAATCGCATACGCTACATATATCTGCAAAAGGCAAATGATTGTGGCCATTACTCGGTGAGAGCAGAGATGGTGCGCAGGATATGAATGGAGAGCGGCTACATGCTAGTCCGTGTTTTTTTTTTGTGTGTGTTTTTTTTTTAAAACAATGATTTGCATGAAGAGTTTGAATGTTTGTCAGGCTTAGCCTTTTTATCAAACCAATACACCCTTGTAAATAAGAGTAAAACATTGTTTTTAGGCGTGTGATTTTGGTAATAGTTTGTAATTAAAAGTATTAAACTGTAGCTGTCGCTAGCCAAGCTAACTAGCCTTCTTAGCAAACCAGCCATCAACAATATTGAGAGGTCCAGCTAGCCACAGCCTTTGACATTCAAAACAAACCACCGATGGATGCGATTTCGATCCTTAAGCACTAAATCGAGTCTCTTACTTAACCAAAACACCCCAATAGTCTTTGCATATACAAACAAACATAATTAGGCAGCGAGCAATGACTCCCCTTGCAAGTAAAATATGAGTTAATGTTGGAGACTGATGAGGGGCTATGCTTGGGAATTCGGTGTAAAAAAAACCGGGTTACAGAGCCTTGAGGGATCGTAATTTTGGATTATGGTCGTGGTGCAATTCGAGCCTTTTCCGCGCCTCTTACATTCTGCAGCTTTCAAGCAGTTTTTCGGATTAATTGAGAAATATCTACATTGTAAGAAACTCACCCGAGACGAAAGAGGTGCAGGCTGCGCGGGGTCTCCAGGACGGCCTCGCACGGGCTGCAGCTCAGGACCCAATTACAGCAGGAAACAGGCGTCCAGCGCGCTGCCTGAGTCTATGTGTGGGATTATACCATGGATCTATTCGATACCATAGGGATTATACCATTTTAATAGTTCCATGGATCATACCCATCTGGGTCTGCTCTGGCTGCTCTGTCAGGTACACTCAAGGATATATGTGTCCTGAGGGGGTTCTCAACAAATTACCTGAAAAACACACACAATTTTAAACACCTCATAATAATAATAATAATATTATATATATTATATAACTGTAAAACTGTGTGAATATAGCTTCCTTTATTCAAAACGTTTTTTGAGCTTTGTTAAGAGTCTAACAAACGTGGGAGCACAGAGATGACCCTATTGACAGAAACTGCAAACGAAATATGTTCAACAGTATTTAAAGTATCATTCTCTATCTGGAACTTTATAGTTTATATTTCAATGTATAATCCAGTGCAGTGTTTGAGTAAAGATTACCATGGTTCATCTTTTTACATGAAGAGTGTCGTAACAGCGGATTATCAATATGTGTAATAAAAACTAGAGGGACATTTGCTATGGTAACCTATAGTAACCAACATCCAGTTCCCGCAGCCATGTTCTGACTGGAAAATTATTCTAATTCTATCACACATTCTAGAATCCCTATAATTTAACAAATGTATTGTTAATATAAAGTTGCCTGTATTATTGTGTCCCTATTTACCCAAGACAGTCCCAGTTTTGTGTCCCATGTCCCAGAAAATGTTCCCAAAACCAATTATTTGTCTCAGTTTTATAAAAGACATGTCCCAGTTGTCCTGATTTTTGATCACGTTAATAACGGCCAACAGTAAAGAAAGGAACATATTGCAGTTTATTTAGCCAATATATAGAAAACTGTGCCACTGATAGAAGTCTCTTTGATTAAATACTGACTCATATATGAGCCGTGTAAACTATTGAGTGATTGAGCCATGAATGCCAGGGTGAATCTCAGTTTTTAGTTTAGAAAATCTGGTCACCCTAGGTTAATATCTCTGTAATTACTAGGTATGTCCGTGTGAAGTGTTCCCTGTCAGCAAAAATCATCAAAAATAAAATATTTTTTTCACAATAGTTATAGAAAGTGATGCCTTTACAAGTTTGTGGAGCCATTCTTTAACACAGAGCTTCTCAAAGTGTGGGGCGCGCCTGTTTGGAGGGGCGCAGAGCTGTGCCAAGAGGGGCTCGAGACATCTGGATAAATGTGCACACATTACGTGTTGACAGACGTGTTTTGGACAACAGAAAAACGCCCAGTGCGAACATGTGGTTAATCTCTAAATATGAGAGCAGCTGAGGAGTGGGTCAGCCTGCCTCGTCCCTCCTCCCTCCCTCCTCCGTCCCTCCTCCGTCCCTCCTCCGTCCCTCCTCCGTTCCTCCTCTGTCCCTCCTCTGTCTCTCCTCTGTCCTACTGTCCTGGTTCCCTTTATGCTCTTCATCCTCCCTGTAAAGGTACATTTACAAGGTTTCGCTTTTATTTTTGGTAACTTCCTGTGTCACTGGAAGTAACAGTGAAACAAAAATCTACTTGAGAGTCAAAGAAAAGGCGTAAAGTAAAGTAAGCTACGGTAAACGGTGAAAAAACATGTTGAAAGTTATAAAAACCCAAAGATCAAGCTAGTCGACAGGAGAACAAGGTTTGTGAGATGAATGAATTTTAAATGTTTATTTTACAAAAAGAATAACAGTAATGCTAATGTAATGAGCTAGTAACAGTGATTATACGGACAAATTTCTAATTATTCTTTATTTGTTCTTACCTAGCTTTGATGTTGGTTGAATGACACGGAATGGAAACAATAAAAACTCATTTAACCATCAGGTCTGGCCTTCTCGATTTGACTGGATGCTACACTCCATTCTTCTTCTGTTACTTTTAATGGCGGTTGGCTGCCAACTAAAAAAGGTGCATTTACCGCCACCTACTGTAGTTGTATGTCTTCAAAGTATGTGTTTTACGCTATACCGTAAAAAAGAGAGAAAGCAAAAAAAAGAGCTTGAAAGAGAGAGAGAAAAGTGAGAGCTCCTCTCCTCCAGCGCGGAGCGTCTGAACAGTTCCCCTTTTTTTTCTTCTTCTTTGGTGGTGTTTTATGGCGGTTGGTGAATCTAACTTTTGAACTTGTTCTGCTGTTGTTGTTGTTGTTGTTGTGTTGCTTTTAAGGGCGTTTGGCAGCCAACTGAAAAGGTGCACTTATCGCCATCCACTGTAGTTGTACATCTACTGTAGTTGTTGTTACTTTGAATGGCGGTTGGCAGCCGAAGGTGCATTTACCGCCCCCTTCTGTAGTTGTACGTCTTAAAGTATGTGTTTTACAGTAAAAATAGGAGCGATAGAAAGAGAGAAAGAGATCATTTGACGATATAAAGCATATGCAAAAAGAATGTGTGTGCCAATCGATTCCTTTCCGCTTTAATCCCATGGGCTTTGAAGACATGGCTCTTTTTCTCTCTATATATTTCTTTCTCTCTCTTTTTTTTGTTTTTACGATATAGCGTAAAACACATAGTTTGAAGACTTACAACTACAGAAGACGTACAACTACAGAGTGGTGGCGGTAAATGCACTTTTTCAGTTGGCTGCCAACCGCCATTACTATAAAAGCAACACAACAACAACTACTACGACGACAATGAAACATAAACACTGTGGTACGAGTCAGCACTGCAAAGCTTTTTTTTTCTTCCCTCTCTCTCTTTGCATTACAAGGACCACAAATATACCATTATGTCATGTAAACCCTTTACAGAGGACTTATGATGCAAAATTGACTTCAATTATCTTATAATCTTGTTACAACAGTATTTCTTAATCATTATTTACTCAAGTTGTATTTTGACTGATTCCTGCACCTGTTTTCCCCTTCTCCCTATTCCCGCCCACATCCTTTTGCTTAGGTGAGATTATTTTTTAAGATTCAGACTCATGATACATGTAGGGTTCTAAAATGTCACATAGCCACTTTTCAAAAATAAAATGGTGAAATGCCACCACAAAGACTCGGAAGTCAAACGCATAATATGCCTCCTCTTTTAATTCATCTGGCTCTATTTTACAGGCGTTACCTACAGTTGCAGGTTCCATAGCAAAAGAAAAAAATTCTGTCAACTGCGCAAAAGAGTTAAGAGTGAGTCACTTCTTAAGTTAATTTAATTCAATTTTCTTAGCTATTTGATATTTTCTATTAGATATCAGATATTTTCTGTTTTGTAGCTCTCACAATCACAAGATGGTCGTCGCAATCGCTTCGGGAACAGACTCCCCGATCCCTCTAGTGTTTAGGCTGTGGAGATTGTGTCACATGACTGGGACGGTCTCTAGGGCTGCTGCTGATGTGACAGAGCAGCACGGCAGCAGAGGCTACTGCTAACTGTTATCGTGTAGGTTTGTTGTCTTCTGTTTCTAATCCTTTTTTCTTTCACTTTTGAGAAGTGATTGTAAAATGGACAACAGTGCCAAAGAAAAAGAGGCGATGGCTCTAATGGCTGAGGCGGAAAAGAAAGTGAAATCTTCACAATCGTTTTTTGGATCGATGTTTGGGTGAGTGTTTACGCTAGCTTTGTTTAACTTAGCGTCTCCTTAGCAGCCCATGCTAAAGGCCAAAAGATTGGTTCAGTCG
Organism: Chaenogobius annularis; assembly: GCA_015082035.1. Classification (NCBI taxonomy): domain Eukaryota; kingdom Metazoa; phylum Chordata; class Actinopteri; order Gobiiformes; family Gobiidae; genus Chaenogobius; species Chaenogobius annularis. The sequence continues at coordinate 925,884 of BJKM01000060.1, forward strand.
ATGTACACACATCCAAATCATTTAAATATATTGTATCAACTTGGCCTGTTTTTGCTTTTAAGAAGTTGGGTACAAACTGAAGTAAAACGAAGTGATCTTGTTCCTGGTGTCAACACGGCCAGTAGTTCTGACTTCTGTTCCTTTAGTGACCTAAACTTATTGGTCATTGTACATGGGTGGTACTATTTTACAACCCGTACAATATGTTCTTTTCCCGTGACATTTCGCCCTTCACCTCATCTTACAGTGTGGTTGAAATGTACTTTTATGTTCCCATTGCAGACTGTAGTAGAAATGCATTATTGTTGAGAGGTTTAATGCGGTCTTAAATGTGCACAGGGGCTCGTCCAAGTTGGAGGAGGCGTGTGACATGTATGTGAGGGCAGCAAACATGTATAAAATGGCTAAAAACTGGTGTGGTAAGATATTTTGCCAATCCTAAACCTTATGTTTGAATTGTGTGAGAAACATATAATAAGACCTCTTGTTTATTGTCTCCACAGCTGCAGGGAATGCTTTCTCTCAAGCTGCACGCCTCCACCTGCAGATGCAAAGCAAACATGATGCTGCAACAAATTACATCGATGCAGGAAATGCCTTCAAAAAAGCAGATCCACAAGGTGCATTTTCTGTTCCTGTCAATCCCAATCTTGCTAAGCAGATATTAATTACTTTATTATATGTGTCCACAGAGGCAATTAACTGTCTGAACAGAGCAATCGAAATCTATACAGATATGGTGAGTCTCTGTATCGCATTTTAGAGTAATATAGTTCATCAACTGACGCAGAATGTGTTTTGTCTTTCCTGTACAGGGACGTTTTACAATTGCTGCAAAACATCACATCACCATAGCCGAAATATACGAGACAGAGTTGGTGGACATTGATAAGGTTCGATCAGAGCACATTCTTTTTGGTCTGATACACCACTATCTATGTGTCTAAAATGAGCCGAAAATCATGTTTCAAATGTTGATTTTTCATTCTAGGCAGTTGCACATTATGAACAAGCAGCAGATTATTACAAAGGTGAAGAGTCCACAAGGTGATTGCATATTTTTGGATAAAATGTATATCCACTACTGGTAATGTTTTGGTCTTGATTTTTTTTTTTTTTTTTTTTTTTTTTTTAGCTCAGCTAACAAGTGCCTTCTGAAAGTTGCCACCTATGCTGCTCAGTTGGAGCAGTATCAAAAAGCTATTGAGATTTATGAACAGGTGAGTTCTTGCCTATTGTTCGTCTACAAATTTATTATGTTATGTATTATTATACATTTTCTCCCTCTTGAAGATTGGGACATATGCAATGGACAGCACGCTTCTGAAATACAGTGCTAAGGATCATTTTTTTAAGGCGGCACTCTGTCACTTCTGCGTAGACATGCTAAATGCAAAGGTGGATTTAACTTATACTGTTCAGAACTATTAGACATAATTGTGCAAATGTTTAAATGTTTCTGTTATTTCACAAAGCTTGCTGTGCAGAAGTATGAGGAAATGTTTCCAGCCTTTTCGGACTCCCGGGAATGCAAACTGTTGAAGGTATGTTTTTATTTTTTTGTAAATACTTAGTTTCAGTGTTAAATACTACCAATGTACCAATATCTGTCTTTTCTAATTCATTCAGAAACTCTTAGATGCGTATGAAGAGCAGAATGTGGATGCCTATACTGATTCGGTAAAGATGATAGATTTATTTTTTTTTTGTACAATTTATATTATGTTTTTTTCTTGAATTGAATATTGTGATATTATAATGTGTAATTTGTCTCAGGTAAAAGAGTTTGACACAATTTCACGGTTGGACCAGTGGTTCACGACGATGCTTCTTCGGATCAAGAAGACCATACAGGACGAAGAGAATGACCTGTGTTGAACCCAGTCCTCCTCTAACATCCGTTTTGACATTAACCTCTGGCCTATGTTTATTTTGCAGATAATTCTGATGACCAATATGTAACATTTTCTTTTACTATTACTTTTCTCGTACACATTTAACCTTTTTAAATATGTAAAATGTAAGTTACATTTACACTATTCCTTATATCAAGTATGTTAAGGCTCTATTTTAAACAACTGAAATGCAGGTGATCATGCCAGCTAATATAAAATAAACCATTTTATTATTTGTGTAATTGCAAGAGAGTCACAACACTTTAATAAATGCCTTAACAATATAAAATCTAGCTAACTGTTGGGATTTGTGACTAGCTCATATCTCTGAAATGAACTGGTTGATTTACTTTTTTGTACTGAGATGAGGAAAGGTAGTCTCAACTCTATATATATCCATGGACAATTGTGCAGTGCCGCCCCCTGGCGTCACATAGGTGCAGCACATGTATAATATCGTTCAACAGTATCATCTGCAAAAGAGACACTTTGATTTACCCAAGGACTCTGCCTTATTTTGCCTGATTCTCAGGATGTGCACAGCGAGATTTGATGAAAAGGTGTATACAGCTTTAACTTGAGCACTTTTAGTTTTTGAAAAGCTAGTGATTTGAGTCAAAAACAAAAATATCCTCTAGTATAGATTTGTATAGTATAATGTTCTAGACTACATCATTGTGTCATTGTTGTCTAGTCTTAAAGCAGGCTCATTTTGTTTAAGCCTGTGCATGGTGCAAATGCAATATCCCTTTGCGCACCTTTTATCTGATCCAAACACTGTGCAACTTTCTTTCTGTATTCACTTTGGGGTTTTTTTTGTTTTGTTTTTCTACCGCTTGTTTCCGTCAGGGGTCGTGGGTGACTGAAGCCTATCCCAGTGACTTTGGGCCTTAGACGGGTACACCCTGGACAGGGGCCAGCTTGTCGTGGGTTTCCTTCTGTAATTTTAAACAATGGTCTTTGTCTGTTTAAAGCCTTCTTAGATTTGTATAGGGCCTATCAGTCATGTGAATTTTGAATAAAAAAAAAAAGACTGACAAGTGTAAATCTCTATATTGTAAAATGTCTGGTGGGCGTGACTTGACTTCACCTGTCCCTCTACTACGTGCTGATTATGCGCACAGTGTAGCAGAGTTGCTGTGTGCGTCTCACTGTGCGGGTGTTTTGAGAAGTTTCTTTTACCTGGGGTCCCATTTGTCTCTTTTTGTAAGTATTTTGTCACAAATTATTATGGTAAATACAACGATAGCAGCAAAAACGAATGTGCGTTTCGGTTACAGCTGTAATCTGTAGCGACGAGCTAATTAAAGCACCTGCTCCTGAGACGTCTCATGTGAAACATTCAGACCTGAATTTGTTTTGTTTTTCGTTCAGTTAACTGGTTGTCACTTTTTGAAAACTTTATCTCTAACAGTTTTTAGATCTATTGCTGCCACTGTTTATTCAAGACTATTTTCCCCTTAAGGGGTTTCTCTGTTATTTGAACGTAGCCGGCTGGTTTAGTCTTAATTATGCTCTGGAGACACGCACCCATAACGACTCGTAGGCAATTTCCCATAACTACTCAATGGTGAATGTAAGGGCACAGTGCCATTCCCATTAATGCTGACTATCCAATCTAAGTTTTGTTATGTTTTTGTTTCAGGAATCGAAGTGATTTGCTGTAGAAGACTGTCTGCAAATGCATCAGTGTGTGATAAAAATGTGTTTTTATTTCAGTGGTGGACTGTGCGAGTCGATCAAACCTCTCAACTACTGTCCCAAGACTGTCCAAGAAATATGAACTACATTTAAACAAAGAAAACACTGGATTGCACAACTTGTTCAGAACCAATGAGGCGGTTTCAAAGCTTAATTGCTATGGTTTTACTGACTACATTGTTACTCATCTTCCTCTCAAGCTTACACCTAGAGAAGACCCATAGTCACAAACAAGAACAGAAAGATGTCAGGAAGATCATTCAAGTGGCAGAAAAACTTAATGAAACCCTTTCACCATTGACCAAGCAGGTGAGTTTCCCCTCCCCAAAGCCTGAGGGGCTCACTGTTTCAAGGGGTCTGAGAAAGGCCATCCCTCAAAACGAAGCCTACTGGAATCGACTGCTTTATTCTGCTCTAGGACGGGTAGATAAAGACTTTGAGCATCATCAACTGTGGTCTCGCTGTAGGGATGCCGACCAAGAACTCCTGACAACCAATATTCATGACTTTGCTTCATACCCTTCCATGTTTCAGGACTTTCTAATGGCCATGAATTGTAAGTCTCCTCCACTCCTGGTAAACCAGCCGTACAAATGTCTGAGCAGTGAAGCTGCAGGCGGGCAACCCTTCATTCTTTTTGCACTCAAGTCGAGACCTGGAAATTTTGAGCAGAGACAGTCTGTGCGCGAGACCTGGGGAAGAGAAGGAGTGTTTCAGAATGGTTTGATAGTGCGCACCCTTTTTCTATTGGGCAACCCATCAACAAATGAGCCCGATCTTAGTGCCTTGATGTCATTTGAAGCTAAAACCTTCAAGGACATCCTTCAATGGGACTTTAATGAGTCCCTCCTGAACCTAACTCTCAAAATGGATGCATTTCTCCACTGGACATTGAAAAATTGTCCACAGGTTTCTTTCATATTTAGTGGGGATGATGATGTTTTTGTGAACACTCCAGCATTACTAAGCTACCTGCAGTCCCTTGAGCCTTCAAAATCTGCTCAGCTCTTTGTGGGTCATCTTATAAGCACAGCTGTTCCACTCAGGGACCCTAAAAGCAAATACTATATTCCTCTGAGTTTCTACGATGGCCCATACCCTCCTTATATTGGGGGAGGGGGCTTTCTGATTTCTGGATCGTTACTGCAAAGACTTTATTCAATTGCACATGTTATTCCATTCTTCCCAATTGATGATGTGTATATTGGGATGTGTTTAAATGCCTTGGGGATTGCTCCTGAGGCACATTCTGGTTTTCACACATTTGATGTCAGTGAGCAGGACCGTGAGAACTTGTGTGTGCATAAAGGTCTCATACTAATTCACAAACGCTCCCCCACAGAGTTAAAGAAACTGTGGAAAGGAATTCATAGTCCACTTCTGACATGTTAAATGGATTAATTTTTCCACAAGTTCATTTGTCAGTTCAATGTTTTCTTTCCCAAGATGGTAGATAATATAAAAATGGAATTAAAAAGGCCAATTACCATGTTTTATTTTTTTTCCACAAAAACCTCAAACATGTAACAGGAAAAAACATTGTACAGTTTATTGTAACAGTATACACCCTCCCATAGAACAGGTGCAATCTATACTGTATAAAAGGACTAAAGGACAGAACATAAACCATGAAAGTGATCCAAATAATATTTAAACTCCATTTACCACACAGTCATCAAACAAACATTTAAGTGATGTGTACGCTTTCTTCTGTTCTACAGTAAATAAAAATAAGGCACCAAAACAACTCTTACAAAGTACAATAGTAACAGTTGTGAATGCTCACTTTGTTTATAAAGGAATAATAAATTTCATATCAAATCTACTATTCTGTTTACTACTCAATTTTGTGCAATTTTTTTAACCAAGTCACAGTCAGCTACTGGATATTATTTTAAATAGAATTACGTGTCAGTTATTTTTCAAATAGATCCACAGGGTAATGCTCCTTGTACTGCTGAACATGCCTCCATAGAGACTTTCTCTGCTTGTCCAGCTGTGGTGTAATCTCATCATACACATCAGTGAAAAGCAGTTCTGGGTTTGGCTTCAGACGCTTTTCTGCCTTCTCGAAAGCCTCCATCACAGTCTTGCGGGACTGTTTCCGCCAACTCCTTTCATCATCTTCACTCCACCAGCCCCGAGTTGTCATGTAGTGTCTGAGTCGAGAGATGGGATGGTCCTGTTTGTCCCAATAGTTCACCTCATCCACTGAACGATAAGCTGAGCTGTCATCACTTGTACTGTGGTGACCAATTCTACAGGGTAAAACACCACTGTTCTTTAATATCACGTTCAGAAGATGATTTATTGTGACTTGCAATTACAGATGGGGCTTTTTTTTTTTTTAAAACTGTACCATAAATAAGTTATCATACATTTTCATTCATTTTCAAAACAATTTAAGGATTCTTAAGCTTAACTAACCTGTAAGTCATTGCCTCAATAAGAAAAGGTTGGTTTTCTGCTACAGCCCTTCTGCGTGCTTCCTTTGTTGCATTGTATACAGCAAAGACATCATTTCCATCCACTCGTATTGACAACATGCCATAACCAGGTCCTCGAGCAGCTGTTGAGAGAATTAATCAGCAAATGTTGGCCAATACATTTTCAACTTAAATATATAAATCAATGAAATAAAAAGAATATTACCAATGCCATCACCCCTGTACTGTTCATTGGTAGGGGTGGAAATCGCATAGCCATTGTTGCGACAGAAGAATATCAAAGGGCACTCAAGAGTGGCAGAGAAGTTAAAACCAGCATGTGCGTCTCCTTCACTAGCTGCTCCCTCTCCAAAGTAACAGATCACAGCACGATTTATGTTTTCTCTCTTAACAGCATAGGCCGCTCCGGCCGCTATAAAAATGAAAGACTTCATTAGAACACTTAAGCTTGATATGGTGCCAATTAGAGGGCAGTACTCACCCTGGGGAATCTGTGTAGCCAGAGGTGAAGAGATGGTGACAAAGTTTAGGTCTTTGGAGCCATAGTGAACGGGCATCTGACGACCTTTACCCAAGTCATCCGCATTGGCGTAGCACTGGGCCATGAAGTGGTCCAAAGCAAAACCACGGTACATCAGCACTCCTGTATGATCACATCTGTCAATTAGCTGTGTAGTTTTGTAGAAGAAAATTATATTTTCTTATTCCTTACTCAGTGAAAGCAAGAAATATGCCAAAATATAAAGTATAATCTTCACATGACTTAATCAGGGGAGGTGTTCAGTTACACATTCAGAATGTGTATTTTACAAGTTTTACAGCACATTCCTTTGCTGGGAAAAATGCCTTTAGTCTTACCTGCTTCTCGGTACTGGCCAAACACAATGTCATTTGGATCAAGAGCAGCAGCACTTCCAATGTGTGTTCCCTCTTCACCGTAGTTAGTCATATAAAAAGAGATGCGACCCTAAACAGATGTCATGTTAAATATCAACTGAAAATGATGACAAACAGTGCTGCCCAGTGGTTGAGTGTTTGGGGCGTGGCACAAGTGCTCCGGCCGCAGTGTCGTGGGTTCGAGATTCTTCCCTTCTCTCTCAACCCCCATTTTGCACTTGCCTGTCAATAAAGCCTACAGGGGGGAAAAAAATCTTGAAAATGATGACAAACTGTAGACATAATTACCTGTCTCTGAGATTCATAAAGAATGCGATCCATTGTGTTCAGCAGAGTCATCTTCTGATAAAAGTTTAAAACAGTCTCCTTTGAAAGCTGAAAATTAAAATGAAAAATTCAGACAAAAGGTCCATTTGATTGTCATTGTTGGGAAACAAATGATGAATATACTTGAGGATCTTGGGAGGGGTTGATTATGTTGCCCTGGCGGTCCATCACTCGGTACACCGGGATCCCCGAAATGACATTGGGCTCGATGAACTCGAGCTGGTCCACAAACTCAGCGGAGGCTCCAGGGAACTGTGGTTTCTCCAGCGTTGAATCAGTTGACTTTTGGTCGTGCAGACAGAGGTAGAAAAACAACATTTTATATTTAATGGACTAAAGTACAAAAGTAAACATGTGTCTTGTATTGAATAACCACTTAAATCATTGTACATCCATGACACTGCTGTTGAGGGGTGCTCTCAGCCCTCGCACTTATAATTGTTGACTAAAGTGGTTATTAAATACAAGACTTATTGACCTTATCATTTCATATGGACAGCAGAAATTATGAACCATTTGATTTGTGTCAACAAAACTATTATTAAACTAGAAAAACTAGTTGGTTCATTTAAGTATTGTTACCAGTCCAAAAGACACTTGTCCTGCTTTGGATCTTGTCTGAATGCCTTGTTTGTCTTTATCACAAAACTTAACCAGACACCCTTTGTCATCGGCCTCTCTTTGAAATGGAAAAATTACACAATCATTACTGAGCTTACATGAATTCTGTTTCATACTAAATGTATTGTACAACAATTTTGGTTGATATTCCACTGCAAACATTTAAAACATATTTTAAAAAGGGAAACGTCGCAGAGACTGTTTGCACATCTAATTTAATAAATTAATCTGTATCAGGTGTCAATTTGACTTTCACACTGTATTCAGTTGTTTTTTCACAATAGGATCTTGAACTACTTTTGGAAACAGAATAACGAGGAAGTTCACGCCTCTTTGATCAACCAATAGAAATCAAGCAAGCATAAACGTATCAAATATAAACTCAAAACTGGATGACAACAACCTATCAAAATATATTTCTTCTGAATGCTACATGGGCTACAAAATAGACCTGAATAATGTTGAAGGGTCGTTGTTGTTGCACAGTGTAATTTAAAGTCTCGCGATGCCTTAACATGCTTCTCTGTTAATTGTTTAAGTTCTCGCGGTATCTGTGCACTGTGCTAGCAAGGGCATATTTCAACAAAACAAAACAAAACATTATTTTAAAAGTTAAAATTTTCTTGAGATTCAGTCTAGTTGTTAATGTTGTTAAGGTATGACCACGTTTGTCTTTTAGTTAGACTTTTAACACCAACATTTGTCTCTAGTCAGAGCATCGCACCAAATACCTACATCTAATTTTAGTACGATAATTCAAGATATTCAGCAGTCCCAAACCTAAAAAATGACACAACAACACCTTTACTCACAGATAATCTGAAGGCTCTACGTTGAAGCAGCTTGAATGATTTTGTTCGTGCAGTTAGATGAGCAGCGCGGAAACACAGCCCATACATCTTGTTCATGTTTTGCCACCAGTAAGAACCGTAAAGTGAAACGATAAAACACGACCGGAGAGCTAAATATGGATTCACAATGCACACCACGTCTGAATAAGAATGTTGTCTCTTATCCACAAAAAACCACAACCACGACTGAATTGATCAAGGTTGTCTGTGCAAGGCTTATCCAAGTGTGATATCCGGTTCACATTTCAGAGTAATGCACGTGATACGCTACACAAATACCGACTAAATACAAGAAGATTTCTGTATAATCCCAATTATTTCATCACAATTCAATCATAAGAAGTCAATGTCAAGCGTGTTTTAAATATAAATACAAGAAAGACAAATCACAAAAAAATCCCCCCTAAAAAAAATTCGTGACCCCCGTCATTTTTCTTGCGACAAACAGAAAAAAACCAGGAAAAAAAAAAAACCAGAGCACGAAATCACGATGGAGGTTTGCAACGCTACAGAAAATTCTTTGAGAGAATTTGGCTGCGAACAAAACCTTCTGTCACGGCCAGATGGCTCGGCTTCATTTATTCAAGGTCTGTACATCAACAAACCTGTCATTTGTGGGGGAAAACCTCATCAAAAGCCAGTTAAGACTCATCAGTGTCATGGAAGTGAAAAGATCCGTCATGTATCGTAATAGTTCAATGGGTGTATGTCTGGCCATGTGCCTGACAGCTACTAACTTTATCGATAATTGATTTATCACAGATCAGTGTGGATATGTTTTTTTATATTTACATTAGAGCAAAATTGACTTGAATATGAGTTTGTTTACGTTACTCTGTGTGTGCACAAAAAAATCCTACACATTCATAATGTAAAACCATGATTTCATAATCAAATAATTACTTTAAATGAGATGTATTGCTTCAGGTACAAGACGAACACTAGAGGTCGGTATTAACGTTTTATTACACTAATGTAATATACATAGTGTTGTAGGTAGGTATACAGTTATAGTAGGACAACTCAATAAGGGTTTTGTCTTGTATTATTTGAAGGGGACACAAGTGTCCTTGCTGGAATGTATGGTCCAGCAGAAGTCAAAGTCAGCAAGGAAATCTATGACCGTGCAACACTGGAAGTTCTCATTTCAACCCAAAGTCGGCCTGCCAAGTAAGTTTTGATCAAACTAAAACATAAAACCCAAAGGCTCGCTTATCATATCACCATCATTTTATATTTTGATTTTAGGTGTGCGAGAGAGATCACAAGAGCAGTGTGTGCGAGAAACTTGTGAGGCATCTTTGTTGTCTTTCCTTCATCCTCGGTCATCACTGACTCTTGTTCTTCAGGTGGTACATGACGATGGTTCAGTATCCTTTAAATCATGCCATATATTAAGACATAAATACATAGATACATAGATCTTATATATTGTTCATTGTAAACCGAAATATTGATCTCAAAAGGCATGATAGTAACAGGTTAATTGACCTACCCTTCATTGTGACATTTCACCATAACAAGCCGTAGATTTTCAATTATTCATTGTTTTTATTCTTGTAAAATGGTTATGGTGACATTTTCTAACCATACATGTAAGTCCTGAAGTCACCTGAATTTTTTTTGAAAAATAGCAAGTAAGCACAGTGCTGTGGGTGGAGATAGGGGGTAGGTGAAAACAGCAAATTTTTGCAGGCTCAAGTCAAGCCTCATATGCCAAACATACAGTATGACTCAATTTCTGCCTCCATTATAACGTGATTAAATAGGTCATAAATGTTGATTTTACATAATATGTCTCCTTTTAAGATTGAATGCGAAATGGTGTATATGAAGAAAGTTGCTGCGTTTGCTTTCTTAATTTGCTTGCAGCTCCTTTCCTGTTTGCTGAATGCTGGCCTGCATGGCATTAATGGATGCAGGTTTGCCTATGAGCTGTCTTTTCAGTGGAGTGACTTGTGCCATAAACTCAGATGGACAAATAATTACAGATCCCTCTGCAGCTCAAGAAAAGGTGTGTTTTGCATATCTTACTAAAGCATTTTTTCAATCCTGTGAAAAATTTCTAGTGAGTAGTCTTCCATACATTATTGCTTTGGCAAATGTTCTTGATCTAAGTACAACACCTCATATTGATGAAAAATGTTTGGTTTATTTTCTCAGGAATGTAGAGCCATACTAACCTTCGCTATTGATAGCACAGACCATAAAGTAATGATGTCTTCTACTCGAGGATCGTTTTCGGTCCATGAGGCAAGTAACAAAAACACATTGTAATATTTCTTGGTACTCTTATATATGTCCCTTAACTTATGGCTGGGCGATGAGACGAAAAATGAAGCAAGGTTTTTTTTTTTTTTTTTTTTTTTTTGTTTCTCATATTGATTGATTTCGGATAAAAGTTTTATATTGGCTTTTTAAAAAAAACAAATAAAATGGCTTTCAATATAATATTTTCCTGAACATAAACAATACAGGCTTTTAATAATTTCCATTTGAAAAAAAAAAAAAACATGGTCCAATATCCAAAATCTTAACTGCTCCAAACCACATGCTTTTGGTCACAGAGGATTGGCTGTATGCGTCTCGATTAAAAAGCCCCAATCATATCATTGACGATTAGAAATGACTAAATTTTGGTCTCGATTAAAATGTGTTTAATTGCACAGCCCTACTCCTAACTCATGAATTGTACTTTTTGTTTTTGTTTTGCTTTTCTCCGCAGCTACAACAGTGTATAGCAGTTTGCCAAAAAGCTTCAGAGAAGATCTTTCAATTCTACAGAGACTCGGTTCAACGCAAATACTCTAAAACCCTATGATAAACAATCAGCCTTATGGATAAAAGCCTTTTTTATAAATGTTGTAATAAAATATTCGTAACCACTTTGCTACATTACTTCAGTTGTTGATGACTTTCTGTGTAATTTCAAGGCATGAGCTTTTGTGAGTGGGAATATGAGCTTGTATAGCTGCTAAATATATTTACCAAAAAAATTGCAACTCTTAGGATTTATTTCTTTATTTTACAGACCAGTTTTACAAGTATGGACTAAAGGTAAATAATATAATTTACAGCATGTGTTATACATAACCTTTAGCAGCAGTTGGCACATATACCTGTTAAATTCACTGCATTCAATAATTGACTATACAAAATAAATCAAGTCTGACCATAAGCTGTCAAGCAATGTCAACTGTCTAACCAAAGGCAATTTACATCAAATGCCTTTGTACAAAACTATAAAGTTTAAAACTACGACAGAAGCAACAAATAGCCCATTGAAGAAAAGTGAAGGATTGTCTTGGATCTTGTAATTGTAATAGAGATTACCATGTGCTCACCCGTGGTACTCGACTTTAATTTGTTTTTATGGACAAATTCCAATCCAGAATTTCAGTTCTGTAGTGGACCTAAAAAACTATTTACAATATATAAGTAGAAAATGTTTACCATAACCTTTTAAAATACTTGGGGATTCATTTGTTCACAGTTTCATTGATGGCACACTTTGCTCAAACCAATATGGATGAGTATTTTTTGTTTTCAGTTGCTTTTTTGCAGTTATTGAACACCACATTACATGATACAAATTTCAAGCCTGAAATAAGCTTGATTGGCTAAAGTCACCATGCAGGTTGCATTCTGACCAAAATAGATATTTTTACTGACATGTAAACCTTATCCCTCTTTCATTCTCCTTCTGCTGCATTGTTTTTCTGCAGAGTTCACAGTATTATATTTCAGGTTCCAATAAAAAAAAAAAAAAGCAATAAGTCATCTCTGTGCTGTTGCTAAACTTGGACAAAAGTTGCAGAGATGGTGTCTTCTATTATTAGAATAGCTCATGACAGTTTCTTCCACATCTTAACTTTGCTTTTTCTGCACCTGTCAGTACTCCATACAAAGAACCCTATATACATTTTTCTGGGTGTGTTTATTTTTTAAAGCAGAAAATGCCCCAGAGTTCTTGTGTTGGCATAATATGTATGTACCTACACTTCTTACAGAGTGCCACACACCACAGATCAAAACTGATTTTGGCTTAATAGCAGAAGACTTATCAAAATAAAACAATTTCAGTCATTATAAAGAGTTGGAGATTAAAAGGTAACCCCTTGCAGTTGTGGAGCAACCCTTGGGAGCTTGTTGAACCTGGAATTATTATAGTCAGGCTCTCAAATCAATATAAAAGCAAAGGCAACGTCACATGTATGGCTTTCTTTTTTTTTTTTTTTTTTTACAAAATTTTTTTTTTTTTTTTTTTACAAAACATTTTTTCAGAAAACTTGCAGTAATTCTTTCTTTTTCTCTATTTGACTACATTTAGTGGGTGCCTTTTTGTTTTGGATAGATTGCATGTGTGTGTACTATGGAAAACTAAATATGTAAACATATATGACACTATTACTGAGCAATTGGTCTGATTTAATTTTGTACATTTTTAACTTCCAACTTGATATAGAGAAATCACAATGAGGACAAGATATGGTATAGGGAAAGAAGGTAGTTATCTTACATCTACAGGCTGTATGAATGTTGATTTATGAGATTCTTGTATTGGCCTGCGGCTATGTCTTTTTAAGTTCACATGATTCATATTTAAGGTGGTTTCCCAGACAGGTAGGAGATGAGGGCAGCGATGGCACAAGTATATGTGATGATCCCAAACACGATGGACAAGACGGAAAGCCACAGGGCCTGACGGGAAGCAGCAGTGGCCCCCTGGAAGTCCCCCTGAGCGGATGCCTTGTTGGTCTAAAATAGAAATAGGACAGTGAGGTAAGAACAGAAGAAAAAACACCAAGGTTATAACTAAAATACTGCACAATATGAGAACATTTGCAATTTGATGATACTGATGGGATAAAAACAGACAAAGAACTCTCTTTCAAGGTTCACTTACAAAACGTGGTTTATAAATAAAAGATACAACTTGGGTTTTACTATTGGAATCCTGTTTTACTCCCCAAGCACAAAAATGTCTACGAATAAATAGAAATAAGGATGCGCTGGTACTTAAATGTCCAAAAAACAGTCATGTTAAAACAGGTGCACAATTGGAGAGATGATTTGTTGCATGAAAAAACAGTTGTCTATTCGGGTATAAATTGTCGCAAAATATATATATAGGTTGAGTATTGCTAAGGACAAGAAAAACCAAGGCACTAATTTCCCCAAAAATGATTAAAAAGCCTTTATTGTAGCTTGGCTTTTAGCTTAAAAAACGCACCAATGCGGCGCAAACAGGCCAGTTGGATTGTAAACTTAAAAGCTACTGAATTTCCAGGCTTAAATGAAGACATTGACTTCTCTCCTTTTCTAAATTTTAGATTTTTGTGGCCCGTAGGCTTTATTAGACAGGAGAGGAAGTGTGAAATGGGGGGGATGAGAGAGGGGCACTTCTCTCCTTTTCTATAGTCCTGATGAACACTAACAAACTCGTTTAGCTGTGTAAGAGGATGCCCATCTTGTCTGTAGGGGACACCCACTTGAGTGACTGTGTTATAGTATTTTCATGATTGTGTTTTTGTAATTTTCATAATTCGCACTGACATAAATCTACTTAGAATGTATTGTAAATATTCTGTTTAAAATGTTTTCATATTGTCAAACTTCAGCTTGGAACACTCAGCTTGGAACTCTCGCTTGTCTGAACTAAGGTTGTGTGAGCTGGTGTCACTGAGGGGTTTTTGCGCCATTTAAATATTTTTTTTTTCATATATATTAATATGATTATATCAATACAATCAAATAAATGCAAGTATTTACAATTCAAAAGATCTCACTTTCAAAACGACGACTAGACAAAGCTTAATCCAAGTCCCCAAAAAAAAGACATTAATAGAGATGAGGTTGAGACTGCAGAAGGACACCACGTTACAGGAAAGGACCAAGCTTACACCTAAACACATCTGCAAACTATTAGATACCTGTCTGAACAATGCATACTTCCAATTCTGGTGGAACTTCTACAGACAGATTCACAGATGTGCCATGGGCTCTCCCGTCTCTCCTATCGTGGCCAACTTGTACATGGAGCAGTTTGAGAAGAAGGCATTGACCTCCTTTTCGGACTCTACTCCAAGTATTTGGTAACGCTACACATAGGACGATCAAGAAACAAGAACTGGAAGCATTCTTATAGCATATCAATGTGGTGGACCCGAACATCAAGTTCACTAGAGAAGACGTTAAGGAAAACTGCTTGGCCTTTCTTGATTGTTCCACAATCAGAGAAGAGGATGCGAAGTATATAGAAAACCAACACACACAGATCAATACCTGAGATCAAACTTCCTGTTTCCATTTTATACCGAGCAACACTTTAAGACAAAAACTGTATTTTTTCATTAAACTACATATAAACAAACACAACAAAAGAAGAAAACAAGACCAGAGGGAAAACAGACTAATAATAAAATTAAAAACATTTCCCATTTACCCTTAATGTAATCAGAGTGCCCAAATTGTTAATACATTTGTACAATTTAGATATTAATCCCCTTGAGAGTTCAGATGTATAAGCTTTATGGAATGTTTCAGTCAAAAGGCTATGATGGTCATAATTTCTAATTTCTTGGTTATAATAACTCCTTATTTGTAAATACCTATAAAAGTCTTCTCCAAGCCAAAGGATTCTTTCAACTCATCAAAGCTCTTGACATGATTCTCCTTTACAATCTGGTACAAGACCGTTATACCTTTTGTTGTCCAGATTTTAAATCTTGAGTCTGTGCCGTTAGGTGTGAAATTTTGATCATAAGCCAACCAATGTAAAATTTGAACATCTTTGTTTAGTTTGAGTTTTGATTAGCTCCTTCCATGGTGTAAGAACAGATTTCACCCAAGGGTTCTCCACCGCCCCTCCAAATTACTTTGGTTTGTCATCTGCCAGCAAGGGCTGCACAGGTATCCCCGGCACAACATTAATCTCAATATTTTTCAATTGATCTTCATATTCTGGCTCACACCAGTATAGCAGGGCTCTGATCTGAGGTGAAATAAAGTAATTTTTCCAACAAGGTAAACCCCAGTCTCCTTTTTCTTTTGATAATTGTAAAGTTTTAAATCGGATATGTTTTTTTCTTTCTTGCCATATAAATCTTGAGATTGCTTTATTCCACTCATCAAACAGCAGGATGGGGATGGAAATCGGAAGAGTCTGGAACAGATGATAGAGAAACCTGGGCAAAGCATTCATTTTTATAGTTTCAATCCTTTTACTTAGACTTAAGTATGGGATAAGGTTCCATTTTTCAAGATCTTTTTTATATTAACAAAAAGAGGGGTATAATTTTCCCCCAGAATAGTTGATAGGGTTCTGTGGAGTACCGCATCTAAGAGAGTCCGTTTGCCATTTAAATGGGTAGGTCTTTCTAAAGGTTAGAGGGGTTTGCCAAAGAGAATTTCAATTTTTTTGTACATTAATTTTGTATCCAGACATTGGACCAATCGTTTGAAAATGCATCACATTAGGTATGGACATTTTTGGTCAAATATATTGGATCTGCATACCAGGCAATTTTGTGTTCCGTTCCATAAATTGTAACACCATGAATTGTTTGGATTGTCTAATAAATTGGACCAATGGCTCCAAATACAAAGCAAACAGGAGGGGAGACCAGGCACAGCCCTGCCTCACTCACCCTTCCAGAGCCAGTGGACCTGTCAGATGACCATTGATTTTAGGTCTTTGTGTTGGACCACCGTAGAGAGCCCCAATATTTTTTTAATCTTTTTTTAAGATTTTGATGCCCATAGGCTTTATGGACAGGAAAGTACAGAAATGGGGGATAAGAGAGAAGAGAGGACGTGCAGTAAATGTCGGAGTCAGAAATCAAACTCATACTAGGAGCCAGGTATACGTGTTGTGCCTTAACCACTCGACCACCGGTCACCGGAGCACAGAGAGCTATGATATTTGGCCCGCTAACAGAATCAAAAGCCTTCTCAGCATCCAAACTTATTATTGCGGCTTTATTTTGTTGTTTTTGTATATGATTCATTATGTGTAAGGATCGTCTTATGTTGTCTTGTGTTTGTCGTTTGTTAATGAATCCTGTTTGATCATTGTGGATTAAGTTTGGGAGTATTTGCTCCATTCTTGTGGACATAATTGAGGTGTATATATATATATATTTCATTCAGAATAGAAATAGGCTTATATGAGGCACAATCCAAACGGTCCTTCCCTTCTTTAGGTATCAGGGATATAATGGCTTCCTTCCAACTAGGAGTGATCAGCGCTTCCCTAAGCGCCCAATTAAAAGTTGCCAAAAGGAAATGAGTAAGTGTGTCTTTTAGAGCTTTATACCACTCTGAGGTGAACCCATTGCGCCGCAAAGATTTATCGCTCTTTAATATTTTGTTTGACCTTGTATTTCCAGAAGTTATTTCAGCTCCTAATTTTTTATTTTGTTCTTCTGACTTAATAGGCAAATTGAGGGTGTCCAAAAAGGAATTTGTATCGTCTTCTTTATCGTCTAGAATTTTTGAAAAAAATATTTTTTTAAAGGATTCAAATGCTGATTGAATTTGGTCTTGTTTAAGTTAATATTACATAATTTTGCCTGTCCTAATTTTAAAAATTGTTCTTTCAGCTTGTTGTTTTTTAAGTTTCCCAGATAGTCATTTAGAATTTTTTTATCCCCTCTCATAATATCTTTGTTTGGTAAAAAGCATTTTCTTTTCTTTCTTTTCACCATTTCCTGTGATGTCAGATCATTAATTTCCCCTCGAAGCATTTTAAGGACACCCCTTTTTGGCATGGCTATCCTCCAACAATTTAATTTTTTTTGCAGATCATTTAGCGTTTTCCCCTTTGTTTCTTTTTTTCGGAGGCTATGGCTATAATTTTTCCTCTCAAGACTGCTTTTGGAAGCATCCCAAATGATGGGCGGGGAAGTTTCCCCAGTATCATTTTCCTCCAGATAAGTCTTATGTGTTGTTTTTTCATTTTTTTCTTAAACAAAGGGTCATTGAGCAGGCTGGCATTGAAGCTTCAGTGATTTAGATCTGTCTTTATTGAGAACAAAAAAGTTGTCTATTTTGGAATAGACTCTAGGGTTAATTTCCCCTCCATATATCAATCAATCCTATATTCTTCAATAAGATACAGAACTTCTTTTTGATTGTTCCTCCAGTGCCTCTTGAGGTTGACACGTTGTAGGCTGAATGCGAAGATTCCAATCGCAGCCACAAATTAGGGTTCCCTCAGAGTGGTTCACAATCAGGTCCATGACACCAGCATAGAAAGTAATATCACTCCGAGGTGGAGCATACACATTTGAAAGGGTGAAAACCTTTTCATTAATGTTCCCTATAACCAGTGCATATCTTCCTTCTTTATCCTTACATTCACTTTATACTCTGTTCAAAAACTATTCGGTTTGAAATCAAAATTGCAACTCCCCTTCTATGTTTTCCTTTGTATGATGAATAATAGGATTTTCTATAACAGAATTAGTTAGTTTTTTACGTTCAGTGTCATTCAAATGTGTCTCTTGTAAATATACAAAGTCTATTCTTTCTTTTTTTTGTTCGTTTGATTTGGTTAGGTATGCTATTCACATTGAAGCGTGCCACCCGTAACACTTCTGATGCCATTGGGAAGGTAGTATTGATGGCACCATTGATAACTCTTGAATGTTTTTAATCTCTCTGGTTGAAAACAACAAACATACACAAGAAACATAGGAACACAGAACAGCTGAAAGGGTAAAAAAGAAAACAAAAGGGTTCATTCTGGAAACAGGCTTCGAACCCAAAACCTGATTTTAAAAAAAAGATCGTAAACGGGAGGGAAATTCAATCCAAATGAAGGCCCCCCCCAAAAAAATGGATATATAACCTCCTTAGCTCACCACACCGACCGCTGCATTTGTATTTTCCAATTTCCCACAAAATTCCTATCTTCCACATTGGCACTTTGATGAGAAGATGTACTTTAACACAGAGATGATAAGTAGACTAAAGTAGACAGCCAGCATGAGGCATAAAGTCTGATGTTAAAAACAAATAAATCATGTCACTATGTTCAGTCTCTTAAAATCAGAAATGTATTCCCACAACCCGACATATGGTCACATATATATACACATATATGTGACCACAACCCGAGCTCACATACCCCACGATGGTGGCTCCATCTCGCATGTTGTTTAGTTCTGTTTTGCATCTTCCTTAGGAGCACCTCTGCTTCTCCTAGTGTTCTGAGCACGTGTTTTATAATTTCAAAAGTCACCAGAAGAGTCGCGGAGAAAGGGAATCCATGTCTCAGTTTTCTCTTCTTGAGCTCCTCACAGATGTGGTGGAACTTTTGCAGTTGTTAGCGAACCTTGTATGGAATATCTGGAGCAAAGAAGACACACTTGCCTTTGTACTGGAGGTCTCCTTTAACCCTTGCAGCCTTCAAGACGCGCTCCTTCACACGATCGTTAAGAAACCTCATTATCAGGCCTCGTAGTTTATCAGCTGCTGCTCTTGGTTTGCCCAGGCGATGTACTCTTTCGATTAAGATGGGAGGGACTTCAACTACTGAGCCATCAAGGAGCTCAGGAATAATCTTCTCCAAAAAACTTACTGTATCCTGACCCTCTTATCCCTCCGAGACCCCCACAAACCTGAGGTTAAGACGACGCGATCCGGACTCCAAATCCAGGAACTGATTTTTCATATTATTGTTCTCCGACTCCAGCGTCGTCACCCTGGCCCGCGGCACCTCCATCTCGGCCCTTACTGTCTGCAGATCATCCGTATTGTCTGAAACATGCTGCTCAACTTCGTCCATGCGTGCTCCGCTTATTCCCGCTGCTTTCAGTTAAGCGGCCACTGCATCGGACACATGGCCCATGGCAGCTAACAACTCGGCTCTAAGAGACTCCATGGCACGCTGCACCTCGGACATCGCGAGCCATAACTGCTGAGAATGTTTATTCTCTGCCCCTTACGATGCAGAGAAGTCGTGAGAATCTCCACCTGGGTAGGTGGGACCCCGTTTGTCCAGCAGAGAATGCGGCTCTCGCCATGTTTGCTAGCCATGTTAGCCTCGTTAGCTTCGCTAGCTTGTGAGGAAAGTTGCGAAGAGCGCTACATAGGTGAGACTAAACAGCCACTTCACAAAAGGCTCTATCCACACAGAAGGCACGCAAATTCGGGATTGTGCCGTGCATATTCATCAAGCCACAAACCACTCGTTTGAAGACAGTGAGGTAAAGATTCTAAACAGGGAGAGGTGTTAGTTTGAAAGCGAAAAGAAGGCCATTTTAGTAAAAAAAAACAAAGAAACAAAAAACAGAATCCCGCTTTAAACAGAAATTGAGGTTTAAGGGTCAATTTACCGGATGTTTGCAATTGGGTTTTGAAGCCATAGTCAGGAAACAGCTCAGGCCATTCATATGCTAATCAGGTATTAATCAGGGACGAGGGAATTTAAGTCAGCAAACAATAGGATTGTTATAGCCCAGTACTGGGCTGTTTGGGTAACAAAGAAGATTTGTTTTAAATGTAATTTAGGAAATGTAAACAAATAGACAGATTGAGTCTGAGAATGAATTTTGGATGAAAGTGTGGTTGTAGTTGTATGTAACACTGCATTGCACTGCTTCTGGACCACATCCTGCACGCAGGACGGTACATTTGCTTTTCCTCTTTCTCCGCTTTAAGTCTGACCTCTGCCCTAAGTAGCTCTAGACTATATTGGAAATCTATCACCTTGGGGCATCTTGTTATGACTCTAATTAAACCTTAACAAATTCCATTGATCCTGTAAAAAAGCCTTTCCCGTTTACTGGCATTTAGATTCTAGCAAAATAGCGAATTGGATTTTATTCTCGCAATTTGCTGCACAGACGCCTATATCAAAAGTCAGCCGTTGACTACTCCAGATTTTGGATGCTAGTTATGAGTGTACTGTAATAGGTCTATCACAAATATGAAGTACAAAATTTGAAAACCAAACAATTACATTTGATAAATAGTACCTTTTGTGACAGGTAGAAGGCAGCAATTCCCAGTGGCCAAAAGCAGCAGAGCATAGAGAAGAAGGCCAGACCCAAGTAGTCCTGTGGTATCATTAGAGGGAAGTTGCTCTCACTGTCTGTGTCCGTATAGTCTTCAATAGACGAATCCTGTGAGTACCAAACATACAATGTACAGAGTTACATTATGTTTACAAACACTCCCAATAATCTTTACGGTGGCTGTTTCACTGAATTCTATATTAGTGGCCTACACTGGACATAGTATGCGTATTTTTGCAATACATTTTTACACTTTTTTGTTAATGTTTCCCTTTTACTAACAAGGGATAGGACCTCAAATGTCATACAACAGCTAGAGTGTATTTTTGTATTTATGAATATTGTAAACTGTACACTTTTGTGAATGAGTTTTCTTACATCTGAGTCTGGGAGCAGGTCGTCCTCATCATCCAGGCTGTAGGTACTGTGGTAGTCCTGAGCCTCAGCCATCAGCTTTCTCTCCAGAGTTGAGCCAGGCCGTATGTCCACGAAGGTCGTCTCCAGATAGTCCTTATTGAGCAGTGAGTCTGTGTGCCCCCACAAAGGCCCGCCAGGGTAGTAGGACTCCAGGGTGCGAGGCAGGGCACAGGGGTCCAAGAGCTGCTGCTGTTGGATCTCAGGAGGGTGTCCGCAGTAACTACTCCACGCCATCGGAGGGTAGACTTGGTCCTCCTCACACTTTACTAAGACACCTTTAAACCGTTCACCAGGGGAATATGTGGACACGGGCCCAGAGACAAACCCAGGTCCAGACATGCTTTTATTATTTATTCCCTCTCCAAGAAGAGGATGCTCCAACTCATCTACTTTTTCCATTCTGCTCAGTTAATGCCAAAAACATTAACAGCAAGTTATAAATCAATCAGTACATGCCTCTACCTGGAAGTTGTGCCGAGTAATAAAAAGAAGATCCTTTGCATTTGTTGTTTCTTTCTTTTTGACAGTCTTGTCCCAGCATTCACTCATTGACGATAGGTGTATACATAGTACTGGGAGCTTGTGTTTAATGTGTCTTTATTGTGCACATGTCATAATCCATTTGTTTCAGGGTTGTATGGCTCAGTCCAATGGCCTTCTATTGAGAACAAGTGCACACAGCGCCCCAGGAGATGATGACAGGACTGACTCACAGGGTGTTGAAGGCAGGACAGGCACAACCGTTGGCAGCAGTCAAACTAGTGGCAAATGAACAGATTGGGGTCATATTGGAGGGCAACTAATCTCTGAGAGCAATGAGGTGCCAGAAATAGCATGCTTAGGTGTATGAAGTTGGGTCAGCAGCCTAACAACACTCTTGTCCCTGTGTTGCCACAGTGGAATTTAATGGACAGTTGAAGCACCACGGTGGTGATTTATGGCTTTGAGTTACTGTGGGCTCTGCTAGGCTCCTATGGGAACTTGGTCAGTACCGCACTTCATTTTACATAAGGGTAGAAATCCAAGTGAAGGGCTCTCACCAGTCATTTCTGTTTGGAAAAAAAGAACAAAGGTGGCTTAGTGATGCTATTTACTACATGTTTCAATATAAACTTAAACCTAGAAATGTAGCAGTTACAGTAATACAATGATTTCTTCATGAGACAGTTTCATCCAAAAGAAAGTATTTTCTTTCTCTAAAACTAAATCCAATACAATATTGTAAGCATTTTATCGAAATGAGTTTAAATGAAATAAATTCTAGCTGGATTTCAGCACGCAGCAAGTGGTCTAATCTGTCAATGTACTATGGGCTGTCTGACCTTAGAGATAAAGGTGGCAGAGATGATGAAAAGCAGTCGGTTTCTATTATATGATGTAATAGAGGATTATTGGAGATCAGATCATTTCTGCAGAACATTATTTGCAATAGCATTGCAGCTACAAAATATAATGATAGCTGTGTTGATATTATTATATTCATAAGAACCAGTTATGCGTACAAAAAGTCAAGTGACATTTGACTTGTTTAAATAAAAAGGATTAATAAGTATTAATTATGCCCTGCACAGCACTTTACTGACTGGCAATCATGCACTGACTCACTGTTTTCCCAGTATGCCTTGCAGGAAAATGTGGAGTAATTGGGTATCGTTGGGAATAGTTTTCTTTCAAACACTGCTTGGCCAATCAAACCCCTACATTGTAAAGTCCGTTCAGTCCATTATGAAAGATTAGCTCTTAACCACACAGAAGCTTGACCAACAAGTCTAATGGAGCAGTAGCCTGTAAACTGTAATTCCAGAAACATTGTTAAAAAGAACCAGACATCATAATGTTGTGTTAGTCATAAGTTGTTGCTGTAGAGAAGAAATTTAGAAGAATTAAGGGGTTTACTGGTACTCAACAGGTTGGATAATGTATCCTTAAATGTTAAATGAGGTTTAATGCTGAACAGAAAGAGTAAACATCATTAGCCCTAACCTGAAAAAAATTTATAATAAGCATAAGGTCTCACTCATCTCACTCATGGATAGATATATAACCTATAACCTAAAACACATACACGTAATGAATACATTTGTAATTATGAAACCCAAGATTTTACTGGCAGATCTTCCTCCTGGGGCTCAATTGGATGACATCATAATGAGGTGACTGGTTCTCAGTGAGGTGTGCCCTGGAATGGCAACCAGGGCTGGCTCACCTCTTGCTTCATTCCAGTAGAGATGCACTCTGCTTTATTACACCCCGCCCTGCTGCTCCTCGGGCCTGTATCCCCCATAAAAAGTCTTCAGTCAGCTGTATTATAAACCAGCCTCCCTCCAATTCTGCCTCTTCCATAAAGTATCCAGTCAGGTGGATGATAAGTTGCAAGGATGTAGCTACAAATCATCACCGACACTTTTACAAGAGCTCGCCTTTCTGTGCTTGCCGTCTGCTTCTTAGTCAGCTGCTGTGTCATACAAAAACAGCATAACCGTTCACCTTCCTCTGATATATCCCATCTTCTTTTGCTTCGTTCCTGACTACATTACCTGTTTTAAATCCCAGCTCTCAGCAAAACCACTGTACTAAAGCCTCTGGTGCAATGATGGCTTTCCACTTCCCCCATAGATAGAAATGTGCAATTAACTGAAATGCTGCCTTTCAGCCTTGCCACAAAGGAGCTGCTGAATTCCACACACATTTTAATGTGCACTCTGCAGTTTTGCCACAGTAATGGTGTCTCTTCTTCACTAACACAGGGAACTGAGTACATAATTGCTGTGATATTTCAGCAGATAAAGATAAAGCGATTCCGTAAGTGCAATGGAGAAAAAAGTAATTACCTGCGTATAAGAAGCAGGGTAGGCCTGCACATTTCTAAGAATTAAAAGAAAATAATTATATATATTGCCATTAGATTTGAGATATGTGCATACAAAGTAGGATTCTGTTCAAAGAGCTCATTTCAAACCTGACCAGGAACATTAATATTTGAGAAAAGACTAGAGTTTGAACTACTAAACTAAGTAATTAATTCCATGCATTTCAGAGGTCTAAAAACTAAAGGGTCAGCAGTATTTTTTCAATATTAGGATATTTTGTTTTTTTGTTGTATAGTGGAGATAGTATTACTTAAATAATGGCTATGTTTGCAATTAGATAATTAGACCTACTCAAATTGTGATTTTAGTCCAATTGCAGATATTGTGCAGGCCTGGAGCAGGGGTTGTAAAGCTTGCAGGCTTGTTTCTTGATCAAAATGCATCATTGGGATGTTGCACTGAATACAAATCTGAAATATAAGTGGCCCTTTAATGATCTTATTGATTCGCTTCCTCATGTACCCTGCTCTCAGTCTCATAGAAAAGCAGGAAAGAAGCAAAAAACTGGAGTGCATAGCACAGCAGCTTGTGAAGCCCAGAGTAACATCATGTTCCTATGGAAACACATTCACAGTGGAGTGGAGAGCATGCTGCAGGATAAATGAAGCAGAGGCTAATTTGCCATTTCACTTCTATTCCTCTGCTCGGCTTGATAATAACTGGATGGGATAATTCCAGCTCACCAAGGCTCCCAGTAAGAATGTGTTACTGTCACATTACACTCCGAGGAATTTCAACAGAGCCACCCTATTAACATCAAATTAGAGCAGTCACAGCGCACGCCCGTTGACTTGAATCCCAGTGTGCAAAATGTGTGTGGCAGTCTTGTTAATCAGTGCATGGTATATGGCCCCTGCTAACCCTAGAGACACATATGTTTTACATAACTACACTTGTTCACAAACACAATGCACACGTCCTGCATCATGACACTCCAAATTGCACACAAAGTAAATGAAGCATGTGAAGTGTGCAGCTCTGCCTCCTACATGCTCACACAAATACACAGCCAGTGTTCACAGCTGCTGCAAATAGAGCACTCCATATGTTTTTTTCTTGCTTACCTCAGCTTTTGGGGCTCTTTGTTACCTTATGCGCTTGTAATTGATTTATAAGTGATTAAAATATATGCGTTGTCTCTGTTTTTTCATCAATATTCTGTGTGCTGCCTTTAAGATTCCATTGTTAGTTGAGGATTCCTAGTGTGAATTGTAATGACAATTCATGGACATCAGCCTTTGTTTACCTGAGCCCAGGGCCATGGGAACATTATAATGACCTGTATGGGAGAGACAAAGATAATCTGAAAAACCTGCTTCAATCTGTTGACACATTCTGCTGTGGCCTGTTTGATTTTGCGGACAAAAGATTTATCAATCTCATACAATTATGGATGAACAATTGTTGTGTTGGATGGATCAAATTTAGAATAACATGTCATTACGCGACCAACAACACAAAAGGCATAAGGCACCACCTGCTAAAATATTTCAATATTTATACATTTCAGCACAGAACAATGTGTACACACAGTAGAGGCACAGCTATGAATTGTTTGGTCCCACACTGTTACATTGTCTTTTGTAAACAAAGATGAGTCTGCAGAGGAATGGCTCAATTATTGTGTAATATATTACCATAAAAGACGCACTGTTTTGCGTTTTTCCTTCCACTCTTACGCCTGTAAGGCACACATTTTCCTCACAACCCGTAGGCTATATGCACACATGCACCATATACACAGCATAGAAAAAACCTTTATGCCCGCAGTGACGGCTTCGCCCTGGTAAATGAAGAGGATTGTATCTCACCACTGTATTTCAGCTGCTCTTGTGCTGTTTGTTCAAGATGATTCCAGTGCATTGAGTCCTTGTCACTTCACAAACGTGCCTTACACCAACCTCCTGGAGGTCTGTAGAATATTGAGCTTCAGGTGCGCTTTTTTACGCACAGCTCGTGTATCCCGCACGGGCTGAGGTCAAGAGAAGAGCTAAACACAGGTGCGCCTTTTGCACTTGTCCTTGTAAAACCGTATGTCACACTGCCCCGTCTCCTCTGGGTCTGTTTAAAAAGCTTCACTCAAATGTCCTTTAATATTTCAGCGCATCAACTTTTCTCCGTCCTCTCCTTGTCACATTGTCGCTGCCGCAGCCTTCTCCTCCGCATCCTCTCCGCCTCTGCTCTGCCTCCGGTTTACTGCTGACCAGAGCTTTACCGCGGGGTCCTAAAGCCTGCTCAAACCACACTCAAATAATAAATAATAAAGCTTTCTCACGTCCTAGCACAGATCTGTGAGAGCGTGGTGCATATGGCATTGCTGTTCATTTCAAATAGGCTATTTTGGAGATTATATTTAGAAATAATCCACAATGTTACTAGTTAATAAAACACCCTTAATCCATAATCATTTAGGCGTTCTTAATAGGCTACACATTTGGTTTAAACCCACTAGAACGTAATAATTGAGATAATGTTGTTTAATAGACTTATTCACTCGCAATAGCCCATTATTTAGATACATCTAGAAAAAAGTTACCGTCGTATAACCCACCGTTTTTCACAGCATGCTTACTCACAGGTGGCCCATATTTACGTAACACTACGTGGTTTAGTAATGTATAGCAAGTGCACTAGCATCAGGTCTCACTTGGTCCTATTAGAGAGATGAATAATGGGAATAATCTACTGGCAACCTCCTTCGACATTCAGAAACAGCAATTCAAATGACAAACAGAATCTCTTAAATATATAGGTGTAACTATAAATATTTGTCTACAATTTTAGAGAAAAACTATATCCCCTTCTTTCCGCCATAAAGCAAGATATCAATGTTTTTAATATATATTTCTGTGTCTTGTTATTGTTGTTTGTTTTTGTCTAAAAAAGCACGCACACGCAAAAGGCACCATTTAGTCTTTTCTTACTTTTTAAAAGAGGATTACCGACTGGGACTGGAATTAGATTGGAATTAAGACTGTGGGTTAAGATTCTGCAGGGATGGTAGACCCTGCAGAATCTTGTTGTAGAAAAGTATTTATTTATTTTTCCCTACAGTGAAATCTCCAGCAGCTCCGGACTTTGAGACGTCACTTCAGATGCTGAAAAAATAGAAGGCTGGCTTGACAGCTTTATCAACATGCAATACATCTACTGTAAGCAGTCTAACAGTGCTGCTGATAAAAGGTACTGATTACTTTTAAATTGTTTTAATTTTCCCCCCAAAAAAGTTCTTTATAGATATAGTTTTATTATTATCATCTTATATTTCAGGCTGAAATTTCTATTAGCAACATTTGTCTTCTAAATTGAGTTGAATATATAAATACATTTTAGTCATCTTCTAAATATATATTTTTATGTATAAGAGTACTTTATAAGTCAGGTTTTCTGTTTTAAATATTCAACCTAATTGGGTAAAAAATGTACCTTTAACAATTTAACTATTGGTTTAAATTTTGGGTAGGAACAATTGGGTTAAATTTGTGTTATTTTAACCTTACTATAACATTTTCAAAGTTGTATGAGTGGTGCAAGGTGTGTAATGAAAATCTACAGCTTGGCATTGTCGCATGAAGTAAATATAAAAAATACTATTGTCCAAGGAGTAATGGAAAAGTGGTGCAGAGTAATTTGGTGGTTCTGCTGCAGAGAGGAGAGATGCCCCAGGCCAGGCTGACTTCACTTTGTATCAGGCATCACCCTCTGACCCACTTAAAGCTGCACAGGCCACTCTGTATTATAAGACCCAGTCAGGACGGATTGGACTTAAGATGTACAAACAACAGCAGTCACATGCTCATTTTAGGGACCGCCACTGGGATCAAGCTTGGCTACCAACAATCAATGAAATCCACAGGGCTTAGACTGAGTATTTAATGAGGAGCGCTCCCCTCCCCCTGAAACACTTTAACCTTTTGGCTATTTTTTGTTGTTGTTTGGTCCAGTGCAGTCACAAATCTCTTACTGAATGCTCCATTTGTCTTATGCTGTCTCACAACCTTTCAGTATATGTTGAAGAAGGGATCAATATTACTTTTTAGTCCATGCACATCCTCAAATTCATTTTCTCTTTTTTCACGTCTTTCTGATGTTTTGCATCACTCACTCTCATCTCATTCTGTGTGTCCCTTTTTATTTATTGGCAGCAGCCCAAGGAGTAGAGGACAGAGAAGGAGACTAAGGGGCTAGTGGAGATGAGGGCACTAACGATATTGCATTTGGTCAGACCCATGTAACACTTTGTTCATGTCAGTCCAGCATCGACTCATCGCACACATGTTTAGCACGCACCTAAGGGTTCCTTCAATACATTCTCTTCTCATTATACAATGCACGACTATAAATATAGGATTAGCATTGATCTAGGTTCAGAACAAACACTGAAAATTTAAATGCATCTTAAATTGAACAAAATGCGATGCAAGTCAATTGTAAACATGTCGGCGTAATCCCTCATTCGTCCAGGAGTGTTCCATTGTAGAAAAAGATTCACTTGTAGTCATCTGGACTCTTTTTTAGAAAAAACAAAACATATCGACTCTCATCCAAGAGTCATTCTCTTTTTTTTTTGCTATTTTATTTTGTTCTTTAGAACATAGGACAACAGAAACTGAACAACATAACATAACAAAAGAGGGAATAAAATAAAGCAATAAGCAAACAACTAAAGACTAAAAACAATAACAAAAAATACACACTGGACAAGTTGGGCCTTGGAGAAGGTAAACTAAGGGAGCAGAGAGTTGAAAATAAAGGAGAGGCATTAGGGAGGCCCATCAGAGAAATAAATAAATATATATCCATATATATATATATATATATATATATATATATATATATATATATATATATATAATATATATCCATATATATATATATCCATTATATATATATATCCATATATATATAATGATACATATATTTATTTATATATATGTTATATATATATACACACACATACAAACACACACACACACACACATACATATACACAGATATATATACATATACACATACATATGCATATACACATATATATACACATATATATATATACATACACATACATACACACATATACATGTATACACACACATACCATACTACACATTTACATACGAATATACGTACCCGTAAACACACACACACACACACACACACATATATATATGTACATACATATCAGAATCAGATTCAGAAAAGGTTTATTGCCATTGTCAATGAATAAAATTCACAAACATAGGAACTTGTCTCGGCATGAAGGTGCAACACAAAACACTGATCAATAATAAAAACAACATATATTCAATCCAAAGCGCATGCATTAAAGAAATATTTAAAATTACTATAGTATAAAATAAAATAAGGTATTACTATGTACACGAGAATTACAGTTAAATTTACAGTTGTAGTGCAGAAAATGACAGTGCAGTGAGTGATTGAATAGTTGCAGTTAAAGTGGCAGGTGTTTAGAAGTGTTCATGAGTGCAACGGCAGAGGGAAAGAGAACTATTCTTGTGGGCGGGAGGTTCTGGTCCGGATGGACCGTAGCCTCCTGCCTGAGGGGAGTGGTTCAAAAAGACCATGTCCAGGGTGAAAAAGATCACTGTGATCCGACCTGCTCATCCCAGAGTCCTGGAGACGTGTAGGTCCTGCAGAGATGGAAGTCTGCAGCCAATCACCTTCTCAGCAGACTGCATGATGCGCTGTAGTCCCCGTTTGTCCCTGGCTGTGGCTCCAGCGTACCACACGTGATGGAGGAGGTGAGGATGGACTCAATGATGGCCGTGTAAAACTGCACAATCATCTACACTGGCAGCTTGGCTTTCCTCAGCTGCCGCAGAAAGTACATCCTCTGCTGGGCCTTCTTGATGAGGGAGCTGATAGAGGGCTCCCACTTGAGGTCCTGGGTGATGGTGGTGCCCAGGAAGCGGAAGGAGTCCACGGTGGTGATGGGGGAGTCTGTCATGGTGAGGGGGGACTGGGGGCTGGGGGGCTGTGAAGTCCTGAAGTCCACGATCATCTCCACTGTCTTCTGGGCGTTGAACTCCAGGTTGTTACCACTGCACCAAGACACCAGCTGGACCACCTCCCTCCTGTAGACAGACTCATCCCCGTCCGAGATGAGCCCGATGAGGGTGATGTTGTCCGCAAACTTGATCAATTTGACGGCGTCGTGGCTGGAGGTGCAGCAGTTTGTGTACAGGGAGAAGAGCAGAGGAGAAAGTACACAGCCCTGTGGAGCTCGCTGTGCTGATAGTCCGAGTGTCTGAGACATTCTTCCCCAGCCGCACGCACTGCCTCTGATCCGTCAGGAAGTCAGTGATCCACCTGCAGGTGGAGTCAGGCACGTTGAGCTGGGAGAGCTTGCCCTGGAGCAGAGCAGGGAGAATGGTGTTGAACGCAGAGCTGAAGTCCACAAACAGGATCCTGGCGTAGGTTCCCGGGGAGTCCAGATGCTGCAGGACATACATATCAATGTGCCCTCACACTTTAAGGTCCTATGTTAAAAGACACGGGTTTTAACCCTTAATTACAGAAAAGTGTGCCGTGTGCTGTCCTTAGCCCCAGGTCACCCTTGAAAAAGAGGTCTTGATCTCAATGGGTTCTCACTTGGTTAAATAAAGGTTAATAAACAAATACATCAGGAATTGAACCAAACCTTAACCAATCCCTTACCGAATCCCCCCACTGTCACTCAGAGTACATATTTGTTTTGTAATGCCAAGTTCCAAAGATATGGACTGATGCGTGTCAGTGGGTCATAGAGCTCTAAAAGGGCCCCTGGACTTGTCTGAGCTGATTGAAGAATGATGAGTTAAAGACGGATTGGGAAAGACAACAGTACAAATGCAGAGACCGCAGGGGGAAAGACATGACAAATGAATACATTCTGCAGCAGAGGACTTGTGTTAACATTATCAATGAGACGAAAAGTGCTGTGGGCATTAGAACTTCAATGTAAGAATCTGTTTATGCT
Source organism: Chaenogobius annularis (assembly GCA_015082035.1). Taxonomy (NCBI): domain Eukaryota; kingdom Metazoa; phylum Chordata; class Actinopteri; order Gobiiformes; family Gobiidae; genus Chaenogobius; species Chaenogobius annularis. The sequence goes on from BJKM01000060.1 coordinate 956,912, forward strand.
GTATAAACGCTGTAGCAACACTGAAGACAAGTATATCAGCAAAGAATCTGGAGAGAAGCATTAACAAGACGCTTTAGGTGCTATGTTGCTCAATGTTGAAAACACTAATCCAATACAAAGTAAACTAGGAAGCTAAAGCAAGACAAAAATATATTATATATGATTAGGTGGAGGAGAGGTGCCAGTTAGACAGCCCTTCCACCTTGAAAACCCCAATCTCCTTGTTGTAGAATAAACAGAAGTAGCCCGAGGGTTGAAAGAAGAGGCATGTAGCTGGAGTTCTAACTCAGGAGTATGGGACCCGGGATCTGGAGACATGAACCCTCAGACATTGCGATTGTGTGCATCCTAGTCTGATCCAGTCCAGTCAGGCTATGCTTCCCCTGTAAGGAGTAATGTACCTCTAATGACATAGGCTAAGATAACAAGAGCTGAGCTGGCAGTGTCTGAATGGCACAGGTGAGAAGTGCTATTTTCTCCAACACGTCTCTGATCACTGAAGTTAAGTAGTGTTGGTGCTTTTTAGTAATGAATGGAAGACTTCTGGGAAACCCAGGCTCCACCATGGGGCATTAGTGGTTCCCATTCTCCAAGTGGCAAGACACCTCACCCATCTTGCCTAGGAAATTTGATGTATGCGTGAGTGATTGGTGGTGGTCAGAGGAGCTGATGGCATAGACACAAATGTTAAACCATACAACTTCAACAATAGGGTTCATATCCTCACTCGCCTTTATTTGTCTTGAAGCTACAAATCTGCCTTTCAAATCATAGAGCTAAGCTTATGTTTATGCTGTAAAAGGTGATGATGGAATTCCGTTCCTGAAAAAGATCTAATGATAAAACACCTGCATGTTGGTTCCAGAACAACATGCTGTTTTGCATTATATTATATGTGCCTCCCTCTCATTCTTACACTTTAGGTCTGAAAACAAGAACAATCAATTGCTGTATAATGCATTATATTCACTTTAGACGTGACCTTGACTGTTAACTGCTGCCTATGTAAATCAGATTTTTTTTATTGTGAAAAATCAATTGCATTGTCCAAACATGGCAGCTAACAAGGGACACTGTCAGTGTGCCAAATATTCTGGACCAAACACAAATGCGTCTCAATCTCCTGTCTGCACTGATCTGATGCGGCCTGATTTCAGCATGTGCAGGGCAGATACACAGTCCCACAAAGAAAATGCGCCACAAAGCACAGGGAAAATCTACACCAGTTGTTTATTTTAGCCCTTGTATATTCTCTCACTCTGATCTTGGGGAGTTAATTATTTATCCTACACAAAGAGAGAGTTGCTGAGGGAAACAGGCACAATGAAATGGAGATAGCTCAGTGTGAGATTTACACAAACACCCACACATGAACACAGCACAAGCATCTCACTATCCACAATTTGATCATAAAACAGCACATGTATAAACCATGGGTGTTTAAAAAATTGCGTATAATAACAAAGTTAGTCTGTCGGTATTTAAAGAGATTGTTTTACAGGGTTGTGTTGAGTGAGAGCATGGGATACAGGGATTGAACTGAAAATTGCAGGGAAAATGAATAGATAAAAATAGATGTGTTAACATAATTTCAACATGTATTTTTTAAATATTTGTATTTTAGCCATGTCTTGTTTTATTTAGATGTACTGTACACATTGACAAAATACAATTTTGAAATTTTGAATCTTGAAATGATTCACTTGATTTGAAATGTACTCAACATAAGAGTAACATAAAATCAAAACAAACAAAGTAGAACACTTTTTTATATTTGAATGGAGAATACTAATCACCATCTATATTTTTTATTATGAGTAATGAATTAGTGCTATTGATTACAATTTATGTAATAGTGTAATATGACCAAATTAATACATCTTACAACATGAATGTAAAAATTTTCTCCACACTTACCCACACAGACTGACGATTAATAATAAAATAAAGGCTTAAGTGCCCTTTTAAATCCCTGTGTGAGTCCTGAGAGGAGCTCGACTTGAGTTGTTAATGCCATGGGACAGAAACGTGTTAGTCAGGCAGATGAGAGCTGCTGGACTGGACAAGGGTCTGTGGCTTTTCAGCATTTACAGTGATTAATACTCCTTCACTGAGGAGGAATGAGCTGTGGAATCGTGGGTAATGCAGTCCAGTCAGGAAGAAGTGCTGTCATGGCACTGTGTCTACATGCAACAAAGTGGAGAGATGCTTGAAAGTGGGAGGAAGCAGAGGATTGTGGCACAAAAAGTACTTTTATTATTTTACTTTTGGAGGTAGGTATTCATAAGAATTTATATCCAATCTGGACTTTCCCCTTTTGAAAATGCGCAAAATAGAAATATTGAGTGAATTGTCAAACAAAGGTTGATATTTGTACTCATTCATTTGTACTGTCTATTTGACTGATGAATTGCAAAATATCGTCACATCAGATTTACTATCACAAAAATCTCCAAAACACTGAGATATACATTTTTATCAATTTTGCCCACAACACCAACACCGCTACTTGTGAACTTTATTGGACCTTGGACCTATACAGAATTTAATCCTGAATGACTTTACCCTTCAGAAAATCCCATACTTTCGGCTTTTGATTTCTCAGCGCTATGTTCACAAATGCCCACACTGTTAAACTGTCTTCTATGACTTTCCCTTTAAATGTTCCCCCCCGCAGAATTCATCTAAACAAGCAAAAGCCAAACACACAGCAGAGCCCGTTCATGACCCCATGGCCAAACTGACTCGAGGGATGGGCTGCATTTTACAGTCGGATGGGTCTCGAGTTAAAATGATCTGAATGCTGAGTCTTTTCATGTTGTCCAACCCCAAAGGCACCTTGACTATTATAGAGTAGAAAATAAGCGCATATTTTAGTAAATTGCTTGTTGAACATTATTTTTTCACAAACAGAAAGGATTTTTTTCAAGGGACATAGTGGGTTGTGTATCTGGGCTGTGATCAATCCGAGTCTTCGTGGTTCTGTTTGGGTGTTTGATTTTCAACAAAAAGACTAATGACTAATGCTTTTGACTTTAATGTTATTTGAGAGGGCTTTGTTTTACAACACAAATCAGATCATCTGTGCTCAATGCTTTCTGGTCAGGTTGTATTAAAACAAAGCTCAGATTAGAATACCGGTAACCAAGCTTCAGACAGGGCAGTGCCTCCAGTTAGCGTCACCTCCCCCAAGAAATGTTAATAACTTCACTTAATAGGTATTGGTGGACAAACAAAAGACACACTCCCTTCCAGTGTAGAATCCAACCTAAGAAGGACAAAAACATGGCAGGCTTTAAAGCAGCTTGGCCCTACTTAGTGTGAGCTGACGGGCTCGTCGACTTGAAAGGCTGAATGATTTATTAAAGTGAGGAGTGGCAAAGAGGAGAACGGCCAGGCGAGCTCAGATTAACTAGGGAAGCGAGCAAGGACAACCTCTATTATTCATTACTCCACAGGAATGGAGGACCAGCCACAATGACAGCCCAGAAATGTACTTAGAAATACAGAGGAATATCTGTGATTGTTTGGCTTATTTTTGTTTTAGCCAGTAAAACAGAATAGGTGCACACATTTTTTGAAGACTACCTCTTACAGCATCACAGAGGCCATGGTGACGAGAGGAAGACTGCACTGTAAAAATAGCAAGGGTGCATTTGCTCTGTTCAACTGGATGGAGGCTTATTTTGCTATGTTGTTGTTGTTGTTGTTGTTGTTGTTGTTGTTGTTGTTGTTGTTGTCGTTGTTGTTGCTGCTTTGCCAAAAATGATTATGACCACTAACATGACACAGATTTTATGATTGTTGTTGTCTGTATGTTTGGCAGAAAATAGGCACTTTGTCACACATAAAAATGACATTGCGTTGAGCAGCTTTGATAAAGTCCATATTAAGACAGCTGGCTGGTTCAGAGCATAACTAAAACTACGGATTGTGGCGTGTTTGCTTTTTGTCACATTAGATATTTTGGATAGATTCAAATATCCAAACTATTGTCGCTCTACAGCTATGGTTTTGCAATTTATTGCAAAGTATAGTAGTATCATTGAGCAAGTAAAATTGTTAATTCAGAACTTCAGAGAGAAAGAAAACATTGTAAAATCCTACTCTAAATCTCCTGTGTGGCTAAACAGCTACAGTTACAGTTGTTTTGTCATCTCTAAATTATGAAAATACAAGCTTGCTGAGATCACATTATAAAGACCTCCTCTGGCACAGATCTAAAACAACTCACCTCTGAAGTGTAAGTGACACAACATTCACATTTAATGACCAGTGGGTTTGAGCTTATCCTCAGAATGACTTTGCATTTATGTGTCTGTGCATATTCTAGGTCAGTTTTATATTGTGTTTGTATGATAGGCTAATGTAAAAATAAATACATTTTAAAAAAGCAACACAGAACAAGAATCTGTCAGCATTAATCTTTATATTCTATCTTAATAAATCACAATCTCTGTAAACATATAACTATTTGCCAACAAATTTAAGTGGACCATAAAATTAACAATATTGGAAAAACATGCCAATACCCTTGTGTTACCAGCTTGGCTGGCCCCTTCGAGAGAGAGGCATTGTGGGAACCCCGGAAGTGGGTTGTTGTTGTGATTTTGGGGGCGAGCGCGCAGTTCGGGCTGCCGCCGCAAAAGTAAATGTGCGGCCTCTGTTTTTCCTGGTTCCTGTACCGAATAAATTGTGTTGCAAACGAGTCATATGCCTGTTTAGCCTCTGTACTACGGTTGGGAGATTACTGAACAGGGGAAGAAAGTAACACTTGTTTGTTTTCGAGGTTATTTCTACCTCCACCTCTTAGAAATGATTTTCAGTTAGTTTGTTTCAACTTGGATTATAATGTAATTCAATAGTTTTCTTACTGTAACTTTATGATTGCGACTATTTCTGGTTTCAATTGTGTCCGTGCCTCTGCCGTCTTCTTTTAGTGCTTGTTTCTGTTTATTTGACCTGATCTGGCTGTCCTGTGGCGTCAGGTGGATTTGTTCGACAGGCACGGACAGCAGAAGCAGTGGTCAGCACGAATGTGGCAGTTTGCTGCTTAGTGAGAAGTTAAAAGTGTGAGAGCAGGGAGCAGACTGGGCGAGTCACTGCTTCTGAACGTGTATGTCAAGAACAGCGCATTCTGCTCTTTTTCGACTGTAATGGGCTTTCAATGAGCAATAAAATGAGTTCTGGTCCGAAAGACATGCAAATCAGCACGTCACTCTTAAAGGTATACTATATCATTTCTGTTCCACAGTATGGCATTAATCTATTTTGCATTCATTCTGTATTTATTCTGCATTATACTTCTTTAACTGATGTTTTAACATGCACTCTTACCGTGGTGGGTTCACCTCTCCACAGACCTGATTTGTAACTTGCCACCCAGTGGAACATTCCAGATAAATAAATACATTATATATAGTGTCTGTATGGTCACTCCAAGCTCAGACATGCTACTTTATGTCTAAAGCATTAACTTTGTGACTACTCTGCACAGAGACTTTTTTTCACCATAATCCACATACAAGCACAAATAAGAGCAGCAGTGAGCTTCAAACATTGGCGATAATCTTTCTGTAGGATTGTGATGCGTTGGTGTTTAATTCCAGTGGTGGGAAACGTCTTCACATCAAAAGGCCTTCAGTCTGCCTACATTAAAACAATAACAGTCGGAGTTCTAAATACATTGTGCATTTGAGCGTCAAATTCATTATTAAAAAGCAAAACCAATGAAATAGTCTGGAAGGGGAAGAAGTCATATGAATCAACAGACCTTCAAATAAAAAAAGAAATATGACGTTTTAATAAAAGCTTTAATACAAGGCCAATACAAAGATCAGTCTTTCTACACAAATGCATAGTGTTATACCTAATGAATAGTGCCACCTGTTGGTCATTAATAGACATTTCACTTAGAAAAAAAAAAGTTAGTGCCATATCATATTCCAAAAAAAGCTAATTAAGAAGGTGCACAAGTGTGTTATTAAAGTACTCCAATTATCTCTGGCTCACTTTACAAGCAGGAAAGAACATTTTCAAATGTGTATTGTTGTTCACTAACAGAATTCACCAACACAATTCACTATATACATTCCTCATTTGTAGTACAACCTACACACAGAGTATAAAGGAAGCAAAGACACATCCACTTAATATGACATTAAATATAATTCTCAGTTCTCTCTCTAGTAAAATATTAAGTTCCATCGTATACTATATCTCACACACACACACACACATTTTAGCCAGGTTTTTCCAGTTACCGTTAATGTCAACAGGCACAAAGTGATCTTGGTTCTTGATGACGCATAAGAAAATATAGCACTGGTAAGTGAGTGAGAGGCACCCCTTTGTTGTCAATGCTTAAATCAAAGCCTATTGGGATGTAATCTAAAGTTTCTTAAACTTAGAATCCCCAAATAATGGTTATTGTATTTATTGTTTTTGTTTTTTTAAGCTGTTACTGTATACAACATTGTTAGCATGTAAACAAGAAAAAGTTTGACAGCAGATCTTGTACACATTGGCTAATCTTCCAGCAAAGTACTCCTGACCTGTGTGTTAGTCCCGGATGCTGAAATGTGGATCGTTCACTACTGGTCTAGGCAGATTTCCCCAGCAGCAATGATGACAGGTACAACCACGGGAACAAATTTCCCTTTGGGCACAATAAATATTGTTGTCAGCGAGCACAATATTTTATGAACACTGATAAATAGCATTTTTCCTATAATGTATAAAGACAAATTACAGTCCATACCAAATAGTTTGGCAGCTCTTCAGCAAATAGTTTTTGGTCGCACCTTTGGAAATAACTAGAAAAAAAACAAAAATCAGAAACCTTATGCACTTCAACATTACTTTTTGTGATGCATAGATTTAATGTTTGTAGCTTACCCCAAAGTAGTTGTTAGGCACAAATCCTTCTCTTCCACAAAGTGAAGCCCACCACCAGTCAGAGCCCTCTTGTTTTTGTAGGATTGTAACCATATCGCCATCCTTAAAGTTTAACTCATCCGGAGCTTGGGCTGGGTAACTCCAAAGAGCATATAGGACACCGCTGTTCTCCACACCCATCGCCTCCTCCACTCCTGTATAAAGGAATGGACATTATCAATATAATAGTTTTCAACAGTAGTAGTGAGGTGCAATATACAGTATTCTACTTCAATTATACTATAGCTTCATGTAAAGTAAGGAGGTAGTTGTACAACAGATGTGAGTGACTGTGCAAAAATAAACATGTTGCTACATGTTCAGACAGTAAGAGTTGAAAATCTTGATTCACTAAATGATGCTCATTACAAAAATTGGCTGAACTCACCTCTCAGGAAGTTTTCACACTCCTCAAATCCAACAGCAAACGGATCACACTTTTGAGAAGCAGTTGCACCGTCACTTTCTGTTACGGCCATAACAGCTGCTCCATTTCTCACCAAATATTCACAAAGATTCCTGTCGTTACATGAAGCTGCACAATGCAGTGGTGTCCTACAAGCAACAAATGAAATACAATTCTGAACTCACAAGCACGTTTCTCATTTACTAGTATAAGAAAATGTATAAATACTATGTACCATCCATGGCTGTCGGGAGCACTGACATTTGCTCCAATACGGACCAAGAAGTCCACAACATTGTAATGGCCTCCACAAATTGCATTGTGAAGAGCAGTGATACCTTCATCATTAGGTTGGCTAGGATCATTCATCTATATAACATGACACTCTTTAGTACATTTTTTAATTCAACACCCATCGCATATACTATAGTAGATCCAGATACACACCTCCTGCATGGCCCGCTGCACTGTTTCCAATTCACCCACTAGTGCCCCATCCAGGGCCAACACCAAGGGGCTCAGACGAGCTCGCTTCCCAGATGTCTTGCGCTCTCTGGGCTTACGTAGTATGGAATGATAACTCTGCACAAAGGACAGGTGTCAAACACATTCGGATCATAACATTTGTAACATTTCTCATTGAGTCGTTTATGATTCTTACCTTGTATCCATGAGGCGGCATTGTGGCTGTAGGTAGAGAGGGAGGCATGGCACATTCTTCTCCATCAGAAGAGCTGCTGTTTTCACTACCAGGCTCGCCTTTAGAATGCCGTTCCTTTTTACGAAAGAGCTTGTTGATGAGATGCTTATACTGGTTAGGCTCATAATGGGATGCTGACTTTAAAGGGCGAGAGTGGTCCATGGACCCTCTTCTCTTCAGAGCACGGGGGATCTCAGCTCGAATGGCCAACAGCTCCTCCAAGTTTGGGATCTCTTGCACCTGGGCCTCAGGGGCCACAACCGGCTGAAGTCTGGTGGGGCTGAGAGGCCGGGGTGCAGGCTGAGCACTCTGGTCTTTGATGGGCTCAACTATAGAGTTTTCATCAATTACAGTCAGGTGACGGGTCATCTCAATACGCTCCAGCTCAGCATCAACATCAGATGAGTTCAGAGCTGTCAAGACACAGACAATGGTGTGTTAAAGAGTAAGTTTTTGGAGTTTCACAAATATCCCCTTAAATGTTTTACCATCACTGTACACAGGTGGCTGTCTGAGCTCAGGAGGCCTTTGATGAGGTTGCTGTGGAGGTGAGAAGAAGTACTCCCTTGGGTGGGGTACAGTGGGCTGATAAGTGGACAGGTGGGGGTTCTGCAGTCGCATGATGACAGACAGAGGAATGGGTCGGTGCTGACGAGGCTGAGCTGAAGAGGGAGGAATGGAGATACGGGAGATGATAGGTTGAGGGTGGTACGGTGAATATGCCTGTGAAGAAGCATCCGGAGGAACAGAGACGCGTGTGGTACGAGGAAGGGAGCTGTATGACTGAGGCAGAGAGCGAAACTCCTACAAAAGAATAATCAGGAGGAAGATTGGTTTCAGTGACAGCAGTATTAAAAAAACACATATTATATTTACACATGTATATATTAGCCTATCTTATATCAACCTTTTTGGGACTTGGCTGGAGAGGCCCATCCAGATTTGATTCCCTCCAGCTGCTGCTTGGAACTGAATGCCGCAGCCACTCTGTTTCTGGGAGACAGAGGTCACAGATATTTAACATGTTTTCCACACTTAATTTTTGCACTTTATCATTGCATAATCCACAGTGATAAAAATAAACTAACTTTCATGGGTGTGGTGAGGTTTCCTCTCATAGGACATGTCAAGATCGGTCTCGGTCCACTTGTTCTGCCGTTGCACATTTTCTTCTACATGAAACATGTTAAATTGCAATTAATAGAAAAACAAAATTGTTTGTTAATTGACAATATACCTGCTGGTCTGAAGTTCCGAGGTAATGTGCTGGATATAGTGTGATTGAAAGCCAGTGGTGAGGGGCTTCTGTCAAGTCTCGGAGATCTTCGTCCCATCTGTGTACTGTCATAAGGGCTGAGCATGCTGGAGGAAGAGTACGAGGAGGAGGAGGTGCGTGGTGATGGAGGGAGAGTTGAAGGAATGGGAGAAATGCTTCTCTCCATGTAACTGGTTGGAACGTGTAGATTCCTGACAGGGGAATTTCTCCTCTGGCTTTTTGGAGACTGTTTGGGGCTCTCTACTCTGAAAGAAAAGCTGTCAGGTCCTGAGAGCGACTCCCACTGAATTTTGGGAGATGGAAGTGTGGTGGGAGAAAAGACAGCTGATTGGGACTGGTTTCTATTGTTTGATAGTACAGAGTCCAGAGATCGATTAGTGGTTGGGCTTTGGTAAAATGGTTTGCTGATGTAGCGGTCAGCGCTGCTGCCACTTGCCTCAACAGATTTGACTGATGTGTTGGACATGCGACTGGACTGCGGTCTCTCCCTGTAATCTGTAAATGTGGTCTGTGGAGAAAATACAAAACATGTCCCATCAGAATGTACTGTATTTTTGTATACATTTTAAAATGGAGCTAATAGGTTTAACAATTGTGTGCTGTGTGATAAAAAGTGTGTAACCCACAATAAAAAACAGACAAATCATAAATCATGAGTGTACCTGTGAAGGTGTGTCATTGCTGTCTGACGATACTTCTTTGAGCAGAGAACTAAACTCTTTGGATAATTCATCGGCTGTTGCCAGTGACGCATTCAGGTCTTCGTTTATGGACTGGACTGTACATCCAACACATATAAAACAAAACTAAATTACTAAGATATTAAGCACAAGAGTACAAAAACTAAACACAAACTTACATAGCATGCCACTGCCGTAGCTTGCCTGTGAGGTCATGGTTGCAGAATTCAGCTCCTAAAATTGAAACACAGCAGCAGTTAAAATCCTCCTTAGACAAACACCCGCACCGCCCTCAGCTACAAGCTTCATCTCATTCAACGACACTGAAGCAATGTCTTATATCATGCCATGATCATTTGGTCTAGAAAATACATCTATTTTCAAAAGGTATAATAAGTGCTCAATTTGATTTTACTAGTCCTAAAAAAATAAAACCAGTCAAAATAAAAAACATAGGGCCACACAACTCAACTCAGACGATATTAAAAGCTGAAAAATAAAAGTGGGTTTAAAGACGAGACCTAAAACACTCCACTGTGGGGACCATTTGGACGTGAAGAAGCAGAGAGTTACAGCGTTTGACACCAACTTCAAAGAAAGCCCTGTCACTCCCTGGTTTTAAATCTTGTTTTAGGCACCACGAGCTGGAGCTGCAGGAGTGTAAATTTGGATGAAGTCCAAGATGTACTATGAGGCCAGTTTATTCAAAGCTTTAAAAACAAACAATACAATCTTAAAATCAACTCTTACCTTAAACAGTGCTTCAGTTATGAATTTATGAATTTTGTTACATACTGTTTTCATGTTTTAACAAGCCTGAATTTGCATTAAACACTTTGCCACTGTCCCTGCAGTCCCGGTGCATAAAAAAAGAGCAGCAGTTAGTCTAACCTCTGCTCTCTGACTAATCCACTGTCTGTGTTTCCAGGTGTTTCAGGGTGACATCACAATAATCTGTTCAAAGCCTCAGACAATAGTACACACAACTCATCAAGAAGATTATACTGTGCAAACACTCTAGACAGGTTGAGTGCCAACAAAACTATTAGTTTAATAATATTCAGTCTTAAAAAATGAAGTTGCAAAACTGTGTACAACAATTAAACTAAAGGGGACCTAGAACTTTTGAAAGTGATACAGCAAGATAGGCACACCCTAGAAGAGTTGAAAAGCAGGACCATGACAACGGCAGATTTTCTATAATAGAAGTCATATCATGTTAAGGCGTGTAAAGAACTGCCATTTTACCAGTCTCTGGAATCTTATATGCAAACCAAGCATTATCCAATACAACTACTGAACAGCATTAAAATGTCCAGGGTACTTATTCTGAAAGCTAACACAGATAAAGTTATGCCCTAAAATGTTCTGTTTGTTACTAAAGTGTTCTTCTGGGGACAGAACAGGTCGATAATAACAGGGCTGTCATGCCGTTGTGCAGCTGAGTTCACGTCGCAGGCCCACATTCCTCACCACACCTCTGATGGCATTCAATTCAGACTGACTGTCTGAGGGCCAAGGTCCTTATCTCTGTCAAACACTGAAGAACATAACACTCTCTGCAGTGAGAGTGTTATGTCCCCGAATTGCACCAAATCTCTGCTTCCTATCAGTTCATGTCACCACCACCTTTTCACAAAGAAATTTAGTTAAGGTAAGAAATATTTTATTCCATGGTGAAATAAATGTACTGTCGCTTACATAGCTGTCCCAAATACATCCACAATTCTGTCCTTTAACCCTATGGCCTGTTTTTCATAAGGTTATACAACTGATATATAGATATTCTTAAATGGTTGAAATAGCCCCTTGAGATACACCACAGGCTCGGATCTACAGGTGCATTAAAAAATAAGTTAATGGAACCCTTTGAAACTCAGATGCACCCTCAGTCAGTTTGGTCTAGACCTCATCCACGATCACTTTTTAATGATGTCTTCGACATCAATTAATCTTTAGGGCTGTAAAGACATGCCTTATTGACCGATTAGTTGACTAAAAGGGGGTGTGGCAAAACTGTACTCAAAAGACTACAATACAGGAATGTACTAGTAAACAGTGTAGTTTTATGTTGGGATAAGTTAGATTAAACTCATTATTCACACAAAAATCTTAAAATAACTCGTCCATATATTTTCCTTTTTGCTGTTGTATAACAATAGTATAATAAACTAGAGCCAATGCATTAACTTGGATTTAAACTGCCATGCTTCCAGTTATAGTGACCATGAGAAATTGAAATACCTGCTGCGTTAATGTTCCTTGAGAGATCCTGAATATAAGCCTACGTATAAAGTTTCTGTTGAACTCTCTCCCTTTGCCCTGTTTCACAATTGTTGGTCCCGCCTCCATATCCTTCCTCCACATTTTTCAACATTGTAACCTAGCAAGAAACTTGGCTCAGACTGAAAGGCTGAGAACTCTTTTGAACTGACCACTTTGCAACCCAAGTCAAAGCTAAAAAATTAATAAAACAGTCTGGACAAAGACAAAGAGTTTTTCTTGACCTTTCTTTTTTTTATACTTTATTTTTAAGTTTTGAAAAAATACAACAAAACAGTACTAAACATAGGCCATTCAATTGACCCGGCAACAAAGCCTCAACATTATATTAAAGAAAAGAAAAAGCAAACAAACAAAAAACCCGAAAAGATAAACAAGCCAAAAAAAATTCATTGATGATTAATTCCAATATAAAATTGAATTAATCTGGATATGTCATATTAATATATATTGGTAAATAGCCTTAATTTATATAGGTGAGTAGCCTATAGCAGACCTTTAGCCTATATTAAAAGTAGTAAATAATAGGAGAACGGACAGAAAAACAAATAAGGACAAAGCTGCTTTGATTTCCACTCAACCACAACCCCTAACAAGGCAAGGTAAGAATAACCAATCTGTCCACCCCAACCTCAGTTCGGTTCAGTTCAAATAGTTTCCCTTTGAACTTGATCTTTCTTAAGCTCAGTGCACACCAAGGACTACTGATCCATGTGTATATCTGATGGATGTGAAGGCCAAGATGTGGAACAAGGGAGCAACTACATAATTGTGTATTTTTACTACATTAAAAAATAAAGTAGAATTTTACCCATTGCACCAAGGCATACCGCTTGTTAATCATTAAATCCTGACTGTCACAATAGTTTTTAGGTGACCCACATGCTCCAAACAACTACTTTCAACAAGCTCCCTGTAAAAACTCCACCCAGAGTTTGTTTAAAATGTGCCACTATGTCTTCCCAGGTTAGTCACTGGATTGCTCTCTCTACAAAGGAACAAATGTGAAGAACTGCAGTGTCAAAGAAAACAGCTTACCAAATTCGATGTCAGAAATTACAAAAATTAAGAATTTAAAAAAAAAATATTGTGAGAAGAAACATTACAATTTTATGAGGTCAAACGGTTTGACGTCTGATGAAAGTGAATGTAACACAAATCGCCAGATAAAAAGCACTTTAAATCTAGCCTACTTTTTTGGAGTATAGATCTAATTTAATTACTTATTTTTGCTTCTAAATTCCTCAGAATTATTGTCATTTTAAATTATGGTTATATTGTGACCTGAATATTCAAGATTATGGATCAATTATTTATTGTTGACAACCAAAATCAATCTATTGATCTTTTAGGTTTTTGGGGCTATGGGTATAATGTTACATTCAAAATTTTTGACATGCTTAAAGGTATTACACTATGTAAGTTTTCATTTTGTGAGTCTGCCACTTGATTGTTTCCATGGAGATGTATGTACTTAAATTACCAGAGTTTTGGTGTGGCTATTTTTTAACATGCCATCCTTCTGAGAGCCTCTGAACAGAGTTGACTTGTAATTTGGCCAGAGATAGAAGAGAAGTTTAATGATATACAGTGGAACATTCCAGGCATGGAAACTAATTGGTGGCAAATCCTCCACCAAAAAAAGGTTACAAATGTGAACGTTTAAACAATATTTCTGACTTCACTTGAATGAACTGTGTGTTCCAGGGGAAATCAAGTTGTCAAAAGTATGTGACAAAGACATCTCACAGAGCCACACAACATAACAGGCATTTCTAACAAGTTGAACAACCTTTCTAATGTTGGCTCTGTCTCAACAGTCAGCAAATGTTAATGCCTTAACTGAATGTGCATGTAGCAGCATGAGAGTGACATGTTATTATTGACAAATATATCTGAAGCAACAGGTTGCAGCAAGCTGTAAAAGTCTGGACCAGTAGACGAGATTTGCACATAGGCCTACAACTGGATCAGAGCCTAGAAATTCTGGCCTGACACATGGTGAGTTGGCTTGGAGAAGGCATAAACAAGACCATAATTTGAGGTTTACTGTTTATATCATTTGAACTGAACTGTCCATTGTTCAATGTTCATAGACAGTAGCCCTGTAAAGTAAAAAAGAAAAAAAAAAGAAAAGAAAAAAGAAGCTGCTCTCTTGCTAGCAGCAGAGACTTTCTTTTGTGGTTATAGTCTTTGGTGAAGATTTTGACTTACCAGCAGTGGCATAACAGCTGATATGTATTACGGAAATATCTTATTGAAAATCAAATCGAATCAAAATCACTTTATTTATCCGTTAGGAACTTAATTTGCAGACAGAGCGCCAGCACAAATAGGGACATACACATCCAGCCACAAAAGAACGGACAAGCCATTTTCCGTAAAATACCTGAATAGCACACACTTCTTTAACAAGCTCCTGCTCTTCGGATCCATAGCCTTATCAGCTTCATTCGCCACTGCTACACCGTATCTTTAATAATCTTTTTCGCAAAAAAAGTCTTACCTCTAGTACTTTTCCCCTTCTCCCTGAAGGAGCGTTAAGCCCTACTTAAGTCCCGTGCAAGCTTTCTCAAGTTTGTTTCTTCTCCTGTGGCAGCAGCTCCAGACGCGTATGTAGACATCGCTCCACTGCCAGAGTCCAGCCCCTCGTCTAGTCACCGCTGCAACCCGAGCTCCTCACAACTGTACACACATCTTCCGTTCCCATGCTGCAAACTAACCATGGATATTAAAAATGAATCATGATTATGATGAATAATATAGACCTAAAGCGAAAGTAGCAGTCAATTGTTGTAACTGGGAAAAGTGCCTAATTAAAACGAAGATTTAACTACTACTAAAAAAAGACTATGCCTATATTTTTAATTTCTAGGATTCTTGAAATATTTACTTTATGATGAAGCACATTTTTGTGTTATGTGGATAAAAAAATATTTGATTAAATTGTGTGTATAAAAAAAGAACAGATTAAAGGCGATGTTATTCTATTTCTTTCAGTGCGTCATCGCGTAACTTGTGCGTGCGTGCTCCGCCTCTCACTGGAGTGTTTCCGCCAAAATGGTTGTCGGTGCCTTCCCGATCGCCAAGCTCCTCTACCTCGGTGTAAGGCAGATGAGCAAACCTGTGGCGAATAGGATCAAGGCTGGAGCCCGGAGAAGTGAATTCTTTAAACATTACATATGTCTACCGCCGGCACAACGTGAGTAAACAAAAAAATTCACGTGAATGACCGCTAACTCGCTGTCAGGATAGTCGGGAAAGCAAATGGGGGCGTTTGCAACCAATCAGATTTAAGTTTGACAACACACTGTCCAATCTAGATCACCTATTTATTTTTTAGACCAATAAAAGGAAGGCTATTTCTCAGAGGCGGGACCTGGCTGTCATTGAACAAGGAGGGTCTAGCTAGTTCTAACTATTTATCCAAATAGAAATGCAGCCATTCCAAATTAAAATGAGACCCGAATATTTAATACGTACGGTTAGTCCTTAAACAAAGAGTCAATTTCAAGATCCTCAATGACATTTACCCATCCAGTGAACTGCTTAGAGTGAGATTTCATATTGAAATTGTTGAAACAGCAAGTGCATATGCCCGGTTTTATTATTGTTTTTTCTAATTATTGCTTCATTTGATGGGATAGTTCCTTTGTTAGATAAGATCACAAACGTCCATTTGACACGTTTATGATCTTATCAAATGTAATCTGAATTTGTGAAGAAAAGTTGGGAGATAAGGGTTTAAAATACAGGAATTATTGGTGAATTCTAAACAGGGAATCTGTATTTTTATGTCATCAATACACAAAATTAAATCCAAAGTATAGCAACCATTTATGAGCAAGGGACACTATTTGCTGACAGTTTAACACTTAATTATCAATTGTGGTATTTGTTTGTCAAATAAAAATGTCAGAGTAAATTAGACAGTACAGTATGGTTGCTAGGAAACAATATGTTGTATGGTGTGTCACATCAACTGCTCATGTCCAATCAGGAAGTACAATTATTCATGTCACCATTTGTGACACTAAAGCAAAGTGGGATTAAAATATAATTTTGTTAATTAGGTATGTACTAAATCTTCACTAAATGAGAAATGTATGTTATGATTGCTACTTGATTAGGCAATAGTGATTTCTTGGACTGCAGTTTCTTTTTCTTAAAATACAAACTGTTTGCTCAATTTGGTAACTATATATTTTGTTCCTTTTTTCAGTGTACCATTGGATTGAGATGCGAACAAAGATGCGAATCATGGGCTTTCGAGGGGCAACTATTAAGCCATTGAACGAGGAAGCTGCTGCAGAACTTGGTGCTGAGTTACTGGGAGAAGGAATCATCTTTCTAATTGGAGGTGGTTGCATGGTACTTGAATACAGCAGGCAAGCTACTAACTCACGACGAAAAGAAGATGAGCTGAATACTACAATCACAAGCTTACAGACTCAAATTGCAGAACTGGCTTTAACCACAGAGACCCTAGATGCCCAATTACGAGAGGTCAACCGGCAACTGTTGTCTTTCCCACTCCCTTCGAAAAAGTGACAAGAGCTGGTGCACAATGATAATGTGTGGCTTTGTAGCCTGATCACAGCACTGTATTATGCACAGTCCTCTGCTTTTCATTGAGAGCTAGACATCGACTAATGCATATCACGGGGCTGTGAGCTTGGGTGGTATAACTGGCTCAAGTTTTGAGCAAATAATTGTGTGGGGTGTTGCTATGATATTCATAGTAAATGTATTAATGTCCATTGTAAAAGATAATCCTGGGGGGACAATGACGCAATGAATACTACATGTGATAATATTTTGGCACAGACATGTTGTCTTTTCAGTGCTTGGTTAAAGTATTTAACATTTCATGCTTGTGTCATCTTAATATAAAATGCCAAGTTGACTGGTTCATTGTATGACATTTGAACTTGTAATAAAAACACGGTGCACTTATTTGTGTTATGTTGTCACTAGAATAACACTGAAGCAAATACAGATTCAGTTACACAAATTTAATGTAACAAGATAATAAAAGTATTAGATTAATCAAAATATGGTGCAAAATTAACAATGAAAAATAAAACACGCACTTCCGGTCTGTGTTTTGGCCACTAGGCGGCGCTACCTGCACTTTCACACTTCCTTACTGTTCACCCGCGCAACTCGCGTCAAAGCAGGTAGGCCTCACTTCTTGCTATTTCATCAAAATAGTATTTTAACGGAGTTCTCGGGTACATGCATCGTGGTAATATAACTAACAATGCTTTTTGTCAATAGTTATTATGAGAGTTTAAAAGGGAAATGTGTAAAATACAAACATTTTGCGTGCAGCAGCTTTTCGCGAAATGGCACACGCTAGGCTATGCTAATGTTGTTAGCATTAGTCTCCACCGGCTTATGGGGGGAAAATAGAAGAAAATATGAAAGCATTTTGACGTACGTTGAAATATTAAACTCCTATGATACGTTTATGTAATTTGTCGTAGTATCGCACAGTGGTGCATTCATTGTTAAACCCTGCAACTGTTACTCTAACGTTACTTTAGCAAAGCGTTAGCTCATTTGTCGCGCATGCTAGGGCATTTCATTTAGCCAACCCTAGGTTCATTATTCACCTCACCATTTATTCTGCAGCATCAAAAGAAGGGTTCAGACAGCTGCAGTCATGGATATTGACGTAAAGAAGCTGAAGGTGAACGAGTTGAAGGAGGAACTTCAACGCCGTGGCCTGGACATTAAAGGCCTGAAGGCTGATCTGGTGGAGAGGCTGAGAGCCGCACTGGATGAAGAGTCACAGGCAGACGCCCCGGGCGCAGCGGACCACGAAGACGAGGAGCAGGAGATGGAGGAGCATGGGCAGGACGATCAGGATAATGAGGGAGGAGAGGCTGAGCAACAAGGCAAGTATTTGTGTTTCAAGTCAATGCACTTAGTAACTGGCTATAACCCCGCAAATCTAATGTGAGCTACCTACTCACAGAGCCAAATGAAGATTATGATGAGGGAAATGAGAATTATGATGATGCCCCAGAAGCCAATTATGATGAAGGTAGAGATTCAGGCGGTTACTATGAAGAGGAAGAGGCTAACGGTGAGGCGTACGAAAGTCAACCAACTCAATCAAGCCACGACATGCCTGACTTCACAACTGATGCCGACGCTTCCAAATCCAACTTTGTGCCAGCAAAACCAGAAGCAAAACCTATGGCAGCGGAAGCTCCTGAAATTAAACAAGGTTTAATACACTATTGTTTTTATTTGTGCACACATTTGACACTATGTGACTGACAAAGTTTTTAATTATTTTAATATTATTGAACTAAATGCAATTAATTACACCAGTTGTGTTTTTATAGATGTCAAAGTTGAAGCGAAAACAGAAGATGTTGACAATGCTGAGCAGGAAAGTCATAGGGAGGAGGATCAGCAGCAGGAGGGTGGTGAAGAGAGGGCCGCTCCAATTGAAGTCAAAACAGAAGGTGAAAAAAGTGGAACTCAAGGCCGCAAGAGACCGTATGAGGAAAATCGAGGCTATGGCTACTATGAGCATCGTGAGGAAAAGAGGTATGAACTCTCTTGCAACTACACTAATTTTAACTTTTGTAATCCATATATTACATTTTGGATTATGAAAAATTTAATTTTGTAGATCACGCACGCCTCAGCCTCCTGCTGAAGATGAAGAGGAGAAGATTGATGACACACTTGTTACAATTGATACTTGTAAGTTGATTATTATACGCAAGAGTATGTTGTCATTGGGGCATGTTAAATTATAATCTGCTGTTTGTGTTTATGGTTTAGACAACTGTGACTTGCATTTTAAAGTCTCACGCACTCGCTACAGCGGGTATCCTCTCACCATTGAAGGCTTTGCTTACCTCTGGGCAGGAGCTCGGGCATCACATGGAGTTGTTAAAGGTCGCGTGTGTTATGAAATGAAGGTAAAAGAGAATCTATCTTTTATCTGTAGTCCGTATTGAAATATCTATAAATGTTAAAATATGAATAATAATGTTGAAAAATAGTTTATAGTGTTGAAATATCTGTTTTTTTCGTAGATCAATGAAGAAATTTCTGTAAAACACCTTCCCAGTAATGAACCCGATCCCCATGTTGTCAGAGTCGGATGGTCCCTGAACCACTGCAGCACTCAGCTTGGTGAGACAAGATGTTCTTGATTTAATCAAAAATAGTTATAGCTTTACAATTTACAACACAATTTGTTTTGTTGTTTTGCTGCAGGTGAAGAGCCGTTCTCTTTTGGATATGGAGGAACAGGAAAGAAATCTAGCGACTGTAAGTTTGCAGATTTTGGTGAAAGATTTGGTGAAAATGACGTCATCGGTTGTTACATTGTAAGTATTTATAACCCATAGTGTATGTTTTTCTTATATTACTACTGTGCACACGTTAGCTGATACATTGCATGCTAGAAGTTGATAGGTGTTCTTGTCTAATTCCAGGACTTTGAAAGTGGTGATGAAGTAGAAATGGCCTATTCCAAGAATGGTGTCTCTCTTGGAGTTGCTTTTCGAACAACCAAGGAAGCTTTGGCGGGTCATGCTCTGTTCCCTCATGTTCTGGTGAAAAACTGTGCTGTGGAGTTTAACTTTGGGCAGAAGGATCCCTTTTTCCCCCCTCCAGAGGGATACACCTACATTGACAATATTAACCTGGAAGATAAGATCAGAGGTACCAAGGGACCTTCCAGCAAAGCTGAATGCGAGGTAGGACTCTACTGTTGTATTGTGTGCAGAGTCGACATCTCATTGCTTTAATGAAACCTTATAATACAATGGGTACTCCTGTGTATCTCAGATCCTGTTGATGGTTGGCCTGCCTGCCTGTGGGAAGACCACTTGGGCCATGAAGCATGCAGAGGCATATCCTGAGAAGAAATACAACGTCCTGGGCACAAACGCCATCATGGACAAAATGAAGGTAATGTTAAAAGTTTTAAACTAGCCATACCTCAAAGTTTTGTGATCAGTTAATAATTTCTTTTGCTCAGGTGATGGGCCTGCGTCGCCAGAAGAACTATTCTGGTCGCTGGGATACGCTGATTCAGCAGGCCACTCAGTGTCTGAACCGCTTAATTGAGATTGCTGCCCGAAAGAGACGCAACTACATTCTCGATCAGGTACTGCACTCCTAAACACATTGTGTCTGTTCTCTGTACTTAGCCCGCCAATGTGCCGTCATGCTCTCTCTTTCTAATGGACTTTATTTATGTTTCAGGAATCTGTGTATTGTAGCTAGAAGAAGCATTGATCAACCTTTTATCACTTGCTTATCATATATTTAAGCATTAATGGCTCTCATAAGTTAAAGAATATTTCATGTTTTCATCCTTCAGAATATTTTTGCACTTTGCTATTTCTTGTCTTAAAACAATATTGTTTGTCTTGTGAATATGAAAACTGTAAAGTAAACCATGACAATGTTAAGATGTTGAGAAACAAGTAAGCTCTGGCTGGTGAGTAAGAAAATAACTTCTGTTGCTAATTTAATAAGGCTGAGATCATTTATTTTTAGAAATATATTTTAAGTAAGATTCATGGAACTTGTAAGTGTGTTTTTATTATGTTGGCCTTTCAGGTAAGTAATGACTAACCACATATAATTTCCAGAGCCTTGATATCAGCAGAGCTGCTAAAGGTAGGTTGGTCAGGATCATGCTTATCCTTGGCTTTGTAAGTATGAGAAGGTAGGTCTTATATGTTTGTTTGATGTCTTCATGGGGACTTGAAAACCAGCTGTTTGATAAGTAAAGGTAAGTGAGGGAACCCAATAGGCAGATAAGAGAATAACTCAGCATTTGTCTAACTAACTAATGCTAAGCAAAATGTTTCGATACAAATTCTTCAATCTTGCACATAACATTGCAGATAAGTTGTTTTTTACATTAAACATACTACAAGCTTGGTATACAGAATTGTTGTTCATTGCAGCATTACAGAAGCATCATTAAGAGATATTTCACATGGTGCTTGTACTGTTGAAATACTTTTACTATTATGGGCCAATGCATGAAGGGAATGTGCCAAACAATTGAATTTCTTGCAGATATATATTTTTTATAATGACACAACACTTGTAAATTGCACAATCAGGTCTGTTAATTTTGTATTTATGCTGCCCACATTTACATATTTGTGGGGTTCCCTGAAAGTGACACACACACCGTTAAGTAAATGTTTTGCTGTATGGATGCTACAGAATCAAGGTAAGTCTGTGGGGTGATGAGAGGCCATTAGCACTTGAGTAAAACAGTAGCTTGACATCAGTCAAACCTCTCTCACTTCATTATTGCAGGATTCCAGCTTCCTTCCAGTGGAAAGCCCTTAACAAGTTAACAATAACAAACAAGCTTCTACTTCTTTCTTGTCACCATTGCTAGACAAATGTATATGGATCAGCAAGGAGACGAAAAATGCGTCCTTTTGAAGGTTTTCAACGCAAGGCTATTGTAATTTGTCCCACGGACGAGGATTTAAAAGAACGAACGTTAAAGCAAACCAATGAGCAGGGGAAGGATGTGCCCGATCATGCCGTTTTAGAAATGAAAGGTAGGAATGCTGTGGAAGCTACAAATAAACACCAGATCTACTTTTTACTTTATCTATGTGTCTCTAAATCAAACTTGGAAGATGCTCCCTCCCCCTACCCCCCATCATAAACTTTGGCCAGTAATTAGAACTGGGATATTTTTAATAATCCACATACATTTTATTTTTCC
Organism: Chaenogobius annularis; assembly: GCA_015082035.1. Classification (NCBI taxonomy): domain Eukaryota; kingdom Metazoa; phylum Chordata; class Actinopteri; order Gobiiformes; family Gobiidae; genus Chaenogobius; species Chaenogobius annularis. Next base: position 978,938 of record BJKM01000060.1, read on the forward strand.
CTCAACCATCTGCAATATACCATACTTGTTTTCCCCCAATTGAACTGCAAACTGAGTTTTGTACCTGAAGAAGGTCTTGTTAAACAGTCACTGCACAATTGGCATAACATTTATTGCACCAAATGGCATATTTGCTGTAAATTTTAAGTTGACTTAATAGAACAAGTTCTTGGTTTGCAGAACTATTTTCTACCTTTTTTTACACCATTCCCTAGTGTCTGTTTTGTCCCCTGTATCCACCTCCTACTGAATTCTTTAGCTCTTCTCTTTTGCTTTATAACAAATGTTTCCTCCATTATTTCCTGGAGGTAATGTTTGTCTTTTTACCCCACTATCTGCAATGATCTCGTGTTGGTTCTGTTTTCACTGTAAGGTTATAATGTTTTTTTTTTGTCCTCTGGTGGTGTGGCTGCTTGCCCCTCTACTCCCTCTTCTCTCTCAATCAATCTTTTCCTGTGGCGGCCTGTGACCACCAAAGCCAACTTCACTCTGCCTGAAGTGTGTGACTTCTTGGAGGAGGTGACGTTCGCCGAACTACAGCAAGAGGAGGCTGAAAAGCTGCTGAAACAATACAATGAGGAGGGCCGCAAGGCTGGGCCACCTCCAGACAAGCGCTTTGACAACAGGCAGGGCGGGTTTAGAGGTCGTGGTGGCGGCGGCGGTGGCGGCAACTTCCAGCGCTATGACAACCGCGATGGTCCTCGTGGTGGCTATCAAAACCGCAGTGGGGAAAGTGGAGGCTTCCACGGAGGTTATTGAGCACTGATTTGATTTTTTTATGTATTGTTAAGGTTCAGGCATTTATTTTATCATGTCAATGTTTTTGTTATTCAGGTTATAATCGAGGCGGCCATAACCAAAATCGTTGGGGCAACAACTACAGAGATGCACCTGATTCACGAAGTGGATACAATCGCAATCAGGCACAAAGTGGAAGTTACAACTATCGGCCAGCTCCTTACAACAAGGGTGGATACAGTCAGGTAATATTTTAAGTTCTCTCATGAACATCCTCATGCTATTGGCCAAAAGTCAAATGCAAACTGTTTGATCGAAATATTCTGCCATCAGGGTTATGGGCAGAGCTATAGCCAGGGAAGCTACAATCAGGGCAACTACAACCAGGGCTACTATGGTAATTACAGCCAGTACCCTGGCTACAGTCAGAGCTACAGCCAGCCAGCCACAACTGCTCAAACTTACAGTCAGCAACAACCACAGACGCCAGCACCGCCAGCGCAGGCCCCGGCACAGCAGACGCAGCAACAGCAGAGCTACAACCAGCAGTATCAGCAGGTACCTCTACCCTCTTCTAAGACTGAATGCGAAACCCCTTTTTTGTTTTGTTTTGTTACATTTAACTAACAAATTGTGTTCTTTCTTTGCTCCAGTATGCTCAGCAGTGGCAGCAGTACTACCAAAACCAGAATCAGTGGAACCAGTATTACAGTCAATATGGCAGCTACGGACAGGGCCAAGGCTCTTCCTCTGGTTCTCAGTAATTGTACCTGCATCACTGCCTGCCCCCCCACCCCCCTGTGTCTGATAACCTCTGACCTCTGCTGCAAATTGAATTTGTATAGTCAAACATTAAGTCACCTAGAATATCCTAACACTGTAGTCTCCATTCTTCACCAATTAATGTAGACAAATTGTGTACAAATTGATGTTTTTCCTTTTAGATTTCTAAAGTCTTACTCAAATCAGTGTCTCTATGGTGATTGAAAAGGGGTTTAGAAACATTTAATGTATGTAAGATGGATGTCTACAGATTGAGCATTTGTCCCATTTCAATACAATAATTTAATTTGTAGACTGTATAGTGTGGACAATATGACCAAGCAGGAAATGTCTATATTAAAAACTCTTCTCTGCATGTTTTTTATCTTGATCCCCTATTTTTCATTTTGAGATTGAAAGCAGTAGGCACTTTTTTTTTTATTTCAAGTTTCAAACATGTCATGCTGATAGTGTAGTATTTAAATGTTAATCTGCTTTTGTTTTGTTTGTTTTTTTTAGACCATTTGCTCAAGTAGTTAAAGTGCTTCTTTTTTTCCCCCTTCATTTTGTTTGAGCCCTGTAGTGGAATCATATTATGACAACACTTTTTTTTTTTTTAACCAAAAATGTAACATGATTATGACAAAGTTACTACGCTGTCTTGTCTTTATACAATAAATGCAATTTAATTGCTGGTGGATTTTTAAATGTTTTTTTTTTCTTATTACATTACCCCAACGCAATTAAAATAACTAAAAGTACAGTAAAGTGAATCATACAATTTGCCACAAATGTAGCATGATGAAAACATTTGTGTTCCAGATATTTCTCATTCACATTTAACAATCATCCGTGTCGTGTAAATTGCAATACCTTAAATATTATTAGCACTGTAAATTGAAAAGTAAAACTCCAAATCCTTATGCTGAAGATACGTAATAGCACCAATGAAACTGGGAGAACTGAATTGGAAGTTTATAAATTAAAATAAAATATATTGTTAAACCAAGATTGTAAACCACAACTCCGATGAGCCCAAATGTGTTGGAAAAAACGTGGCACAACACAAAGTAAGCATTAACAGTCCAATATCTGAATGTCTTTCCCGCAAACTGGGTTTAGTCTGGCTCTCGGCTTTTGTCTTTATTTAGATGCAGTTCCTCCATCTTCTCTTGCAAAAAGCAGACCGCCTCAGAGCCACCACGATGTCTTTGCGGCAAAGTGTGGACCTGAGTAACAGAAATAATCATTAATTAAACAAAAACTACAACCATGTTCTTGTGTCTCAATCTCACCTTTCTGTCTGGGGAACCATGTATAAACGAATGTGAATGGTGTGGCCTCTTGTCCTTTTTGTCTGGTGTCCAAACTCCTGGGTCGGTCTGAGTAGAGCGGTCCAGTAACATAAACTCTTTACTGTTATTTTTGCAGACGTCATTGCACTGAGGGAATACAAAGGCATCCTCCTCTGAATCTGCAGGTCGACAATACAATTTAAACGTTTTATTTGGCAGGTGGTACATGATGCAGAACAGGGCTATTCAACTTAATTTTACTGAGGGCCAGATTCCTCGGGGGGTCGTGGCCTCTGGGCCCCGGATAGGCAACAAACCAGGTCGGAACCAAGACTAACCCGGAATCAAACCAGGTTTATCCCAGGTCCAAAACAGGTCTAAAGCAGAAATAAATAAGGACTAAGCCAGAAAAAACAGCAAACCAGGTTTAAACTTGTTCAAACCAGGAATTAGACCCGAAAACAAGAAAAAAAAATAAATCTATAATAACATTTGGAAGATGGGACGCGGGCCGGATCCGATTGTTTGGCCGGCCTGATCTGGCCCCCAGGCCTTAAGTTGAATAGCCCTGATGTAGAACAAACTGAGACATACTCCAGCTGTTGCTCTTGGTTTTACATTCCGGACCAGGGGTGCATGGGCAGGAACCAGTCGTATTTTTGTCTTTCTTTAGGCACTCACTTCCCACAACGTCTCTGCAGTGTTTGTGACAATTAATCCCACAGTCTAGAGACAAACCGTGGTGTGTTGTTTAATGTTACTGAATGCAAGATGAGGCACAATGGAAATGTGTAAAGGGTAAACATGCACTTGATGCTCTTCCTCACCTTTACAATGAAATCCTTGTTTAATGACACCCCAAAGCTAAAAGTAACACTGATTAATGAACGGATAGTTATACATTCTGATTTGATGAGGAAGACAAAGCAAGACTTACAAATCCTCCACAGTGGTCACAAAATGTTGGCCGCTTGTATGTTGTTTCATGGAAATTGTGTGTCTCGTTGAAATTATATCCAAGTTTAGCACATATGGACATTCCCCTCATGAAGTAAGAGGTTATTTCATCACGACTTATTTCTCCCAATCTGTTTGGTTACAAATGAAATAAGATAAGTGACTGTTTGAGGCTCATGAGAGATATTGTTGTATGTTTTAGTACTGCTTATACTTTTCTAACCTGTCAGTTTCATGTGTACAGAAAGAGAAGGGGAAGTTGGCAGCTATTTTCTCAAAGTCCTCCAGTGATATGTAGCCGTCTTGATCCTGGTCGTAGTTTTTCATTATAGACTGTAGGGGGCGACAGAGTCCTATTGTAAATGCCTAGTGCTGTTTCAGTCTACAAATGTGGCTGTTCTGCTTTGACTTGCTTACTAATAAGGAAGTGAAAGCGCTGTTTTCTACTTACGTCCACCATTTGTTTGACGTGTTTGGATATGGTGTTAGGGTCAAGTCTTGGGGTCACTCCTGATCCCCACTCTGCTACTACTGGCGGTTTAACTGGAGCTACAGGCTGTGGGGCAAGCAAATACAGAAGACCTTTTAGACAGTTCAAGAGAGAAATAAGTAGAGCACACCCACCACATTACATGCCTCTCTAACGTATAGTGCTTTGATGTGGTAAACATTGATGTAATTCAGTACTAGGGCCTGGCCTGTTTCAGAGTTACACCCACAGTATGCACCAAAAATGTCCCAGGTTTTGTAACTGTAAAAGTCAATATTCAGCGAAAAAGTTATCACTATGTTTCTACTGACCTGGATCTTGGGGTTCTTGGGTTCCTTGGTGTAAGAAAGTTCATATATCTCATCTTCTGTGTAGTATAAATCTAGAGATAGCTGTGTGAGAAATAAAAAAAATATTGTATTGTATTGTCTTGCCAATGCAGTAATCAATTTCCTTTCACACAGCACACAAATCATGTGTAGTTTTGTGTGATATGAGGACATTTATTAAATAGCAACTATCAACATATTATTCAAAACTATAAATCAACTTTTATCAACACTCTTAGTCAAAAAGACAATATAATCTTTATTCTGGTTCAGATTTAAACTTGAGTAAACAATGTGACTACTGTGATATTTTAACCTTTACTTGCTTGTTGCATTACAACATACATTACTAAGTACAAATATTTTTTGATCACGTGGAAAAGAAAAGACAAACAATAATTCGGCTTAGTCTTCAAGGGAAATTACAGACAGATTAACAGCATGATTACATGAATGTGCGTATGGGCCCTTACTGTGAGCAGGTGCAGCAGGTCTTTGTTGGCCTCAAAAGGTGGCGTGCAGCTGTGGATCAACAGCAGGTCATTGATGTTGCTGTACAAGTGCTGTAGCTTGCTCAGGTTGATCTTGTCGTTGTCTATGTAGTCCGGCAAGGCCTCGTTTAGAGAAATCAGATCCTTGAGGTGAACACCTAAGATAGGCACTTTGAAACCGCTGCACTCGTTATAAACTCGGCGGTAGTTGCTGTAGTTGCTGCGAGAAGAAAGTAACTCTGTCATCTCATTAAGGGCCTGTAAAGACACAAACATTGTACATTGGTGACAATAAATTAATTAATCACTGCTTCCATCCATTTTCTTCAACAATTACAGCATTCACACTGTATTTGACTGTATTTGTATGAGAATTAAATTAGTTAGATGTCATTTGAATTTATATCAGCTTAACTAAAATTACCTTAGTGACATCAGGTGGCAGCAGGTTATAGGTGTCTTTAAGACGGGAAATTGAACTGTGACAGAGGCCTCCAGTTACCGCCATTAGAGTGTTGAAGTTTTGCAGCGCACGTAGTTTCTATCAATGAAAGAGGTTGAAAACAAAGCAGCTCTTGGCTGGACCAGAAAAATCCCCATGGGCCTCTTAATCAGTTTATGTGATGTGTTGTTACCTGCGCCACATGAATGAACTTGGTGAAGACCTGTGCCCTCTGCTGGGCTGTGTGCCGGCTCAGGATCATGAGCTGGACCCATTGTGAAACACCATTACACATCATGACAGAGCGCTCCAAAGCAGGATTGTCACGCACAGACCCTCGCACCACGTAGCTGCGGTAGTCTAAAAACTGAAAAATCACAAACAGGTCACAACTGCAATTGGTACCTTTAGTGTATTGAGAATGAAGTGTTTATGTTACAAAGAATGGAGATGCCAAATAAATCTTGGACATACTGAAACATGACAGAAGTTCTTAAACTCCAGATAGCTGAGATGTTCTGCCATTTCATCAGGCTCCATGTGGTCAAATATCAAAGACACTTTCCTTTTCTTCACAGAGGGTGAGGGAGCTTGGGAGATGTTCACATGAGGATTCCTAGGAATTACATCCATAAATAAGAACCAAAATAAACAAACAAAAACCTATTCATGGAATAGTTCTATGCTTTGCTATACATAGAAACAAGAATGTAAATTTAGACCCTGATCAAATGTGCATCATGACTCACAGGCCAGAGGTGTCGATAAACTGGGAATGAGCCTCTTCCCCGTCTGAGCACACCAGGGCCCACAGGTCCCCCATGGTCTGCTCCAGGAGGGGGTCTGTCTCAAACACCGCCGGGAACTGGCTGATCCACCGCCTTGCCATGAAGCATTACACTAAATATGTTTACTATTCGCAAAAAGAGCAGTAAAACCAGTTCTGCCACACACTTGGGTGCGTGTCCTTACTCACCTGACAAGGTGGCAGATCTGTGACCTCCTCAATCCGCTCTTGTCAATTGGACAGTCCTTATATGTGGGGGCTAGAGTCAAGGACCCAGTACAAAACAGAAGCATGTTCTTTCAATCTGCTTTTCTAACAAGTGCACAACAAAGCCTGAGCTGTTTCCCGAGCTGATTATTAAGTGTGGACATGTGATCCAAAGCAGAGGACTGAGATTCAAACTCATGCAGCGGTGAAGGATATAGAGTGAGAAGTTTCTGGGCAAATGTTTGTGACGGCACCACCCACACGTGCATCATCAGGACCATCTGCACAAGCTGGGACCCTCTGGGGCTGGAAAACCTCCCATCTGAATCTGTAAAATCAGAAAACTACAAATGAGTGGGGAGAGCAAAAGAATTTTCAGGTGTAGAACTTCAAAGAAAATCAAAATATTCAACACCCATACATAATCATTATTAATGTTCACTAAAATATGCAATGTGATTGGCATGTCATTTTAGAAAATGGGTCAGAGATTACAAAACCCACCTCCAGGCTCTGGGTTCATGTAATGTGTTATATATGTCTATAAGTAGCGCATATCTGTGTTCACTGTGTTGTCTGTTCTATTTGCATACAACATGCAAAGTGATTAATTTTCAAAACAAAAAACATCAACTGTAGTATGAGGGATTTTATTTATCATTGTCAAAAAACCTCCAACTTGATATTCTTAGTAAAGTGAAAGTAAGTTGTGACTGAGCAAGAAAGCGAGAGGTGAATAGGGTGAAAGTGTGTTTAATATGAGAGGAAAAACCTTATGGGGCCCAAAAGGACAAAGCAGGATTGTGAGACGGCCCTTTGTTTCTCTGCCTGCCTGCTTCCCTTTCAGCCTCTAGATCCTCTGCACTACATCATCCTTACTTACATAACCTGCTGGTAATAAAGCCACATGAAAATTTTGGAGACGAATCTCCACAGAGATAGAGACTGACCAAAGCTGTTGAGGCAGCGCTGTATGAGCTCGTCCAGGCTGGCTGCACTGATGCTGGGAGCAGGATTGGGGCTCTGCAAGGCCCGACTGATGTCCTGAGGACTGGGGCATGTGTTTCTCCTCCTCTGGACCAACTTTCTGCTCTTCAGCTCAGCAGAGCTCTCTACATTGGGCTTTCTGAAAAAGAAGGATAGATGTGCAGCACCGTGATAACTACAACATGTCGTAAGATGTGTGGGTCAACATTTGCAAAACACATTTGACTGACTCGCCCTGCAGTAAGCTACCTCAAACGGGCAAAAAGTGGAATCAAAAGGTTGTAACACTACCTGCTGTTTTGTAACCATTATGACCCCAAGTTATTTAATTTCAGGCAAAACACAGTGTCACAATGTCAATGTGGATGAAAGTGTAAAAACTATTACAAATGTGATCTTTTTGTTACAGTACATGATGCGATTAACACTTCCTCTTATCATCACTTTAGCAATGTCTTATTTCACAAGTATCTGACTTTTTAAAACTTTTAATGTAATGAGTATTCTGTGTACATATATAATTTATTGTTTATTTTCTGTTAAGTATTACATTAGAGAGATGGTTAACCTCTTGTTAAATAAATGTACATTACCATGTTGTGGAGCAAAATTGTGTTCCACACAGCAGCTAATGTGATGACATTACCAGGAAACTCTGTGTGACTTCAGAGAATTGGTGACAAGTTCCCTGAATGGCCAGACCTACATCCCCTTCTCTAGTCCTATGTTTGTGTGTGGATCATTTCCCTAGCAAGCTCTCATTTTCAAAAACACAATTATAATGCACAAACATAGCTAAACTAATTTAAAACATATGCACTAATACAGACATGGAGGTATGACCTGGTGTACTGTTAATGTACTGTTCCTTTTGCCAGTTTCAGTTAGCATATTTCCCTACAGTTAGGCCTGGATTTATTGAGAACAATGGGCAATATGCAGAAACGGGTCCCTGCGGGTCAACACAACCACACCTCAGCCGCTCTCTGCCTAATGAAGCATTAGGTCAAAACAGCAACAGCCAATGGCAAATCATATATTAATATTCTGTTTTAGGTTTAAAACAAACCAGTTACTTCTGTGAAAAGTCTGAAAATGTATACATTTTGTAATAAATTTTACTTTGCTTCACTCACACTTCCATCCAAGTCATCCACTCACTGTTCCAAGCAAGAAGGCCAATCGTAATTAGTAATTACTCATATTTTTAAGTTATGTAAAATTCATGCCAAATTTGGCCATATTAATGTAAACATGTTAATTTATGTTTATTTTTTCTAGCCATAGATTTTATGTTTGATACACTTACTGACAAATAACTGTCTTAAAACATTGCTGCTAAGACCGAATTTCTTAAATCCAAGTCTGTGGCGGATTTAAGCACCACTCATAAGTGCTTAAGTCCACCATATGTTTTGAAATATCCACCATATGTTTTGAAATATTGATCAAAATTTCAAAAACAGTGTTCAAAGGACTTTAAACTGAATCTTTATCTACGATTGTCCAAATTATAGTAACAACCCTATTACGTCCTGTTTTATTTCCCTGTTCTACATCCATAGCTATTCACTAATGCCAATGTCATCTAAACGGAGCGTCTGACACCGTCAAGTGATGGTACTGAAATGTCATTGATGTCATGATGTTCAAAGGGAATTTCCCCATCAGTGTTTAGCAGGTATTGCAGGTATTTTCAGTTTAGTATTATCTCATTTCTTTCCTGGTGCAGATAGAAGTGATAGCTGGTCAATAAACCCTGATATTGGTGCCTTCTATGCAAAACATAAACACTGTAAATCATGTAAAAAAATTATAAAATGTATGTGTGTGTGTGTGTGTGTATGTATATATATATATATATATATATATATATATATATATATATATATATATATACACTATAACATATATGTGTGTGTATATATGTATATTATATATATGTTATATGTTATATGTGGCTGTGTCTGTCGTAAAAACTTGTGTGTGTATATATATATATATTTATTTATTCTCGTCCTGGTAAAAGGTATTTCTGTGGTTGGTCTTTTACAAACTATTACAAACCATTTTTTAACTAGCAGCTATTACAGTAGCACAATGCATGGATTTGTAAATCTGTGGATAATCTCAATAGACTGTATAGAAAGCGGGAAGTACCGTAAGTGTTAAAGGTGGACTAAAAGCAGGCAGACCTCTGCTATAACCTCTTAATCTCATATTCAGGTCTTATCTGCACAGTTCCACATGGTTCCACATGTGCTGTTTAAGTGCACAGGGCTAGACAGGGCCATAGTGAGAGGGCTGATCACTACAAAACAGAAAATTCATACATTTATATTTGCATGACTTTTGAATAGTAGTGCAGTAGTAATAGTTAGGGCGTACTTTAAACTTGTAATGGTTTGGCTTATAATTTGTGATAAAACATGCACTATATGGGCATTAATAGGGATGGGACGAGACACATTTCAGACAAGACAAGTTTGGGTCCATGAGAAGACAAGATTTTAACTAATATCAAAATAATCATTACATTATGCAGTTCAAATCACTATTCTTATTGATTTTATATTTTACTTTTTGGAACCACGGCATCACAAGAGGTGTTAACCATTTTTTTCCCAGGCCAAATTAACAAAGATCATTTTACATGATCATTTGACCTGTTCTTGTGGCACGAGATCTATTCCCATTGATTGCTATTAATACTGATTCTCAGTCGGGATCAAATTAAACTCGATCACATAGTAGAATGAGTTAAAGTCAGATGGACTTTGCATAAAATGTAACTGGCCAAAATGGCTTGTGAACGTGTTAGTCCCCAAAATGAAAATCTACTAACATTTGGCTAGTGTTGTGTCACGCTCTGTGGTGTTCCTCAATGGGGCTGTTTCATGCTGATTTTGGCTTTATAAAACCCATTAACTTAAACAGTCAAATAGTCTACCATAGGTGGTACTTGATGTGAATGTTGAGGACCATTTACTTTAGTTTAATTTAGTTGTCTTAAATTTACTTTTAATATATATTTATGTCATTAAGTCCTCTGCGTTTTGTCTTTTTTCATCCTCTTCTATTCAGAGGTTTCAGAAAACAGTTTCACTTGTTCTTTGGAAAGCCCCCCCTCTCTCTCTTTCTCCCATTCCCATCATGTCAGGACTACTGGCGGCAGCACTGGCCCTCCCTCCTGATTCTCACACTGGTGGGGGGGATATGCAAATTCCTCTCTTTCTTTGCTTAATTGATTAATTGAAGCCCAAGTCCATTGAAGGCCTTGTTTGTGTGATGCTCTTTTTTCTCTCTCAGCCCCTGCTCTCTCCCAACTTGCCCCCCCACCCTGCACTGAGGGGACGCATCCACAGCAAAGAGCCCTTCCAGCTTTTTGGTAAACACTGAGCTATAGTACAAAAAGCTGTGGGATCAGAAGCACTTTAGTCAAGGGTTACTCACAACTAACAGTGCAAATAGTCTATGAGAGATGTCAGTGGTCAACAAATATGTTTATTAATATGTTAAATTATAATATGATTATTTATGATTATTATGATTATTATTATTATTTCGGCCTATTCGCATGCAACTTTTTGAGTACTATTTTTCCCAGTGTAATTGTATATATTTTGTTTTAAATTGTCAACCCCTGTGGCAACGGCCCTATTTTTTTATCATTCTGAAACCCATGAATATATTGTGCATGAGACTATAAAACATGAAAGAGCACAAGCTCGTCACTCTATATGACTTGATATTTTCAATACAATACAATATTGAGTAGACATGGATTTTCTGTCTTAAACCTTTGGCAAATATTAACCTTAAACTCTACACTTTTCAGACTACCTTAATGTTTATATATACATTTATATACATAAACTCTTCATTCTAGATCACCTGATAAGAGAGCTCTGTGGTCACAACCGCACCAGCAACAAATGCCACATTAAAACTGCCCCATGTGCAGTTGTGCATTAACTAACACCTCAGCTATTAGCAACTATTCAACTATAAACCTACTATGTTACTATTTCTATTTGGAGCATTGCACATACAACCATGCCCGTGTATATATTGGCAAACACAATACTCTGCTGATGACAAATCTGCGTAATCTTCCGCCCACAGACAATGCCACACAAAACAGGTGGAAAAAAAAATAAACTTTTGTTTCCCTAGAACTAGTCATTGCTTTGACAGAAGCCATAACCTCAAGATTCACACACCTCAGCTGCATTCAAAGCACTCACTGGTGACATTTGCTTACACAACAGAACACTTTCTACCAAAAATTTAGTGTCGACTCTCGCGTGTGAAATTACCTCTTGGTCTTGTTCATTGCCATCCTCCTCTCCTGGGTAGTACTCCTCGTGGGCAGATGATGTTCCACACATGCATTAGAGCATGTCTCTAGAGCTCCATGCTTGACCCTGTCTCTCCTCCTCTCATGTGTTTGTTTGCCCAGGACAGAACAAGGGCATAGGACCAACTGCTGAGGGTGAGGACAGACCAGTCACAACAGACCTTACTCCAGTTCAAAACACTGCTTAATCTTGTCCTTGTTGCGCGACGGTTAAAATAGTTGCATTGGCAACACAATTGAAAGCTCCACAGGCCTGCAAGAAAGCACACACATTGACAGAAAAAAGCTCTTTGGTGTCAAAATATAGTAGAAGCACCAACAAACTCACTCGCTTGTCCCTTAGTATAAACAAGTCTGCATCTAAATGGAGGAACTGGCTCTGACAGATAGGGGAACTCACATCAGTTTGTGTGAGGGCTTGTATGATCACAAGGGGGAGGGGTGAGTACTGACAGAAAGAGAGAAACACATTGATGCATATTAGAGAATATGAGCAGTGCCTGCAGAGGAAGTCGTCAAGTACGAGAGCAAGATAATGATGAGCAATCATCTGAGCACCATCAGTGCACTCCAGGAAGTGAGAGTTGTGTATTGAAGTGTCACGACTAAACTTTATCAAACCATTTTAATTTAGACCTACACTGTTTGTAGTGTTTCGGCTCTATCTTACCTAACTGCCCATGTCATTTCTTAAAAAGCAAGTGGTTACACTGGCGTTAGTGTCTGTGCTGGTGAATGCAGTGGTGCAGCTGGACAGGGGTCTCAAAGGCATCCTTGTTATAAGACACCAGGAGGCAGAGGCATCTAAACAGGGCACATTAATGTCCCAAAGACTGCAGAGGTGCCCTCTCTTCTGCAGGAAGCTGACGGTCTGGCAGGGAATGTGTGATATGGAATTCAAGAGCATGGGCATATACACCGTGCCACCCAGATCCCTGTATATCTATAGCACCCAAGCCCAGAAAACCTAAATGCGTCTTGTGTGCCCATTTCCATTGTGGCGGATAGCCAGCTCATTTCTTTTTCTGTCTCCGGTCTCAAATTAATTTGACCAAAGAATTAAAGCTATTTCAGAAATACAGGGTACATATTGGAAAAGTAATAATAATAATGCTGTATATCTTTATAGTATATTTTTGAAGTTTGCACTAACCGGTTGTACAGAAGTCTTGTTTTACAGTATGACAATCTGGATCCATAGGACTAATTTAAAAATAGTGAATCAGTTGGTGGGATTATCATGTTAGTTTGAATGAAAACGCTTCAATGTAACATTATTTACCAACACTTTCTCCCTCGTGCACAATGTCCACTTTGCGGACGTAGACAGCTCCTCATCTTTGAGCAATGTCGCCATCTTGAGTCTTTGCAGCAACATTGTCACAACCACGACCACGACCACCAGCAGCAGCAGCAACAGCAGCAACAGCAGCAGACAAGGCGGGTTCGTGAGTCGGCAAAACAGGTAACAGACATCAACTGGTCGGTCTTAAAACCTGCTGCAGTGTCAGTGTTGATGCGAGGAAAAGGTGTTGCTGTTGCAGATTTTGTATGTTGCACGGCGTGGAGACGAGAGGAGCAGAGCTTTGGGCCGAGGCTGGCGCTGGTGAGCAGAGCCGCTGAAGGATGCCAGATGGGGAGTAAGCAGGTGAGTGAGGCGCCCATGCTCGTGCTGCTCTGCTCTGCAACATGTTTGGGCTTACTGCCTTGATGCTATATCACCTGCTTGCAAATAAGATACATGATGTTTGCCATTTATGTTGTATCGATCCAATAGTCACTGTACTGGGACAGGATGTACAGTATATTCTTTATATAGAGCTTTGCAAAAGTGGTTTCTTATTTATAAGAGATGAATTTGTCATTTTTCTGATGTATCCTTACTATCCCTATTCATTTGGATTCTTTGTTATGTTGTATAACACCAGCATTTTCTTTTATACATTTTCAAATTGTTGTTCTAGTTTGTGCTGCTTTAGGACAAAACAGCCAAAGAACGTCTGAAAGTGTAGGGCCTATTTATTTTTCAATCAATTAATTAATCAATCAATCAATCAATTATTTTTAATATAATTTATATTTATTTACTTATAAAGCACTTTCCATTCAAAAATGTAACACAACGTGCTTTGCAGTGTATTAAAAACATTCTGTCATGTGCACATCCCACCCAACTACTCCCACAAATGCCTGACCCGCACACAGCAAACATCCATGTGACTTCAGTTGTTTGACTCCAAACATTTTCACAGTTCAGCCCCTAGAGATCTTCTGGCCTACACTTTCTTTGGTTATACAGATTATTATTTTTGTTAATAATTATTAAAAAACTGTTTTATATGTTGTGGATCCAAATAAGGTTAACAAAGCTGTTATAAGCATAGCATTGAAAGTCCTTGTTTTCCTGACACTCCATGTACATTAATCTGCGTTTTATAGCCTCATACTTAAGGCTCACAAGTGTGTTGCTGGTGTGTTGGTGGGATTGGAGCTGGTGTCTGTCTAACTAGGTGCTGGCCCCTCCCTGAGGCGTGACTCGTTCCTCTACTGGGGGGATGCAAGGCGTGAGGAGAGAGCACTCACTCTCTGGCTCAACATGCCTAGAGCCAGACCTGTCCTCCAGAACACCCCCACACACATGAACTGAGCCCAAGTGACACAGGTGCAGCAAGGAGCCGAGAGGTGCCACCCTGGGGCCAATCAGACCGGAAAGGACATACAAGAGGAGATATAAAAACAGCCCAAATACTGACGAGAATAAAGAGGAATTTTTCTTTTCTCCCGAGGAGCTACAAATAACCCTCGGTGAAGGATGGCAGAAGGGGGAGAGGGAGAAGAGGAGATACAGTTCCTGAGGACGGTGAGTCCGACTTACTGTCCTTATTGGGAATGCTAACACACTCCAAGTCAAGATGAGGTTTATTGCTATCAATGTTTATACTTGCCATAACACATAAAACTTTTTGAGTCAAGCTACTTTTAGTAAAATGCAATGGAACATGATTTGTAGTCTTTTATTCTGTAATTAATTAACTATTTATATTCTGCCCTCAATAAGTCATGACCTGCTTGTAAGTTGCTATCTTTAAATCTTGCAACTGATTTAGAAAATCCCTGGTGACCCTTATGCCAAGTTATTCACTAGTTATATGCTCTTAGATTTTAATAAGATTTTTTGTTTTAACATATACTAACTTTTATGAACATGTGTGATTGAGTGTGGAGAGACAGACAGGGGCTGGTGCAACTGCTAGCATTATCTATTTTTATCTTTAAGGAAAGTAGAGCCTGTCAGTGTGGGCTGAAAAGACAGAGCAACTCACTACGCAGACCATACAGAGGACAGCTGACCAAAGGCTGCATGACTTCTGACACATGCCCATAGTAGACATATCAAGAATGACTCAAATCACATTCAAAGAGTTTATGTGCAAAGTCCTCAAGTTACATTCAGGGAAATTATACACATGAAGCTTTTATTGTTTCGCTTTCAAGTTCTTGCACCTGGCCTACTTGTCACCATTTGAAGATAAAGTGAAAAAGCAGTCATGGCTTTAATTACCAGAATGGCAGCATTTGGCTTAAAGTATCTTAAAAGTTCAAATCTTAAAGTCACTGATGAAAAGCTTTGAGTGTGACATGTAATTAAACTATGAATTACTGTATCATTTTGCATAATAAATATGCATATTGTTTAGTACAGGCAGAAAGGATTCAAATAGTTGTATTCCTCTTAGAGTTGTCAAAAAATCAATATACCCAGCGACTAATCGATACTAAAACTAGTATCGTAACTAGATAATACTGAGAAAAAGAATCTCGTAAATAAGACAAGACATACAGATGGTCTTGATCTGTATCATAACTAGGATAATACCACATGGTCAAATGAGAGAAACTAGTGTTTTTTGTTAGAAATTACATTCTATCATCTATAAAAATGTGTGTGTTTTTAAATTATCATTGCAGTAGCAAACTTGGCATAGAGTATAAAACATTTTCTCCAATACTGGACTTGGATGTTAGTATTGTGACAACACATATTCCTTTAAACCAGGCAAGATCACACCACAATAGTTGGTTACAATGTATGCTATATAATGTTTTCATACAATCATATAAATGTTGAGTTGATTTGGTAGGTTGAACTGACCACACAAGTGTGTTTGTGTGGACTCCACATGAATCAATTATTAATGCTGGTGTGCTTCAATGGGATTACTTTTGACACTGTCCTGGTCAGAGGTTAACACTCTGCTGGGTAGACTGGGCTAAAAATGTGTGGATTAAAACTCCCTCCAAAGGTCTATGTTATCAGCCATTTAATTAGCTGGTGATGGAAGGCATTGTGTGAGTCAGCTGTTTCTCTGTGTGGGGTTTAGCAGGGCTGTGCTGGGTGAAAGTGGACTTCTCTTCTCAGCTCAAACAGATTGTTGCTGCACCACTTCACTATTACATAACTGTGGTGAAGCATATTGACATTGTACAATCTGAAACAGTATTGATTGTTGTGATCTCATATTTCAATGCAAATCTTATTTAATAGTATGTCAATTGAAACGAGTGAGATCCAATTTTTAAACGTCAATGATTAGCTGGGGCTGTTTTAATTGAGTGGTCCACAGCCAGTTCTCTGTCAGGAAATGTGGTCTTGATTATGTTCATCAAATACATATTTGAATGCCAATTCATCTGTTTATAATAAGAAAATGTAATAATTTTTTTGTTTTGCCTTATTGCCCATTAGCATTATTAGATAGACTGAATTGATGCTTGCCATGTGCAGTATACATTGAATAGTGCCACTCAGATGTATGATTTCCAGTCTTCATGGAACTCTACATATTGTAAATTTCAATATTTGTGGGTTTTGCTTTCAGGGATAAGGGTTCCTTCCTGATTCGAATGATTTGACATGACAATGGTCCCATGTTGTTGTAGCAATGCACAATTCAAATCATCATATTACATCTTGAATGGGGAGGAATCATTTGCCTGAAACCCATGAATTTATTTTTGTAAGACATTTAATTATTTGAGCAATACTTTTTAAAAAGCGAAAATAATCTACAATCGTTGAATGTTCACATACTTTATTCCACCATAAGAATGCTCCCATACTTCAATCATACTACAATAGTCTTTGTGGCTATCCATTTCTTTTTAAAATATATTATTTGTTAATCATGTTAAGGCATACAATAACACATTTGATAGCCTATACTAATTTGATACCTATACCAGGACCTGTTTGAGGGGTATTTCAGTTGCAGGCTATAACTGCAGTTTCTTTTTATAGCGAGCCACTATAAAAACACACACTCTAGAGGCAGAAACCAGAGGCATCCGTGCCCCAGTTGCTATTGGCATCTAGTAGAAGAATATGTGTCATGTGAACAGAGCTCATTGTTGTGTCAGTCATTTCTAACATCTCCATGGTCAATAGGTATTGGTCATCTTCATGGCCACTCACAGTCAAGGATGTTTTACTGATATGACCGTGTTAATACTACAAGCTACTTTGAGTGTAATATGCTCCTACTCATAAAATACAAATGTAGCTTTACACTCTTTTGCATGTCTCATTTTTTGTTGTGGCCTACATCGTGATCATGTTTACATTGTGTGATGCTGGCATATTTCTTACTTATTTTGTAGGAGTTGTAGGTTAGCATTTTGATTCCCGTCAGCATGATTTGTTCTGGAGTCAAACACTTCTCCTTATGTCCTTATGTGAAGGTGAAAGTGGGTGATATCACTAATATTTATATATAAATATTATATATTATATTTATAGCCACATCTCATTTTGAAGTCCAAAGACAGTTGTGGCTAGAGGAAGTCTACCTCTGAATGTGACGGAAAAGTAATAATCATTAACCTTGATAAACGAGTTGATGTAATCCCTCATTTATCCAGGAGTGGTCCACCACGGTAGCAAATGTTTAAAAATTAGACAATGTAGGGCTGTGGCCCTTTAATCCATCAGTCAATTAATTTCTCGATGCTGTCTTAAGCTGCGCTCACACTTTCACACAAACTACATACCAATTTGGAAAATAGAAATAATATATAATAAAGTAAACATAGTCTTTTTTTTTTAATTTACTAATTTTTGTTTATTGATGTTACAAGGATCTATATGCACAATAGCAGAAAGGAGAAAGCATGGAATGAGTTGGTGAGCTGTTGTTTGGGGAAGGGCCTAGACAGACTGCCTTTTCACTTATGAAAAACACTTAACTGTATATATAGTAGCTATTTTTGCAAGATCCTAATCATTTTGAAAGCGTTTGCCTGTGCACAAGGCATGCCTTTAGACCAAGAATATTGATAGTCCACTTCAACCTTAGGACAATGTTTTTGATCAAATTACTGGGTTAAATTTTAACATATTAAATTGACACAGTACAGTGGTGCCATCATTTATTTAACCACATTAAAAACCTCACATAATTTATCTCATTTGAACACATGTTTTTTTTGTCCTGACACTTACATCTCATTGTCACCAGCAGTGTTAACAGTAGTGTAGTAGCTGATATAGAGTATTGCTGATGCTTTGGCCGCTACTCTGGCAATGTTCAAATCTAAACTAAAAAACTGTTTTGTTGGCTGTGCATATGACTGAAATGCTTTTCTTTGCACTCTTCTCTTTTATGTCTTGAACTATTTGACGGATAGCCTGAAAATGGCACTTTTAAATTAAGATTTGTGATTTCTGCCATGTCTTTGTGATTTTAATGCATTTTTTTAGCCTTGCCCTTAAAGGCCAAGTCTTTTGGAGTAGTGTATTCAGAAGACAGACACACAAACATCCTCATCTCTCTGCAGCTCGCACAATGAACAGGTGCTCTGAGAGACTTGGAGCACGACACAGAGATGTGGGGAGGGGCTGCTCTTACAAGTGGCATAGTTACTCAGCTGTTATGCAAACTGCTCAGCTTGTGACAAATGAGCACCATTATCACCCTGAGATGGGGATTAAGGCTTGTTTGAATATGACACTGTTTTCTTTCAATTCTGGTTTTAAGCCATAAGACTATCCTACTGTATTACTAACAGTATGTTATAGGCTTGATATTGGTAATATTTTTATGTTGATTTTATTTTGACACTTCTTTTTCCAATTTCCAACAATTAAAACAATTAGTTTTGCATATGAAAGTGTCTTGAGTTTCAGTTAAAGTATGTCATTGTCTTTTGAATTGTTTCATTGGTGACATTTTATGACCTGTAGCTGTTGTGTGTTTTATTCATTTATTTATTTAAAAATAAAAATTATTAGGTAAATATTTAAGTATAAAGTCTTCAAATTGTTCTTATCAATACAATAAATCGGTTGCAACATATTATAAATATTGATGTATTTTTGCCTCGTGCAGCAGAGGCACAGCTAAAGCAGTGCCTCTGCTGCACTCTCCAACTGAGACTGCTAACTATCTGCTGGTCAGCAGAAGGAGGCAATGTGATATTGACAGGTGCAACCACCTAAAATAGGAGCAAAGTGGTGAGGGGAAGGCTCAGGGCCATGCGAACAACTAGAAGCAGACACAAGCAAACCATATTAAACATACATATATTTTTTTAAATATGTATTTTCCTCTGTATGCCTGAGCAAACTGTTGAATGTAACTGGAACGGGCTTCAAACCAACATTTAATTGAGCCTGATTCTATTAAATATTTTTCTGTTTAATAAATATGAAATTAACTTAAAAGACCATGTCATGTATTTATAAAGCACTTATTTTTTTGTTAGTGCAATTGATGAGTAACATTGATAATAATAATGTCAATAATATCTTCTGGCACCATAACTATATACAATTGTAGTTTGTGGACAGATTACATCAGAGTAATAATTATTACAGGCATCATGTTACAATTCTAATAGCAGACCATAGCAGCAAAGTGGAAAAGTGGTAATTTAATTTGTTTTTAAAAAAAAATTTAATTGTAACATCAAGATGAGAATAATCCCCAAGTGCCCAAATGTGCAGAGTACAGATTGTGTAGTGTTTTCAAAGGGAACTCCCTGTTTATCCTGCAGCTCTGTCCTCCTCCCACACTCTGCAGAGAACTCTCACGCTGATGAACGCAGGACCTCCATCACTGTCCCGGGGAGGCCTGCATCAGCATCATATGATCAGTACGCTGCCACCATCCGGATTTCTTAAACGCAAATTAAAAATTACATAAACTGAACTAGCTGTAAAACATATTACTAAACATATTTAGTACATTTTGTATTTACTTAGTCTGTCCATATGTAATACAATGCACATTATGAATTATTTTAAGCCATGCATTCAGTTTCCATATCTGTTATGTACCATATTAGTGCCATTGCATTGTCGTCTTGCAGGATCAGACCATGGGAATCCTCCTCACTATTTTGCTTATGTTGGCTTCCTTTTGAGATGGGCATTGGGCCCGATTGTCTGGGGAACCCCGAATTGCCCCTTCACTCCTTCAGACAGCTCATCAGATGACCCGAGAGAATACACAGAGGTGTCTGTTTACAGCTGCTATTGCTGCCTTTGGCAGTGAATCTCTGCTGCATTACCCACCTCTATTTGTGCCCACTGCTCTGTTTGTTTATGTGGCTGTCTGACAATTTAGCCTCAATTGTCTGTACAGCTGCAATGACTGCCACATGACTAGACACCAGACACAAAAATTGCTGCAGCAGATGTGTTTTGGAAAGTCAGGTGCACAGCACTTAATTTCTGGTCTATCTTAGAATGACTTGACCAAGTGAGATCAACCAATTATCAACTGTTGTGGTCGGCTTTTACAATATAGAATCGAATGTCACCCCGCAAATCCTGAA
Source organism: Chaenogobius annularis (assembly GCA_015082035.1). NCBI lineage: Eukaryota > Metazoa > Chordata > Actinopteri > Gobiiformes > Gobiidae > Chaenogobius > Chaenogobius annularis. Next base: position 999,618 of record BJKM01000060.1, read on the forward strand.
AGCTCTGTCTATTAATAAATGGATGAGTAAGTCTACAAGTCAGCTTTTCACATGGTTAAATGAGTGCATTTGGAAACACTGTGGCATGTGAAGGATACTGTTGTGCTATTATAACAGCCCAAACATTTAGCGTGGATTTAGAGGGCTTTGTAAGTGCCATTTAAGTGACAGACAGTGTTAACTAAGTCTGAAAGCTTGTTTGCACAAGTGCCAACAGTTTGGTGAGTGAGAAAAAAAGAATTCACCATCTGCATTCTGTAAAGATTATCTTTTTTATTTATTTTTTTACACATGTTTTTTTTCTTTTGACTCTATATTTACCATCTTCATCTTATTCCCCAATCACCTTAATGATAATGTGACTTGCGTGACTGTTAGTATTTGTAATCTCATTACAATATAGAATAGATTATTAATATAATGTAGGGGTGGGCGATATATTGACAGAAACTATTTGTTTGCATAATCTTGATGAATATTTTTCTGCAATCGATCAGAAAGTGCTACAGCGTGCCTGTAAATGTTGTGGTTGCTTACACAAACCATGAATGGACTGTAAAAATGTGTGACATATCACTTTCTGCACTGGTTTGAAGATTGCACTGCATGTTTCTGTTTTTTTCATTCAGGTCTTTTTGAACCTGGTTTAATATTTTTTCCTCTAGACCTAAAGGTAACAAACTCAATGCTAATAATAGCAAACAAATGCGACGTTATCAGTTTCCCACTTCTAATATGATTTATGGTCAATCCAATCCAATACTTGGATCTATATTTCCAAATGTTGTTCCACATTGTTGTGTGTTTATTAGTAGATTTAAATCGTTTTGTTTTTTTTCTTTAATGCATGCCTTATTTGATATATTTTGCTTCTTTGTTGTTCATTGTTGTATGTTGCAACCTTTTTTGATTCTGATTCTGATTTGGATTCTGATTGTAGTGTTTTGTATTGCCACTGTTTCTACAACCACATGCAAGCCTTATTCCCTTTTGGCATTAATTAGAGCAGTGATGATAAACTGAAAATGCAAGGACAGTAGAGGAGGTGTTTCTGGGTTAAGGAGAGATGGTCACCACAAGGACGCAAAAGTATTATAGTATTAGTTATAAATACTATAGAGTGGATATTAGACAGCTATGAATAATGTCACTTTGTCAACACTGTGTCCAACCATTACATTAGCATTACTGGACATTACATTAGCATTTTTACATGGAATTTCCATGAGACGAGACCTGAGATTGGGTCCATGAGAACGAGACAAAATTAGATTTTGACATAATACATAAATGGTGTTGTTCATTTCACAATATTGGTCTCACAATTTTTTTTAAATGTTGGATTTATTTTTTGCGTGTGTGTGTGTGTGTTTTGGGTTTTTTTTGTTATCATGGAGTGTGATAAGATCATACAGCCAAAGTTAGTCATTGTTTGAGAAGTGAAAAGTCAGTCCCACAGTAGAGGGAAATGTTAGAGGCAGGTTAAAGTAAGTGATGGATCGCTTTGCATAACGACAGACTAGATGAGACAGCTGAGAATGTACGGGGGGCTGTCAGAGAGCAGAGAGCTGTTTATTGCTGCATTTATGCCCGCTTCCGGAGGGTCCTGCATCAGAGGCACAACAAATGACTGTTCATTGTGTATCTATGGCACTGCCCCAAACTGAGAAGAAAACATCAAGTCTCTTAGGCATATTGTGGTTCTCAAACTGTGATATAGATATACAATCTAGGCAATGGCCGACTTATGCTTTAGCTCTTCTTTTGTCCCGGTTCATTACCATTAATTATGTTTGTGTAGGATGATGTGGGACAAACAGCTACATGGGTTGAAAAGTGAAATTAAAATAGATATATTCCTTTAGAATGTACTTTTAGCAGCAGGAAAAAAAAGTTGTCACGAAGAAATAGATGACACAGAATGAACCAACTGTCAAAGACTGCGCTCAAAATAACTACAGACATTTACTAAATTCAAATTGACATATTTGCCAGACACTGATATACATGGGAAAATATGTCCAACTAAATGCCAAGCCTTGTCTACTCTAGATTTTTTTTGGCATTGCTTTTCTCTTTGTGTCATGTTCTGTTTGTTTAGTGTTTAAAAAATACAAAATAAATAAAAAAGGAAAAAAGAAAAAGGAAAAAAGAAAAGTGAAGTATGGTGATAATGCACACGCACACTATTAGTTGTCATAAACAGACAACTGTAAACTTGTTGATACAGACCATAACATTTAAAAATCTTTTGTTGGTTGTGCAGGATGACCAGGTGGTTCTTCAGTGCACTGCGTCTGTTTTGAAGGAGCAGATTAAGTTATGTCTGTCCTGCGAAGGCTTTGGGAACCGTCTCTGCTTCTTGGAAACAACATCCAATGCTCAGGTAAGATAGTGCATCGCTCTTAACTGTCTGTCATTATCACAACTGCATCAACACATCTGATATATCCTCTGTTTTAGAATGTGCCCCCAGACTTGGCCATATGCACCTTTATTTTGGAGCAGTCTCTGTCAGTGCGAGCTCTGGTGGAGATGCTCGCCAACACAGTGGAGATGACCGAGGTGAGATGACATTAAACACGTTTTTATATCTCCATTTGTAGAGGTAGATCTGCTTTGGCTGTCTGGCTACAATAACTTTACTTTACCCATCTCTTAAATTGTATTTACTTTACCTTCCTATCTTGCTTCATGCTAAGCAGGCTGTCGATTTGGATAAATGGGTATGTGGAATACTTATTGCAATGTGTGTCTTACTGGAAACTCACAGCTCCAGTCTTTGTCATTTCATTGTTCTGTCAAAAGAAGAACAACAATATGCTATTTAAACAACATAAAAAGTGCCACTCATACCACTCATATTCTCTTGTGTCATATCATTGGCCTACTGTGGTTGTATGCCTGTGCTATACTTGTTGTTAATGGGTATTTGTTCTGTACATCGTTAACCATTGCTCTTTGGACATAAACAGTCAGTCATTACACATGGGGCTAAACTTGGCTATATAGACCTTGTTCAGACCAGGCCTCACAAGGTGAAGTAGAGGAGCACAAACACACGGCTGCAGTTGTGAAAAGACAGACTGCTGCCAACACCTGTCCCGACCAAGCCTAGTGATAATGCATAGCAGGGCTAATGGTAAAGTGCTACCACTTGACATGGATCCCCTCAATCATACCAGTGGATTATGGGCTTAACCCATAAATACTTAGTTGTAACCAAATGGGTTGCACAAAAAAAAAAACACAGTACAATTAATCAATAATGCAAGGTTGAGCATTCAATATAATGAAAGGTTAAACTAATTAATTAATTAACAAACATACACTGCACTTTATGCATTTATTTCACCGCATTATTTGTTGTGGTCATTATAGTTCTTTAACCTGGCTCACAGATTGATATGTGTAGCACTCATGATTCCAGTTCCTTACATTATCTTTGGAATAGCTCTCGACCGGGAAAAGGCAGAACGTTCAGACAAATGCTTCACACTGATAGACAAAGCATCACATCAGTGGAAAAAGCAAAAAAATCACACCTTTCTTTGATCCAATGCTTCTTGCTGCACATAAAAAAATAAAAAAATATGATAGGCCGAAAGAGATACATCAGCGTTCCCATGTTTGTTGTGGTTAGTTTGGGCGCTTCACCTTTGGTTTCTGCCCAAACCACAATCCTGTCCTGTGATTTTCCACTGGTGGTTCAGGCCCATTCGCAACAGTAGGCAGGAGTAGGACAAGAGGAATTCTCGTGAGTTTGTGAGCTCACAAATATTGCAAGCATTCCTCTTGCTGAATTTTTTATTGGTTTCTGATTTGACACAAGTCATACATATTATGTTTGATTCTGTGTAGTCATCACAAGGTGGAGGTCACCGTACACTGCTCTATGGACATGCCATCCTTCTGAGACACCATCACTCAGGAATGGTGAGACTTACTGTATAAACAAAGAGAAAAATATATGGACTCTGGTTAATTATGTTAATTTCCATTACCATTCCCAGTATCTGAGCTGTTTGACTACATCCCGGTCACTCACTGATAAGCTGGCCTTTGATGTGGGCTTACAAGAAGATTCAACGGGTACGACAACTGCTTTTACTTCAGAATAGGACCAATAAGATTTAGACAGTAATTTGCTAAAATCAGATCGAGCTTGGACAGAATATAATTTACCCATCTTTTCTTGCAGGTGAGGCATGTTGGTGGACTATTCATCCTGCCTCCAAACAAAGGTCAGAAGGTGAGAAGGTCAGGGTTGGAGATGACCTCATCCTGGTCAGTGTGTCATCTGAGCGATACTTGGTGAGAGACTTTTCATTAGACATTTCCTTAACTGACATAATTTACACACATAAAAGCATTATTACTGTATTGTATGTTTACCAAAACCTGTCCTTGAAATTAGCACTTGTCCTACGCCAGTGGAGATCTCATGGTGGACGCCTCCTTTATGCAAACTCTTTGGAACATGAACCCCATCAGTTCTGGATGTGAACTGGCTGAAGGTAAAACCCTACTTTAACTATTAAACTTTTTTTTTAAAGCACAGTACACACAATGGTTCTGTATGGAACTTCTCTGTATAAAAGAATCATAAAAAATAAGTATTAAGTAGTTTAAACTGATTTTTAACTTAGGTTATCTGACGGGCGGCCATGTGTTGAGACTGTTTCACGGACATATGGACGAGTGTCTAGCCATTGCAACCCCTGAAGAAGGAGAGGAAAAACGAAGGTTAAAATGATAAATTATTTTAAAAAAAGAAGAACACATTTTTTTGCATTACAATTACTGCAACTCCTGGATTGTGTGTGCGTTAGGATTGCCAGTTTTGAAGGTGGCACTGTGTGTAGCCAGGCTCGATCACTGTGGAGACTGGAACCTTTGAGAATCAGGTAAATGATAAACATGACAACACAGCACTGTGCAGGAGAAACTTAAACTGTACTTGTTTTCATATATAGCTGGAGTGGTAGTCACATGAAGTGGGGTCATTCTTTCCGGATTCGCCACATCACTACAGGCCGATACCTTTGTCTGGAGGAGGAGAAGGGACTGTTGGTTGTTGACCCAGAACGAGCCAACACTAAACAATCAGCTTTTTGCTTCCGTATCTCAAAGGTTTGATTTGAATACTATTTTGAATAAATACTATATTATATTTTAAGAATTTTCTCTAAACATCTGCTGTGTTTTCTCTGTTTTACCCCCTGTAGGAGAAGGTGGATGTGGCACACAAGCGCGATGTGGAGGGAATGGGCATTCCTGAAATAAAATACGGAGAGTCAATGTGCTTTGTCCAGCATGTCTCCACCGGTCTATGGCTCACGTATGCTGCTTTGGATGCAAAAGCCGCCCGTCTGGGAATGATGAAGAGAAAGGTAACATTAATTGTTTGGAACTGACTGAACGTTGTCTATAAGCACATGTTTATACTGTTTAGTTAATTAATATCAATTTGTCCCCAGGTTATTCTGCATCAAGAGGGTCATATGGATGATGCTCTGACTGTTTCCCGCTCCCAGACTGAAGAGTCTCAAGCTGCTCGTATGATTTATAGCACGACAGGCCTCTTCAGACAGTTTATCAAGTAAGAAGCTCCTTCATCAAAGTGCAGCCAAGTGCAAATGTTAATGTCTTATATCTGTTTACATTTTGTGTAGGGGTCTTGACTCTCTGAGTGGCAAAAACAAATCCCCACTGTCCGTGTCACTCCCTCTCGAGGGAGTCATACTCTCCCTTCAGGATCTCATCTTCTACTTCCGTCCCCCCGAAGAGGAATTGGAGCATGAGGAGAAACAAACCAAGCTCCGCTCCCTTAGAAACAGGCAGAATCTTTTCCAAGAGGAGGTAACATCTATTGTGCTGGTGGAATATTTATATAAAATGTTATATTTACTATGTCTGTGTTTTTCAGGGCATGATTACCATTGTGCTGGAGTGTATTGATCGTCTAAATGTTTACAACACTGCAGCACACTTTTCCGAATTTGCGGGAGAGGAAGCAGCTGAATCCTGGAAAGAGATTGTGAATCTTCTTTATGAGCTTCTAGGTACTCCTTTGGTTCAAAACAATTGGATGTTCTTTGTAAAAAGTTAGGTATAATTTCTCATCTCTTTGTTATGCAGCTTCTTTGATCAGAGGAAACCGCTCCAATTGTGCATTATTCTGTGATAATCTCGACTGGCTGGTCAGCAAGCTAGACCGTTTGGAGGCCTCATCAGGTAGTACTTGCAATATTAATACACTTACCTATAGTATGGTCAAAATTTATAGAATCAAAAGTTTAGATATTTGCTTTTTGTCTATTTTTAGGTATTCTGGAGGTGCTGTACTGTGTGCTTATTGAAAGCCCCGAGGTTCTGAACATCATTCAGGAGAACCATATCAAATCCATCATATCTCTCCTTGACAAACACGGAAGAAACCATAAGGTTTGTCAGGTCTTGTTTCTTGGTGCTAATGGCCAATACCCATGGCCTGTAATTTGTCACTTGTCTGTAGGTCTTGGATGTCTTGCGCTCTCTTTGTGTGTGTAATGGTGTTGCTGTGAGGTCCAATCAGAACCTCATCACTGAAAACTTGCTTCCTGGTCGTGAACTTCTACTGCAGACAAACATTGTTAATTATGTGACAAGGTATATTTAATTAATTATTATTATTATATTAATTTAGTATTTAATATGTTCAATCAAATATGTACAAACTACTTTCTTTGATCATTTATCCATGTTTTTAAATTTTGCTTAGTGTGAGGCCAAACATCTTCTTGGGAACATGCGATGGGTCCACTCAATTCAAGAAGTGGTATTTTGAGCTGATTGTGGATTATGTGGAAGCCTTTGTAACAGCGCAGGCCACACATTTACGCGTGGGCTGGGCCATGACAGAGGGTTACAGTCCGTACCCTGGAGGAGGAGAGGGCTGGGGAGGAAATGGTGTGGGAGATGACCTTTACTCCTATGGTTTTGATGGACTGCATCTGTGGTCAGGTAATTATACTCATCACCAATTTATAATGTATAATCCCTATTAGTAAACCTTATTAACCGGACTATTTGCTGCTCCCAGGTACCATACCTCGACAGGTTGCTTCCCCGAACGCACACACTCTTGCAGCAGATGATGTTGTGAGCTGTTGTCTGGATCTGAGTGTGCCCAGTATCTCCTTCCGCATCAATGGCCACCCGGTTCAAGGCATGTTTGAAAACTTTAATGTGGATGGCCTTTTTTTCCCTGTCATCAGTTTCTCTGCTGGAGTCAAGTAAGTTGAATTTATAATTATATATATATATATATATATATATATATATATATATATATATATATATATATATATAATTATATATATATGAAGGCATATAACTTTTGTATATATATATATAAACCTGGTTGTAAAATTAAACAACACATTAACCCAGGGCTCGGTTTCTCCTTGGTGGTCGACACGGAGACTTCAAGTTCTTGCCTCCACCTGGTTATGCTCCATGTTATGAAGCTGTGCTGCCCAGAGAGAGGATGCGAATTGAACCCATAAAGGAGTACAAGCATGACTTTAGTGGTGTTCGAAATCTCCTGGGCCCTACCTTGTCTCTTACTCATACTTCTTTCACTCCCTGCCCAGTGGATACTGTTCAGGTAATGTCTTGTCAATATAAATTTGTAAAAAATGTTGTAAGATTATATCAGTTTGAAGTTTCAGCTGAAATAGTGTTATTTTTAAATAGATTGTTTTGCCCCCTCACCTGGAGCGCATTCGAGAGAAGTTGGCAGAGAATATTCACGAGTTGTGGGCTGTTACTAGAATTGAGCAAGGATGGACCTATGGCTCTGTAAGTACAAATATATATACCAGTATATACTGATTGTGATAGATTATTCATAAAGTGAGTTTGCCTGGCCAGCCAAGACCAAAAACCGAGAGAGAGATACGAGACTATTTGTGAGGAGATGTCTTCTGCATTTGAGAGACACGTGCTGCAAATTAGTGGCTGTGATTGGCACGTTGCAAATAAGGATGCTTATTTGAAGCCCTTTATGGTCTGGTTCCTGCATTCATACAGAAAGTAGGAGAGACTGACTCGCCAGGCAAAAGTGCAGTAGTATTAATGCTATACAAATTATTACAAAACGGCTGTCTTCTATCTCAGTTCAGAGATGACAACAAGAAACTTCATCCTTGTCTGGTGGACTTCCAAAGTCTCCCTGAACCAGAGAGAAACTACAATCTGCAGATGTCTGGAGAAACTCTAAAGTAAGTGAAAGATTTATTTTAGCAAACAGAATATGTGTACAAATATCACATCATATTCTTCATGTAACATTTGAATCTACCGTCTGTCTTTTATAGGACTCTGCTGGCCTTGGGTTGCCATGTTGGCATGGGTGATGAGAAAGCAGAGGAGAACCTCAAGAAGATCAAGCTACCTAAGACGTACAAAGATATTTACAAATAAATTAGTGCTTAAGATAAATCATTGTTTACAAGGTATATTTTTTGTTTGTTTATAGCTATGTGATGAGCAATGGATATAAGCCTGCCCCCCTTGACCTTAACCACGTTAAACTTACACCCAACCAGAACCAACTTGTGGAAAAACTGGCAGAAAATGGGCATAATGTGTGGGCAAGGGATCGGGTAAGACAAGGATGGACCTACAGCATTGTACAGGTAAAATAACGGCATGCACTACAATTATTATTATTTTTTTAACAGATTGTTAACTATACTATACTATTGTATACTATATTGTAGGACATCCTAAATAAGCGGAACCCTCGTCTGGTACCGTACAACTTGCTGGACGAGAGAACTAAGAAAACCAACCGAGACAGTGTTAACAATGCTGTCCGAACCCTCATTGGCTACGGCTATAACATCGAGCCTCCAGATCAGGAGAGCAGTACGTTTAAGACTCACTGAACACATCTACAAATCACTACTTCTTTTTATTACAACTAATTTAATGTTTTTTCCTTCATTTGTAGCTGGCCATGGCCTTGAAAACACCCGGGGAGACAAAGTGCGAATCTTCAGGGCAGAGAGGTTGTACGCTGTTACTCAGGGAAAGTGGTATTTTGAGTTTGAGGCTGTCACCACTGGAGAGATGAGAGTCGGCTGGGCGCGTCCTAATGTCCGCTCTGACACTGAGCTGGGAGCAGATGAACTTGCCTATGTATTCAATGGCGATAAGGTCAGTATTAGTTTTATATAGTCTTTTTTAAATGGACCTTTTAAAATGCTAATAGCTAAACCTAACTTGTCCATATAAATTATATTGTGTTCCACTTCACTGTTGCGTCCAGTTGCTTCCATTAGAATTTAGAATGTTACAACCGTTTACAGGGTCTCTATGGCCTGTGTAATGTTTGACGAAGCAATTTTATGTTTAGGCTCAAAGATGGCATATAGGGAATGAACCGTTTGGCCGTCAGTGGCAGTCTGGTGATGTGGTGGGCTGCATGATTGACCTGACTGAAATGAATATCATGTTCACTCTCAATGGAGAAATGTTGATAAGTGATTCAGGCTCGGAAATGGCATTCAAGGATATAGAAATTGGGGAAGGTAGGCACACATTTTATTTCTGCTAGCAATATTGCCAAAATTCATTCCAATGTGCCTAGATATATTATATCTGTTTTCTCTTTAGGGTTCATCCCAGTTTGTGCACTGGGGCTTTCACAAGTTGGAAGAATCAACCTCGGTCAGAATGTCAGCAGTTTGCGCTACTTTGCCATTTGTGGGCTGCAGGAGGGATTTGAACCTTTTGCTATAAATATGAAGCGCGATACGACCATGTGGTTTAGTAAAAGTTTGCCTCAGTTTGTGCCGGTTCCCACAGATCACAACCACATGGAGGTAACATTTACTGAGTAGAAATAACACTTGGCCTATTGAAACTTGAGTGCTTATCTTTCAATCTTTCTCCCAGGTGTCTCATGTGGATGGGACAGTGGACAGTGCCCCTTGTTTGAAAGTTACTCACAAAACATATGGCTCTCAAAATGCCAATACGGACATGCTCTTCCTTCGTCTTAGCATGCCAGTCCAGTTTCACGAGACTTTCAAGATACCAGCCGGCACCACTCTCCTTACCAGAGCCCTCACCATACCCGAGGAGGAGGTAGTGGTTGTGGAGCCCGACTCAGAATTTGAAGTTTTGCAGAAATCTGCCAGCAAAAAAGAGCAAGAAGAGGAAAAGAAAGAGCCTTCAGTACCAAAGGAGATCTCTGTGGAAAATGAGAAAGATACTGCTTCCGAGAAGGGGAAGAAAAAGGGGTTTGTTTTGTTGATTTACCAAAAACATACATTCAATGCTTGATTTTAAACTTAGATAGACTATTTAAATACTACTACTACGACTACTACCACTTCTGCTACTAATAAAATAACTTAATTTGTTGTCCAGTTTCTTCTCAAAGGCCAAAAAGGCTGCAATGACACCTCTTTCACCACCCCCACCTCCTGCTGTGCCCCGTTTAGTGGAAGATGTGGTGCCCGACGATAGGGACGATCCAGAGATTATTCTTAATACCACAACTGTAAGCTAAAATTGATTTTTCTGAATTTAGAAATGGTGTGCCCCAAAGAAATAATCAATTAAATGTGTGAATTGTTCTTTGTCTTTACAGTACTATTACTCTGTGAGGATCTTTGCTGGGCAGGAGCCTACTGGAGTGTGGATTGGTTGGGTCACTCCTGATTACCATCAATATGATCAAAGCTTTGATCTCTCCAAAGTTCGCAGTGTCACTGTTACTGTGGGAGATGACAGGGGCAACATCCACGACAGGTCCGTTTTGTACTTTCTACTGGATGTGTCGGAATAGATATTGGCTACATTTGATTTAATTTCCTTTTTTGCAGCATGAAACACAGTAATTGTTACATGGTTTGGGGAGGTGATCTGGTCAGCACACAACAGACCCGCTTCAGTCAGGAGGATATGGTGGTTGGGTGTCTTGTTGATTTGGCAACAGGACTTATGACCTTTACAGCAAACGGCAAGGAAATAAATGCTTTTTACCAGGTTGGTAATATACAACACAATTAATAATTATTAGTGGTGGGCAATATAGACTAAGAATGTATATCCCTCTGACGATAGTCCATGTCTCAAAATGTATTATTTGAGGTTTAATTATCAGAAAAAGGAAACGGCTGTAAAATAGTAGTAATAGTTACGAAAATGCAGAAACATCACCTTATTTGAAATTTTACCATACAACCTTTTTTATTCGGCACTTTTTGTAGCATGTTTACTATAAACTATACCGTATACTCAGTATTCAAACTTTGCATACCTTCAAAACAACATTGACAATATTATCTAAATTTCAGTATTTTGCCCACCTCTATTCATCATCAATAACAAAACCTGTATATAATAGAAATCATCCATAGTAATGTGATTCTAAAATCGACATGATATTTTCTCAGGTTGAGCCAAACACCAAGCTGTTCCCTGCCGTATTTGTTCAACCCTCCAGTCAAAACTTGGTGCAACTTGAGTTGGGCAAACTGAAGGTCAGGAAGTGTAAATCATTGCAAGCATGTCTATCTAAAGCAGTTTTTTATACTTGAACCCTGTGCCTTTTCTTTAGAACATAATGCCTATCTCAGCAGCCATGTTTCGCAGTGAGCGCAATAACCCAGTCCCGCAGTGCCCTCCCAGGTTAGACGTCCAGATGCTCACACCGGTCATATGGAGCCGCATGCCCAACCACTTCCTCAACCCTGAAGTGGGCAGAGTGAGTGAGAGACTGGGGTGGGTAGTGGAGTGTACAGAACCACTCACTATGATGGCGTTGCACATTCCTGAAGAAAACAGGTAAAACTAAAATTGTGTGTTATTGCAAGAAAGTGCAATTGAGCACAATGTGTTGTTTTGTTTAGATGCATCGATATCTTGGAGCTATCGGAGCGGCAGGATCTAATGAAGTTCCACTACCACACTCTGATGCTGTACTGTGCAGTGTGTGCTCTGGGCAACAATCGGGTGGCTCATGCCCTCTGCAGCCACGTTGATGAATCTCAGCTTTTCTATGCCATTGAGAACACCTACCTCCCTGGACCTCTGCGTAGTGGTTTTTATGACCTACTTATCAGCATCCATCTGGAATCTGCTAAGCGTGCGCGTCTGGGTACCAATAAGGAGTTTATTGTTCCAATAACTGACGAAACTCTCAGCATCCACCTTTATCCTGATGCAAAGAAAGCCTATTCTCTTCCTGGAGTAGGACTCACAACTTGCCTACGGCCCAAGCTTCATTTCTCTTCGATCAACTTTGTTGGTACTGACCCTGACCTCTACACTCTAAGTCCTGTCTTGCCTCTACAGGTAGGGAACAAAAATAAGTGTGTGTATACAATATTGGGTGTGAAAGATAGTAATCATATATTTCACCAAATGTTTATGAGAGGCATTTATTATTAGTGGCTCTATATGACATTTAGATGGATGCAGAAATAACGTTTCCTGTTTTTTCTTTTTCTTTTTGCAAACAGGAGCTGAAGACCAGAGCAATCAGCATGTTAACAGAGGCTGTGCTGGATGGTAGCCAGGCGATGCGAGATCCAGTAGGGGGCAGTGTGGAGTTCCACTTTGTTCCCATTCTGAAACTGATCAGTACTCTGCTTATTATGGGCATCTTTGATGATGAAGACACAAAGCACATCCTCAAAATGATTGACCCCAATGTCTTCAGTGGAAAGGAGGAAGAAGAAAATGTAGAGGAGGAGAAAGCAGAGGGAGAAGGTGAAGCTGAGGACAAAGAAGAGGAGGAAGAGGAGGAGCTGGAGGATGAAGGGGTTGGTGACGAAGACGAGGAAGAGGCGAAAACTGAAGAGAAAACTGAAGGGGAAGGAGGAGAGAAGGAGGCAGAGGGTGAGGCCAAAGAAGAGAAAGAGGATGGAGAAAAAGCAGAGGAGGAAAAGGAGGCTGAGGCTGGGGAGGCGGAGCCTAAAGAGGAAGAGGAGGGCCTGGAGGAAGGACTGCTCCAGATGAAACTGCCAGAGTCTGTAAAACTGCAGGTAAATAATCACTTTTACTGTGGTGCTCATTGTATAACATATTACACATTTCTGACTTACTGCCATTTCTTCCCAGATGTGTAAACTCCTTCAGTACTTCTGTGACTGTGAGCTGCGTCACAGAGTGGAAGCTATTGTAGCTTATTCAGACCAGTTTGTTCAAAATATTCAAAGCAACCAGCGTGTGAGGTACAACCTGCTAATGAGAGCTTTCACCATGTCGGCTGCTGAGACGGCACGCAAGACTCGGGAGTTCAGATCTCCACCACATGACCAGGTAATTATTTAAAAATTATTTTTATATTATTGAAACAGTGATGGTGTTCACAGGTGATGCATTTTTCTTATGAGATATGTACTATATGTATTGTGTTCTTTAGGTGCTTTTGCTTACAAACTTCAAGCATGAAGATGAAGACTGCCCAGTGCCTGAAGCAGTGAAGGAGAGTCTTGCGGTCTTCCATCAGGATCTCCTGCTTCACTGTGGTAAATAATCTTACTGCTGCTTTTTTTTGTTCCGTCCAGTCACAGTTTATTTTGTTTCTAATATTTATGTTGGTTGCAGATATCCATATTGAGGAGGAAGCACAAGAGGAGGAGGTGGATACTTCTCTCCGGGGAAGGCTGCTTAGTCTTGTCGACAAGATGAAAAGTTTGCGTGCAAAAAAGGAGGAAGAGGTGCCTGAAGTTGAGGAAGAGACAAAACCAAGTAAGAAATATTATACACACCCACACACACAATCCCTTTCTTATTTGGCATGTATCTCTTTAATTCCTCATAATATTGTTTTACCAAGGCACTCTTCAGGAGCTCATCTCCCACACTATGATCCACTGGGCACAGGAGTCCTATATACAAAATCCTGAGCTGGTGCGTCTTATGTTCAGTTTGCTCCATAGGCAGTATGACGGGCTCGGGGAGTTAATCCGAGCTCTGCCCAAGGCCTATGCCATCAATGCTGTGTCTGTACAAGACACTATGGATCTGTTGGAGTGTTTGGGACAGATCCGCTCACTGCTTATTGTACAAATGGGTCCAGAAGAAGAGCGACTTATGATTCAAAGCATTGGGTTAGTACTGTAGTCTATTTCAATGTCACATTCATGCGGTGCTATTTATCACTATTTCGAATTATTTATAATCAATCAATTGACTTTTTTCTGTTTTTCAGCAATATCATGAACAATAAAGTATTCTACCAACACCCGAACTTGATGAGAGCTCTTGGTATGCATGAGACTGTGATGGAGGTGATGGTCAACGTGCTCGGTGGAGGTGGAGACTCCAAGGTATTACTGTCTTATTGATTTTTACCCCTGAGAGGGTTTCACATTAGTGCTCTCTCCTTTTATGCAGTATACAATGTCTATAACCTTGGATTTTTTTATTTAGGAAATACGATTCCCTCAAATGGTGACCAACTGCTGTCGTTTCCTGTGTTACTTTTGCCGCATCAGTCGTCAGAACCAACGCTCAATGTTTGACCATCTTGGATATTTGCTACAGAACAGTGGCATTGGCCTGGGTCTGTATTCTGCATTTAAAAGGAAAATAATCCTATGATAGCCTATGATAACAATAACAACAACAACAATAGCAACAACTATTTTGACCTTGTTGTTTTGGTGGGTGGTGATAGATTAACTTTTTCTACCAAAGAATATGTGGGAAATTAATGCAATTGTTATTACATTAGCAAGCATCACATTACAAGTTAACATTATTAACATTAGATTGTTTGTATGTGGTATGCATTTGCAGGCATGCGTGGGTCAACTCCTCTGGATGTAGCTGCCGCTTCCTGCATTGACAATAATGAACTGGCTTTGGCTCTTCAAGAGCAAGACCTGGAAATGGTATGACAACAGGAAAATATTAAATTAATTTGCACAAGTGGTGCAGTGATTTACTGTTGGCTGTTACAGGTGGTGACATACCTGGCAGGCTGTGGACTGCAGATGTGTCCCATGCTCCTGTCGAAGGGCTACCCTGACATCAGCTGGAATCCAGTTGGAGGAGAGAGATACCTTGATTTTCTGCGTTTTGCTGTCTTTGTCAACGGTTGGCAATATTCTAGATAAATAAAGTTAAATGTGTGTATTTTGTATTTTCTCTGATGCCTTGTCTTCACAGGAGAGAGCGTGGAGGAGAATGCTAATGTTGTTGTGCGTCTTCTTATCCGGCGGCCTGAGTGCTTTGGGCCTGCTCTCAGAGGTGAGGGAGGCAATGGTTTGCTGGCTGCTATGGAGGATGCAATCAAGATTTCTGAAGACCCAGCAAGGGATGGACCAACTCTCAAAAAAGACCGAAGATTCATGTAAGGCTTTTTTTTGTTAGACTCTTGAATATTCCTGGCTAAAATTATAACTAGTATCTTTGACTTTTGTTTTTAAGGTTTGGTGGGGAGGAGCAACATGAGGAAAATCGTATTCATCTGGGGAATGCCATTATGTCATTCTACTCTGCACTTATTGATCTGCTTGGCCGGTGTGCTCCTGAGTCGCATGTAAGTCATTATGTTTTAAACTTGTGAGTTGACACTATTTAAAAATGTTTTGGTTCATTATACTTTCATTATACACTACTATGTTCACTTTCAAAGCTGATTCATGCTGGCAAGGGTGAGGCTCTAAGAATCAGGGCCATCCTGAGGTCTCTGGTGCCGATAGAGGACCTGGTAGGCGTCATTAGCTTGCCCGTGCAGATTCCAGCATTTGGCAAAGGTACAGTATGATTATATTATATTATAGTGAATTATGTAACATTTGTTATTCATGTTTTTTGGATTTCAGATTCCCAGATTATTGAGCCCAAGATGTCTGCTAGTTTTGTACCGGACCATAAGGCCTCCATGGTACTGTTCCTTGACAGAGTCTATGGAATTGAAAATCAAGACTTCTTGTTACATGTGCTGGAAGTTGGCTTCCTTCCTGACATGAGAGCTTCAGCATCTTTGGACACTGTGAGTTCAAACAATTGATATTTATCTGGTTACAATGAACATTTGACTTAGTTACCACTATCTCGCTCTCTTTCTGATTATAGGTTGCATTCAGCACAACTGAAATGGCCTTGGCACTGAACCGCTACCTCTGCTCCGCTGTGTTGCCTCTTCTTACCAAATGTGCCCCCCTTTTTGCTGGGACGGACCATCGGGCGATCATGATAGACTCCATGCTCCACACCATCTACAGACTGTCCCGTGGTCGAGCTCTAACCAAGGCTCAGAGAGATGTCATTGAAGAGTGCCTCATGTCTCTCTGCAAGTTAGTTCTAATCTTGTGTTTGTTTATATATGGATAAAGACAGAACAAAATTACCACATACAGTTGCAGAATACATCATATTAAATTATATTTATTTACACTTGTTCACACTTGTTCACACTGTTTGCAGATTTCTACGACCATCAATGCTGCAGCATTTGCTTAGACGGCTGGTATTTGATGTGCCAATCCTTAACGAATATGCAAAGATGCCGCTCAAGGTTAGTGTTAAATGAAGTTGATGAATATAAATTGACAGCGTTATAGCCATATATATTTAATGCAATGTTATTACAAATATTTTCATATATGGCAATATTATATATTTTTTGTAATTTCCTTAGCTTTTGACTAATCACTATGAGCGCTGCTGGAAGTATTACTGTTTGCCCAATGGATGGGCAAACTTTGGGGTGACCTCAGAGGAAGAGCTGCATCTATCCCGAAAACTTTTCTGGGGAATCTTTGAATCTTTGGCGCATAAGGTGAAAGGTGAATTTGATCAAATAATATAATTTGAAAGTTAATCGGTGCTTGCCTTGTCTCCAGAAATTTGATGCCGAGCTCTTCAAGATTGCCATGCCCTGCCTCTGTGCCATCGCCGGAGCCATCCCTCCTGATTATGTTGATGCCACCTACTCGTCTCACACCGAGAAGAAGGCCTCTGTGGATGCTGAAGGCAACTTCGACCCTAAACCTGTGGAGACCACTAAGTCAGTGTTGAGATCATTCTTTCATTTGATACTATTGCTCTGTTTTCAGTAGAACAAAGTGTAGTATTTAAGGCATTGCAGCTAGTGTAGTTTTTATACCTATTCATGTATTTTTTAGCACAATCATCCCTGAACGACTTGATGGATTTATCAACAAATATGCTGAACATACTCATGACAGATGGGCTTTTGAAAAGGTTAGCAGCAAACTACATTATGGTGAACTGTTCTGACTGTATATGCACTTAATTATAAACAACATTCTTTCAGATTCAAAACAACTGGACCTACGGTGAAGTGTTGGACGAGAATGCCAAAACACATCCAATGCTACGGCCGTACAAAACCTTCTCTGAAAAGGTAATTTTGCATACATATTTTTAATTCATTTTATACTTCTAAATCCACATGCTGATGATTCTGTCCTTTTCTCCTCCCCAGGATAAGGAGATTTATCGATGGCCCATAAAGGAATCAATTAAAGCAATGTTAGCATGGGAATGGACCTTGGAAAAAGCAAGAGATGGGGAAGGAGAGGTTGAAAAGAAAGCTGCCTCTACACGCAAAATCTCCCAAACTGCCCAGGTATTGCGATTGGGTTTCATTGATGCTCTGAATGACCCTTCATAATGAATTTATAATTTAAATTTAAAACAAATGTTTTCAGGCCACATATGATCCAAGTCATGGCTACAACCCTCAACCAATTGACATCACAGCCATGGCTTTATCTCGAGAACTCCAGGTAACTTTCTCTTTTCTTAATTGTATAATATATTTTATTGCTACTTACATGCTATTGCTAATACAGACTTCCTTCTCTAGTCCATGGCTGAGCAGTTAGCTGAGAACTATCACAACACATGGGGCAGGAAGAAGAAGCTGGAACTCCAATCCAAAGGTAAAGAAGCTGTATTTCCACAGATGTCTAGTGATTAGGTCTATAGGTTGATTCATGGGTGTTCTGAAATTATTTATACAATTGTAGGCGGTGGCACCCATCCATTACTTGTGCCTTATGACACCCTGACGGCTAAGGAGAAGGCCAGAGACAGAGAAAAGGCACAGGATCTGCTCAAATTTCTTCAACTCAATGGATATGCTGTCACGAGGTAAATAACCTTTAAAAAAATATATCTCAATACAATTATTTATTAGTTTATGGCACTATAATCTTTTCTATCTGTGAAACCAGAGGGCTGAAGGACATGGAGCAGGACATTTCCTCAATCGAGAAGCGTTTCGCTTATGGCTTCCTTCAAAAACTTCTTAAATGGATGGACATTGCACAGGAGTTCATTGCTCATCTTGGTAATTAAATTTGATTACATTTGGAAATGTGCCAGTTTACTCTATGCTTATATAATCTGATTGACGTTCCTTCCAACAGAGGCTGTAGTTAGCAGTGGAAGAGTGGAGAAATCACCGCATGAGCAAGAGATCAAGTTTTTTGCTAAGGTAAATTAAAGCTTAGATTTATTTGTATATGTTGTACAATATTCTATATCACAGCTAAAAGCACCAATTTATTTCTATCATCCAATTCTGTTTTGTGTTATAGATCCTTTTGCCACTTGTGAATCAGTATTTCAAAAACCACTGTCTCTACTTCCTGTCCACTCCTGCTAAAGTCTTGGGTAGTGGAGGCCATTCATCTAATAAGGAAAAAGAGATGATTGCGAGGTAATTATCAAAACATTTTACTTCTGAATAGTTTGATCCAATTCCCCTGCCACCTCCTGTCTTTAATATAGTTTGTCTGCCATTACTGTTAATGTTCAAGCTATCCTAAATGTCCTAAATCATATATCTTTGTGTATTTCTGGAATGTGCTTTCCTTGTCATCTTAAATGTCATCATCACCTTCTTCCCTTAATGCTCCTTCCGCCTCTCCTCTTTCCCCCTTTACCATAGTATCTTCTGTAAGTTGGCTGCTTTGGTGAGGCACAGAGTATCTCTCTTTGGTAAGGAGTCTGCATGATGTCTGTGATCACTTGTCACTGGTTTTAGTTGTGCTTATTTGTGGATCAGAATCTCTTTCCTTCACAGTTTTTTATTCCTATCTGCCATCATAATGCTTGTCTTGTTAGCTCAGCTTGACTTTAGTCTTCTGCAATGTTCATTTTAAATTATCTATTTATTTGGAGCTTTTGTGTAGCATGTGCGGGAATCTTTCTAGGGGAAAATGTATTTATTACTTATTCATGGATTTCATCTTCCTGACATATGCAACATTTTGTGGACTTTTTCACATTCAGTTTTAAATGTAAATAATTTCCCATCATTCTGAAATCCATGGATAAATAGCACAGCTCAATTTTTACATTTACATATTTAATTTACTAGAGTAAATTAAAGTATATAATTTATTGTTACTGACATAATTGGTTTGGTCAAATAAGCAGTTATGCCATGCTTTGAATTAGTGCCGTGTGGTGTTCCGATAATAAAAACAATTTTGCCCGAAAAATTTCAAATTCTGATTATGTTGCTATTTTGTGTAGGAACTGATGCAAGTGCAGTGGTTAACTGTCTACACATTCTCTCACGCTCTTTGGATGCCAGGTAAGATCTAAATCACTTTTAGAATAACAAATTCAAATCTCAATTTTCAGTACAAATTTGTTATGTTGTTTTCTTATTATTTTTCCACAAGAACTGTGATGAAATCAGGTCCAGAGATTGTGAAGGCCGGCCTTCGCCAGTTCTTTGAGAGTGCAGCGGATGACATTGAGAAAATGGTTGAGAATTTAAAACTAGGAAAAGTATCCAGTCGAAACCAGGTTGGAAACACTGTAACACAATTTAATGTCCACATTGTGGATCACTGTTATTGAAATAAATTTGTCTGTAGGTCAAAGGTGTGGCTCAAAATATCAACTACACCACTGTAGCCCTGCTCCCTGTGCTCACCACTCTGTTTGACCACATCGCTCAGCACCAGTTTGGAGATGATGTCATCTGTACGTGACACTAGTTATTAGTTGTTACTAGTATCAATATACAATTTTCCTGTAAATACTTATATATATATATATATATATATATATATATATATATATATATATGTATGTGTTCATATATATATATATATATATATATATATATATATATATATATATGTATGTGTTTTAATATGATACATTTATGTTTCTTATTGAAGTGGATGACTTACAAATATCCTGCTACCGCATTATGTGCAGCATCTATTCTCTGGGAACAGTAAAGACTCCTCATGTAGAAAAGTGAGTTTCATTTGCTGTTCAAAAAGAGTTCTATTGTTTAGTCCTTGTGTTGACTCCAGCTTTTGCCTCTCGTTTGTGCAGGCAGCGACCAGCCCTGGGAGAATGCTTGGCGCATTTAGCAGCAGCCATGCCCGTAGCCTTCCTTGAACCAATTCTCAATGAGTACAACACATTTTCTGTTTACACTACCAAGACACCAAGAGAGAGAGCCAGTACGTTTAACTGTTGTTTTCTTATCATATGAATCATTGGAATATTAACTCTGACTTTGCCTTTCTCTATGTCTTCAGTCCTGGGTCTTCCAAATCAAGTAGAAGAGCTTTGTCCTGACATCCCAGAACTAGAAGTCTTAATTAAGGAAATCCATGATCTTGCTGATTCAGGTGCTCGCTACACAGAAATGCCTCATGTCATTGAGATTACGCTGCCTATGCTGTGTAACTACTTGCCTCGCTGGTGGGAGAGAGGGCCAGATAATTTTCCTGAGCAGGAGGGCCAACTCTGCACTGATGTGACATCGGAACAACTCAACCAGCTGCTGGGAAGCATCATGAAGATTGTGGTAAACAACCTGGGTATAGATGAGGCCTCTTGGATGAAGAGATTAGCTGGTTAGTGAGAAAAAATAAAGCAAAGGCTTGTGATGTAATATGAATGTTAATTTTACATAATTTTCCAGTCTTTGCCCAGCCCATTGTAAGCCGAGCCAAACCTGAGATGCTAAAATCGCACTTCATCCCCACCATGGAGAAGCTGAAGAAGCGCTCGTCCAAAGTGGTGGCAGAGGAAGACCATCTGCGCATGGAAGGCAAGACAGAAATGGACAGTGAGAATGGGACAATTCGTGACGAATTTGCTGTACTTTGTCGAGACCTGTATGCTCTCTACCCCTTACTCATCCGCTATGTGGATAACAATAGGTAACCACTCTATCAGATGTATGATTTGTGTTTGTACAGAAATACATTAAAAGGTAAATGTATCTGTTCTCAAGAGCAAGGTGGCTGACTTGTCCAGATCCTGATGCAGAGGATTTATTTAGGATGGTTGGAGAAGTCTTTATCTTCTGGTCAAAGTCTCATGTACGTTATTCCTTCCTTTGTTAATATCATTTGTTATGTTGTACTTTATAGAATTAGGATTAGGGTTATGGGTTCTCATCTTTTCTTCATAGAACTTTAAAAGGGAAGAGCAAAACTTTGTGGTGATGAACGAGATCAACAACATGTCTTTCCTGACGGCTGACAGCAAGAGCAAAATGAGCAAGGTGAGCAGAGCTGAAACTACATAATGCATTTTAAAAACCACTCGCTCTGACCTACTAATTCATTATCAATGATAACTTACTAAAAAAATCCCATTTTGAGCAGAAGGGTTGTTGCAGTTGTATGGTTAAATAAAAAAACCAAAACAATGTATTTTCATCCCTTTAATTTTAGTTGTTGGTTTAGTGGGGACCGGAGTGTTGCTAACTATGTTTTCTCCTCATATCCTGTGACGGTTGGATGCGGGGTCACTAGGCCGGAGATGCAGAGGTTAGAGTTTGTGCACGAGCGCTGTGCTGACCGCATGGCACCCTGATCCGGGGAAGCTTTCAAACTCTCCCATGGATTACGACACTTGACATACAGATTGCAGTTTTCACACAAACATTTGTCCACACAAAGAAAACATTATTGGGATCAGGACAGCAATTAGGCTTATGAGAATTGTTTCTATTACTGTCACTGATACAGGATAGAAATTACATTGAATAAAGTGTTTTGACAGTGTTCGTTTTAGTATGTGTCTTGTGTGTGAAGAGGGTTCTTGAGTGGCTCTGTACGTAGATTGTAGAAGCCTGTGAGGTTTCATGGCGCTCGGTTTGGCAGTTCAAAGTATTGTATTTTACTAGTGTAAAGTTTCTGCCGCCGGGCACCATCACCCTGTTTGTGTTCGATTGAAGTTTGTTTTCAAATTATTTATGAATTGGATTAACTGAAAGACCATGGTCATTTTATATGTGATATATATATTATGCTTGAATTTTCAGCTCTTGTGGTAAATATCTTTGGCTGTGGGGAAGACTTGCTGTATTTAATTGACTTCACCTGTAAAGTAGCTATATTAGCTTAATGTTCCAGAGTTGTTGTACATCATTATCATTTTACCATTCACCGTTTACCTTCATATCTAACTCACTCATTTTTACAATCTACTGTCTGTAATTATAATAAAGTCGTATAGAATTGAATAATTTGTTTGCTTTTAAGCTTTAAACCTCCATTCTTCAGCTCCTAGGTGAACATTGCTTCTACTAGGTTCTGTTATCTGTTCATTACAGTGCCCCTCTCCTCAAAAATATGTACCGGTATTATACTTAATCACTTATATGTCTTGAGGAAGTGAAAAATGGCACTGCAATAACAAACAACAGCCAGTAATGGGCCTCTGAAGTTAAAGGACGGAAGTGAGATGAGCTCTGAGCATTGGAGTTGACCCTGCAGGCCTTTGCTGTCTGATGGTCACTCTACTAACACTGAAGCTGCATTGTATATAATATGCAGTACAAAGGCTTCTGTGTTGAACGAAATATTTTGTTTCATTTGCTGTATACTGTAGACAATGAACGGTAAAGCATGTGCCCACATGTTTATCTACACTGTCTGCTTTCTAGACTAGAGGTGCCCTTAATGTTGCAAAACGTGGCTGTACTGCATCTGTCCTGGTTCTTGGTTCTTGCGCACCAACAAATCTGACTAAAGCTCTGCTTTCCCTTTTAGTCTGGAGGCTCAGAGCAGGAGCGTACAAAAAAGAAGAAACGTGGTGACCGCTACTCTGTACAGACGTCCTTAATCGTGGCAGCATTGAAGAAAATGCTGCCTATTGGCCTTAACATGTGCTCTCCTGCAGACCAAGAACTTATCAATCTTGCCAAGATCAGATACTCTCTGGTAAATTGTGCTGTTTTATGTTAATATAGCATATTTAAAACATATGTTTATTTACTATTCAATTAACGAATTAATATGTATTATTTTTGTCTGTATAGAAAGACACAGATGAAGAGGTGAGGGAGTTCCTGCACAATAATTTGCATTTGCAGGGCAAGGTATGTATTTCTAACAGTTTCGGTGTTGTCTTAAATTTAAATAATGCATATTTACATAAATTACTGTTGTCAGGTTGAGGACCCGGCCATGCGTTGGCAAATGTCTCTTTATAAAGAAATGTCTGGCAAAGCTGAAGATGCAGAAGACCCTGAGAAAGTGGTGAAAAGAGTTCAAGAGGTGTCTGCTGTTCTCTACCACATTGAAGTGGTAAGTATTACTTAAAAATAAGTAATATTAGAAATAAAAATAAATAATATTATCATCAAAATATACTTAAATTACTCAATGTAGAGTTTACATACTCCTTAATTATCTTTCTTCCATCCTTAGACAGAGCATCCTTACAAATCCAAGAAAATGGTTTGGCACAAGCTCCTGTCTAAACAACGCCGCAGGGCTGTGGTCGCCTGTTTCAGGATGACGCCTCTTTACAACATCCCTAAGTAAAGATCTTCTCTTAACAAATACTTGACATGGTCCTGGTGCATCTCTGAAATGTTCTCTTCTCTTATAGACACAGGGCAACAAACATGTTCTTGGACGCTTACAAGCGCAACTGGTTAGAAACTGAGGGCTACTCTTTTGAGGATAAGATGATTGATGACCTTTCTGTAAGAAAGGACTTGTCTTCTTGTTTTGGAATACATTTATTATTATTTTTTAACATCTATTAACATGTTATAATTTATACAAAATATTATTCTGAATGAATGATTAGAAAGCCTTGGAGGAAGAGGAGGAAGAGGAAGAGGAGACTGAGTCCAAACCTGATCCCCTTCACCAGCTGATTCTTCATTTCAGCCGCACAGCTCTCACAGAAAAACTGTAAGGAGTTGTAGTTTAATTTATGGATACATATTTGCATTGTAGAAAAAGATTCAGTAAGATTCTGAGAACTCAGACTAGATCCGCAGATTGAGAGTGACTCTTTAATGAAACTCAAAACATCTTGATTTTCAACGGAATCATTTTCTACAATGGAACACTCCTACAAATGAGGGGTTAAACCGATTTACACCTATTTGCAGTACTTGTGGATGAAATTATATATATATATTTTTTTTATGACGTATAATTTCAGAAAACTTGATGTTGACCATCTCTATATGTCTTATGCTGATATTATGGCAAAGGTAAGTCTTTATGATTAATCAATTTTGTGTCATCTAGTACAGTGTTCATGAGAGTTATATTATAAACTTATTTTATAATGAATTTGGTCATGTCAATTTAACATTTTGAAGCATGTCAACTGTAATTTGTGAACTAATATAAATCACTATTATTATATATTTTTGCCTGCTGTCTCCTTCTAGAGCTGCCACATTGGTGAGGAGGACGAAGGGGGAGAAGAGGGGGAGGAGCCATCCTTTGAGGTGCGGCAGACAGAGATGGTATGGGGGGGCCAGGGGATGGGAGACACGGGAGCCAGCGAAGAAGCAGCTCCCGCGCACAAGTGACTGCACCATACCGTCACACTCGGCACACCCCCCCACATCCATATTTTCTCTTCCTGTCTTCTCTCTCCTGCTCTCACACCACTTGTTTACTCTCTGCTATGCTGGACTGACCTGTGCATGCATTTGCTGAACTCGACCAACCTCCAACCTGTGGAAAGTGCATGACTTGAGTGCAGAGAGATGATGCTGTTAAAGACAACAAAATTAACCCAGGCTAAGCCAAACTACTGCGTAATGGTTTCTTCCAATCACCTTTTCCAACCCTGAATTCTTCAATGGTTTATCCTATGCAATACTTTTGGTTATTGCTGTTAACTTCATCAACAGTATACTAACTAATAGCATATAAACCAAATATGAATTATTTACAACTTGTAAATGGGTTTACTTAACCTCCCTCACTTATTGATCCTCCTAAACCAGGTTTGGAAATTGTGAGATAACACCTGGTGGTATCTTTGCAATATATACTGTGCACTGTAAGTTAGTGTGTAAACTGTAATATTACCGTAAAAATGTGTGTAGACTGCAATGTTACCATCCAGGATCTTGGTCAACCAACCAATCATTACTAATTCTCGTACCTCCTTGAGTGATGACCATTAATTTTTACGTGACTCCTTCCCGATCTTTATGACTCACTCCTGTATTTACCCACTAACGATGATCTTTCCATCTCCATTTAAACTAACTAAACTAATCGAAAAATTTTGTTTGTCTTACTTGACTAAAATGAACAGCATTAACCAGAGTTGCTCTCTGTGCTCAGCAAGGACTACAGTAAAAGCTTGCACAGTCAAACGTACATCTACTTTGTACTGAAACACTTGCTGCAACACGATGACCCACACAGTGAGCAAAACAATTTAGTTTCTCATTACCTCATGAACAGTCAGGCTTACGAGGGATGGGGGAGGAGGGATGGTGCAATGGCCCTTGCATGGTAAAACGGGGGTGGGTTACATAAACTAATGGGTTGCTGTGTTATATTGGGGAAACTTCACAAGTTTGTTCAAGTGCACACCCTAAAAGACTATTTGAGATCAGCGGTTGTTGCAATGTTGGGCACAGTATTTGCATGCTGTAAATGTGATACAGAAAACTGCTGTTGCCTCTGTGAAGCGTGTATGAAGTGTGTTACGTTTTATGTGAGAAATTTGCCGCCAATGAATGTTCGCTGCCTTTGAGAGATGTCACCAGCTGGAATAACAATCGCCACCACTAATACACATTGTCTTTCGATGGAAGAGAATGTGTGTATGTTCCTGTGGATGTGTGAGTTGATTTATTTTGACTTTTACCATTCAGGGTTCATCAGGTTTTGGCCCATGTTAGAACAAAATCCACTGACACTATATATTAGAATTATAAATGTTCTGTTTAGTTAATGCTGCTTTCAGCCCCACAGCCGAAATGCCATTAATAAATGATAAACCTATAATAATAGCATTAACAGTAATTCTACACAGATGTTGAATGTAGCAGTTGGCACACATTGGTAGTTCATCTGATGCCATATACTTGAGTGTCATAGTTACAAATCTGACTCCATAATCTCCTCACCTGTTTTGTGTTCTTTAAAGAATGTGTAATTATTATAGTCACAAAACTCTAAATTCTTAAAAGTGAAAGTAGCTTGTGTGATTGATTGATTGCGTGTGAGTGAGTGCGGGGGGCAGTGCAGCTCTGTTTGGCAGTGTTACATCTGTGTCCTTTGTGCTGCCCTCCTCCTCAGGATAAGGAGATGGAGAAACAGAGGCTCTTATACCAACAGTCTCGGCTGCACAATCGTGGGGCTGCAGAGATGGTGCTGCAGATGATCAGTGCCTGCAAAGGTACAATTCAGAAAGAGTTATCATTAACCTTTCTCTCTCGTTCTTTCTTTCTTTTTTACGGTATAGCGTAATACACATACTTTGAAGACTTTTAACTACAGTAGGTGGCAGCAAATGCACCTTTTGGCTGCCAACCGGCATTAAAAGTAACACAACAACATTACAAAAAACTTAAATGGCTGTAAAATATGATATCTTAAAAACATGATTGTTGTGTGATTGCATATATTTGTTGTTTAAGGTGAACCAGGAGTCATGGTTTCTTCTACTCTCAAATTGGGAATCTCCATCCTCAATGGAGGCAATTGTGATGTGCAGCAGGTATCTAAACTGGCCACAATATAAATAAATAATAAAATAAATGTATGAATTAAATACATTTGGTTGTATTTAACCTTAAACAACAAATCTAACATTTTATTTAGAGAATGCTGGACTATCTGAAGGATAAAAAGGATGTGGGATTCTTCTTGAGTGTTCAGGCTTTGATGCAGACGTGCAGGTAAGTCCTTGATTAGGTTTTAAAACTTTTTTTCTTACATTTTTAATCTAATGATTAAATAATGGTTGATGTTTACAGCGTTTTGGATCTGAATGCATTTGAGAGGCAGAACAAAGCTGAAGGTCTGGGGATGGTTTCTGAGGAAGGCACTAGTAAGTACAGTTCACAGTATTTTTACCTACAAGAGTGTCCACGACTTATATCAAATATTATTGTACACTGGTTTGAGTCCTCTGACTTCATATTGTTTTGCTATGTGCTTGGGCATTTGTGTGCCGGACTGAGTTTGAATATGGATGCCCTTTTGAATATGGATGTGTTTAGTTATAGTATATGTATGCGTGGGAGCTTTGCCGCTGCAGTTTATCATATTTGTATGGCACATGTTATCATTGACTGACTGTCTACCATGTGATGTTGTGGATTTACTACGTGTTTCTTGTTTTTCTCTCCCAAACACTATCACTGTCTTTTCCCCTTCCCAATGTCCCCATGTGCTCCTCGTCAGATAAGAAGCTAGAACGTGGTAATTTAAAGTTTGCTCTGATTTTCTATCTGTCCTCTTTCCTTCCTCTGTCCTCTGTCTATTCTTGCTCTCAACCATCTTACTAGTTTTTTCCTGATTGTCAACTAAATAATTTGTTTTATCACAGATCTACTGAAGCTCAACTTGGAAAAGTCTCCTTATTTATAGTTCCCACTATAAAGTATAATTGTCTTGTATATAGTGTATATCATCTAAACACTATATAGAAACCCTCCATAGAGTATCAGCCCCATGTTCCACACCAGGATCAATCCATTTGTCCATAGCACATAAAACTTACAGACCTAATGTATGTGACCACAAAAATGTTTTAAGTTTCATCTCAGCATACGTCAAATTCAGTTTCTCAGTACTGTAAAAAGTCAGGCTGTTGAACAGTATTTAGGTCTATGTATTAAGTTGAATTGTTATGTTTTGTTGCTTCAGTTGTGTTTGAATCTACTCATTGTCCGTGTATGTTGACCCATCATCCACATCATTTGTTTTGTTATTGATCACTTGAGCATGTTACCATAACCCTTAAGACTTGTTTTACATGGCATGATTACAGAACTACAGTATTAAAATCAAAGTGATTATAATGACAGAACCTTGCACCACGGCCTTACCTGCTCTGTAACTAAACCTATTCATCATAACACACCTAACAGTCACTCAAACACTCTACACTAGTGTATATATTTAAATTTAAGAATTAGAGTTCAGTAGATCTGTTTTTGGCATGGTGTTGTGACTTCGAATCATTCCTTTTGTATCTGTGTTACTTTCTTTCATTTGAACGTATACTATTATTTCATATTTTATGTGTGTGTGTGGGTCTATGTCTCATTGTTTTTTCTAGTCCTCTTGTTCATGTGTTTGTTTGTCATTTTCCTTACAGTCTCGGAGCCAGTATTCTTTTGATTTCTATGTTTTATGTCATGAAGCTGCTTTGTAAACTTTGAGTGAAGAGGCTGCCTCAAGCTCCATTTGTTAAAATTAATTGGAATTGATCTAACAAAGCCAGCAGTGGTTGTTTTGCATACTTGCAAATATTTAAACCGTTTTTGTTAATTGATTTGCTTTCAAATTGAACTGCAAAACTGGTAAGTTTATGGGAAGGTACACTAATGTGTGTATGTATGAAAACACTTTAATAATGTTGCTTCATTCCTAACCTGATGTATCAATCGTTTATACCAGAATAACTTGGAATTTTTTTCTGTGTTCAGATGAAAAAGTCATGGCGGATGATGAATTTACGTGTGACCTCTTCCGCTTCCTTCAACTCCTATGTGAAGGTCATAATAATGGTAAGTCTGACAGATGGATTTCAAATTACAAAGACAACCTAATCATCAGTAAATTAGCAGCAGTTATGTCATAAGCGCAATAGATATGTTTCTACTATTCATAAAAAGCCAAAGCATCTTACTACATCAATACTTTCACTGAATCGCAGAGCAATTTTGCTACATTTTGCCTAATAAGCTAACCAGGTGTGTGACTTTCTTATCCATCCATCTTCTTCCGCTTCCCGGGTCGCGGGGGCAGCGGTCTAAGCAGGGACTCCCAGACTTCCCTCTCTCCAGACACGTCCTGATCACATGGTATTTAGGGCCAGCAGGCGGGACTGGAACCAATCACAGAGAGGCACTGCGGTTTGGGCAGAAGTCAAAACAACCCAAACAAAACCATCTTGCGGCGCTGACAACCTTTTTCTAAAATGTGCATACAATGGATCTTTGTACATTTGTGGATGAGAAAGAGGACAGTGCTTTTCTGAACACTGGATTTAATGCAATTTAGATTTTTCTGCTTCTTCCGCTTTGACATATCAGCGCAAAGTATTCTTTTAACATACCGACGGCTTTTGGTGAGAGCCTTCCCATATTGATTCATGCGAAGAACTCAATTCAGAGACAAAGATCTGGCGTGAGCGAGGTTAACAAAACTGTGTTATTTTAAAATTGCTAATGAATTCAAGTAAAACAAAATATGTGCTGTTCTCCAAAAGGCACTCTAGTCACTCAAAAAATGTATCTATTTTTACGATAGATGGAAATATGATTGAACAGGTACTCTCTTACAAATACTTGGCCATCTGGATTGATAATAAACTCTCCTTCAACAAACACGTACAAGCACTGCCAAATAATCTTAAAACCAGATTGTCATTCTTCTTTATAAATAAAACATGTATTACTCTTAATTGTAGAAAACAGTTAATCAAGGCTACACTTCTGTCAGTGCTGGATTACGGTGACATTATATTGCGCGCTGTAGTTCTACGGCAACAGTCTTAAAACCTCTGAACCCAGTTTTTCATTCAGTGCTAAGGTTTGTTACAGAAGATGGATACAGAACTACCACTGTGAATTATACTCATTTTTGAGTATAATTTGAGTATAATTGAGTATATATACAGCATTTTGATTTTTATCATTCTTCATTATTACATTTTGCCAGATTATTTAACAAGTTTGTTGAATATCAGATCAAGTATTCCTCAATTGATATCTCAGGACATCTTTATATTACAGTCGCACTGAATCAGGAAAAAAGGCCATCAGCAACTTTGCCCTCAAAAAACACAAGACTATTTAAATAGTCTCTGTCTCTGTCTTTTATTTTAAAAAAGACAGAGACTATTTAAATGAGATAATCTTGTGCCTTTTAATTGATTCAAAGCACTTGTTGAAGATTACCAACAATGCCAATGCTCTTGTTATGCATGATTGTATTCCATATTGTCTGTGTGTAAGTGTGTGTTTATAAATTTGTTAACTTATTGAATGTTTTATTAATTGTTTTCTGGACATTTAACCAGATTTTCTGTGTTACTGTTTGTTTTATGTGTTTTGTATTTGACAGGGTCTGTTTCTCCCCTGTATTGATGAATAAAAACATAAATAAACGATCAAATAAATAAATACTGATATGCTGAGTCCAGTCAGACCTTTTCTAGGGCTTTGCAGTAGAACAAAAACACAAATATTTTCCTTGTATTGATCAATCATTTTTATCGGCGCCGTTTAACGTAAAAAATAGCCCAATTTCTTTATCCAAAGAAGACTGAACTCTGCTGCAAACCACATGCTTTTACTGACACAAGTTTAGCTATAGTAGCATATCATTGGTGGTGTTAAACTATTCCCCTATCTTTTACTGTTTATTTCGAAAATATATATACATACGTATATTTTCACTCTATTTATCTAAAGGCTACATTTTTTCTTCAGATTTCCAGAACTATTTAAGAACACAGACGGGAAGCACCACCACCATCAATGTCATCATCTGTACTGTGGACTACCTGCTTCGCCTGCAGGTCAGTTTTTAATTAAAGTGATTACAAGACATGGAATTTTCAGAACTAGTCCGTATAGTATAGTAAATTTGATGTAGTAAATGATCCAACAAGATATGGATACATATAACTGTGTGTTCTTGCCTCCTTTAGGAGTCGATCAGTGATTTCTACTGGTATTACTCAGGGAAAGACATCATTGATGAGCCAGGCAAAAGGAACTTCTCCAAAGCTATGACTGTAGCCAAACAGGTCTTCAACAGTTTGACTGAGTATATTCAGGTACAGCTGTTGCTTTATATAGAAATCTTACCCATTTTAATGTGGAGAAAAAATATATAATTGTATTTTTTATGTCAGGGCCCTTGCACCGGCAACCAGCAATCTTTGGCTCACAGCAGATTGTGGGACGCTGTTGTTGGCTTCCTTCATGTCTTTGCCCATATGATGATGAAACTTGCACAAGTAAGAATTTTTTTGTTAACTTCTGTAGTACATGACTATTTGTAGTACTCGCATGTTAAAAGGAATTCAATACAAACCGATTAAACAAAGGAATTTTTGGTGTTTTGCTGTGCAGGACTCGAGTCAGATTGGTCTGTTGAAAGAACTGTTGGATCTGCAGAAAGACATGGTAGTAATGCTTCTGTCACTTCTTGAGGGTAAGACATCTAATTGTTACATAACAATAACATCATGCTAGGCTATACACATTTAAACGTGTTGCTTTGCCTTCAGGTAATGTGGTGAATGGCACCATTGCCAGGCAAATGGTGGACATGTTGGTTGAGTCCTCAAGCAATGTGGAGATGATCCTGAAGTTCTTTGACATGTTCCTCAAGCTCAAAGACATTGTGGCATCTGATGCTTTCAGGGACTATGTAACAGATCCGCGCGGCCTCATCTCCAAAAAGGACTTCTCCAAGGCCATGGACAGTCAGAAACAGTACTCTTCAACTGAGATCCAGTTCTTGCTCTCCTGCTCAGAGGCAGACGAGAATGAAATGATCAACTTTGAGGAGTTTGCTGACCGCTTCCAGGAGCCTGCCAAAGACATTGGTTTCAATATAGCAGTTCTTCTTACAAACTTGTCCGAGCACGTTCCTCACGACACTCGTCTGCAGAACTTCCTGGAGCAGGCAGAAAGTGTGCTTAACTACTTCCGTCCTTTCCTTGGCCGCATTGAGATCATGGGGGCTAGCAGAAAGATTGAGCGTATTTACTTTGAGATCAGCGAGGCCAACCGCAACCAGTGGGAAATGCCACAGGTCCGGGAGTCCAAGAGGCAGTTCATCTTTGATGTGGTCAATGAGGGAGGAGAGAGCGAAAAGATGGAGATGTTTGTGAACTTCTGTGAGGACACAATTTTTGAAATGAACATTGCAGCATCTATTTCTGAACCTGAAGGTGAGGAGGTGGAGAATGACGATGACGAAGAGGAGGAGGAAGGTGGCGGAGGTGAGGGCGAGACTGCAGAAGGAGAAGAGGGTAACGGAGAGGCAGAAGCCGCTGAGTCTACCTCTGCATTCGCCGAGTTTTTAAAGAGTGTCGTTGACTTCTTCAATATGTTCACCTTCCGCAACCTCCGCCACAAGTACCGCAAACTGAGGAAAATGACTGTGAAGGAGATGGTGATTGGTCTAGTCACATTCGTCTACACTATCCTCATGGGAATTCTGATGTTTGTCTATAGCATTTGTAAAGGGTTCTTCACACTCATATGGAAGGTGCTCTTTGGTGGTGGCTTAGTTGAGGGTGCCAAGAAAATTACAGTGACTGAGATCCTCGCTAGTATGCCCGACCCCACCCAGGACGAGGTGCACGGAGACCTGCCACCTGAACCGGGGGCTCGAGAAATGCAGGACACCGAAGGAGCAGCAGATGGATTAGATACGATAGGAGAAGGGGAGGAAGAGGAGGATGGAGAAGAGCGGGAGGGTGGCCGACTGCCGGGCTTTAACACTCCCGGAGGGCTAGGAGACTTTGGAGAGACCACGCAAGAGGAACCGCCTACTCCTGAGGGAACGCCGCTGCTGAAGAGAAAACTGGTTAGACATACTATACTGTAAATTGTCAATTGTTGCTTCTTTCAAGTCTGATCCTTATATTCATTACAAACTGAAATAGTTGGCTGCTACTGTTGGAGGCCAAGGAGATGAAGAAAAAACTGTGGTAGAAGAGGAGGTTCCCCAGGAGGCTGAAAAAGCTGAGTAAGTTGTTCCCATAAAAAAGTATATATATAATTGGTGAACATGTTTTACCTCAAATGCAGTGCGTTATTTGCCCAATGTTTTCTATGAGATATTATGTTTTAAGGGAGATTGTGAGTGAGAAAATTACTTAAAAGACACATCGACGTCATAGGTAGCACTCTGAGATCTTTCTGCCGTAAAGTTGCGTTCATTACAACTGTGTGCCAGCATTAGCATGTCGGAGGAAAGCTAGGTTTGTTTATCTCCCTTATGCAATTCCCTCTGCAGACAGTAGATGGAGTTCTACCTCAAATCCTGGTTCCATGGCTGATGTGAAGTTATGTGTGTTTTTTGTAGACCAATTTTTTTTAAGCTCTAAAACATAAGATGCCAAGCAGAGGTACTCAAGAGCATGTATAAAAGCCAACAGCAATACAAATAATGCATAATATGTGTGTTTTAACATGCACATATAAACAAGTTTGCCTTAACTTTAGCACTGAACATGGCGAGAAAGAAGAGAAAGAGGAGAAAGAGGAGAAAGAGGAGAAAAAGGAGCCAGAGCCGGAGCCGGAAGTCAAGGAGGAAGTGCCAGAGGAGGAGGAGGAGGAGAAGTCAGAGGTCCAGACCAAGTCCAAGAAAGACAAGAAGACGGTGGAGGCGGGCTTTGAGCTGTGGAATGAGCTGGAAGTCCAGAGGATTAAATTCATGGTAACGTTCATAATTTCAACATATTTTCAAAAGAATTTAGCATTTTAGAAGCAATGCCAAAAATGGTAATCTGGTGCTTTTTTTTTTTGTTTTTTTTTTTACAGAACTACTTGTCTCGTAACTTCTACAATCTTCGGTTCCTGGCTCTGTTTATTGCTTTTGCCCTTAACTTCATTCTGCTCTTCTACAAGGTGATGCATATAGATTTACATACCTTTCTTATTTACATTATATACAGTAAATTGACTTTCAATACTTTCTATATTATCCTATATTTTTCATCTGTGGTGTGGTGCTGTCACAGGTGTCTGACACTCCCCCGGGTGAGGAAGACTTCGAAGGCTCGGGTCTTTTTGAGGGTTCAGGTTTCTTTGAAGGATCCGGTGCAGAGGAGGAGGGCTCCGGGCTGGAGGATGGTGGTGAAGATGATGATGAGGAAGGCCCTTTGTATTACTTCTTGGAGGAGAGCACAGGCTACATGGAGCCCGCTCTATCATTCCTTGCATTGGTCCATACTATCATCTCCTTCCTCTGCATCATTGGATACAACTGTCTCAAGGTGTGTTTCAAAAGATAATGACAAGTAATGTAGTAATTGCAATGTGTTTACGGTGTACAATTTAAACTAGTGGAGGATAGTCTCACAATATTAACTGCAAAACTTTTTCAGAATATGTTTGCAG
Organism: Chaenogobius annularis; assembly: GCA_015082035.1. Classification (NCBI taxonomy): domain Eukaryota; kingdom Metazoa; phylum Chordata; class Actinopteri; order Gobiiformes; family Gobiidae; genus Chaenogobius; species Chaenogobius annularis. The sequence goes on from BJKM01000060.1 coordinate 1,034,203, forward strand.
ATGTTTGAAACTGAATATGGAACAGGATATTAAATTCTTTGCAAATTACATTATTGTAGTCCATTTGCTGCCTTTCTTTCAATCTATTTATTTTTCTAGACTTTAACCAAACTATGGAAGTGTGAATGGACACAGTGCTTTTAATGGCTTGTCCTTATAAAGCGTAAGAACCTTTTAAGTCTTGTAGTTATTGTGTTTTTCTGGTCCTTCAGGTGCCTCTTGTTATCTTCAAGAGGGAGAAAGAGCTGGCCAGAAAACTGGAGTTTGATGGTCTCTATGTGACTGAGCAGCCCGAGGACGATGATATCAAAGGCCAATGGGACAGACTTGTGCTCAACACTCCGTACGTACCAGTGTTAACTGTGTTATCAGTCATTAGGTTGACATGCACATGGAAACCGCTCAGACCAGTTCCACCCAAGTTTACACACAAGAGAGTAAATCGATTCAAACAGGCGAGTGCAACAACTCCTGGCCTACAGCGAGTGCCTGGCGCACACCCCGTTCACTATGGAAGCGTGTTTGGCGCAAGGACTGGTGGGAGAGTGTAATTCTGAAGGAATTCACAGATTCAGAATGGATGGAGAATTTCCGTTTGATACGTGCATCATTTGTAAAAATGTGAGGCATGATCGAGGAGATTCTCAGCCCTGAACGTGTGACTGTGCATGTGCCAATCCCAGTAAACATGCAAGGTACCACAGATGCACAGAATACAGAGTTGCTAACAAGCTGCAAGGGTTGTGCGACTATGAGCAGCTACGTTTGTCCAGCTGCAGTACAATTGATCGTTTACATGACAAGTGAGTAAGAACTAAAAGAGGTCAGGACCACATGCTTCTGGATTTGGGAGACTCGATCCACAACATTGTGTTCGGAGAAGTTATAACTGTTGTATACTGTATACTGTTGTACTATAATCCCACTGCAATTAAAGGTACAGGTATGATTTGACCTGTAATTTAGCTCAGCGCCATTAACTGCTTGTCCCCATGGAGATAGATACATTTAATGTCATTTTGTGGAACATTCTAGGCAAAGCAATAATGTCGTCATAGAGAAAGACAAACATAGTGCACCTTTAATACCACTACATTTAATAATTAGCTTCTTTTCAACATACAGTATCTACTCTCTTGCTTGCTTTGTGTGTCGCTGTATACAGGTCGTTCCCCAACAACTACTGGGACAAGTTCGTGAAGAGAAAGGTGAGCGGCTCAGTTTTGTAGCGTCATGAAGTAAATGTTTTTTTAATGTTCTCTGTGTTTGTTGTTGACCAGGTGCTGGATAAATACGGTGACATCTATGGCAGGGAAAGAATCGCTGAACTGCTTGGAATGGACTTGGCTTCTCTTGATGTCAGCGCTATGACTCATGAGAAGAAGCCTGAACCAGACACCTCTATGTTCAGCTGGTGTGTAATGCTTTTAAGATATTGTCAGTGAATTTGAACAGAGAAATATTATCCAGCTTTTATCCTTTCCTTTGTAGGATAACATCAATTGACATCAAGTATCAGATTTGGAAGTTTGGAGTTGTTTTCACTGACAATGTGAGTAAAAGGAATGTGTAAAAAGAAGCTGGTAGTGCGTATTAAATCGATATCAACATATGTTTTTGGTCTTTTGTCATTTTAGACATTTCTCTACCTGGTCTGGTACATGTTGATGTCTCTGCTTGGACACTACAACAATTTCTTCTTTGCTTGTCATCTGCTTGATATCGCAATGGGAGTCAAAACCTTGCGTACCATCCTGTCCTCTGTTACTCACAATGGCAAACAGGTCTGAATATTAAGAATATATAGTTTACTTTCTTACTTGACACCTTTTTTTTTTTCTCTGCACAGCTGATGATGACAGTGGGCCTGCTGGCTGTTGTTGTTTATCTCTACACTGTCGTTGCTTTCAACTTCTTCAGAAAGTTCTACAACAAAAGTGAAGACGAGGATGAACCGGACATGAAGTGTGACGACATGATGACTGTGAGCACTGTGATATAAAAAACTATTATTTGCTCTGGGTTGTAGAAACTTTCAGATTGTCCAACAAAGGGTGGAAGTAAAAGGCTGGAGACAAACTGGATGTCTCAGGCAAAAACGGGCCCAGGTGACTTGAAAAGTCAACATAGTATGGTCTTTGATTGTTCAAGCACCATGAATATGCTTCCAGTGGTGGAGGTTTAAATAGTGTGTAGCAAGACTATGGAGTCCAGTAAGGCTGCAGTTAGACAGCATTATATCAAAATTAGACAATGGTTTGCCAAGTGTAACTATGACTCCTGTGAGACAGTGTTGAACTGAGAATTGTATAATGCTTGTGTGTGTGTGTTGTAGTGTTATCTGTTCCACATGTACGTGGGGGTCCGCGCTGGTGGTGGTATTGGAGATGAGATTGAGGACCCGGCCGGTGATGAATATGAGCTGTACCGTGTGGTATTTGACATCACCTTCTTCTTCTTTGTCATTGTCATCCTGCTGGCCATCATTCAGGGTATGGAATATTTACATTTAACTAGTCCATTACTAATCCATTGTACTGTTATGAAACATATCAGGTGACACTAATATCAATTCACAATATTGTATTCATGTTAGGTTTGATTATTGATGCTTTTGGTGAGCTGAGAGACCAGCAAGAGCAAGTCCGAGAGGACATGGAGGTATGATTATGTTGTCTTTTCACTTTATTCAACAGTCAGTTGTTGTCGTGTAATGCATTGTGTACAGCTGCATTGCATTTGGACCCTTTGCGACCATGAGAGAAATGTGATGATATGCTTACACTTTTGTTTTCTTCAGACAAAATGCTTCATCTGTGGAATAGGAAGTGATTATTTTGACACAACGCCACATGGATTCGAGACTCATACACTGGAAGAGCATAATTTAGCCAATTATATGTAAGTTTGGCTTTGTTATACATTATATACTGTTATTGCTTGTTCAACTTTAAAGTTGTATGTTTTTTTCCCCCTTCAGGTTCTTCCTGATGTATCTAATCAATAAAGATGAAACAGAACACACAGGACAAGTGAGTGTATTTTTACAGAAACAAGGCACATTCAGTATGTAGTGCTATATTTCTATATATATATTTCTAAACCTGTTTTTCAACACATTAGGAGTCCTATGTTTGGAAGATGTACCAGGAGCGATGCTGGGACTTCTTCCCGGCTGGAGACTGTTTCAGAAAGCAGTATGAGGATCAGCTCAGTTAAACTTCTTCAGCAGACGAGAAGAGATTCAGAGGAGCCGAGGATCTGGTGTACAAGTCCACTGTGTGTCCCACTTTAGTTGTGCATGTTTCTCTCCTCTGTTGAAGCTATGCACTCTTGACTGCACTTTTGCACCAGCTGAAACAAGATATTGACTGAGCAGATCTGAGAAACATGAAAACAAATGCCAAAGCCAGGAACACAGTCTGGCTTTGTGTGATTTACTCCACATAGGCTGCCTTGCATATCAGATGTTTTGTACACTGAGCTCTCTGCTGCTGTAAACGTTCTAGTGCCTATAGCAATGTCACTGCTTTAGCTTTTTAAAATTTTAGATGTAACTTTTGTTTGAAATATAATTAATTTATTCTGTTTGGAGGCTGCTACCATCCGATATTTATGTCAAATTATGGAGCAAGTGTCAAGAGTGGAAAAGAAGAAATTTACCACAATGAATGCAGCCATGAAGTAGCATTTGTTTAACGCTTTAAATTGTTAATTTAAAGTGATAATTCATGGAAATTCTTAACAGGGATGTCCTGCCCAAAATGAATTATTCAGAGCAACATTTACCAGCATGACCCACATATACCAGTGTGTACCCACTCTTAAGTCTTACAATACATCTCAATGGATGTATGTGGTCCGCCCGCCAGCGTCATACTTATTTAAATGCCACCACAAGGGTCGGGAAGATACCACTTTTATTTATTTATAGTTTGGATGTAGACTAAGCTGGTCTGTTTTGACACTTGCACATGCACACGTTTCTTTCTGCGCATCCTGATAAGCACTGAATGTATTTCATAAACACTAGGCCAAAGTGTGAATAGAAATGACAAGAGAGATGCCTTTTGAAGCAGAGACATATTTTACATACATCATATAGATATATTTATTTTTCTTTGAAGAGTATAAACTATACTACAGTGACATGTTCATTATGGTTATGAACATTATAAGGAGAAGTTTCTGACTTACTATAGTTAGAAGCAATAGACTTGTTTTGGTAGTTAGATTTTTATGATAGATTTTTTTAGGAAGCCTGTGTTGTAGTTGTGTGATGTGTGGATCTCCGGCAGTTTTCTCGCCTTCTTCACAGCACATTCATTTGCCCTTTGTATTTTATCAGTTGTATCAGTTGTACATTAGGGTCATTTTTGCAAAAGCGGAGCACTGGAATCTGAAATGTGTGTTGTTGTAGTTTACACTGACTTGAGTGGAAATGACGACTTACACCTCATTGAGTGCCCTCTGAGTCTGACTGACATCTGTGCTTTAAATAAACTAATTATTTTAAGGATTTTAACTATTGTAGTCATTTGTATTATTAAAAAAAAAAAAGAAATATTCAGATGAATAATAGTGTTGTAATATCACAGAAGATATGAAGACAGATATGAGTTGGGTTAAAAGGTAAGGAACCAGTCACTCTGCCAACCACTGTGACCGCCCTGCCAAGAGAGAGCGGGATTTGAATCACTGCCCTTCGGATGAGAAGACGAGCACTCTATCACTGAGCTATTGCCACCTTGCCTGAATCCGCAGGACACGACAGACGACAGACACGCCAGAGGAGAGATCAGACGCAACCTACACGAGAGTCCACAAGCCAGGGTCCAGCAGCCACAGCAGACCACCACTCCCGGAACAGAGGGCTCCTCAGAGGAAACACTGAAGATCCTAAAATGGATACAATTATTAAAATAAATGAAGACAAGATGTATACTGTAGGTAGAAGCTAAAAACTATCAAATATTTTCAACAAAATAGAATAAATAAATATAGCAAAACTAAAACATAAATACATCTACAATAATGACACTTAATGTGGATAGAATAAATAACATAAATAAATACAAATTAATTAGCAGATATTAATCAAAAGCCAAGCTAAGGAGGTGGGTTTTGAGCCTGCTCTTAAATGTGTGGAAAGTCTTTCGCAACAAATGGAACACCTTGTGTCACTATGGGCCTTTGTTCCGCTTGCTTTACTGGGCAGTTTAGATAAGGTTCACTTGTGGCTGTGTTTGCCATAGGATGGACTGAATATTTTACGTATTACACACACTATTACACGTTTGTCCCAATGTAAGTGGATGGGAAATCTTTTTTGTACTTTTTGGCTATTGATACCACAGCCAACATTTTGCATGCACTTTTATGCAATTATATTAGTTTCAGTCGAATGCAGCCTCAAATACAGCAGCCCTCCTTCCCTGGGTCCCAGGTTAATTTGCATCTTTCAGCTTTAGAACTAACCGTAGATAAGCCAGGGCTGGGCTGGTCTGCCATGCCCCTCCCCAACACCTGTATAAAACAAGCAGAACTTTGCCTGAAAATCCCCTTTTTTCAGAGGTCTGTCATTTGCTTCGACTCCCGCCATGACTTTTGTTCCACCTCCCGGTTACCAGCCTGTCTACAACCCTGTAAGTACCTGCACGTCTTAAATACATGGAAATATACACACAAATAAATGTATAATGGGGAATGTAGAGTATTTAACTCCCCCCCCATTTTCTCACTTTTTAAAAAAAATGTTTAATACAAACCATACATTGGTCTACAAATTGTATAGCAACCTTTTTCCATACTTCTTTGTTTACTATGTCTATAAATATTTAGTTCATTTATTGGATTAGATTTTCCAGCAATTGAATAGTTGACATTTAGAAAAGCCCTCTGACTGAATATTATGTCATGTTCAACACAGAGCATTCCCTATCTGGGGCCCATCTATGGAGGTCTGAGGGTGGGCTCCTCCATCTACATCCAGGGATCTATACCTGAAAACATCACCAGGTAACGCTTATATTGGTCTGGGAGGGAGAGACTTGAAAAGCATGCAGTGTTAAACGAACAAAACAAGCAGTGGTAATAACACACAGCAATATTATTATTATTATTTTATTATTATTATTATTATTATTATTATTATTTATTGGCGGTGCTAATGTTCTGTGATATTGTACTATACTAAATTATATCTACATTAACTTACAGATACAGATTTAGAAAATGCCTCCTGGTTCTTCTGACGTTACGTAACATTGGGTGAGGGAGGTGTGGTTGTCTCTTATCGCGTCTTTCTGCCTATAGAGTTCTTTCTCAGGTTAAAAAGCAAACCAAACTCCTGCCTGTCCCACACCTGTTTGCATATCTGCCATTAATCACTTGAGTTTTTCATTGGCAGGTTTCATTTGAACCTGCTGTGTGGCCAGTCTGATACCAGTGATGTTGCCCTCCATTTTAACCCTCGCTTTGACGGCTGGGACAAGGTAGTCTTCAACACCCGTCAGAATGACTCTTGGGGCTCGGAAGACAAGATCAGGAGTATGCCTTTCTGTAAAGGCGAGAGATTTGAGATGGTCATCCAAATCACATCAGAGGGCTACCAAGTAAATGTTATACAGTTTAAACATGATACATATTCGGTGTAATTTATACATGTGTATCATTGTGAAATCACTTTGTGACAGATCAAAGTCAATGGTAATGACTTTCACACATTCGAACACCGGATTCCCGTGGAGAGAGTTGGAGGGCTACAGATAGGAGGGGATGTGGCCATCCAGACCATCAATGTAATAGGGGTGAGAAATGGGTCAAGGACCTTTGAAAAACTGTTCGGAGGATAAGGAGTTTTCTTTTTTCACTATTATTTCATTCACTAACTAAAAGATAATTCATCATTTAGGGAGGCATGAGTGGAGGTTACCCTGGAGGCATGGGTGGAGGCATGGGTGGAGGTTACCCTGGAGGAAACATGGGTGGAGACATGGGTGGAGGTTACCCTGGAGGCAACATGGGTGGCGGTTACCCTGGAGGCAACATGGGGGTATGTGATGTGCTAGCAATTGAAAATGTTAATTATTTGATGTTTTTATGATATTGCACTCTATCAAATATGATTTAATTCCATCTTTCACATTTAGGGAGGATACCCAGGAGGCAACATTGGGGTATGTATTTGTATTCATTGTTTCATTCTATCCCTTTCTTGCTTTTAAAAAAGATAGTTCATGTATGGGATATTATAAAATGTTTTATTTTTTATATAAATAATAACTAAGGCTTCTTTATACAGGGAGGATACCCAGGTGGAAACATGGGGGTATGTACTACTTAGTGGTAGTAGTAATGAGAAAAACAACAATTAAAAAAAGCTAATAAAAATATCTATACCACTAAGTGCAGATTCAAATTTAAGATCTTCTTTTACAGGGTGGATATCCTGGAGGAAATATGGGGGTAGGTATTTTTTCCTGATGAACAAGGGGGATATGTTTCACGTTTGGGGTTTTTGTTCGATTTTAAACGACAAAGAGAGTGAATCTTTAAAAAAAAAAAAAAAACGTCTGTGCTTTTAAATGTAGATACTGTTTTTCTTTTCTAAATGTCTTTTAAATGTGTAATGTTTTAAAATGTGTGTGGTGTTATATAGTATGCCCCAGGTCACCCTTGAAAAAGAGGTTTCGATCACAATGGGTTCTTACCTGGTTAAATAAAGGTTAATAATGTTTGTAAATATCCATTGACAGGAAGGATATCCTGGAGGTGATATGGGGGTATGTTAATAGTAAATAATTGAAAGGTGAACTTGTATATGAAAATGAGACGTGTTGAAATAAACTTTCTTTGCCTCCCAGGGGGGATACCCAGGATCAACCCTTCCGGTAAGAATATATACAATATTTTTCAGGCTGTTTTGAGTAACTATTGATTGTTAACCTTAACCTTTGATCACAGGGTATGGGTGGACAGCCCGTTTACAACCCAGTGAGTATGCTTTAAAATGTACCAGAATAGAATTAGTCCCTCTGGTGGAAGCAAATAGTACAGCAATAGGCCTTGCTCGAATAGAACAATTATAGATATGTACAAAGCAAATGTAATATCAGCAAATACAATCATTCAAGTACACTTATCTCTCATTATTCCTGCCCCTCTTAGCCTGTGCCATACCAAGGCATGATTTCTGGAGGACTGTTTCCCAAAAGAACAATCATCATCAGAGGTTTGCTGCCCTTTGGAGGCACCAGGTGTGTGGAGCAAGGAATAACTGTATTTGTGCGTATTCAAGAGATATTTGAAGAGTAAGTGTGTTGCTTTAAATCAGTACTGCGTTTGTGTTTCAGAATGGCTATAAACTTTGTGGCGAGCAGAACACGGGACATTGCCTTCCACCTGAACCCAAGATTTAGAGATGGACTTGTGGTTAGAAACAGTCAGATTGGAGGGAGCTGGGGCAACGAGGAACGAGAGCTCAACTTCAACCCTTTCGCAGAGGGACAATACTTTGATGTAAGAAAATCTGAGAAAAGAATTTGATCCACGGCGGGCTCCAGCTGTATATCTCACTGTTTATGTTTAACAACAGATGTCGATCCGCTGTGGAAATCAAAGGTTTAAGGTGTTTGTGAACGGACAGCACCTGTTTGACTTTTTCCACCGCATGCAGTCCTTCAACGAAATCGACAGACTGGAGATAGACGGCGATGTGCAGATCTCCTACATCCACTTCTGAACTGCACAAGATTCACACAACAATGCAGAAGAAACAGAGATGCATTACACAGTTAATAAAGATACCTCAACAATGCTCTTTCATGCCTAGTGATTTTTATACTTTTAGTTAACAAAATGAGAGGAAACTAAATTACACGGAAACACATTTATTTCATATACAAAATACTGCAGGTATAAAAAAATCCATTACAAAAATCCAATGAATGGCAATATAAATGTAACTATATACATAAAACTCCAATTAACACACCAGGAGTACCACTAAACATGAAAAATACTGGCTCTCTGAAGGCACTTGGAAAATTTTGAAATTCATGCAAAATTTGTCAAAACGGATCGATTACTGTAGCTAAATAGATTCGTAACCATTAAAAGTGTCATACATTCACAACAGACAAGAAAAGTTCAGTGCCTTATAATCTAAGATAAAGTACCATTACTGTAGATTTCATGAAATGTACATTTAAGGCTACATGTATACATTACATATAGTATAAACATATACACAGTGGAAATCGATTGTTGACAATGTAGTAGAAATTAAAATGTAACACAAAGGACTACGGTTGTTAGTTCGACAGAGTCCTATATGACAGAGTCCTATATGCGCTATTTTGGAGGACTGGTACATTTGAAAATGTAATTATTATTTTCCTGAGTTCTTATGTTTGGCTTTACAACTAATTGCCATCTCACTCAAATGGACCAATTTTTAAAAGCAAATGCAATATTTGTAAGGAAAGTCAACCTTATTTTACAGTTTGCTTATACAGTACTGTTGGTGTTATACCAATCTAAATAGCCTTATCAGAGGTTTTCTCCTTACATGTGTGGTTTATAAATCTCATGGGCAGTATAAACAAAAATATTTCTTTAATTAAGTGCCTCATTGTTAGAAAGATGCTCAGGACTGCTCGAAGAAGCGAAAACAGCCCTAAACAACAGAGCAGCAGAATGAATTGCTCATTACTCAGACATTGCCTTTGGGTGGATAAATGGCATGTTTTGTAAGGCCTGAATAATTGTCAACAAAATTATAGAATTCATGTCTAGAATACAAAACAACACGTAAACATGTACAAATAAGACTTTCAAACATTAGTGCAAAATCATATCAGCAAAAACAAACAACGTGCATTAACAATAACACTGTGCTTTTGTCAAATGTAAAGGCATCAAAACATTGTGTCCACATTTTTCTGTATTATTCAGTATTGTCTGTGTCCCTGCGGACTAGTACCTGTCTTTCAATTGCATTACTTTTCCTTTACAAGTAACTTAACATGAAGTATAACAAACTCTGACTTAGAGCCCTGTTGTTACCACCAAAAGAGTGGTTGCAAAAACAAAAAACCAAAGGGAGAAAAATGAAAGGAAATGCAAATTCAGATATTGTCCTTGTTGTCCTGAGGGTTCAAGTTATTATGGCAGTGTGCAGCTGGATTCACAGATGTTTAGTTTCATTCAAAGACAGTCGTAAAATGAGATGGGGTGAAATTGTATTGCTTGTCCGACAGTGTGTCCTCTTGAATGTGTGCAGTGAATGCCATAGGAACTTAACAATCAGAATTGATCAGATTGCTATGGCAACTGCGTCAGCATCTCCAAAACTGCAGCGCTTATTGTCTTATCTGCATTGGTCTGTAGGGCGTAATTTCCCCCCCCCCCACAACTAGGGGTGGGCAATATTGACAAAAGTCAGGAATCAGGAATTAGGATTCAACAGAAACGTGTTAAACCATGTTATTAAACATTTAAGTTGAAGTTTAATTTCTTCAAAACAACATTCCCAATATTATCTACATTTTGATCATATAATATTAAAGATAATTTTGCCCACTCCTAACCTGATTGTGGAAAAAGTATATTATTACAAAGTAGTGTTGTGTGGCATCACTGGGTTGTGGGGGAAAGACTTACACATCTGTAAGTGGTCCAAGAATAAAACAGTGCTAGTCCTATTAACCTGTTGTTGATACACAGGTGGTCATAATGTTTTTGCTTGTTCTGTGTTTTGCATCTCTTCTGTTCTATGGAATGTCTTCGGCTGTGTGGGCAAGAGTACGTTTGTGCAAAAGCATTTCATACGGGCACGTTGTGTGTTTTACAGTCAATAAAGTCTCAATATGGGCACATTGGCAGTAATAGTTCATCTTTCTTAGCCTTCACTACCAGGCCACTCTCCTGTCTCTGTCCTCCAGCAGCTCCACGGTGGGGGTCGGGGCCGGCGTCAGGTTTGGAGTGGAGTGGCAGGAGGGCTGTAGGGGCAGAGTGGCGGTGGAAGATGAAACTGGCATGTCCAGACTTTCCATAGAATCACAGAGGGCCCGGTTGGTCTCGTGCTGTGGACAAAGGACGTATCGGTTCGGTTGATGCACCTCCACAGTGGTGACGGAGTCCAGGCCTTTCAGACACAGAGGCAAGGGGCCCACATTAGGGTCACGGCCTCCCACAGCCCCCAGCTCCATGGACGACTCCTCCATGTTGACGTAGAGGATCTCATCTGGGTCCTGGGTGTCAGGTAGCTCATCCAGGGCCTTCTCCAGCTCAAGGCGCAGTGTCTCAAAGGAGGGTCGGTCTTTGGGACTAAGAAGCCAGCATGAGAACATCAAGGTGTAGCTGAACATGGAAAAGATTGATTTATAAATTAGAAATATATTGCAGTCACATTGAACAAGTCAACAAGAGGCATTTCAAAGAGAAATTTACAGTAGAACTAGTTATGTTAGGAATCAGTCAGATCCATGTATTGACTACAAGCATAACTACAAGAAAGGAAAGGAAAATAAGTCACACTTATTTCTAATCTGATGAACTTTCTGAGCTATGTGTTAATTACAGAGAAGGAGCAGTCACTCACATGCTGTCCAGACAGTCAGGAGGCTGTTTGAGACGGTTGCCCTGTCTCAAGTAATCATAAATCTCACTGTTTTCCACTCCAGGGTACGGAGTCTGTCCCCTAGTGGCGATTTCCCACATTGTCACTCCAAATGACCACTAAAGAAAGAATATTATTATTTCAATGCAAGGGAAAACGAGATTAAAATAGTGACATTCGTTTCAAGGATCACTTACAACATCACTCTTTGTGGTGTAGACGCGATCAGCCAAGCTTTCAATTGCAATCCATTTAACCGGCATCTTTGAGATCCGCCCTTGTCTGTAGTAATCCCCATTGTAGATCTTTTTAGAGAGACCAAAGTCTGCTACACAAACATTCATGTTCTCATTCAACCTAAAACACAAAAATATGAATTTACTTTATGCATACAAATGATAATTTTACAAATAATAAACAAAGCTGTTAAATGTTTTAATGTATTATCTAAATGTCCAATGTATTTCAGAAAACAATGGTCTTCCATTTGACAAAGATATGCACAAATAAGTATCCTACTGATGTCTAAACTTACTCTGTTAAAGAAAATGCTATTCAGTTATGGCATGTTTTCATTGCTATGCCATTTCTTTTATTCATATTTTTAATTGTTATTTTTCCGGTTTAACGTCAAACATATTCACACAATGCCTCAAATCACATGAGATAAAAACAGAGGATGAACTCTTGGAGGAAGTGAAACAGTGTGCTGCTTACATGCAGTTGCGAGCGGCGAGGTCTCTATGGATAAAGTTCTTGTTACTGAGATACTCCATTCCTCGGGCAATGTCGGTCATAAACTTCACCAGCATCTGAGAGGGAAGGTACTGTAGGGCAATGGAAAGAGGAATTATTATGGTCCAAGACACAGTGTGTTATATGTTCTCAACAGCAGGAGGCGCTGACGATGTGCCATGTGGAGTGAACATGAACTGGCTGCCCTTGCTTTAACACGCAGATCCTATGGGAAGATCAGTTCAACTCCATTGTGTTTCTAAATGTTTGCCAAATCCATGGAACACTTTAGTCGTGTTTTGATTAACTCTGTATCTTGAGTCACTCTGCAGGGACTTGCAGCGTAAAACACTTTTCCATCCAAAAGTGACTTCACTATCAATGAATTGTATTCCGTGCTGTGCTGAGGAGGCCAGTCATGGGTCAGGAATGAAATTGGTCATTTTGGTGTCTCCAGAACAAGATGCTGTCTACAATTTTGAAGTTGAACATACAAATTAAACATCAAATTATTTTGTTATGAATGTTTTTGCTCTAAATCATTTTGGCAGATAGTTATGTTTTCTCATCCAGTGCATTTCAATTTAATTTGTCTTTTGGCAGTTTTGTAACTTTTTAAACAATGACTGCATATTCCTTTTTCAAAACATGACTGTTCTTATCTGCAGAACAAGTTATTTTGATAAATGGGTCAAAAGGTGTGCTTGGGACAAGTGCTGCTCACCTTTGTATCCCATTCTGCTAACAGAGAAAGATGAGCTCAATGAGCCAATCAAGTGCTGTGTTTGTGCAGCGAGTGTGTAGCTGATTGGGCGTTTTGATTGTTGGAAATTGGACTCACCACAGGGCAGTCACCGAGTCTGGAGTAGAGCAGATAGCTGTGCAGGTCTCCATGTTTCATGTAGGGCAAGATCACCACAGGAGACGGGTAGCCTTCACTCTCCACTGTCTGCAGACAGACACCTGAACAAACAAGCAGTTGTTGGGTTTCGCTCAGCATAAAAGACTCTACACTTTCAACAAGTTCTACATGCAATAACGTTTTTATTTCAATATCCATACTGCGTCAATTAACCGTTTATCATCAATATGTCATTTCTGGTGGAGGGCCTGCTACCTGCTTGTCTCCATTAAGATGTTGTTTTGCCTTGTAATTAAACGTATTTATATCCATGGAGACAAGCAGGTGACGCAAACAATCCAAGTCAGATCTGTGGATAGTTTTTCAATGTATTATTATTTGCAATTAAACACCTATAATTAAATAAATCCAAGAGAAATACGTGTAATTTCATACTTTGAAACATTCCAGGCAAAACAATAACACCACTAAGGAGACAAGCAGGTGACAGACGCCCCACAGAAAGTCACATAGTGCTTCTCAAATGTTCAACTTGGTCTTTGCACTAGCGACCAACAAAATTGGCATTTTAACAATAGTTTTGAAGTGCAACGTTTGTTTGATTTACCTAAAAGTCTCATGACGTTGGGATGGTCAAACTCCTTCATGCAGGCCGCTTCACGCAGAAAATCTTCCATTTCAGAGCGTGTGCAGATGGCAACTAAGATGAAACAAGAGATACGTTTATTTTTCTACTTCAAAATCAAATCACACAGACTTAGATATTGTTTGCTGATCAGAAAGCCAGATTTCTGCCCCTTAGACCTTATCGTTTGTCACATTGGAGTGCTGCTTATGAACTAGACAGTGTTCCCAAAAAGAAGACACTCATTGTAATGCTCTGAGTCGACTCACTCTTCATCGTCTTCACTGCCACTTTGAGAACAGACTCCTCTTGAGTGAGCAGCCCCTCCATCACAGAGCCAAACTCGCCTAAAAACAAGCAACGAAAACATCAAACACAGTTCCTTTAGAATCAGCTCTAGAGAAGAAGGAAGTGAAACATTACACCCCAATTCTATTTCTTAGTAAATAGATATTACAAAACTTAAGCAAATAAAAAGTTATATCTATTAAAGTGAAAGGGAAGGGACCACTTACTTCACAATACAATCTGAACAGGTGTTTAATTAAGTAAGTATATGGAAAATAAAAATGTATCAGCTTGTTATAAATTAGGCAATAGCATATTTATTCTTGTTCAAAAACAACTTCATAATGATGAGTTATTCAAAAACAACAAGAAGAGCTGTCTGTACTACATTTTCAAGCTGCAGTTTGTCAGACACTCCTTGTACTTTTACTGATATAACCTCCTCCCCTTTCCCAAAAACATTACGAGCCACATCCCACCTTCTCCAAGGGTCTTTCCCAGAGTCAGTTTGTGTCTGTCCACCATGACGTCCTGCAGCTTTTGCTTCAGCTCATCACTGATGCCCAGGCTGTTCACTGAAAACATATATGAAAACATATTTTTAGAGTTGAAAAAAAAAAAAAAGAACTAACTTCCGTGCAGGACTTTCCCAAAACCACAAAAGAAAAGAAAAACATTTGCGTTTTCATTGTTGTGTAACATAAAGGGGAATTTGGTAAGTGACTATGTTGAATTTACATGAATTCATGTCTTACTTGAATTATCCATACAATTTTAGACGGTAGAGCGAGTCCTATTCTGAGACACATTTCTGTTTTATCTTGGAACAGCACAATTGCAATTCTATTCTGTTCCGTTTTCACCTAACCATATTTTACTGTTATTTTGTGGCAACCCTCTTTTTTCTCCATATTGTCACAATCCCTCCATTTCAAATCAAACTTCATGACATGTCCAAATAATCTCAATCAGGCCTTTTATGATTTGTTTTATGACTTCTGACAACATCAGTACCTAAAAAAAGGAAGAAGACAAAATCTTCACGCCTCTAAATGTACACTAAAACCTGTCCCAGATTGAAGATGCGGGTCTAGTTAATAGGCAGTAGTGTTGTCACGATACAAACAATTCAAATTCGATTTCAGTATTAAGGATTAGACTTGATAACTAATACTGATTTCAATAACACAATGATAACAAAAACTGTTTTTTAGTGTTGATACTTATTCATATATAGTTTTGATACTAGTTTTAGTATCGAATAGTATGTGATTTCCTTCACTTTTGCAACCCTAATAGGCAGAGATGAGGTCAGAGAATTTTAGCTTGTGGTTAAATCGTTTAGCTCAAGTTTGTACGCAGTGTTTTCACATCTGGACAAGGCTATGACAGGACAGCTCTCGCTCTCTCTCACTTGTCCCACTATCAATCAGCCACGTGCAGCTGGACAACAGTGCGCTCACAGACATGTTCCAACACATGTTAGCAGGACCAGCGATTAACCTATATGTTTGGGCAACACTTAGAACCTCAGGGTTCAAATTTGTGTTGAAGTACTTGTCAACATCAATGCCATACATTCCACCTTAAATCCCTCTAAGCTGACCTCTTTTTGTCTATTCCCCAAAGCAATTCCTAGTCACTCAGAGTGCATGTTACCTACACATCGCCCATCTCGCTTTACACATTTAGGGTGTGTTTTGCAAGTTTAGACATGTAGAGGTGATCCATACACATATTGAGTATCCACCGCCGGGCTTCCATGAAAACGTAACGACTATGTTGCAATCTAACAGTGCTTGTAGGTATATATAAACACATAATGGAGAATTAATTAGTTTTTTCCTCTTCTGATTGTGTAGTATGACTGCTTTCATGTCTTTTGTTATTATAGAACAAACTATTCTTGAAATGCGAGTTAAACCTGATGGATCTCCGTTTGTGTCACCTTGCATGTTAGCAGCTGCGGTTATCCTTTCACAGGAATTGTACCAAAGACAAGACTGAGCATGCTTTGATGTGACATCTTTGTATTGGATTGTTATGCCGAATTTCAAAGGCAAGTTTTGGCCTGCTAACTACACAAGTGTGAATCCCCCTTAATGATATATCTATGAGGTTTTGGGTTGTTTTTGTTATATCTGTAGACTAGACTTACATGTTGCTTCTGTTGTTCTTCGGCTGTAGGTGCGACGCGCTCGGTACCTGACGACCAGCTCCCCGCTCTCCATCATAGGTTCAAACGCCTCTCTGGGAAATCATCCATGACATGACATAAGTTAGCACAAAAACAATAGTTACATTCATATTCAGAGTGATGTCTGACAGCTGAATGCCTTCTCTAGCATGACAGTGCTGTATCCATGGGGTCAGAGAGATGAAAAATGACCACCATTGCCATGGAAACATTGTTTAATGTGCTTCTTATGATTTCATTGTAGTGAATAGAAACATGCAATTATGACCGTTACAAAAATAAGTTGAATTGAATCGATCAACTATGTCCCCACTGAAGTGGGAGTGCATCAATGGGTCCTTGTAGTAAAAATCAGGTGCTCCTCAAGGACAAATGGAAACATTAAAATGCCATAAAAAAGCCTCTTGTTGTGTACCTACATGCGAAATGTTGTACAAAACCTTTTTACCCCTTGAATGGCAACTATAAACAGGAAACTGAAACCCATGAATAATGTACATGCTGTACTGCTACAAGTACAATTGGAGTACCGGTACTCTGTTTATGCGATTTGGGAGAATCAGGATCCCTACAATCAATGTGCATGTGTTTTTTGAAGTTCACATTGGACTAGTGTGCATGTAAACAGTGTGTGATAGAACTGGAAAGCTTTCCTAATGATTGATTTTAGACAAAAGATCCCAAATGCATATATGCCAAAATATTATTTATTACTTAAGGGCTTTTATCCAGTCATTACAGATCTATTGATGCACAGACAAAAATGTTAATTGAAAATGTGTACACAGATAATTTTGGTCTAAGCTGCATAAACACAGCTGAGGAGTCCATAATTCACAAAATTAGTGTTGGTCTCGCTGAACAGATGTTTCCTACACTGTCCAAGTACTTTAGAATGCATGCAGAATCAAGGGACTAGCTTAGAGGAATGTAAAAACTGTAGATTTCAGGTTTGGCATAGCTTTGGCCACTAAGAGCGGGACCATGGTACATACCCAAAGCGCGTCTCCTTTCGCCGCAGCTTGGCCACATAAACAGCCATGAGCACAGCAATGGACACAGCTCCAGCAATAGCCATCACCACGTACCACCAGTGCCAGGAAAAGGCCGGGGGCGAAGATCCACCTGTGGGAGGAGTGGAAATGGGTTGTTAAGCAGAAAACAGGAAATAGTGTAATGCTAGAACAGTGTATTTTTGTCCAAGAAGTGTAGTTAGCCAAATGCAGAGGTGGAGTGGAGGGGCTTGACATTAACACAAGTCAAATAACTGGTATACTTTCAACATGGCCTCAAAAATCTGTCCCAAAATAATCTTAGTCAAGGCCGAACATCCCCCACAGTAGTGTTTAGGACTAGAACAGTTAAATAGAGCTACCGTATATATTATATCTGTTCCTATAATTTTGACGTGTTGTGCAGCATTTTGGAAACGGTTTCTGTTTATGAAAGGTGCTACATAAATAATGTGGATAGGGTTGAATAGTTTTAACTGTGATTTAGTCTACCAAATTAGAGTATTTTCATATTTTGCAGTAGTCATAAAATAACAACATGTACTGCTTAAAGCTAAACAGATGTGACTAGTAAAAGCCGTAGTTGGCCTGAGAGTAAAATGGCTAGTAAGCTCTGCTATCAATTAGCAAATTTAACTTTTTGCAAACACGCCTCAACTTTTTGAGACGTGTCACTGTCTTCAAAAATGTCTTAATTAGTTACTGCTCACTGTCACTCTTGGATGAACTACAGTATTGTTATGACTGTATACATGTTTATGTGGTGACTTGCTTTTGGTCAGACTAAAACCAAACTTCACTCTCTAAAAATAGGTGCCCTTGTCTGCCGTAGTAAATATGTGCGTGGAGATGTCCCACTGGCCACATTATATTTATTTCCAGTCTCCCACAGCCTCCACCCACTGTTTGTCTGTAACTTTCACACCAGCCTTCTTCAACTCTCCCTGTCTCCTTCAATGTTTCTATCTACGACTCTTGTTGTTTCAATTGTCAGTCGGTCTGTATAAGACTCAGCAAACAAAGATGTTGCACTGTTCTGGTCTGATATAAATATTTATGACGCGTCGCCTCATTCAACCCGACAGTCACCAGATAACCCCCCTCACTTCAAGCATCTTCTCTTTCCTCTCTTTCTTCCTTTTTCTCAGATATTCAAGAAGAAGTAACTAACAGGCTCACAGAGGAACTGAGGACAGAAAATAAGAAAGGGAAGTTGTGTGGTGAAAAACACTGATCTCACTTCCCATTAGTATCAAAAAGCCTTTCAAAGAGGTCAAAGTAGAGGATAGCGGTCAGATTTATTTGCCAAACAAGCACTTACTCACCTTTCATTCCTTCCATTTCTGTTGAAGTGAAAGAGAAATACAAAATATTAGCATTTAGCAAGTTAAAAAATGTACAATATGTATGAAATGCTGTTACTGACCAGGTGTAATAAGCATAAGAGTCTGAGTGGGTGTCCATGGTCCTGGTCCAGCCCCTGTATAGGAGCATACCCGAAAAGACACATTGGACAGTGGGACAGAGAGGTTGATGGACAGCTCTGTTTCTAGGCCAGTGTCCACTGTGCGCTACAAAAACAGACAATATTGTTAAGGACAAAGTAAAAATAACTCACTTATCAACATAAATATTTGAAAAGCTCTAATTTGGTGGCACACCATTATCATGTGTCTTGGGAATGTCCTGTGGTTAAGAAATGTTGGACTGAGATTAACAAAACACTGCAGATTGTTTTTGACATTGCCACACCACTTGATTTCAGAACTATGTCTCTAGGCCAAACAACTCCTGCCATGGACACAATAAATGGATACCTTTGGACCATACTTCTGGCAGCAGGGAAGAAGGCCATAACAAAGAAATGTATGACAGAAAATCAACCAACAATCAAAGACTGGACCTGAATTATAACTCATTTGTAAAATGGGAAAAAATGACATTCGGACTGAATTGAAAGTGGCCTTGTTTGGCAGACTTTGGACTGGAAGGGACATGAATGGAGTTTTTCTTTTTTGTGTAGGTCTATTTTCTGTCATGTTCTGTGTTCTGTTAAGTTAAAACTAATCAAATAAAGAAAGGTTTGGTCTTGATATAATATTTAATCCAAATGTTGGACAAGAACAAGGTGTAATATTTCTTTGCACCCACGTGCTTGTCGCAATCTCTAATTGTTTGATTTGCTGCCTTATTATTACAAACAGGGCAAGAACACATATGAGGGGACCATCATTTAGATTTTGATTGCCCCAAACTGACCTGTTGCTGGGCAGGTGTGCTGTATTCCACCATATAGCCCTGCAGATCTCCATTGAGCTTCCCTGGAGGCTCCTGCCATGTCAAGAGCACTTCTGTCCCGTTGAGCACAGCACTCACATTTACTGGTGGATTTTCTGGCACTAAAACACACGAAAACACAACATTGTATCAATAAAGCATTTGAATTTAGGCACAGTCTTCATGATAAAAGTACAGGAGTGAGAGTCTAAATTTAGCAGAGGAGGACAATTCCAGAGGAGGACACTTCCAGAGTGGGCTGTAGGTTAGTCGGGCGTGTGTTGTTTTGACAGGCAGAATCCATCGGTGTGTGACGACAGCTGAAGGCAGAGCGGGCACTGACTGGTTTCATTAGACTAATAAGGCAGGATCTGTGCTGCTCCCTTTTCCTCAGACATGATGACTCCTATAAGTCATTGTCGGTTCAGTTTTGTCTTAGCGAATGTAGTCAAATATGTTGCTGGCAGTACCTATACTCAGAAGAGATGTATCTTTGCTTAAAATAGTGTAAGGAATCTGCCTTTTTGTGAGATTGCATTGCTCGATATTCTACTTTCTGAGCCTTTCGCTACAGCCAGAGTTGGGGCCACTTTGTCTGGTTGTCAACTTTTTTTTTCTTGGGAGGTGAAAAACTAGCATTTGCACATACTCTGAATACAGTGTGAGTTTGAGAAACATGACCCTGCCTATATGGATGATGTTATCAGGAAGCTTTTCGGAGCTGATTGTTTCCATATG
Organism: Chaenogobius annularis; assembly: GCA_015082035.1. Classification (NCBI taxonomy): domain Eukaryota; kingdom Metazoa; phylum Chordata; class Actinopteri; order Gobiiformes; family Gobiidae; genus Chaenogobius; species Chaenogobius annularis. The sequence continues at coordinate 1,054,561 of BJKM01000060.1, forward strand.
TGGTCCCCGTTCAGTCGGCAGCAACAAAAACAACCACCTTCACTCTGTCGCTGTCTCTGCGCTCTCGCCTCCAACTCTCACTCCCGTCTTTGTTTTATGTCCTCTCTTTGTTGCTGTCACTTTTCAAATCCACCCTGTTTACTGTGCGTGAATCAATTCTGTGGACAACCGCCATAAGGCTGGGGAAAGATAGTATTCAAATTAGTGGATTGGTTATTGTATATGGCTACAAAGATGACTAGAAAATAACTAAAAAGTAGACCAAATTCTGAGACAACTTTCCTTAAATGTACACATTTTTTTATCAACGGCTCTCGAAATGCTAAATGAATGCAACTTATTGCCTTGACAGATATCAAATGTAACATGCTAAAATAAACATTTCTTGCACAAAAAAGTTGAATCTTGTATTGGCTAATGGGAGAACTGCAGAGTTTGTGTATGTTCTTTGTCTTCCACATTAAAGAGGCTGGTCCAAAGCTAAGAAAACAACGCTTCTGGTGACAATTAGTTTAACCATTAGGAGTTAACATCACAATCCTCCGAAGGCTACCGTTACACACCCTATTCCTATTATGTGTCACTATTTTTCGAATAACAATGTAGGAGTTGTTTTCAGTTAAAATGACTTGAAAACAGCTGATATGAGTCAACATTTATAAAGGAAAGGGGTCAAAATGGGAAGAACTATGAATCAGAACTATGACTTTTCCATAAATGAAAACAGACCCTTTCTTTTTCATATCAAGACAACATAAGTGTCAGTCTTTTCATGTGTCACTAGACAATACTATACATTCTATCACTGTAAAACGGTGTATTGTCTGAGAAGTTGAATGAATGTGGTCAGATTTGAGCTGATAGTGGCATTAAAGAGGATTAACACGTGTGAGTCACAGCCAGTAATTATGGTGGGATTGTAACTGGTTCAGGGCATCGACTGATATAATGTAACACATGTGTGGATGATTCATGAAACATACCCTAAAGATTGCTCTAATCCAAATTAAGTCCAAACCAAACCAAGATCTCTGGACTACAATAGAATTCATTCGAAATTACTTGAAGCTGCACAATGAAGTTTTTCTGGTGGGGGTCCGTCACCTGCTTTTCTCCATGGACATGGTATTGCTTTGAAAGGTCCACAGTATGGCGTATCAATAAACGTATCAATCTGGTTTTAATTAGAGTTGCAAGATTAATCGCAATTGGAATCGTAATTTGAATGGAAGCAATGAGCAAATCGCAAAAGTTGAAATCTTTGAAGTGCCATAATTTCCTCCACAAACAACATAATATCTGTCTAATTCAACATTAAACTGTTAACACTGTGGTTTAGACCTGTACAAACATGCTCTGAAATACATGGGATTATTGTATTGGTTTCTCTGCACGGGTTTAATGTTTATTTTGAACAGAATCCTACTATTGAAACATAATCGCAATTGCAATGCTTGTCAGAAAAATATTTTTCCCAAATCGCGCAGTCTTTATTAAATTAAAGGTGTTGTAACTTGCTTGTCTTATGTGTAAAACATCTTTGAGATAGTTATTTTAAATCTAAAAGAGTTGATAAACTTGATGCTTGCTGAACATTTCTAGAGCTGATAAAGTCTCTCAGATAAGTCAGGCCGCGCAGGTCACCTTGCTTCCTCCCCCCCAAGCAGACAGCGCCCCTCCCTCTCAGTCTCCCTCTCTACTCTGCTCCTTCTGGGATCAGGACGGGCTTTGGGAAAATAGCTGCACAAGTATTTTGACAAAGCAGCCCCTTCCCCCCTGCGACCGTCCCACCATCTCCTCCTTTCCCTGCTCCCACCAACAACCCACTTTTTTCCCACAGCGGCCAGTCGAAGCTCTGGAAAGAGAAATTACAGGTCACATAAGGGCAAGAAATGAAAGGATGAAAAAATAGAGCGGCACAAGTGGCTTAAAAAAAAAAAAAGAAAAAAAAAATGTATTTGTCGATGAAGAGGAAAATACATTGACATATTTTTTCCAGTGTTCTTGAAAGCCATTACAAAAAATTTATGGGAATGGAGCTGACAAAAACGCATTCATCAAGTGAAATAGCACGTGAAGGAATTAAGGAGGAGCAGCGTATGATGAAGTCTGTGCCAGGATGACACTAGTACAGAGTTATAGGTGATGATACATTTTAATAAGATACATAGGGTCTTCTTGGCCAATTCAACAAAAGACTGGAGGAATGTTGTGAATGTTTAGTTAAGATGTCATCTCAGACTCAAAGATCTTCCAGTATGTGCCGCTCCCCTTTCCACCCCCCTCCCACTTTCCTCCTGAACTCCATCAGACCACTGACTGAATCTAATCATGACTACTTTGACTAAATAGGTGTCAAATTAATACAGAAAGCATTAAGGGAAGTTATACAATGTGTCCAAATTTGAGTTTTTTGTGTTTCTTTTTCTAACTGTACGTGCTACTTCTGTATTTTTCTGTTTATGGGAAATGTTCTCTGCAAATCATAACTCCACATGAACCGCCCCTTGTCCATCCAGCGACATATCTTCCCTCATACACTGTTTCCATTCCTGTTCACGGGCTGAGAGAGGAGTATGAGCTGGCATGGAAAATCCCACCTCTGTATAAACTAAGACGTTAAGCAGTCGTTTGTGCCTTCTGCCCTCCATCAACACACACTGCTCTTAATACTACTGTCTGCCATGTAGGTTTACATTTGAAATAAAGAGGCTCACTTGGGCCTGGCAATTGTCACCCACACAGAACGAGAAGCAATTTAAACATAGGTCACTTGATTTAATGTGTCCCTGTCATTGAGTTTGTGGTATGCATTAAATCCCAAAGAAGTAAATGCACAGAGTAATACATTTGAGTAGGTATTGTCACAGTTTCCTATCTTTCTTATCCCTCATCTCAAGTGACACTCAACATGAATTCAGATATTCAAAGGCATTGCCCCTATCTAACATGGTAAGGGGTATAGTGCTCAGGCCTGCACTCACACCAGATATTTAAGTACAGGAACAAAAGGTCTGTCTACTGAACCACAAATCTGTGTACTCGAACCATTTGTTTAGAACAGTGGTTGAGGCTTAAATAAGAACTAAACATGGTCTTAAATGAGTCTAAACCAAGTTTAAACCGAAAGGATGACCAAAACATTTACAGATTAGTCTATGCAGAGGGCCCTGCGTACCATCCGAGGCTGTCCGCATACCACAGTTAGAGAAACCCTGAGTGCTTTGGTCCAATCATGTTTTAATACTATGGTATGTAAATAATAGTCTATATTTAAAACAAACAAATTGTTTCCTAACATTACTATGCTTTACAGCTTTAGTCTTGCTAAAATATATCAACATTTAATGAACCCAAAACAGAGAGCGAGTTACAGATGGATAATCACAGGAGCATGTTAAGACCTTTACGTGCCATGCAAATATGTCACCGGAGGAAAAATGTCTCAAAGCTAAAGGCTAACATAGATTACTTATATAAAACAGACACATTTGATAAAAGTACATAGAATGCAAAGTCAAGTGTTTTGTAAACAGGTTCATTCAGTTTGTGTTATTTCAACATTACTGATTACATTTACTGTATATTAGCATTAGCTTGGAGACAAAACCACTTACTTTTATAAACATAGAGTTCCTCAGGTGAAGTATTTCCATGGTACTAAAGGTCTTAGCATGCTGCCTGTGATTATCCATCAGTAACTCGCTCTCCGTTTTGTATTAATTAATTATTGATTTATTTTAACAAGACTCTGCTAATTCCCCACGAGGACTGAATGGAGCAGGAAGTGGAGCTCTGCAGTTTTACGGCAACCAGAACAGTCAGTTTCGTGAAAAGGGTCTATTTTTGCATATTTAGCAAAAGATAAGAACACACTTCTGTTATATTTTCAACCATAAAGCAGCAGATAACCGACACGCATGAAAACTCTGTCACACATTAGTCTCACCTCCTTCTTTAGTGCGGATATCTACCCAGGGAGACCACTCTGACGGCCCCTGGCTGCTGTGGCAGGACACCCTGACCGCATACAGGCTGTGTGGCTCCAAGTCCTCGATCAGGTGAGTGGCTGGAGGGACGTTCACGTTCTGGTTGTGGATCATGTGATCAGGCCCAGACGTGAATGTCGCATGTTTGGCCTGTAATGTCGTAAAAACATCTATAAACACCAGCATATTAACTTTTGAGGGATAGTAAATAACAGATCACCTGCCATCAAATGTGCAAAGATTCACATATACGTAAATGGCCACAAAACTTACGCCAGATATAAAGAGGCCAGATTAAAAAACTATGTAATTTTGGAGATGGAGCATGATTTCATGGACAGTTAAAACCATACTTATGCCATACTGTTGTACGCCGGACTGTGGAATTTTAGAACCAAAAGAAACACCATTTCCATGGAAACAAGCAGGTGGAGGCACCTCCAGGCCAAATAATACTAAGGTTTGTGCAATTTAGTGCAATAAAAACATCCAAAATAAAAAAAGGCTTTAATTTTAGTCACATTTTTTGGGGGCTAAAAAGTTGCGTACTAGGGCCTTAAAATGACATTAATCGTCGCTGGCTGCTTTATCTTTTCCAATTTATAATTTTATAGTCTAGTTTAAAAGTAGTTTTAAGGTGTAACTGTCAAAATAGGATAATGCGTCATTAATGCTTTCAACTGGGGCCAAAACTCACGCAAGGTACATTCAAAACAACACTCATCAACCAAAGATTAGAGCTAAAAAACTGCTGCCTCTGCACACGCTTCTGTTGTAAACACTTTTAAATAGGAACATGATGCAGAAAAATGCTTGATTACAGCAATTTATGAACCACATTAAAGTGGCTGTTTTTCCATGGTTCCTTGTTAACAAATAGCTCCTGAGAGGGTGGCACGACTTACCTTGCACAAACAGGTAAGTCGTGTGTGTGCAAGCAGTTGTGGTATAACCTGATTTAACAATGAAGTTTAAAACAATAGTGTGTAAAAGGCAGAAGCAGTCGGGCAGGTCATTCCTACGGCGATGAATCACAATCCAAACCTAAACACCAAGTGCAGCTAATTCAATTGTAACAGTCATCGCTGAGTCACAGTCCAACTTGCATTACCAAAGTGTTACTCGACGAAAAATAATATATTTTATGAGCATTTGCAGATTTGTTTCAAGTTTAACATTCTTTCTTAATACCCTTTTCCTTTCAGTTGTTGAGAGTGTTGTAAAACTGTCTCTTCAGGAAGCGCTGACATTCTTGTAATACTTAAGAATTACTCATGCTATTGAACATTGGTTAAAGATTAAGTGATTGCTTCTTTACAAATCACTACTTGAAGTCACAGTTCTGAGTTGGTGTTAATAGTAATTTGTAAGTTTTGGGTACATCAAAGCAAACCAAAAAGCACTATTTTTACCAGTCCAAATCTTATATACAAATGTAAACGTAAATGAAAAGTTGTCTGTACTAAATCAATATGCAAACTACTATGGACTAGGACAGTAAACGTGAATAGAGAATAGTGCATTACAACAGCCTTCATAATAGAATTACAAACACATTTTAAAGTTTTATTACTGGTAGATAACTGTGTCAGTCAGTCTCTTTCACAGAAGGATAGTTTGGCTTTGTTCAAGTTTTTCCAAATCTCTTTTGTCTACACAAAGAGCCATTAACATTCACGTTTGCCCCATTTTGAGGCCAGCCCCTCTCCTTGTTCCCCAGCAAGGGTTGAGCCAAGAGTGAGAGCGAGCGAGGGGCGGGGGCCAAGGAGGTATGAGGGGCAGCTTTATTAGAACCAGATTTTTAAGGGTGGTGCTGAAAATTGTGCCTCTTCCAGGAGAAAATATCAGAACTGAGTTAGAGGCAGAGACAGGGAGAGAGGGAGTGGTTCAAGTGGTTCTGGGCTTGTCCAGGAGGCCACTTTCCCAAACTGAAACATGATCCAGAGGTACACGGATAAATAAGGGAGGGGCTTAGGAAGAGTTTGGAGCAAAGAAAAGCTTTGTCTTATTCTTTAAAAGAAGCTCCACAAATGCCCCTTTTGTATCACGTAAAACTGTGTTGTATTGACCTTTTCCATGTAACCGTATTGCATTGTCTCACCTGAACAGAGCAGTGGATTATGGGATAGTCGCCTCCAAACCCAGGTTGCCAGGTCACACGAAGGCTGTCCTGAGTGATCTCCACGACTGTGAGGTCTCTGGGTTGAGATGGCAGCACTAATGGAAACAGGTAAAGACACTTATTAGGACAAAAAGTATGACAAGACAATAAACAAATCGTAAACATATCCAACAAACCTACCTGTAATGACACCTGAGCCAGAGGTGGCCACGCCCTTTCGGTTATGGGCCTCGCAGGAGAAAGAACTGGTTCGGTTTAGACCTAGGTGGACACAGGACAACATTAGCATTAACATTTAAAAAAAAAATTGTGCTCAGTATTTTATATCTCTCAGATTCTCAACAACTTTAGTTTTGGTAGTTTAAATGCAAAATAGTTACTGTATTATAATAATAACAACAACAACAACAACAACCGAATCTAGTATAAATTCTAAGAAGCAGATGCAACTACTACTACTATCATTAGTTATTAGTAATGTCGCTGCATTACATTTTAGTCTTTAGATTATTGTAAGAAAAACATAATGGTTTAATGATTATTGCTGATTATTAGCTCACCATTCCTCTAGAATGTGACCAGCTTTATGAAATCAAAGATTCTGAGTGATAAAGTCAATGTGGCATAAAAAGCATTTACATTTAGGTGTAGGGGTTTGGAGAATTGACTGAATTGAAATTAATTAATTTTGCTTCTAAATGGTCTTTTTTTGTTTTGTTATTTTGATTATATTGTTTGTGTCTACCAGGCTAATTTTCCTTACTGTAAAGAGCTACACACATGGACACACATGACAGAGTGGACCTCACTGACTCACAGCTCTCACTCCTGACACATTCCATCACTGCCCCGCTCCTCACAAACACGTGACCCCTGCGCTTTGCCCCGGCACCACCACAGGCTTAGGCACAAATCTGCTGTGTGCGGCTGCTGACACCATGCCACCATTGTGCTCGGGAAACGACCGGGTCAGCACTGTGAAGCTTGGAGTTATGGGAGAGGGAAAAGGGCGAAAGTGACCATTGACTTATGTGAATCTCTAGCCAAGATTACATAACTATCTACCGAAAGGCTCATAAAAAAGCAAGAAACAGCACCTTAATGTTATGAGTTGAGTCGGCAAAAAAAGATAAGCTTCTTCTAGACTCAACTTTCTTTCAGTGAAAGCAGAGTGCTGACTTTGCAACTTCAGGTGCAAAATCTGAAAAACATCTATGACCACTTCTGCTGCCACGAGAACTGACAAGGGGATCCAAAAGTGGGTTATCGTCAAGATGCTAAGTTGGGTGTGACTGACAGCTCAAACAGCCCGCCCCCCAAAAATGTTTTCCTTCCAATAGGAATTACAAAAACATAAACTACATTTTTTTAATAACTAATACATGGGGTCATATTACAGGAACATACATAGAATACATACTAAAATATAAGTGGTGTGTGAAAAACCTAGGAAATTTACATCTGCTTTAAGTTACCACCGTTTGCTTATTCTGAGGAGTTACCGGTACATAATAAATACCTCACAGCTGGTGCATGTTTTGTACTCTGCTTTATTGATTGTTTTGTATTTCTTAGTCTGGACTTGTGGTGGGCCAGAACAGCTGCCCATTCCTGAGACGTGATCTTACGTTACCGTCAAAGGGGCCTGGTCAGTCCCGACCTGTTCTTATGAGTCAAACCTTCAGCCTCACTCACTGCTGCTGCCTCTTGCTCACTCCTTCCTCTATGACTCATTCATGTGGCTCTACCACTGGACTTCACAGCAGTCTGTGAGCTGGCACTGTGGTTTGCTTTGAGGCAAACAGTGAATCCTTTACTTCTCCTTTTAGAGAACGTCACTAGTGTTTAGTATTATGTATATCATTATCACTTGTCTATTATATCATCTGCATTTATCCACAAAGACAAAACACAAAACAGCACATATTCACTGACCTCAGACTTCACAAGCCCTCTCTATTATATGTATACCCATAAGTAGGTACCTGTAATATTGAGTGTGGAGGGGGACAGTGCCACTCGGTCACTTAAAGCGTTGAGGGGAACTCCATCCTGTAGCCAGATGACATGGACCGGTTCAGGGGGCCCGTGGGCGACACAGCGCAGGCTCAATGACACATTGGCCACTACAGTTGTGGGCTGAGGCTCCACAGAGAAATGAGGTAGTCCTATAAATACATACAAACAAAGATATGTTTCATATTTTTATATCCAGCAATATTTGTTAATTTAGGCATTCGTTAATCTCACCTTCCAATTGAATGCTTCCCTCATCAGAAAAAGCCTGCTCAGTTTCAATGAGGACAGCACATTGGTATGAACCCATATCAGTCAGCTGGACTTTCTCAATCCTGTTTAGTAAAGAGCAGGGACAAAGAATGTTACACTGAAACAACACAAGCTCACAGATCATTTGATCATTTAAACATTTAATAAAATATAGCTTACACTGTTTGTCTTATCCTTTTTTTATCTAAACTTTGTCCATACCGCTTTCATGTATGCATATCATTTACTGATTATTATCCATAATAATATTTTTAAACATGGCTTAGGGTTAGGGTTTACAAAAAGTCATCTAAATACAGAGCTAATGAACATGTAGGAAATGCAGGGCAGCTTCCTTCAGGCATGTCACTTGTCGAGGCCGATCAGATATGTGGTGCCATGGCTGAGTGCTCCCACCTGAGGGTGCTCATGATGGTCCAGGTGTGGCTGCCCGTGAGCACCTGGGATTGGGTGGTGTCTGCAAACAGAAGGGGCTCTCCTCCACGGAGCCAGAGCACATCAGGGGGGTCCTCCTCCTCATCGCCCGTCCCCTTCAGAGTGCACTGCATCATCACAGGCTTCCCCAGAGACGAGATGACCGTGGAAGGGCTGCGCTCAAACTCCAAATCTGTCAGAATTAGGATTATAGATTACACATATTGCTGGTTCTTTTTCAATTGCATATTATCACTACTAATTGAGACACACACATAAACAATGAAAATTAATTGTACACTTTTTTGCATTGTATTTACTGCACATCCCAACCACTAAAATAGTTAGTTCCTATTTGTTTCTATGAAAACAGAACAGCATAGTTAAAAATGGATTATACCAATCAAAACTGCAATGTTTTTTTCCTCTTATTGACCCATCTTAATTTTTGATTCAGTTTATATTTTTCTTCAACCCAAAGTCTAAATTCAGAAACATTGATTTTGATTATTGCACAGCCCCACTGCGAACTAAGTACTGATATTCTATTGACCTTCTTGTTTGTTCAGTGATTTAGTTTTATTTGCAAATTAACTTTGATTGCACCACATAGATGCAGCATTATCATTCCTGCTCCAAACAGACTGGAGTTATCTGGTGTCCCTGCTGATAGAGGAGCCGACCTGTGGGACGGGCTGATAGGGGACAAAGGCTTCTTGTTGGCTCGGCTGAACCCAGCTCAGAGCACAACTCAATATGGTCAAGGCTACACCACAAAAACATCTGTGAAGCTGTTACAAAAATGTAGCTGAGAGGGTAATAAAGTAGAGGAACATTTATCAAGACTTTTTTTCATTCCATTAAAGTAGTGCATTCATGTCCGTATATCAAATCGCTTAAAAGGAAGTTTGAGAGAAGACTGAATAATTGATAAATTAATACAAGGATTACATGAACTTCACACCATGTTAGTAGTAGAAGTAGTAGTAGTAGTAGAAGTCTGCATATGCACAATATGCCTAATTTGAATATCAAGTATCGTCTATAGAAATAAAAAATAAATGCTACAAACAAAGCTGATTACATTTTACAAATATTTCACATTTCATAATATTGCCCGGGATACTCCCAAAAAATATCGATAATAACATTTTGTTGTTTTGTAAAGGAAGTAATAAAAATTGCACCGATTTGCAACTTGTGGACAGCCACATTGAGGCCTGGATTTATTTGCAATAAATCTTGCAGCCCTAAACATTACCCTTCTTAAACTGAAATATCGCAGTAACTTCTCTATTTGAAGAAAAACAGAGGCATGTTTTGACTCCTGCGGCAAGAATATCCCATGACTGATTTATAGGGCCATGTCTGTAAAGATTTTCTCAAGCTTGTCGGCCCACTTTCCAAGTCTGCTTCACTGCCAACCTTTGAACTTTGACTCCATCATTGTGACCCTAGGGGAGACTCCACGGTAACTCAAGTGACCCAAACACACACAAACACACACACACACAATTCACATTTAGGGGACTAGATTTATGGAGTGGACCTACATGTTGTTCCAAGTTATTTAATTACTTAAACAAGCTGCTCTGCATATTCAAACATTCCTCCTTTGAAGCTTTGCCGCCTTCACTGTCTGTGCTTTTCGAGCCTTAAAAGTCATTGCCTCCCGTTATTTTTTACACTTGACTGAGTGCTTTCAAGGTTCAGCATGTCCGTGACTTTGTTGTTTTCAGTGCCACATTTGACAAAGGCAGACCTAGTTTCCTCTTTGTGCTCTCTTGATGCGGCTTTCATATCATAATAGGGCTTGTAGAGCACAACAAAGCCCACTGAGGTGGAGAGACATGCCTGAACTGTATATATGTGTTTTTATGTGTGGCGTGATAGAGGCTGACCAAAATGATGTATCTAGGCTTCATCTCTTCCTCTTTTGTCCTCAGCAGCTCCCTCGAGGTCCAACACATTTTCCTCCTTTCTGTAGTGCCATAGTGTCTGAGTCTTTGCCCCCATGTTAAATGTCATTGGACTGGCACATTCCCCAAATACCCCACACAGTTCATGTATTTGTCTTATTCCTTGTGCCTTTTTAACGCCACACAATTCAGCCTCCCATGCACTACGACGCCTTTGCCCTTTCCCGTCTCCTTTTCATGCTGTTCTTCAAATGAACGCCACACATTTAGCCACCTCCCCTCCCAAACCTTTCCGCAGCTACACTTTTGCCCCCTTGCCCCATTCATCATGTGCCTGTTAGTTTGAGTCTCTTGCAAAAAAACAAATCACTGCACCCCCTCCTCACTCTCCTGGGCTCCCAAACTAATGCAAAGCCCCCAAAAGTCATCCAAGGGAAAAAAAATCAACTGTAAGATGTTCACTCTGAGCTTGTAAATCATAGGGATGTGCAGTAATCTGGCGCTATCCTGGTCATACTAAAGGCAGACGTTAGGGGCCCAGGCAACACAGCTGGTCCATAATGACCAAAACACATGAGCTGACAGATTTTTATTGCTGCTCATTTTAGGACAAAACATGACAAACGCTCTACCCCTGAAACAACAGAAAAAGCATTTCTGCACATATTTAAGTATGTCTTTGTGACTGTTTCTTACACTTTAAAGATTTTAAAAATGTTATCTACAGGAGTCTGACAGAAGTATATCTGTGAGTTTGTTGTCAATCCTACACAATGTGATTAACACAGGCTGGGATGATGCATTATTTAAAGGAGCACTGTTATTTTTTTTCGGGTAGAGAATGCCACCAGCTTGTCTCCTAGAAGTTGTCTCCGTGAATCAAAGTTGGTTTACTGGCATAGACTATTTTTTTGTATTATGGAAAATTCCAAAATAATAACATCTCCATGGAGACTAGCAGTGAAGTTACATTGTGCACCTTTAACACAGCCAATTAACAAATCATAAATCCAGTTAAAATACATTTGTAATAAATCCTCCCTCATTTGCCTTGTGCGAAGTGAGGTGTTGTGTAATATAGGCTATACTGATCTAGGATAGTAACAGTCTATTGTCTCACACCATCCTGACCTTTTCAACACCACAAAAATGCAAGATCTTTCTATAAACTGCGTGTTTGTTTTCTTTGTTGCTCATGCTTTTACAAGTCTGGAAATAATGTTCCCAGATGCTGAAGGCACTCAGATGTGGTTTGCCTTTCCACCTCAAAGCAAATTGCATTAATGAGCTGTGAGTTGGAGGAAAAAGCTGGACTAATTGCTCACCATTGTGTTTTCATTCTTAAACTGAACCTGAACAATGACTACAACAGCCAGAGTCTCTTTCTCAGCCCCTTACCTGTCAATGCCTTCACCGGGCCAAAACACACCGCGACCAGGCAACACAGCAGCAGGAGCGAGCGGACAGACGCGCTCATGGTTCTTCTGGAGGCAAGAAGTTTTAGGTACACCGCCGTGGTCATCTCACAAACATGGCAACTTTGAAAGAGCTTTGAAACGTCTCCTTTGGCGGATGGAAACGTGATTATCCACGGAGCAAAGACGTTTCACTTCCCTCAAGAAGGAAACGAAAAAAAAATCTGCGCTCGTTCACTCAGCTTGTTTTTTTAATCCCAAAAAGTTACGCTACGTTACGCTACACTCGTCGTTTCCTTGACACTCAAAAAGCGCAAAAACGTCAGATGAAGTTGTTTTAAGTTTAGCTTGTGTCTAAAGCGCCCGTGCGTATTTTAAGCCCTTGTTTCCTGCCGCGCGTCGTCCAAAGTCTCGCTCCTGCCAGCGACCGGTTCACTCAGACAGTCCCCTGGCTCTTTTCTTTTCCCTCTCCTCCTTCAAACAAGATTCAAATTCCTCAACTCGACTTCTTCCCTCTGCCTCCTCCTCCTCCTCGTCCTGCTGAGCGTGGCTGCTTTTCTTTGAGGATGTGAGTAACCCTGCGGCATGCTGATTGTCTCAACACAATCGAATCCCCCATTCGCTTTTTAATTACGCACGTCCACCACCGGCAGTAAATACAGGGCTAAATAGTATGATGGTTATTTTGTGTTTTTATTACCAAAGCTTTTATTTTATACTGAATTCATGTAATTGAATTTTTTGCATTTGAATTATGTAAACTAATTTTATTTTATTTTTTACATCCAATTAAGTAATATTAATTGAATATATATATTTTTTAAATTTAATACGATGCTTTAATATTCAGTTTGAGCGTACGAAAATACAATATTTTAAAATGTACTTTGTTAAATTAGTTGCTTTAAAAAAAAAAATGTATTCAGTTAAAAAAAATTCAGCGTCAATATTGTCAGCGTCTCAAAATAAACAATGTTTTAAATTTGTTAAAATGCAGTTGTTGTTGTTGTTGTTGTTGTTGTTGTTGTTTTAATTCAGTGCAAATAAATTTGGTGTAAACATTTTCAGTGTCTCAAAAATCTTATGATTAATTTCCGAATCTAATTTAAAACCAGACTGAAGCAATCGAGCTGATCGTTCCCATTGATCCCCATAAGCAGTTTTTCCTATTCCATACCTTATGCTTTGCTTTTTAAGAAAGAAAATATACTTTTAAATTAATGGTTTAAGTGTGCGGCAGTTGTTGTGTTACTTTTAGTGCCGGTTGGCAGTCAACTTTATTCTTTAGATTTTATTCTTTACTATTCTTTAGATCTCTCCATATTGTTACATCACCGCCATTCTTTAGACTTTATTCTTTAGACCACATGTGTCAAACTCAAGGCCCGCGGGCCAGATGTGGCCCGCACGACGTTTTCATCTGGTCCGCCGAACATTTCTAGTTTATAATTATTCATTTCTAATAGATATATCGCGTTTTTATCGCTAGAAATACAATTCCCACAATCCTTTGCAGCCGCGCTGCTCCCTCGCGGCCCCTACCCCGCGCTGTGTGCTGCCAGCTCAAGTGCCGAGGGACAGCGACCAGCGACACTCATCGCAGCAGGTTTAAAATCGAACACACCGGCAGCGATGACCTGTAGCATCCGCTTCACACGTCGCGCTCTGCTCCAGGGCAGATCGTGGGAAACACGAGGAATAAAGAAAAGAGGCGGTTTTGTGGACGTTAGAGCTGTGCTAAAAGCGGCGCTAATGTGAAGCTAACAACAAGAAAACAAAACTTCTTTGCTGACAACTCTGTGAGGAAAACATCCAAAACCAGTGCAAAACCTGGACAGATCATGAGCCACAGGTAAAAACACAGGTCAGAGTGTAATAAAAGTCTGAACATGACAGAGTGAAGCTGCTTTGAGCTCTCATTTGATTCACCACATGAATAATTTGTCACTTAAAATAAGCTTAAAACTGTAAAAATAGTGAGCTCATATATGAGTTAGTGCAGCAATATTAACATGTCTGTGATACAAACATTTAATATCAGAATCATATCACACGTCCATGTTCCTTTTTCTGCTGCTGCTGCTGCGATGAATATGGACTCAGTCTTTCACCTGCTGCACATTTGTGCAACAGTGTCCACATAGAACTTATTACTAGGCTATATAACATTTGCTGGACCAGACGGCTCTCTGCTGCTACATTAAGACATTGCGCAGGAGAGTTAACCCCCGTCTTCACAGACATTTTTAACACCTCCCTGGGGTCATGCCATGTCCCAGCCTGCTTCAAGTCTGCCATCATTGTCCCTGTCCCAAGAAGCCCCGGATCACTGGACTTAATGACTACAGGCCTGTGGCGCTGACGTCTGTAGTCATGAAGTCATTTGAACGCCTGGTCTGCCCCACCTCAAGTCCTTCACCTCCTCCCTGCTGGACCCCCTGCAGTTCGCCTACAGAGCCAACAGGTCTGTAGACGACACCATCAACCTGGCACTCCACTTCATCCTGCAGCATCTGGACTCCCCGGGAACCTACGCCAGGATCCTGTTTGTGGACTTCAGCTCTGCTTTCAACACCATCCTCCCTGCTCTGCTCCAGGGCAAGCTCTCCCAGCTCAACGTGCCTGACTCCACCTGCAGGTGGATCACTGACTTCCTGACGGATCGGAGGCAGTGCGTGCGGCTGGGGAAGAATTGTCTCAGACACTCGGACTATCAGCACCGGAGCTCCACAGGGCTGTGTACTTTTCCCCTCTGCTCTTCTCCCTGTACACAAACTGCTGCACCTCCAGCCACGACTCCGTAAAAACTCATCAAGTTTGCGGACGATACCACCCTCATCGGGCTCATCTCGGACGGGGATGAGTCTGTCTACAGGAGGGAGGTGGACCGGCTGGTGTCCTGGTGCAGCGGTAACAATCTGGAGTTCAACGCCCAGAAGACAGTGGAGATGATTGTGGACTTCAGGAAAGCCACAGCCCCCCAGGCCCCCTCATCATGACAGACTCCCCCATCACCACCGTGGACTCCTTCCGCTTCCTGGGCACCACCATCACCCAGGACCTCAAGTGGGAGCCCTCCATCAGCTCCCTCATCAAGAAGGCCCAGCAGAGGATGTACTTTCTGCGGCAGCTGAGGAAAGCCAAGCTGCCAGTGCAGATGATGGTGCAGTTCTACACGGCCATCATTGAGTCCATCCTCACCTCCTCCATCACCGTGTGTGTACGCTGGAGCCACAGCCAAGGACAAACAGAGACTGCAGCGCATTGTGCGCTCTGCTGAGAAGGTGATCGGCTGCAGACTTCCATCTCTGCAGGACCTGTACGTCTCCAGGGCTCTGGGACGAGCAGGTCGGATCACAGCTGACCCTTCTCACCCTGGACATGGTCTATTTGAACCACTCCCCTCAGGCAGGAGGCTACGGTCCATCCGGACCAGAACCTCCCGCCACAAGAATAGTTTCTTTCCCTCTGCCTGCTTTGGACTCATGAACACTTCAAAACACCTGTCACTTTAACTGCAACTATTCAAACCACTCACTGCACTGTCACTTTCTGCACTACAACTTTAAACATAATTGTAAACTTGTGTACATAGAAATGCCTATTTTTATTTTTATTTTAAATTTTAAATTGTTTCTTAATGCATGCCCTTTTTGATTGAATATATTGTTTTTATTATTACTCAGTGTTTTATGTTGCACCTTAATGCCGAGACAAGTTCCTATGTTTGTGAATTTTGTTCATTGACAATGGCAATAAACTCTTTCTGATTCTGATTTGTTATATTTTTTATTGTTTTATTTTTTACATTATGTTCGGCCTGCGACCCAGCCTGAGCGTCGAAACGGCCCCTGGCCAAATGAATTTGACACTCCTGCTTTTTTAGACTTTATTCTTTAGACTTATTCTTTATATTAATTCTTATAGACTTTATTCTTTAGACTTTATTCTTTAGACTTTATTCTTTAGACTCTATTCTTTATTTAGACTTCATTCTTTAGACTTTATTCTTTAGACTCTATTCTTTAGACTTATTCTTTAGGATTCTTGATATTCTTTAGACTTTATATCTTTAGACTTCATTCTTTAGACTTATTCTTTAGACTTCATTCTTTTAACTATTCTTTAGACTTTATTCTTTAGACTTTATTCTTTAGACTTTATTCTTTAGACTTTATTCTTTAGACTTTATTCTTTAGACTTCATTCTTCAGACTTCATTCTTTAGATTTCATTCTTTAGACTTTATTCTTTGGACTTTATTCTACGTTATTCTTGAGCGCCCTCTGGCGGCTACGCTTTGAGCAATCCAATTTACCATCAGACAGCCAATCAGAGTTTGAGTTTCTGTCACGTGACCATCGAGAAAAGTTCGATCGCCATGGCGTCTACTCTCACTGGAAGGTTGCTAAAATGAAAACTTAAACGGTCAATGTTCTCTTAATGTAGCCGTGATTTTATTCCACTGGAATCAGTTAGACAATGAGCATTACAGAGGACAAGAGAGAGACTTGCCTTAAGGATGGACGATGGTCACGTGACTGAAACTCAAACTCTGGCTGTCTGATGGTAAATTTGATTGCTCAAAATTGAGCCACCAGTGGGCGCTCCAGGATAACGTATGGACCGAGCACTGTGGGCTTTTTGTGTTTTGTGCTACATTCATTCCTAAATGTAAACATACATACATATTATAACCGCACACTTGAACCATTCATTTAAAAGTATATTTTCTTTCTTAAAAATCAAAGCATAAGGTTTCATAACGATCCGCTCGATTGCTTCAGTCTGGTTTTAACCGGAAATTAATCTGAGTTTTTTGAGAGGCTGAAAATGTTTACACCAAATTTATTTGCACTGAATTTTAAAAAAGCAACTGTATTTTAACAAAGTGAATATTAAAACATTGTATTTTAATACACTGAAATTAAAACACAGTACAAACTGAATATTAAAGCATTGTATTTAAATAAATAATTATCATATTCAATGAATATTTTTACTTTATTGGATGTAAAAAAATAAATAATAATAAATAAACTCAAATAATTGAAATGCAAAAAAATAAATTACATAAATTCAGTGTAAAATATAAGCTTTGGTAATAAAACACAAAATAACCTTCATAAAAAATACTTGTCTCCCGCCACAAGTTTGGTCTAAACAGTAAAGTAAGTAAAGGTAGAATAAGGTAAGGTAAGGTAAAGTGAATAAGGTAAGGTAAGGTAAAGTAAAGTGAATAAGGTGAGGTATGGTAACGTAAGGTAAAGTAAAGTAAAGTGAATGAGGTAAGGTAACGTGAAGTGTAAAGTAAAATAAAATGTAAAATAAAGTGTAAGGTAAAGTAAAGTGTAGGGTAAGGTTAAGTCAAGTGTCAAGTAAATTAAAGTAAGGTAATGTACAGCAAAGTGATGTTAAAAGTAAGTAAGGTAAAGTAAGTAAGGTAAAGTAAGGTAAGGTAAAGTAAAGTAAAGTAAAGTAAAGTATGGTAAAGTAAGGTATGGTAAGGTAATGGCATGCACATTTAGAATAAACATCAACTTTTGCCCACATGAAGATTTTATAATTATTCAAATCTGTGAAATTCTATTTTTATTTATTTTTTCCCTCAAAGTATAATGTTACATTATTTTATACTTTTACTTGAGTAATACGTTTGGTCTTGTATCTATTCTACTTAACAACTACTACTTCTACCACTGATTAAGGTAAAATATTTCATGACAGCAACAGGTTCAGGCTAAGAACTTATAGGCCACAACTCCTTCTGCAAATTGCAGAGATCATAATTTCACTAACCGAATATGTTTTAGGCGAAAACAGCTGGCTTTTAAAATACCTATTCACAGGAATTTCTGAAATAAACAATGGAAGAATGTGTCATGTAGGCTCGGTGTCCTTGTACCAGATTCAGCGATGGAGCTAGATTGTTGTTGATGCAAGTGAGAAGCTTTAGGAGCAACTGGTTTATGTGTTGGTGGGATAATGCTGTGACAAACCCAAAAATAAGCCACAAAATGGACTGGAGAAGACATGGGAATTATTTGTTTGTTGGTCTCCACGCACTACAATAAGCAGAACTTTCATGTTTAGAGCCACATTTTAAATGTTTTATATAGTTTAGTCAACAGTTAGTGTGTGTAATACGGCTGCAGACTTCCATCTCTGCAGGACCTGTACGTCTCCAGGGCTCTGGGACGAGCAGGTCGGATCACAGCTGACCCTTCTCACCCTGGACATGGTCTGTTTGAACCACTCCCCTCAGGCAGGGCAGGCTACGGTCCATCCGGACCAGAACCTCCCGCCACAAGAATAGTTTCTTTCCCTCTGCTGTTGACTCATGAACACTTCAAAACACCTGTCACTTTAACTGCAATATTCAACCACTCACTGCACATGTCACTTTCTGCACTATAACTTTTAAACATAACTGTAAACTTGTGTACATAGAAATGCCTATTTTTATTTTTTATTGTATAGTAATTTTAAATTGTTTCCTAATGCATGCCCTTTTTTGATTGAATATATGTTTTATTATTACTCAGTGTTTTATGTTGCACCTTAAGGCCGAGACAAGTTCCTATGTTTTTGAATTTTGTTCATTGACAATGGCAATAAACTCTTTCTGATTCTGATTCTGATTATAGCTGCACCATGTACATTTTCTTGTGGGGGGTCTGCTACCTGCTTGAGATGTTATTTCTTTTCCTGAAATGTTCCACAGAATTGCATTAAGCCTATCTTGCCTTTACTCAATTACATGTGTTTTAAATGTCTTTATAATGTCATACTGTGGAATATTTCAGTAAAAGAAGTAACATCTCAAGCAGGTAGCAGACCTCCCACCAGAAAATTGGCATAGTGCAGCTATAAGTATTACACAGAAGAAACAACATCTCCATAATAAAAAGAAAGAAAGCTTGTCATTTGACACTTGTATAGTGCACCGATTTTCTGGAAGATCAACACCTCACATGTTAATAACCACATGTCAGCCCCTCTTTCCTTTCAATATTTCACTGTATTTTCTACCTTGCTCCTAAATAGGTGCCTTATTTAGATCCATGCATCAAGAAAGTGTGCCAATGCGAACTTGGACTAGTTTCTTTGCTCCTCAGCATGGCACTGTTGGCAGCCTCACTTGGCAAATTGTTGGGCTGTCACCTGATTTCCAGTTTAGTGCTTTTGGGGGGCATGGGCTAAATGCTTATAGTGGAGATATGTAGCACACACACACACACACACACGCACGCACACTCACACTCACACGCCTACACGCATGCACGCACACCACCACTACTACCACATTATTTACAGGTTAAATTAGATTGTTTAAACATTTTTTTATCTGGAACTAAATCAAAACTAAATGCATGCATTATTTTTACAGATGTGATTGTTTTCCCTCAGACTGATACAAGGTTTTGGTCCTTGGGCCAGGGCAGACATTGTCAGTCACAGAACCAGTAAAGTTAGCATACCATTAACATGTAGTAATTGATTTGTTGTGTGCATTCCTGTTTTTTCTGTTCCCATGAAATTAATGGGAGGTGCAGGTTGTCTGTGCAGACCTGAGCTCCACTGGCCCTTTAAGAAGTGGCTGTGTGGACAGTGTTGTATTCCCAGGGTTTTTAAATGGAGACAGAAAAGGGCTGAGAAAGACCCCATTGTATACACTGGCTTTTCAATAGGAGCTTGAGCAATAGCACTCTCACTACTCCCAGATAGAAAGAAACAAGAAAGAGGGGCGGCCGTCACCAAGGGGGTCCTCCACTCTGCTCTGCTCCACACACTAGATTCTGGGTTGGACTGGGTGGAATGGAGAGGATGTTTCCTAGAGTAAAATTTGAGACGAGGGGGATGGGCTCAGGCTGCAGAGCATAGGTTTAGGTCAACCTCTGATAAAACTAACTTGTATCAAGAACATTTCATTCCAAAAAAGCTTGAAAAATTGAGCCCCATTTAAAACTGAAGCTGTTCTTGAACCCTCTGGAGCACAAACAATTGGCTGGAGCCTTTGTGAAGCTGAGACTCTGTAGTTTTGGACTCTGATGTCTGTTTTACTCTAATTATAAGTAGAAACAAGCTCTGCACAGAGAAATTCAGATTTTGAATCCCGCCTAGATTTCTTTGTTAAATATATGAATGCGTAAAGCTGGTGTCTGGAAGGATGGTCTGATTGGCACTAGTTTTAGCATTTATTGGGTTTTGACAATTCTCATTTAAAAGCCGAAGGTAAATACACAAAAAAATTAGTTTTAGGGACTGTTATAAAGCAACGATGTTCAGGCGGAATCCATATAAAAGTCCCATTCATTTTTCATTTAATTTTAGGGTAATTTTTTACTTGTGGGTCTGGAGTACAAACTGACCTTGAGGCTTCCCAGAATGACTGATTTGACTGGAAATAAAAAGGTTACAGCTTTATTGTTATGTACAGCATATGAAGCAGCTTGGGAGTTTTCTTTCATAAGATGGTGGACAAAATTGACTAAATAAAGAAAAAGCTCACGCGTGGGACATCCTAAGCGTAAGGTGTTAAGAGTGAAAGAATTTTACACAAAATGGATTAAAAGAGCGTAATGCAAAAACAACTAGTGGAGAAGAATTCTTATGTGTGACAGACTGAAACAACAACAGGGCTATTATTCTATCATAAACAGTGTCTGAGAATGTGAAGTGTGATGCACAAGTTTATTACTCCATTTGACTTGGGTCCAGTTGTACTTTAACACAAACAGAACCGTCTTGAACCTGTTACTACATCAGATGGATTGTGAAAACACGTGACTGCTAAAGGTTTTACAATTATGTGCATGCTGCCATCTGCTGGTAAGAAATCACACCACATGCAATTTTTAAATGTTTTTTATTCAGTTAGGTTTATTCAGACATTTTCCCAATGGCTAAAGTAATATGGATTATATCGTTTCTGGTTAACACTTATAAAATCGCCAAAGGTACATTGTTATTGATAATTGCTATAGCTTTATTGTGATAGGTTGTTAAGTGTTGACTAATACACTATAGTGACCTTGTCTAGAGACTTATATATATATACAAATGATCATGCTCACACCATGGGGTACAGGGTTTTCCCCGCTGCAGCCCCTATCTCTGGAATCCACAAACACTGGACTCTTTATATTGTAGACATTTTTATTGAATCAGTCTTCTAATAGCTAAATTTGGTTTTAGATACACTTCTTACTGCAGGACTTTTAGATTAGTTTGTCCAATCTGAAGCGCTTTATAAATAATAAAAATAAATCATCATTATTATTATTATTATTAGTAAGTAGTAGTAGTAGTAGTAGTAGTAGTAGTAGTAGTAGTAGTAGTAGTAGTAGTAGTAGTAGTAGTAGTAGTAGTAGTAGTAGTAGTAGTAGTAGTAGTAGTAGTAATACATTTTTAATTAATAATAATGGCCTATGTAATTTCTTTGGACAAGTGACTAGTTAATTTTAATATGTAGCCTAACTATTGTTTTATTTAGGTAAATCATCAGAATCTAAATAGCCACTCAAGTGAAAATCAAAGTACTGGCATCTGTTTTATTGCTGTAATGTGTCATAATTATACACTTTGATTGCTGCCTTCAACTCCTCTGCCCTGGTCTCTCCTCAATCTGTTACATCATGTTATTTGAAATGAAGTGATTGCATTCTTACACAATATTTAATCCTCATTGAATATAGTTGATATCTTGAACAAAGGAACCCATATTTAGTTGTGTGTACTCAAATGAAATCACAGTTGAGTTGGGCCTATAACTCTCCATGTCAACAAGTGTCCAGATGCACAAGAATGATAATCCCCCTGTTTTAATCAGTTTGAGCGGGATGGGATTCAAGAGTTATTTAGAAAGCCGTCTCAAGGCAGAGATATACACAAAGGCTCAAGGCATAGAAAAAATTATCTTTTTAAATCTTGTGCCTAAATTACATATGCTTTCAATGACAAAAGGCTAATCTTTATATGTGATGTGTTCTTGTTCTTGCTCTTTACTGTTATATAAACACTTTTGATTTGATAATCAATCAGACGCTTAATCCATGGAAGTGTAGCTATCAAAGAGAGTTATACAGTACCAACATTTAGAAGGCCGACAAACGCATCTCGTCTGTTGTTAATATGGGTTAAGAGAACAAATGCAAATGTGAATTACAGTGTGTTAGAGCTGCACAAGTGACAGACCCAGTTTAGATATACGGGCCTAAATTGTAGGGATTATAGCCTTGCTCTCCCACTCCTTTCTCTCTAGCCTATTTTTCAGCATCATCCCAGCATCCAGTTTTGTGCCATTATTCCTGAGCCGTTTGCATTGAGGACAGCAAACATGAACACAGGAGTGCACCAGGGCTTCCTCCGAAAGTATGGTGAGGTTGCTTTGATATTTACATCCCCTGTGCTCTTAACAATTTGCATTTATAACATATATAAGGATTTCTTTTCAATGTACTGCAATTGTGCTAGGAGAGTTGTTTTAAAATACTTAACTTGTGTTATGCTCATAAACAGAAGAATAAGCAAGATGTGCAAGGATCATTTCAGTACTCTTTTTTTTATTGAAGTAAAAGCATAGAAATTAAACTTTACCAGCCAGATATTTTGTCTTCCCAGTTATGATAGCTTTCTGACATTATAAATGACCTCATATTTATTTATTTTATTTAAATAAAAGTATATGAGGTAATTCATAATGTCAGAAAGCTATCATGTCTTCCCAGTTATAACAATTATTATTATTATTATTAATAATATTAATAATAATATTGTTGCATGGATAAATAAACGATGCATGTTTCCCATTTTCCAAAACTAGAACGCTGCAGCCATCTCACTGTGTGCACCTGTTCAGCTGTAATCCCTTGCACAGCGAAACAGAGCGGATTCTCGTCGCCCATAAACATTTGTTTTCTATCCACTGCTTTTATTGAACTGAAACACTAATCAAAATATTCATAAATTGCGTGAGCCCTTTTATTGGAGGAAGATATAGTGATGGCTCCGAACCTGCGATATTTAACACAGATACACAAGTTCTGATAGTAAACCAGTTATAGTAATAGATTAAACTCAAACATTTCACTGCAGTGTTAACAATACACACACATGCACACAAATAATAAGATGTCTGCCACAACGTGTAATTAAGTGTGTTTTTATTTGTCATTTGTAGGAGGCTTCATGTTCAAACAGTGGAAGGAGAAGTATCTGGTACTGACAGCAGAGGGCAGTCTGCTTGTGTGCCGTGACACTGAGTCCCCGCCAGACCAGGTCATATCCCTGCAGAGCGACTGTGAGACTATTGCGGAGGGCAGAGATATCCTGGACCTGCCCAAGTTACCCATAGGGGCCAGAAGGGACTGCTGCTTTGCCCTCATCCTGCCCCAAAACAAGTTCCTCCTGCTGCTCTCTGACAATCGCGATGATTGCAAGTATGTCTCAGTCAATAGATTACAAAAGTCCTTTGCTCTAGTCTTTATCTGGTAAATAGTGAAAAAATGTCTCCTCTGCCCCACTGACTATTATGCATGTTTACACAAAGCAGATAAAAGGCAATCATGCATGACTAATCTATTCTGCTTTCTCAGTTTATGGCTCAGTTTGATCCGGAAAGTAAGAGAGGTGAGTTTGTAGCTGCCAATAATTTCTGTTTCCCTTTTACCCTGCATTTATAGACAAGTCACTCTGTGCTGTTGTTGGTCCACAGGGTGTAATGTCTCCCATGACTCTCCAGAGGCAGCGTAGTGTCACGCCATGTATCACAGACAAAGACTCTCTGCCAGACTCCTGTAGTGACAAAGACCCAGGGTCCCCAAAATTATGTGACACCCCACCCCTGAGTCGCATGGCAGACAGAGCGGGCTCATTTAAAGAGCCAAATCAAGGTACTCAGTCTACTGTATATAACTGAAGTTGTAACATACCTATTTAGTGCATTGTGACTAAATACTACATGTAATGCATTGTAATAACATAATCAAACATGTATTACTGGCCTCTCAAAGCTACTTTTAATGCTTAACTATATGCGTGAATTCAATGCTTCAAGGCAGTGCAATATTTGTGGAATTCCCAATCTTGTTAAATGAAAACTGCTCAACAGATTAAGGTATACTCTAACATATATTTCTTAATTTACCTGTATCCAGTGAATGGGGTGCGGCGCCCCCTGAGGAGCGTGTCTGTAGCCCCTCCTCACCGGGTGTCAGACTGTCTTCGCCATGGTAACAGCAGTGATGCACGTGCGGTGCGGGCCGTGTGTCTTCTGATGGGCGGGGCCGCGGCCTCTTCTGCGCTGGGATACCTCAACTCCTGTGCGCCCCCGTCACCCCTTGCCATCAGCCGCCCTCCTGAGCTTACCAGTGGCTCTGGGGGCTTTTCTGGGCTGCCTACAGGGGGCACCTTTCACGCCTGCAGCCAGGACGTGGACTCCCCACACCTCAACAGCTTCGACTTTGAGACGGACTCTGATTTTGATGCGTTTGACTGCGGATCTTTTGCTTTTTAGTTTCTAGTGTTCACAACTGTAACAATTAGTGGGCCTAATTCATAAATTAATCAACATATACTTCCTGGCACAGTGCCCTGGCTCTTCAGGTAAATCATTCATGATCTTGAGTCTCTGAACACTGTCTGTCTGTGTTGTGTCACTATTTCCATGTCACAGAAAAATTGCACCAGTCAGTCTTTTTCATTTCAACAGATTTAATTTGTTCTTGTTTCAAAACTTGTGCCCTAATCTGTTACATGTTCATACAACACTAAATACAGGTAATCATGTCAATGTGACATGTATACACGTATATATTTTTAATTTATTTATTTCATTCATAACATAGAATACATTATCAGTGACATACAGTCACAAAACAAAGAGTGAAAAGAAGAGCAATCTTATGCCCCTTTTTAAACTTGTACTTAACCCCTAAAAACCCTAAAAGCTTTTGATCTTCTCAGTATTTTGTAAATAATATCTTGCTACTTTAATGTGAACACGGTAACAACAACAACAACAATAATAATAATAATAATAATAATAATAATAATTATTATTATTATTATTATTATTATTATTATTATGAAACATAGCTGTAATATTATCATACAATATAATAGTCGGGTCTACTAAATAACTTTGGAAAATATTATCATTGTAACAGTTGCTCTTGTAAATAATGTCTTTAATGTAATTACATTAAATTAAATATACTACCAAAACGTTGCTGATGATTCCTGAAAAAGTGATCTGAAGAAAGTCTAATTTGTTCTGTCCTTAGGTGTGTGCTTGGCTTATATGACGGCTCAGGTGAGCTGTTGTTGTTTCATTAGCCTGATTAGACCAACCTACTTTCAGTGGTTGTAAGTTTATCAAACAAAAAATAGATCAACATTAACATGGTTTTCAATGTTTTTGGGCAGGAAACCCCAAGCAGAGGACACAAAAAACACATTGCCCTACACAACAGTCCATGTTTATATCAACTTAATTAACTGAATAAAAACGCCTCCAGTGGCCATGCCTGGTATAGCAGTGATTTCCTGTATATAAAATCAAGTCTCGTCAAGTCTTTCTCGGCTTATCACACGTGTCGCAAAGGCAGCGGAGGAGTCATGTGTTTGTAACCAATAAAACCATGTATTGGTTACAAGTTAGATCTACCGCAAAGAAATGAATGTTATTTCAAAGAGGGCAGAGCTGTTGACCTCAACAAGAAGTTAAATCGGGTCTGTCCCAGTAACTAACATTTAGAAGAGAGAAAAATAGATACGAGATTATTGCCACACATTAGGCCCGAGCCGAAGGACGGCGAGGGACTTATTCAAATTGTAACGAACGCCGGAAAATCACAAAAACCGACATGTAAACAAGGACGGATATGCCCGTAAGTGGTATCAACTCAGTGAGCTCTAATTTTAAGTGAAGACCCCGTGAAAAAATAAAAAAGCTGATCTGTCTGAAGGTGTGGTAATAGTAAATTTTAGACAAAACTGCAATTTTTTGAAAATTCCCCAAAAATCTACGTTTCTTTAAAAAAAGTGTTTGTGAACATTTCCAAGCTGAACGCAGTGATATGCAAATGTAGTGGCTATCTAGGAAAATGGCTCTCTAGCGCCTTCTCCAAATTAGATTTTTTTAAATTCATGAAAGACAAGTTTGTCCTAGACTCCTGAAGAGAATTACAAGGGGCTCATGTCTAAGGACACAGGATGCTGGGACATTTCCAAGTCCCAATGAACATTGTTTATTTTGTTTTGTTTTCCTTCCACTGTAGCCCCTCGAGGCAACTACTGTTGTGATTTTGGGCGTTAAAAAAATAAATTGAATTGAATTGAACTCATTTGCAATGGGGCACAATTTAAGAAAGTCACGTGACACTAGCTTGAGTCCTTATAGGAGCAAAATAATGAAAAAAAGTTTCTGTTATTATTATTATTTTTTATTTGCCTTAATTCAAATGTTAAAGGGGGCACTGTAGAGCCTTTATAAAATATAGCTATATATATTGTATATAATTGCGTTCAGCTCATAATTTTGCACAAAACTTATATTATATACTAATATTTTGCCTTTTACTGTTATGTATTTGTAATAGTAATAGTAAAGGGGTACTAGGTCATTCAGTGCCATTTGTGTTTAAAGTTACACATTTTTACCATACATCAAAGCCAGTCAAATATTATGTAATTCAAATATTATGTAATTCACCTTCATAAAAGTTCTCAATGTAGCTGCCATTATAAAGCCATACATATATAATATGTAAACACTTTTCTTTAAGAAGTCACATGAGGAGGTGCTCACCTGATGGCAGCAATAATCAGTAACCCCAGGGAAGATAGAGAGGAGGCTTACCCCCACCAACTGTGGAGTGAAAGAATAATCACTATGTAGCACTTTTAGAGGTGTTGACATTCCTGGAAAGCACAATACAAGTGTAAGACATAATAATTATCAGTAGATAAAACGCATATGACAAGTTAATGTTTTATTTTAATATTAGTATTTAACTTCAGGAATAAGTAACATGTTCATAGTATTGTTTAATTTCTTTAATGATCACTGCATTGTGTAAGAAAAATATATTTTACATCTGCAGTGTGTCATGTATGGTAATTCAATACAAGTCTAGTCTATTGCAACCATGTTTATGGGCTAGTCAAAAACAGGTGAGTGTGCACAAAGGTGAACAGACGAGTCACGTGCTTGACTTCTGCCCTTATGCTGTGCATCAAACAAAAACATAAGAGGTTGGCTAGCTGTTCAGTTTAGTCACTTAAGTGTCGACCTTTTAGGAGGAGAAAAGTCATGGATCTGTACACATCAGTGATCTTAGGGGCGCTTCTACCAGTTCTGTTTTGGATATTTAGTGTGAAAAGCAACCGCAAGTTACCTCCAGGACCTTTGGCTTTTCCCATTGTTGGAAACCTGCCGTTTATGGACAAAAATGCACCGTATAAATCCATTACAGAGGTAACTTTGAATGCACTAAAATGTTCAAGGATTGTGCATTAAATAGTTTAAAATAATCTTTGTGGTAAACTGCAGTTGAGTAAAACCTATGGCCCTGTGATGACCTTATACCTGGGCTGGAAGCGTGCTGTTGTTCTTGTGGGCTATGACACCGTGAAGGAGGCTCTGGTGGACCAAGGAGAAGACTTTTCTGGAAGAGCGCCTATACATTTTCTGTACAAAGTCACTCAGGGCTATGGTAAGATTTATATATAAATATATATATTATATATATATATATATATATATATATATATATATATATATATATATATATATATTTTTTTTTTTCAACATCCTGAGTTCAATAAAAACTATTTTGTGCTGATCTTCTGGTTCAGGTGTGGGCATAAGTAATGGTGAGCGCTGGAAACAGCTCAGACGCTTCACTCTGACCACATTGAGAGACTTCGGCATGGGACGCAAACCTATGGAGGCTTGGATCCAGGAGGAAAGCAAGCACATGATAGCACGCATCAACACATTCAATGGTAGGCCTATATATTGTACAGCTACTTATTTAATAATGCATGGGAGGCACTTATTTTATAAGCAAGTTTGTTCTTCTAATACAGTATTTTTTTTCCAGGCAAGCCCTTTGACCCCACATTCATACTTAGTCAATCTGTGTCCAATGTGATCTGCGCTCTGGTTTTTGGGGAACGCTTCCTCTGTAAAGATAAACAATTCCTTCGACTAATGCAGATTTTTAATGGGTTTATAAAATTCAATAGCTCCCCCTATGGACAGGTAAGTTTAAATTGAATGTAACATGCACACTCTCTTGGAAATAACATGTTTTTTGTTTTTATTACTACCTGTCCTCAGTTATATAACATCTTCCCTTGGCTGATGGATCGTCTACCGGGTCGCCATCATGCAGTGTTTGCCAATATTGAGGAGGTGAGGGCATTCATTAAGAAAAAAGATTGAAGAGCACATTAAGACACTGGATCCCAACTCTCCACGAGACTACATTGACTGCTTTCTCATCCGCATGGACCAGGTAACAAACTTTGATGCCATACTTATAGTTGCTCTCTATTACCTAAAATATTGTACAAACTATTGAAAGAAAAACACTGTTTTAATGATTTTAGGTTGTAAAAATCATTTTTTTCATACAATGTGAAATGCCAATAGGTTCAAAGATCTTTCTGAATACATTTAAACATCTTCTTGCCATTCACCCCATTGTATCATATAACAAAAATACTTTATCCCTCAGGAGAAAGATAACCCTAACAGCGAGTTCCACTTTGAGAACCTGTGGTCTACAGTTCTCGACTTGTTTACAGCAGGAACCGAAACATCCAGCTCCACCATCAGATATGCCCTGAATGTCTTAATCAAGTATCCCAACATCCAAAGTACGTCCATTGCAGAGCAGCCATTAGAACAATACTTTGACATGAAGTCTTATTCATTATTTTGCCATATTCAGAAAGGATGCAGGAGGAAATTGACAATGTGATTGGGCGAGACCATAGTCCCAACATGGAAGACAGAAAATCCTCCCCTTCAGTGATGCAGTCATCCATGAGGTTCAGCGCTTTGTGGACCTTGTGCCCTTCAGTCTACCACACTATGCACTCAAAGACATCAATTTCAGGGGCTACACAATTCCAAAGGTAATACAAGCATTTCCTGATCACATTCAATAATATGGTTTTGGATAATCACGTTTTGAATGTATTAATACAGCATGTACCTCTTTATAGGACACTATCATATTTCCCTTGTTACATTCTGTATTGAAAGAGGAAAAGCAGTGGGCAAATCCCTTTGCCTTTAACCCTGAGCACTTCCTGGATCATAACAGCAACTTCAAGAAAAATCCTGCATTTATGCCTTTTTCTGCAGGTAAACGTTAATACGGTTAATAATGTGCTTGACCGATGTATATTATTTTATTTCTACATTTGGTGTCTTCCACCGTGCACAGGGAAAAGGGCTTGTGTTGGTGAATCCCTAGCCGAATGGAGCTGTTCATCTTTATAGTGTCTCTGCTGCAATGCTTCACCTTCTCGTGCAGGGGAGGTCCGGACAGTATCAACCTGACGCCTGAAACCAGCGGCCTCACCAATGTGCCCCGAAGATACGAGATTATTGCCTTACCACGCTGAGCTAATTCAATATATGCTTACACCGACTTCAATATTATAATGTAAGGAGTGAGGGAGTGATTTTATGCTACAAAATGAATTTAAAAAAAGAAAATTCTGCACAGTTTAGATTTTTTTGTAGAGAGGAAATTTTCTTTTTGGTAATGTATAACACACACACACACACACACACATACATATACATACATACATACATATATATATATATACATACATATATATATATATATTTATATTTATTTATTTTTTCCCCTTATTAATTCTTGGACTGATGCAATTTATCACATACACAGGTGATTCCCCGATAAACTGCAATAAACTAAAATTATTTTGCAGTGTAAATATATGCATCAAGGCAACATGTAGGCAACACTAATGATACCGATACTTGAATATTGCATTTAACCAACACCAATCCCAGCAGCTTTCATAATTAGGGATGTCACTATTATTAAGTTAATCCATAATCATGATTACTCAGGTTACAAAGAACTAAATAATAATTGTTAATTATTTTAGAACCAAATTGATTTGATTCAGTCTATAGTCTAAACAAATTTAACGTTTTTTTTTTAATTTGTCTGTTTTTGTTACATTCATTTTATTTTGTAATTCAGAAAGTGAGATTTTGTAAAATTGGTCACAACATTGAAGAAGAGTAACGTGTTAAGACAATGGAAATGAAAGAAATGAAAGATTTTACTGTTGTTTGGTCAAGGTTTTAGTAATTGTAAATAATCATTAATTATATCCTGTTGTTTTTTTTATCACAATAATTATAATTGTAAAATCTGTCACTCTGTTAATCTTTGTACATTTGTACAAGTGCAATCATTATGAGACGTTGAGTGTCAAAAGTCGCCTCTTAATGGTGTGTTGAATATTCTAATGTGGAAACAAGGACATTTTTGAACCCAACTTGATACGCTTTTTATTGACCTATTTGTTTTTATAAATGCCCTTTACCACAAAGTACAATTTTCATCTGGAACATTGGTAATAAAGTATGTCATAGTGAATCAACATTTAATCAGTGATAGGTCTTCGAGTGCACACCTCCCTCTGCAGAAACTGGCCAATCACAAAAAAGTCAACAAGCTGCAAGTGGCTCATTGAACACATTTTCACTTTTCAACCCCTCTATAAACAGGTTCTCCACAGTACTGTAGTGGGAAATCATGGCATGTTTCGGCACTGTGCTTTTGGCAGTGCTTGAGTTTGTTCTGCTGTGGCTTCTGGGCAGAAAACAGTCCAGGCAGCTGTGTTTACCCCCAGGACCTAGAAGCCTTCCCCCTGTAGGAAACCTGTTTCAACTGGACAGGAAGGCACCATACAAATCTGTGCTTAAGGTAAGAGTAAGGTGCCATCCGAATGTCATATGCATTGAGTCTTTTTATGTGGACCCCAGGGAGAATTTTAATTTTTGTGTTTTTTTTTTGTGTGTTTACAAACTGCTCCACATCATGCTCTCTCCTTAAGGAATGTTATGAATGTTGCAGTAAGGCAGGAAACGTAGGGCAGGAGTTTCTATGCACAATCATCTACTGTTTATCTACAGCTGAGTGAGAGTTATAGCCCTGTGACAATGGTGAACACGGGACTGCAGCGCGTCGTCTTTCTGGTTGCATATAACGCTGTGAAGGAGGCTCTGGTGGATCAAGCATAATACTTAACTGGCAGAGGACCACTATCTTTTTGACTTAAAATTACCAGAGGCTATGGTAGCACAGAACTGTTGTATTGAATATGCTTAATTATGGGACAACATAACCTTGCGTTGTTTTACTAAGGACTGGTGAGCCGTAATGGAGCACGGTGGAGACAGCTGTGACAGTTCACTCTCAGCACTCTGAGGGATTTTGGGATGGGATGCACTGGAATGGAGCAGTAGATCCAAGAGGATGCACACATCTGGTGGAGCAAATCAAAACCATGAAAGGTATGATACATGAGCTAAATAAATACATAAACATATCTTGGCCACAGTTTGTTGATTGGGGTTTTGCTTCAGCTGAATAAAAATAACAGTACCAGTAATAGTATCATGTATCTAATAAAAAATAAAAGTAATAAATGAATAAATATGTTTCTAGTCCCTGATTCCTTTTGAACATGTGTTTTTTGTTGAATTCATGTTTGGTAAAATAAATGTAATTGTAAAGCAGATTGATACTCACAGATGTTTCAAACAACAAGTAAATATAAAAATGCAAATAGGTAATTGTTTTACTTGGTCAGTGCTGGTGTATGGACGGAGTATAAGGGCCAACCCAAGTAAAAAAATTGCTGGGCACTAAAAGAATAAAAGTCATAACATTTCGCCATGAAAGTCATAATGTTATGAGATTAAAAGGTTTAAAAAGAGAAAAAAGTCCTACATTTACGAGAATAAACTCATAATTTAATGAGAATAAATTCATAATTTAACGAGAATAAAGTAACATAAATTTATGAGAATAAAGTTGTATGGCCAAGCGCCATCTACGCCCTGGCCGTGGTGCTGAAAGTGAAAAGCGTTTCTGCGTCACTTTGGAAAGATTCAATGTCGGTCCCTGAATCTTTAAAATGTTGACTTTATTCTCATAAAATTATGATTTTTAATCTCATAAAATTATGTATTTTAATCTCGTAAAAGAATTACTTTAATCTTGTAATATTAAGATTTCTCTGACGTTTACTTTTTTTATCATAAAATTACGACTTAAATGTCGAAACGTTGTGACTTTATTCTCGTAGTACCCACGAGTTTATTCCGGTAAATGTAGGACTTTTTTCTGGCTTCGACTTCAATCTCATAACATTATGACTTTAATGTCAAAATGTCATGGCTTTATTCTTGCAGTGCCCGCAATTTTTGTTATTCGGGTTGGTCTTCCGTCGTAGGTGTTAAATCTTATCAAGTAATGCTTGGTTTTTTGGGGAATTTAATTATACATCCAATTAAAAGCAGCAGTTTTTCAAAAATACACAAATGTTTTTGTTTTTTTAACACAGTGTTATAATACATAAATATTACATTGAACTGAACTAAATTTTTATGGTTTAATGGTTTAATGGTATTTCATAATTTTTTCCTTCAGAATTCAGCAAAAAACAAAACAAAACAAATCCTAGCTGTCCAGACAAAAAGTGCAAAGTGGTCTGTTGAATTCAGAACAATAACTATAATTTTGTAGATTTGATGACCATGATTTCTTGAGCAAAAGGGTAATGCAACCAACCATGTCTGTAATATAATGTGTGAGTGAATGAAAATGTATGTGAGTGTTGTTGCACTGTAAATAATGTACTCTGCCCACTTTCCCCTCTGCAGATGGAAATCAGCTTTCATAGCAATATTCTGGTTCAAGCATATTTGCCCATGGGTGTTAAGTAACTTTACATTGTCCTGTTGAATAAATAAATACATGTAATGATGGGGGGGTGCACGGTGGCAGAGCCTCCCAAGAAGGAAATCATGGGTTCGATTCCTGGGTGAACATTATATCACATGATTTCTCTTGGTGGAGTCTGCATGTCCTCCCCGTGTTACCTCTCCGGATTCTCCGGCTTCCTCCCACCGTCCAAAGACATGCATGTGTTAGGTAAATTGGCAACTGTAAATTGGCCCTAGTGAATGAGTCTGAGAGTGAATGGTTGTCTGTGTCTATGTCTCTGTGTTAACCCTGCGACTGCCACTGCGAACTGCCACTGTCCAGGGTGTTACCCTGCCTAAGGCCCAAAGGCACTGGGATAGGCTCCAGTCACCCGCAACCCCTAATGGGAACAAGCGGTAGAGAATGAATGAATGAATGAATGAATAAATGTAATGATATAAAAATCATACAGCTATAATGTTATCAACACCAAGTCTGTGCAGTGAACCTGAAGCAGCCTCAGTATCTGTTTCTGACCCCATCCATCATTTTGTGCCTACCTACTTCCTGAGCTGCTCTGTGTCCAATGTCATCTGCTGCCTTGTTTTTGGCCAGCACTTTTCCTATGACGAAAAGCACCTCCTTCACCTCCTGCAGCACACCTCTAAAATTCCCTGCAGTCCCTGGGCCCTTATTCCAACATAAATAATTTAGTTTTTAGTTAGAGGGTAAATTTGGGATTTTTTGCTGGCTGACTAAATGAATCACTAATAAATTTAGTCAACAAATGATCATGATATTTGTATCAACTAAAGCTAGCATCAAAGTAAAAAAAAAAAAAAAGTTAAAAAAAAAAAAAAACAGACTAAATCTGGCCTAAAACTAAAAAGAATATAATATACATAAGTGATTACTTATTATAATAATTGTGCATTAATGAGTCTGACAATCACCTGAGTATCTGCTAAATTCGTCACACATCTCACTAGTTTTACTGAAAAACACCTCATTCTGCTAATGACCAATTGCTGATAACTGTGTTTTGACCTCAGTATAATTGCACAATATGAGAAACCTGGTACATTTGTGTCTTTTGTTAACAGTTGTAGCTTGAATAGTGAAAGCATTTTCATTCTGTTCGCAGTTGTATAACATTATTCCTCGGTTGATGGAGTGGTTGCCTGGGGGCCATCAAAAAGCATTTGGGATAATTGAAGAGCTAAGAAAGTTTGTGATTGAAAAGTGAAAGAGCATGAGGACACTCTAGATCAGGGGTGGCAGTTATTTTTCCTCAAGGGCCATATTGGAATCCAGGCGAGTGGCGGGAGGGCCGGCCCGCGATCATTGGTGTAAAAAAATCTTATCATTATAAGCACTTTTCTGTAAAATACTGGCTACTGAATCTATTATTCATTAATGTCATGTTATCTTTATTAAGGACACAAGTGCAGACACATGTTACAGCGCCAAGACAGTTAAAAATAAAAGAAACTAAGAGTAAAACACATATGATCCCCGGGGGGAGGAGGGCCGGATTAAAACAGGCCGAGGGCCTGATCCGGCCCCTGGGGCCGCAAATGCCCAGGTGTGCTCTAGATCCAAACTCTATCCAAAAGACTACATCAACTGCTTCCTTGCAAGAGCCATTAAGGTTGTATTTTTATGCTTCCCACTCACCTACAACAACTACGTGCATTGAAATTGACCTTTGCATGTTTTTTAAAAGGAAAAAGACACTTCTACTGAGTTCCACTATGACAATTTTGTTTCTACAGTATTTAATATGTATATGGGAGGAACCAAAACCACCAGCACCACTATGAGATTTTCTTTACATGTGTTTATCAAGTATCTAGAAATACAAAGTAGGTCTCAGTTTTACTCCTGTTTCCTGGTGGTTGATGGTAATATTTGTCAAAATTATTTTGACAATTTATGTTGAGAGAAAAATAATAATAACTCTTGCGTAATCACAAAAGCTATGAAACTGCAAAACAAGTTATACATCTATTTAAGCATGTTACAGTTTTTCTAAAGTACAAGGTAACAAAAATGTGTTTTGGGACAACAGTGCTATATATAAAAAAGTCATATATAAATTATTATCATTGTTAAACTTTCTTCATTTCATATATATTTTTTAGAACGAATGCAGAAAGAGATTGACAGTGTGATTGGACAAGAGCATTTTCCTTTTATGGAAGACAGAAAGTCCCTCCCCTTTGTAGACGCTGTTCTCCATGAAGTCCAGCATTTTATAGACATTGCACCTCTAGGACCTCCACACTATGCACTTCACAACATCACCTTTAGGTGCTACACGATACCTAAGGTCATTTTGCCACCTAACCAAGATGTTCTTGTTTATTGGTTGTAAAAAAATATTCTAAATATTGTCTTATGAATGTAGGGCACTATGATTTTCCCAGTTCTGCACTCTCTTGAGAAACAATGGTCAACTCCATTTTCGTTCAACCCTCAACACTTTTTAGACCACAACGGCAGCTTCAAGAAAAATCCTGCCCTTCTTCCGTTTGCTGCAGGTAAGACACATAGATCATGCACAAAGGAAAAGGCTAATCCACAAGTGCGACTATCCTGTGGTTTTATTTTTGTTTTTGTTTTTATTAGGAAAAAGGGCTTGTGTTGGGGAGTCTCTTGCTCGTATGGAGTATTTTCTTTTTCCTGGTGATGTTGCTGCAACGTTTCACATTTACTTGTCCTGGATGTCCAGACAGTATAGACCTGAGTCCTGAATACAGCAGCTTTGCAAATGTACATCGTAGATAAAATATTATTGTAACACCATAGTAAGAAGACTATAAAAATCAAAAGTACACTGGTTTGTGACCCTCTGGGAGTGGATTGTTGTACACTACAGCATAAAAATGTAACACTTGTAGACACTTATTATTGTCTATGTATGATTTCTATTAGCTATTGATGGAAAAAGAATCTTACTAATTAATCACAAATCTGGAAAAATAAATAAAAAATAAAATAATAATAATTAAAACCAAATATATATATATTATAATTGTGATTAACAACAGACTCATTGCATTGCAGTTAATCCCATTAATTATTATATATATATATGATTATATTGTCAATTTAGGCTGATTGCATATTTAACATTCATAATAGCCTGTGTGTTTTATCCATTCAGCTTGACATAGGCCTCTGAATGAATAAAATTAAAATATTTACCGGTTGATACATTGAAATAAACTGTAGTCCATTTAAAATGTAGTGCTATCTGCTCCTTGTGTCGAGCTGGAGCTTCTCTGCCAGTCAATCATAAAGTCACAGCGGATCATTCACAGTGGAGCCCAGCTTTTCCTAAGAGTGTTTTCGGTGTTACATTTAACTGAAAGAAAGTCAAGTTTAATCAGCACAGGAGATTGTTCCAAGTAGTGGACTAACACACTTTCCCAAAACCAAGCCAGGTGTATGCTCCACATAACAGAGTAACAGTGTGTGTACGTGCACACAAGAGTGATTAGGCAGAGCTGGCCACTCCCCTGTACATGGCAGGACTGTCCTCATAGTGTGCACACGCACCCAAGAGGGAGGACAGGAGGAGGGAAATTAGTTTATGTGGCAATTTTCATACGATTAAAGGGAAACATTTTCCCAGCCCTAATTTTAATGTATAGGCTATAAGATGTTACTGACATTAAGTAATATAGCCAGTTATAGCTGTATTTTCTTACTAAAATAACAAAAAGGATATTGTAAAGAAATCCAATATCCTTGCGTTTAAACAAAACATGTTTAGCTACACTTACTTCCATTACTACCGTAAACAAAGGCTGTAATTTGAGCAGTTTAAAGTGGTGATCAATCAAGGTAGGGTGTCAGTTTGTCAGCGTGCTAATTTGAATCCTGGTGTGGCGTGCACTAAAGCCACTATGCATCATTGGATCATCGTCAAGACCAGTGCTTGGAGGCATTATATTACTCAGCCTGTCTGAGAAAATATCCTGAAGCTTTCATAGAGGCATCATTGAACAAAATGGTTGTTAACTTAGCTCATTAACTGTATCACGGGAAAGATTCCAGCGCCCTGTGACCCAGAACAAGGTAAACGACCTTTGTCCATACCAATGTATACACCCTTGATTGAATTTAAAGCAAAAGACATAATGGGCATTACAGAAAATATGATATGCAAGGTTTAGTCATAAATAGACGTAGTAGAAGTTTTAATTCCAAATGGTAAACAAAAACAAGACACTGGTGGCTATTCAAACTTTACAGTTACTGATTTACATTACACTTATGTGAGATCCCCAAGTAGTACAGATTATAAAGAATATAACTAACACAAATTACTTATTTTCCAAGATCAATACACTTTAATCAGTCAAGGTATTTGCTCTTAGTGCAAATAAAACATGCCAATAGAGGATGGCACATTTGTGGCTTTTAAACATCTGCATCACTTTACTGAAATGGGCCAATCGCCTCGAGGGAATCATTGATAGTGTATATTATGGTTTTGTAATGACAACTTAATGAATGCTCATACATCTGACTTAAATCTAGATGTTTGGAAGATGATATTTATGTTTCACCTGTTTCTTTACATCAGGCGCAGGAGAGAGATTGCTGTGTGGTAACTGTGGCAGGTACTGGGCCTAGAATAAAAATAAAGTAGTAATCAGTATTTTCCTGTTCATTTTTTCATCATGTGCACATGCTGCATAAAGTTCAAAAATACAACAATAAATCAGACTGCTTGATTTGGTTGTTTTGGTTAAATTTAGGGTCAGAATCATGATACAGTATCAGCAAGGCTCACCACATCATCAAAGACCATTGTAGTATCTATACAATGTATATCATAGAGATTCATGCAGGTATTACACAATATAATCAGATTTGAATTGAATTCTTACTGCATTTTCGTTTGAAGACCATGTAACTTACCCCTGCCTGTCTACGCCTGGAGCCCTTGTCGTGGCGTCTCCCGGGACGCTCGGCCTCTCGGGCCCAGTTAGCCCCTTCCTCCTGGAAGTACGACAGCTCCAAGAGCTCCTCACACGACCGACGCAGAGAAGGGTCCATCACCAGACACGACTGCTCCCACACACAAACACACACAGAATACAAATGTGGATCAATGCATACGCTACTTAGCAAAAATGGTCAAATGTTTGTAACCTTGTCATCAAAACCAAGCAAAATAGCATTAAAATATAATAAAACAGGCAAAAAAATGAATCACCAGCCCAATTTTTTACCAGAATTTGTATCCATTAAATTCTTAATAAAATTCAGTTTTGTTCTGCCTGACTAATATTAAACCTGTATGTATTGTTTACACACCTTCATAACTTGGAGGGCACTAGCAGAAACACCAAAGAAGCGCTTTTCAAGTGGCTCCTGAGTTTGACACAGAACAATATGAATTAATTATAAAAGTTCAGCTTAACATCCACCACAGTTTTCAAACATTCACCGTAGTGTCTGGTTCAGGAATGCTGACTCCATTGAAGAAAACATTGGATCGAAACACCTGCTGATGTCGGGGGATCAGGTCACCTGATATGGAAAAAGACAATAATATAATAAATAATCTTTATGATGATGTTTTATCAATAAGCATGTTAAGTCTATGTTAAGGCACAATCTAAATGTATAAGAATTTACCAACAAATTACAAATCAAAATAAAGTCCACAAGAACAGGCTTGTTTCAGCCAATATAGATTATATAGCTAATGATTGATTTAGCCCACCATTGATTGATTTAGCCCACCATTGTTTGTCACTTTCTTCAAGCTTGACCCCCCAACGACAAACAAAAAACAAACGTATGACTTCTGAATGACAGGGTTTGATACCTAGAGTCTTTTGAATCAGGTAAAGCTGGTCGACATCAGACTTCCCGGGCCAGAGAGGATTCCCGTTGAGCAATTCAGCAAAGACACAGCCCAGAGCCCAAACGTCCACAGCAGGCCCATACTGCGTGTCCCCCACCAGCAGCTCCGGGGCTCGATACCAGCGCGTCGCTACATAGTCAGTGTAGTCATCCTCTGGCCCGGCTTTAGCACAAAGAGAAAACAAGGGAATACTGAATAATAGACACTAAATAGCAGGTACATTGTAGAGAAAGGGATTACAAGGTTCATTGAATGACTTCATGTTAAGGTATGGAAACATAACACTGAAACCCAAGGCAGTGAGGGTAAACAGAGACACGCCACACACAGGTGCACTAACTGGCTCAATGCTCCTACTATGCAAATGATTCGCTCAAACACTGAAAGTGAGGAGGCAGCAGGAGCTGATATAAGGCGTATGCTGAATAAGTTATCAGTGGCACATTAACACTAAATGCTCATAAATGCACTGGCTCTCCGGGTGACCTACTCAAGATCCGGGCGAAGCCAAAGTCACACAGTTTGATCACGCCAGTTTTGGTCAGAAGGATGTTTTCTGGTTTAACGTCGCGGTGGATGCACTGTGAAAAAGTTTAACAAAAGAAAAAAAAACAGAAAAAGGTTGAGCCATTTGCAATATTTATTGTTAGTATATACACTATGAGTCCAAAAATGTACTGTAATATTTATGACAGAAAAATAAAATAGACTGTAATAATACTAGCACAATGCAAAATTATTTACAATTGGGTGGTTCTCAAATAATAAGTTGTTTATTTAGTTAGGGACCATGAACAGTAGCATAAATCAAACATTTACGATGCCCATTGTGAGGTCCCATTGCAGGACTATTTTCTTAAATAAATAAGTTTCAGATACAAAATTGTGAACATGGGAGAATAGGCATAGTTAATTGAGTAAAAACGTTTATTTTGGTAAAGAAAATACAAATAAATACATACATTGTGCTTATGGCAGAAGTTGACAGCCTGGAGCGTCTGCCACACTATACTCTTGAGCTGGGCCTCGGGGACACTGCGCAGACCAAGAGTGGAGCTACATTAATAACACCGTAAGTATATTATTGACATATTGTTTAGTCCTGTCAGTTCACGTCCATTTGAGTATATTGAAAGTGGCTCTCTGCTCTGGTCTCTGATCGCCTGGGTAACCTTAGGCCTGTCACTAGCGGCAACAGTGCCTTTGTTTTCAGGAGCAGCTAGAGTTTCTGCCGTACGGCCGAGC
This sequence comes from Chaenogobius annularis, assembly GCA_015082035.1. Classification (NCBI taxonomy): domain Eukaryota; kingdom Metazoa; phylum Chordata; class Actinopteri; order Gobiiformes; family Gobiidae; genus Chaenogobius; species Chaenogobius annularis. The sequence goes on from BJKM01000060.1 coordinate 1,094,845, forward strand.
GGGAAAAGAAATATGGCTGCAGAGGCGACAGTTCACAGTGACATTTACATAGAAAGAAATGGATATTATGCAGGAAAAGGTCGCAGCATATACGGTCAAGCATATGCATTTGAATATGTACTATAGATATAAATAAGGAAGCATATGTACCTTTGTGTGTCAATGATAGTGAAGATAATGATCATGGAAAATTACATATGTACATATAATTGTATAAGACACTGTATTTTGGTTTTCATCAAATGTTATCTAAAATCATCACAATAAATAATTTGAAACATTACTCTTGAATTTATAGATTTTTTAAATGTATTGATTTTAAAATTTTGAACTGAACCCTCTTTTTGATGTTCTATATTTGACATTCTCGACGGAATATATACATTAAAGGTGCAACTTTTCAGGTGGAGGAACCGTCAACTATTGCTATGCATGAAATGTTCCAATGTATGACATTCATATCATCTATCTCCATGGAGACAAGCAGATGAGAAAAACAGGCTAAGTTACAGGTCAGATCTGTGGAGAGGCCATCCGGCTCACATTTTTAAGTTAGTAGCACTTTACCTTCTCAGACATCATTATCATCTTTCATCCATTTGTGCCCAGAGTTAAACTCACCCTCGGGGGTGTTTGTCCAGTTCATTGAGAACGGTCTGTTCACAAAACTCAAAGACCAAATGCAGTCGTCGTTTCCTCCGAAACACCTCCAGTAAGTTTACCAGATTCACGTGTTTTAACTGCTGCAATAAAAGCAGACACAGCAAACATATATAATAGAAATTACACAAATATGTGCAAAGAGCAAATTTGAATAGGTCTACTAACACAATCTTCACAATCTTACCTTTAACATGCGTATCTCTCTCAAAGCAATCTTCTTAATGACTGGATCGTCTTCAGATTCCACAAACTTCTTGATGGCAACAATCTGACCGGTGTCTCTATGTCTGCATTTGAACACCACACCGTAGGAGCCCTCACCGATTTTGGCAAGCTTTTCATACTTCTCCATTCTCACCTGGCAGTTGTACACATTTAAGATCACATTGAAAGATTCAGTTGTATAAACATGTGTAAAGACGTGGAATAAATGATTACGCTGTGACTAATATGAACTTTTAGGTGAACTTCACTGAATTTATATTTTTTTAAAAAATCTTCTTAGTGAATCAAACTGTTTAAAGTGTGGTGAATTATAATAATTGAAAGTACGGTATTGCTGAATTTGAAAATAAATATATAAGTGCATGTATAAGTATTGCCTGAATTTACACTTTCCAGAAAAACTTCCCCCTAAATAAATGCCAAACTAAATGTGCCATCATCACAGCCTAGAGGAGCAGTGGACGGTATATAAAGGGATCCTCTACGTTCACTCACTTTTTTGTGCGCTTTATCCTCGTCCAGTGCGTCGCCAGTTTGCAGGAAGCGCTCCAGATATTACCCACCATCGAACTGTAGATTCAATCTTCATCTTTTGCACTAATTTTCATATTTTATAAGTAATTGGCTATTCGCATACGCTCAAGACCGAAAGAACAACTCCTACGTGTTTGTTCTGCCCTCTGCTACTTTGGCCACAGAGAGAAACATGGGGAGAAGAGAGATAGTGCGCAATGCGAGGAACAATTCACCAAACACGCTACGCAGGTTTTAAGACGCGCGTGTATAAACTTACGTGGTTTCCAGGGAGGCCGCAGCCATGTCCGACAGGTGGTGGGCGCAGGAAGGTGCGCCTGAGAGGACTGTTTTCAGGCTGTAATTTGAGATCAAGTCGAATAAGAACTTTATGGATTTTGCCCACGTGATGATTCATTAACAGTATTGTCAGGCAGAAATAAGTGTGCCCCCTTAGTCTAGTAACAAAATACACATTTCCATGGTTTCAATCTTAATGTATCATTTGCTCGTGTTTACATTTATGTCCACCAGGTGGCACTGTGGCCCATCAAGAACCACTGGGAGAAATGATGACGCTTCCTTAGACACTTGGAAGGTAATATTTACAATTTCACATGATGTTATTTGTTATTTATTATTTGTAACTATTTGTATTGCATGTTGGTGATGTATCATTGATCAATAAATTATGTATTGTTGGCTGGTACTTTCAAAACAACAACAATGTGCTGCCAGCCACATTCCAAAATAGCAAAATGTCGACAAAAGCTCAAAAACAGATGCTGCTTGGATTCAAACAACCACAAATTGGTTGATATTTGCCTTTCAGAAGGCTCACATTATACCTTTCCCCAAACCAAGGACTAGTGCACTTCATGGCTTGGACAGTTCCTTGTTCCTCACTCATAAGAGAGATGCTTTTCGAAGGGCTATATGTATTAAACATCTACAATAGCATTAACTGTTCCTATAGGAGTGTGCAATGCATTGCTTGTGTACGTCCTTGCCACTCATCAGGCAAAAGTTAATATCACAGTGTGTCTCTCTACTGAGCTGGTGCTTCCTGGTGAGGACAGGAGCAGAGCAGATCTGTGTTAAACTGCAGATGTTTTACACTGCGGCCGTTACCCTCATTTCCTGGGCGGAGAGAGCTCCCCACACTATTAGACCAGTAACAGGAACCAGAGAGGAGTTAGGGGGAGGGAGGCAGAGCAAGAGAGTGTAAAGGAAAAGTTATCTAAGCCTACAGCACCCACAAATCACTTTGTCACCAGCAAGCTCTGACAAGCTCTGGGAGAGAGAGGCAGCGAGGGAGTTAAAAACAGAGGAGCAGAGTCAGGAGCTTCATATGAGGAAGAATACAGCAACTTCATGGACAGAGGGCACTGACACAAGCCTGACCCGGACCAGTGAGAGCCAACTGTTGCTGCTACTGCAGGAGTTACTGCGCCTGAGTTCTGGAGGTCCTCAAGATAAGTCATGCTAAACTTAATGCTAAATTTGAAAGACCTGTGAAATTAGACGTGTCATATGGTGCAAACAAAAACACTGAGATTTGAATGAGAGCCTTTTGTACAAATACAGCTGATCACATGCTGTTAAAAAGAGGTAGTCAGCCCGTGGCATTGTGTGTGTGTGTCAGATGTTTCCTGACAGGACACTTAATAACGGTGTAGTGTGACTGCAGTTGAAAGTGATATGATTAAATTCTCTCTTGTGGCAATTTGATCGCCCCTGAGTTAATTCAAGTTTCCTGAGAAGTTTATCTGATCTTAAAGGAGTGAGAGATCATCTGATAAAACTTCAAATGAAATAGAAAATCCACAACAAACAGTAAACATTATTCGAAAAAACATTTTTGATTTTGTTAAGTCAAGTCTGATCTTCATGCTGCTGGGTTAATACTATAAGGAACCAGTGTAAAAGTGATTAAATCATTCAAGTTGGCTGTAAAATGATAGTATTGAGCTCTCATTGCACAATATGACATATAGATAGGCTTTGTAGTAGCATTTGACAGCTCGACTCTGGGCATGCTTCACTGTCTGGGACGTCAGTGTGTTACCTGCACAGTTGAGTCACAAACTGGCTCATCTCTAGAAGCCCGTCTGCCCACTCCTTGGATTTCTTCCACCTGCTCCCATGCAATGAAGACAGAGGGAGTACTTTTACAGCGGACTGCATTGCCACAATTTGCCAACCTGGGTCACTGAACTTTTTGGGACTCTCCACACTGCCTTGACTATTCTGCTACATGTAAACACCTTGCGTCAGTAACACCTCCTTCTTCGGTGATTCACTGTTCCCTAAGCATCCTAAATTGAAGGGGGCAGTGGCTGAGAAAGAATTAAAAAGTCAGTTGGTGCTTGTGTCACTGCGTCGACACCATGAGGGTCCTCTTCATGATCATAATGGCAGTGTATTTTGTAGAAAAAGTAAATACTATGTCAACATGTAAGACATTAGACCTAGAGATGGTCAAGAAAAAACGCATTGAGGCGATTAGGAGCCAGATTCTCAGTAAACTGCGTCTGCCTAAAGAACCGGAGCCAGACCAGACTGGAGACGAGGACGAGATCCCAAGCACACTAATGTCCCTGTACAACAGCACCAAGGACCTGCTGAAAGAGCAGCAGGCACAAGCTCCCACAGACATCTCCATGGAGCAGGAGGAGGAGGAGTACTTCGCTAAGGTGCTGCACAAGTTCAACATGACTGGTGAGTACAAAGAAAAGTCATGAACCATCATTTTTAACTGCGGTAGGGCTGGCTAATATGACCAAAATTTGAAGTGTATGAGGGTTGTTTGTTCCCTCAGTCGTCCAGGCAGGTTCCACAGACAAAAGAAAAAAATTATTCTGACAACTACACAACTATACATCGATGCAAATCAATACTAAAACTAGAATCAAAACTCATTGAATTTTACCTTTTTGAATAGTTTTGGAATGGTCTTGATCTATAGCAGAACTAGTATAAGACAACATATTATTATTAAAGAAATTACTATTATTTGTTGAAACACATTTTTGTATTCATTGTTAGCCATTTCATTAGAATCAAGTTTGAAATGACTGTATTGTGACACCAGTGTATATAAGACAAAAGGTTTGCTTGTATCTTGTATGTTTACTGTGAAAAATTAATTTCCGGTGCTGCCCAGTGGTCCAGTGGTTAAGGATCTGTGTGTAGCCGGCCACAGCATTGTGAGTTCAAATCACGACTTTGACAATTTGCTGCAGATCCTCCCCACTCTCATCGCTGTTCACGCTGAACTGTCCTGTCTAGTAAAGCTAAAAAATCCTTTAAAAAAAAGAAACCCAACACCAAACATCAACCAAATTCGGTGTCTTGTGTCAACATTTGAGCTATTATGATAAATGGGCTTAAAATCGGTTACAAACGTCATTATATAAATTTTACTTGATAACTGCTCCTGCCCAAATGAGTAATCCCTGACCTTTTTAAATAGCGCCAAAATTCCAAAACATGTGAAATGTTTCTCATCTCATCCCAATATCTTGAGGAGGGCTCCAAAGTTCAGAGATCACAGGCGTTACAAGTTAGCAGGGCAGTTTGTTACATCTGGACTGAAGAATTGAGTGGGTTTCGTTATATCAATGGCATTTTTACTGCTTATTAACATCACTCCTGGCTCGAGTGCATGTGCTGTTTGTTCAGCCAACAGAAAATATGGCAATAATTGTGTGTGTGAAGACTCTAACGGTAAACATATCTTTTTCACTCTTTCTTTGCTCAATTGTTCTCTACATGCCTATACTACTCCCCGAGAGGCAGGCGTTCACACTATCCCTGTCTTATCCACCACTTCAAAAGAGATGTGAGTGGATGGACCATAACTAGAAATCAGCAGCACCAGGAGAGAACAAAGGTGCTTTCAAAATAAGTGGCAGGATTTGGTTTTGCTCAGATGAAACCCAAAGGACGAGCAGCCAAACAAAGCTCAGATGAGAGAAGACCAGAATAAACTCCTTCACCCTCACCCTGCTGTCTCTCCGGCCTCGCTCAGGGAAATGGGGTTTTCCTGTAACTTGATCTTTGGATTCTCCCATACTAACCCTGCCACTTGTTCTCAATAGGCCCTCATACCAACTCTGCCCATGATCATTTATATACTTAATATTAAATTTCACTTCTATGTTGTTTTAGTTCACTGTTTTTTCTTTGGCTTGTTATAGCTATTGCATGTTTGTGACAGGGCAGCTGAACAGGAAGGAAAACTGGCTGATAGAGTGACTCTGGCGCTAGTGATGCCCATGGGAAGCATGTGCTTCCTTACCCTGTGGAAATGCCAGAAACACCCAGCCCATTTGATGGCTATTTGCTATTGTAGAGCTAGGTTGCACAGTTATGTTTAAGCTAGAGTTTCAGTGACTTGTTAAAACAAATAAAATAAGATTATTTATAAAAGTATTTAACTTCTAGTTTAGGGTGTATATAGTCTTTCCTGGTAGTGCATGCGCAATATTGGCTTACCAGAGATACCAAAAAGTTAGGTTTTCTTTTTGTCATTTCCAGAAAAAAAAAAAAAAAAGCTACATGACCAGTCAGACAAAAAATACAAGACTACAGAACACTTTAAAGTATATATGCGTTGAAAATGCTTTTGCCTTGTAACGCCCTCTCTGTTGTGATAGCCTAGGGTGGTGCATTTCTGTGGAAAGCCCTTTATTAGCATTAGTCCATCATTTTAATTTTGTGGTGGATTATAAAAATTCCAAAGTAACAATGCATTCCTATTCCATTTTAGTAAAGAGGATGTGCTCCCTCAAGTGAAAAATGCTCCAATTAGATTAATCACATTCAAAGATTTACATTTGATCAGCCACGGAAGTAATTATTACTTATAAAAGCTATAATAAACCCAGTGATCGATGAGTGGGTTGTAAGGTGGAGCTGAGCATATCAAGGAGGCCTAGTGCTGGAATCTGGTTCCTCCCTCGGATAATTACAGAGCTACCTGCCACAACAGCTGTCCTGGGCTTACCTGCCATAGGCCCTGATTCGACAACACAAATCCCTCCACACCCAAGATAGTACACACCAGTCTATCCTTACCCCCGCAGTGTTTATCCATCTCTTAAATTGCACCACTTTAGACTGATATAGGACATTACATATACATTTATGTACAAAACAGTCTCAATCTTTTCGTATCAAGCAGCCAATTTTGTCTTAAACGTACATTTTTTTCTGGTATTTAATATTAAAATATAACATACAGATTATTATAGCCAGCATTTTGTTAATTGTAAAAATAATTATCTAAAATGGCTCAATAATAGAAACAGGTCCATTAACTTCCTGTTCAAAACTGCAGAACTGAGAGAACTCGCCTTCATAGTGGCATTTCACCGTAGCAGCAGGTTTATTCATGCATGTTTTTATGGTTGAAAATGTATGACCCATTTTTTCTGAAGTACAGAAAATTGGGAAATACAATGAAATAAAATTTTGAGTGAGCTAAGGAAAGAGGGAAGACCGTAAAACAGGACTAAAAGCTCATAAATGTCTATTTCACATAAATTGAGTAAATATATATTCAAAAGATTAAACTTAAATGTTAACAGATCTAAAAAAACATTTTAAACATTTGAAAATAAAAAAGTATAAAAAAAAAAGTCAAAAAAAGTATTCTCAAATAACTAAAAGATCATATTTTTGCTGTTTCTTCAATCAACAAAACTATTTTACTGGAGAAGACAAGATCTTCTTAATTTACTAAAGAATTGTGTTACATGATTTACACACACTCACTACAGATTGAGAAAGAACTTGTCAAGTACACTCCCCCTATTTATTTTTTGCGAAGGCCCATAAGAGACTACAAAATTATGCTAAATTCACAGACATCTATTATACCGTAATAACTGCATTGTTAAGTGCAGATTAGTCTGTCATACTGCAGCCAATACTTCTGAGGGAAGTGATCTTATTTCCTGTTTTGCAAGCACTTCTCTAACCTTTAACACATTTTTATACTTATTCAAACTCACACAGAGCTTGACCTCTTTGATGCATCATTCACTCTGTTGCTCAGTACAGCGCTGTGTGACTACATATTCACTTTCTTCTTTATGGGTGGATCCAGTAAAATGTCATTTCATTCCCAGAGCTCTTTTCACTTCTGTGGTTTTGCTACAAGTGGAGATACACTACAGCATATATACAGCTCGTAAATGATGGAGGCAGCTGGGATGTGGAGGATCCTGGTACGGTCTTGGCCTGAGTCGTCAGAACAAGTATGTAGTAGATTCATGCAGTAGCTCTGTCGAGTGAGTAATTCCTGGATTTGAGCGCAGAGTATGTGCTGTTGACAAGCTGAGACACTGTGAAAAGTGAAATGTCTTGGGCTCTTTCACACCCCAATCTCCAATTTCTCTGTAACCCACTTCCCGTTCTACTCTGCACGTGTATGCTAAATTCACATGAGGGCAAATATTTTTGTTTTTGTTGGATTTGCTCTTATTTTCTCTCTTCACACAGGTTCCTCTTGCACTTAGCTTATTACACTTAATCTTTTTTTAATATGGCAATGGTAGATTTATGGAGTTGAAGTGCTCACTAGGGTCTGGTTTTCATCAAACTTTGGAGAAGGAATGTTCTTGCTGTCAAGATATGGTCAAACTGTGAAATAAAGTCTTATTACAGTAAAACAACTTTGTGGAGGAGATAACCACCCGCGTCAGGCTTTAACAGCAGTTAACTAAAGAATCAAGCTCATTATATTTAACGAACAAACCCAATTATGCAACTTCTGTAAACATTTAGGGTATATGGGACAATTTAGGCTTGTAATTTGAATGTGTCATAAAACAGCATAATAACAAAACACACTGTTACACTGAAATGTTCTGATATTTGTATTGTTGGTAGACTTTCTATATGCCTTATAAAGTAGTATGTATGTATTTGTGTGCCTTACGGTATGTAATTTTTATGGTGGGGGTCCGCCCATGTTCTTGCTTTGCCTGAAATGTTGAACAATATGGCAGTATTTATTTTGCATTAATTCCATTCCAGGTGTTTTTATTATTATTTAAGAAAATATGTAGCCTCTCCACAGATCTAACTTGGTGTCACCTGCTTGTCTCCATGGAGAGATAAGTTTAATGTGATACTGTGAAACATTCCAAAGTTGAAAAGTGCACCTTTAAGTTAATTTAAAAGTTAAAAGCAAAGAGATGAGTTGAAGAAATGCAGCTATTAACATGTTCTCATTTTCTTCCGTTACAGTAAAAGGCAACAATGAGACAACAAAGAACTCCAAAAGCGTCTCCATGTACTTCAACATGGCAGACATTCGGACCCGTGTGGGAGACTACCGGCTGCTCACCACAGCCGAGCTGCGTATGCTCATCAAACAGACTGTTATCCCCTCAGAGCAGCGCGTGGAGCTGTACCGGGGAGTGGGTCCGTCCGCACATTACCTGGCATCCAGATTCATCACCAACCAGATGAAAGACAAGTGGCTGTCCTTCGACGTCACAGAGACACTGCAGACCTGGTTAAAAGGCAGTGGTGAGAAGGATATAATCAGATCGTTTTATATTGTGATATAACAATTTAGATTACTGTGCGAAGAAACATCACAATTTCACAATGATTTGCAATTATTGACAACACTATGTCCTAATTACAGTGAAATACTTTCATTCAGATTCTAATGTATTAGTATTCCTCTTGTAAGTGACCAATTGTATGAAATTTAACTGTCTACATGATCAAGTAATATAAAATGCACACATTAGATTTAAGTTTTTGGAGTATAGATTTGATTTAAATTACTCATTATTATATTTTTTAAGTTCTTATAATCATTGTGTTTATCAACTAACCAAATATTAATTCCTAACTTGGACCAGTTGAAGCTCTGTTTATTAACCTGTTTATATTTGTGTGGCAGAGGATGAACAGGGTTTTCAACTCCGGCTCTTCTGCGAGTGCAACCATGCAAGTGTGGACAGTAGCTTCAGTTTTGCCATTTCTGGGATTAGCAATGGGAGAGGAGACCAGGCAAAATTACAGTCAATGACACAACAACTGCCTTACATCCTCACCATGTCTATCCCTCAAAATGTCAGCAGCCACCTCACGTCACGCAGGAAACGCTCCACAGACTCAAAGGACACCTGCACAACGTAAGGAAGAGTTTTATTGCCTATTATTCAATGAACTAACTAATTACTTGATAACTTGTTTGCTCTGGCAATTACATAATGGTATCCAAAAAGACATCTTCCTAGGAATGGGCTGTACGCACCCTACACTGTCCTGTCAAATATCAAATAAAACCTAAGGGCCACAAAAAAAAAAGTAATTTAAATATATGTCGGTGTAATCCCTCATTCGTCCAGGAGTGACTCTTGGATGAGAGTTGAAACGTTTTGTTTTTTCTAAAACAGAGTCCAGATGACTACAACTGAATCTTTTTCTATAATTTAAATATAAATGAAAAACTAAAATGAAAAGTGGTAGTTGAGGTTTCAAAGGCATGTAAAATTCTCACTTATACATCAACAATATCCTTGTTTGAAAGATTACCACAGAAGATTGTAGTAATTTTGATCTGCTTTTTATCTGCTCTATTGAGATAGTTTTTTGTATAAACAATATACCCAAAATAAAAATGTTGCATGTCACACAATTAATAATAATTTGATATAATGTCCACCTGATATAATGTAAGGTAACAAATAATAATACTCACTTAGAAGTACAAAGTAGAGGTCCAAGAAATGACTCAAGTAAGAGTAAAAAAGTATTTGGGGAAACTATTACTCAAGTAAGAGTAACTGTAAGAGTAAATATCTGCACATAGCATCTAATTTATAATTTGAAGCTTACACAAAAAAGAGCCAAACTATGTAAATCATTATCTGATGGAGCGGTGCAAGAAACACAAATGCTCAAATCATTTAAGATTGTAAACTTAAAGCTCTTGACGGATTTAGATTTACTCACGGTAGGAAGAGGAGCAATTTACTGTTACTTCAATCAAAAATTCACCCCGAATTTTACATTTGGTCTTAACAAGGACAGATCAATTTTCACCATTGTAGACATTTCTGTGTGGTTAGCTTGGTCTATGACGGGTCTCATCCAACTGTTACAGAATTTGTCCTTCTCTGACATTATCAGTTTGCTTGGTCGACTCGTCTCACAGAAGCGGTATGCTACGCATTTCTCATTGTATCTCGGCCAGCTTGTGTCCAAGCAGGCCTTCTTAGCTACTATTTAAATGCCATAGTCAGGCTTGAATAGCCAATACTAGCACAATGTGTTGAGTATTTAAGTCACCGGGTCCCGGACTGATTGCAAATAAACTTCTCCTGCCTCTCCTTACAACTCTAAGACTCGTTAGTAAATGTAACGTGTACTACCCACCTCTGACTTCTTCCTATAGAGTTACGGGAGCTTTGCTAAAAAATAGGTAATAATTGCAGCTGACATCATGCTCTTTCGTCATTTAGTTATGAAACATCCCCTATAAAAAACACACTGTATAATAAAAACTAGTACTAAGTACTGATATGCATTACTTGACTTGTTTACACTTCTGTCCTCAGCCAGACCGAGACATGCTGTGTTCGGAGCTTGTACATTGACTTCAGGAGGGATTTAGGATGGAAGTGGATACACAAGCCCACAGGTTACCTCGCCAATTACTGCATGGGCTCCTGCACCTACATCTGGAACGCTGAGAACAAATATTCACAGGTATGGACTGGGATGACTTTTTGAGCAACACTTTTTGGACTAATGTGGTTTTTACGACTTAGCTATTAAAATGTGTTTGGCGCTGATTGCGTTAGTGAAATTCATGCTCAGTTGGGGTTAGCTGTTGCTTGAGCGATATATAATTGTTTACAGATCTTGGCCCTGTACAAACATCACAACCCAGGAGCCTCAGCCCAACCGTGCTGCGTTCCCCAAAGCCTCGAGCCACTGCCAATCCTCTACTACGTGGGCCGGCAACACAAGGTACTGATACCACATCACAGAGTTTGTCATGCTACTGCTATGTGTTTGAAGACAAGTTTTAATATTGGTGTTGATTTTCACTTTTAGCTGGAACAGCTGTCCAATATGATCGTGAAGTCCTGTAAGTGCAGCTAAAAATACATGGTGGCGTGGAGCATTGGCACACAAGGATATACAACTGAGAAGGATGAAAGGAGTTTTGTTTGAGACTCAAGGCACCGACAAAGGGAATATTTAAAGCCATCTGGATCTCTTGTGGTCCAGTTTTCCTCCTGTGAACCGGGACATTATTGTTATGGATGCAGACGAAAGCATAGACTTCTGTATAGGTAGTATTTTCCATGTCTGAACTGGCCTGACACTGGTCAGAATATACATGTTGAAACTAATTTATTTTGTAGATGAAAAGTGCATTTTACATGTATTTTATTACAAAATGTGGATAAAGCCTGGACCAAATGAACTTTGACGGAAGAAAAGCCATTTCTTTAGGACATTTGAGACTTCCTTACAAGGTCTTATTTATGGTGCTTTAACCGAGGTATGGAATTAAACGCTGCCGTGAAACATACCTGTAATGCTGCAGGTGGTGAAGGCAACAAAGGGACTGTCCAACTGAGGGGAATTCCTACATCTGAAGTTACTGACTGACAGAGCAATTTTTCACAAACATCCATCACCTTCACTTTCGCCAATGTTACTGTTTGTTAGTCCGGATGTCATTACTATCATGCCTATTGTAAGTGAGTTTGTTGCCTTTATGGTTTACAGTTTCAGTTTTGGTTTAAATGAAGAGCAGATATCACATATTAGTTCTGTCATCATAACAGAAGTTATTGCATTTCAGCACAAATAATAAACTTTCATCTGAAGGTCAAAGATGTACTATGCAGAGGAAGGTTTACAATTTTTTAATGCACTTAAAATTTGTACTGGCAGAAATGATAAAATATGAAATAAAGTAATTGCTGTTTGCATTTTCTGAGAATATAATTGGGGCAAAAAGGTGAACACAAACTTTAACAACAACCCTAATACCTCAAGTGTAACTTACAATGCCAAGTACAATCAAATTGTATACAAAAGCCAGAAACTAAGACCATTCATTCTCTTTAATATACCACATTTGAAAAAATATGTATTTTTCAAGTGGTCTACCGTCTTTTGAGAAGCAAACAAAGCAATTGGCTAAACTGTAAAGACCCCAAAGCCTGAGAAGCACTACTTTATAAGTAGTACTTTAAAAGGAATTGCTGGACATTTAAACACATAGGGTTTTGAAATTAATTGCAGGAATAAAACTCAACCCACTGGGATAGAACTAAAAAGAGCTGGGAGGAAGTGCTCTTAAAAAGTAGAATTTTGAAGCTGTACAAGGCCATAAAGTGTTATGGCACTGGGCAGTTGTAAATCATACAGAGTTACAGGTGTGTGGTGGGACACCTGGTAAAGTGGCCAATATACACACCATGTCGGAGTTCACCTGCTCTTATAACTTTTAACTATTGGGAGGGTTTTCCACTACTGCCCCACGTGACACCTCTACCTCCACCCTGGCCGCCCCACCCCTCTTCAGCACTCAGGGGATTACTGGCAGCACACGAGGCTAGATGGGGAATGAGGGGAGCAGGTCTGGGCTCGTTGGTAAGCCATAGTCTTAAGGGCAGTGAGTGACTGCATGGAAAATTAAACACACACACAGTATACACATGCGCGTGAACCCACTGACACCCCACTGACGCTGAAGCATGTCAACATCGAATGCTTGACATGACAAGCATGACAAGAGAATAGTGTCAGGGTCCCTCTGCTTCAAGTGACAGTGAGGTGTGCGGGCTTGTTCCATAGCTCAAAGCAGATCACTGTCTCTCTGCACTTGTTTGTTTGTCTCCAGGAGGCTAATTTTGACAACAATATCTACAGTAATGTCATGTCATAGTATATTTTTACATTATAGAAAGAAATAACACAACAAAAAGATAATGTTTTAGGCTTTTCCTTGCGTTTTACTTAAGATATAGAAGCTTGAGAAGTTTGGCGCTTGATTAATACTGATGTGTACACCTCAGCTTGGTATTTCAGAATCAAAATCAGAATCAGAAAGGAATTTATTGCCATTGTCAGTGAACAGAATATTCAAACTAGGAACTTGCTTTGGCATTAAGAAGCAACATACAACAATAAATAATAATACTGGCAAAATATATCAAAAAGGACAAATTTAGAATAAAACAGACTTGGTGTAACTTAGATTCATAGTGTATCATGTATCCTGCTCATAATACCATCATTGTTGATGAACCAGACAGATGTTACAGGATTGTTTAAGAACAATAGGCACTGTGTAAAGCTGCCAGCTAAGACGTAACTGTATTGTTAAGGGTTTTTCCTAGAAGACAAACTCGTTACTATAAGCAAACAGGAAAAAACAAGGGTTGAATTGAAATATAAAGAAGATTTCCATTCGTGAAAGTCCCTGTTTCACTTTCACCGCACAAGAGAAACAAAAAGGATGAATGTCAAGAGGCTCATAAATCTCCCATGTTAATGCAACTGTCCCAGGGGGAAGTCAGAACGCAGGACCGTCCCACAGTAGATCATGTTCGTCTCTCCGCAGCTGCTTCCTCTAAGGCCCACGGGCTTTTGAAAGGGACAAACTGTGAACACCTCTCGAGTGTTTTGCAAAACCCATCGTACTGCACGCCAACAATGTATAGAAGGCTACTTGAAGCCCTTGTGTTGTGTGCTAGTGTGACAGAGCCGAGTGGCAGAGGAGAGAGCTGTCCCTGTGTTACAAGTCCAAACAGGTGTTCCATTTAACGTTAACAGGACACACGTGCCGACTTTTTATGAACCAATGAGTAACAGGAACATTGCTGTTGTGGATAAGTCATTCACTTTTCACATAATTGCTTCTTTAATTACAGACATGTGTATTCTCATTTAACTAGCTCTGCTTTATGTAACTCCTGAATCATCTTTCCTTGTTGCCTTTGAGGTAACATCTGCCATAGTAAACATATGCAGTGGAATAGAGTCCTTATGCTTCTCTGCAAAACAACAGCAGCGTCTTATGTTCAACATGTTCAACATTTGCAATAATACATGGGGCTGGGCGATATAACAATAACTCATTGATCAATCACAATTTTCGAAACAAATTAAAATAGCTTTTATTATTAATTTCCTGAACATTAAACAAGAAAAACATTCAATAATGGCCGTTAATGAATCAAATTTCTTACTTTCTTTTATGAACTTTTCTGATTGATTAAAATGTGATAAATTACACAGGCCTAATTATACATCCCATAATCTTTGGCCAAACATGGTTGTTAAAAGTAGATCAGTGCAGCGACACAGTGGCTTTGGATGGGGCAGGTTCTGACCTTAATAACAGAGGCTGGTGTCCTGCTGCTGCTCAGCTCTGCTCCAAAAACACACAGCTGCCCAGGGCCATTGTTGCTGCAGGTGCTCATTCTCTGTGGACACGTTCACAGACTAAAATATACACCTCTTCCTTCTCCTGTAAGTACAACAATGTTGTAACTGGACTGGGCTTATTTTAGTAATTTTTTATTTGCTCATCACAAATTACACTTTAGATATTTTGTATATAATGAGTAATGTAATGAGTTAATTATTAAAATGTCTACGGCTTATTGTAGTAGAGGAAAATAACAAAAACTCCCCGCTAGTACAAAGAAAAAGTACCCACGATAAACATTGAGCTATAAAAATTATTGTCCCATGTATTATTTGTTGAAGGATAAATCGATATAGTAAATATTGTGACAGGCCTAATCTTAGTTGCCTGGAAAGCCCAAAATGATGTCTCTCTGTGTTTTTTATACCATAAAGAATTGAAGAAGTGTTTATCCCAGGTAATAATCATGGCATTAAAGTAAGACAGCTATGGTATTGTCCACAAAGGTTGAATATACCCTTTTGGATCCACAATATCTTAGGCTTATTTGTGTCTTGAGAGATACGGCAATCACGTGAAAAAGACACTATTGAAGATATATGATATATGAATTGTGAGTAAACAAATACCAGATTGAAATTAAAACAGTGGAAAGGTGAAAGGCCCCTCCACCTGTCTTTACAGCCCGTATCGCTCCACTGACACCTGTAGTTTAAATCACAGATGTTTATCCGCACCTGAGTCAGCAGACCATGTCTTGTTCTACATCTTTATCTCTCATCACTTTGCCAACTCTTTGAAGGTGCTCCACAAGAAACCAGACAAGTGATGGATGAGGATAAAACAAATGTAGAGGGAGGGGAACATTCAGACCACACATGTTTAACTATTAAGTTGACATTTAACATGGAATAATGAGGTTAAATCACTTTTAGCCGAAGGTTAGGTACTTTT
Source organism: Chaenogobius annularis (assembly GCA_015082035.1). NCBI lineage: Eukaryota > Metazoa > Chordata > Actinopteri > Gobiiformes > Gobiidae > Chaenogobius > Chaenogobius annularis. The sequence goes on from BJKM01000060.1 coordinate 1,110,635, forward strand.
GGGATTGTGAACATAACCAGTAGCTAACATCATTGTTTAAATACCCAGTGGATCAAAGTCAAAGGAGAAACTCCAACTCTCTTCAAAGTGAAAAGTACAAAGGGAAAGTATGATAAACAATGTGTGAGCATCTGAGTGGTTTTAAGTCCTGACTCATAGACAGGACCTCAGCAAGTGTTTTCTAAAAAAGGAAAGGTACCAATTACATTAGGAGATGATGCCCCTCCTTTCCTTCCTGCTCTTTTCTCCTTTTCCTTCTCTGCGTCATTGGTGCACAAGACCAACGCCAGGCTCTTTGATAACACACATCGAGGGTCCATTCGGACTAAAAGGAATTTCTGAGTAACTGTGTAATCGGCCAGACCAAATGGAGCATGACGATGGGACGGGGGAAGGAAGCTGGATAGTCCCTTAGCAGCCTGATAAATGACAGTAGGAAATACCCTTGTGACGTAGTTTTAATAAAGAGCGACAGTGGCTCAGTGGTTAGAGCAGCGTATCCACCAAACACGATTGGGAATACTTAAACACTTTAAGTATCTTGAAAGGTGCTATCTTTTCCTAATCCAATTGCTAACTGTTCCCTTTGAGTCACCAAAATAGAGAATCACCAGCCTGAAGATGAGATTCTTCACAGTTTCAGTGGCTCATGTTTTTTTCTCCTTTGAATATACAAAATAAGCAAGTTTTTAAAATTAATATTAGCCTACATGTGAAAAGTGGTCAAACTCTGCAGCAATGGCTCATTGGGTAAAAGTGATTGAGCAGCTAAATAATTTAAATTGATTAAAGGTAAGAAAGAGAAGAAAAAACAAAGGCTAATGTACTGTATATTAAAAGCTTAAAAGCATTTCTAAGCTTGGGATAAATAATATTTTTTGTTAAAAGTAAGCCACCAATGAGCCCCTTCCAACATTTACTACTACTACAAAAACATTTCATGAGCTTTTTGTACACATTTTTGCACAAATTCTGACTTTTAAAGCTGTGGTCTGGATTTGATTTTTTTTTTCATCACAGCTTACTGTAAAAAGCATTCATCATTTTATTTGATTTTTATGTCAGGTGTTCTATAACTTTAAACTCAAAATACCACTTTAAATACAAAATACTCAATGATGTCATATATACTTTTTTGTCTTAATGTTTCCATTCATCCAGGTTTGGGACTAGCATAAAGACATACACTAACATAAAGAGAATGACTCCCTTCTGACTATATTCTTACACTACAAGATTTGCCAGCAGTGGTTACTTTGGACCAAACCAGTGACCAGCGGCTGATAAAAGTGCAGGCGTGCTGTGGCCAGCTTACATGCATCTGTAAACCCCCCTGGTGAGCTGGACTGAACCAGAGCCCTGACCCTCAGCGGCAGGAGTAAACTATGTTCAATCACACACTATTAATCATCCCCCAGCCTCTCCCGACACCAGTGCAAAAGGCTGAAATCCTATATAAGCACTGCTGTTAAAGTGCCAAGAGGATAGAGAGATAAAACATTGCGGCACTGATTCTGTGACCCTTAATTGGATAAATGGGAGGTCATGGAGAGGGTTATCGAGTGTAGCTTTGGGCGCAGTCTGGTTTCTATTAGTCAGCTGTGAAGTGAGGCCTTCAGTGGCAGTGGGCTTTATGGTGTTTTGATGGCCGTACAAGGATTATGACAGCGAGAGAGGGCCTGGTCTAAGTCTGTCTGCTCCGTGCGCATTGGGACATTAGGTCAGTGTGCACCCACCAACGCCCACCACAACCCCCCTTCTCCAAATTCCCAAATGAGCCGCACATTCCAACTTCTTCTCCATCTCTGTTTATGACACGCCATGCCTTTGAAGATGAATGCTTGAGACGTAGGGATAGGGATGTGCATGTGTGCCAAATTCTTAAATGTCTCTGGATTGCACAAATCAAAAGAGGTCGTGTGCTGCTCAGATTGGATGCACCTGAGCAGGTATGACTAGGGCATAATACACATGTGTTGAACAGCTGCTTATGGAACAGCAGATCTAGTTGAAAGACATGAGTGGAGGAGAAAGCCATGAGTCACAAACAAACTCATGCTTGTTTTTTATAATAGCCAAGACAATGCGTGTTGAAATGAAGCGGTTGCTACACCAGTGTGTTCTTTAATTGAGTCTTTAGAGGTCACCATCAAAACAGTCTCCAAGAACTTTCTCCTGTAAAGTGGCAGTGGATATAAAGCCACAAATACATGTATTTTATATGCAATACAATTAAACAGATGAGGACACACTATTTTCCATATAACTTTATGCTGTGGGTGCTTAATTTGGGTCTGTGGGATACGGTGCTAACTGAAAAATCTGTCTGAATTGGACAGAAAGCAGAGCTGAACAGACCACCATGTCTGTTTACGTTATGACTCAACCATTTTAATTCAGTTTAGATAGGAAAATGTTGTGCTAAGTTTGTGAAATTTTTTTACATCTTAGAAACATTACAAAGTATATTATCTCTTCTGGCTATAAGGATGTTAAATTTGGGAACCTTACAAAGGACACAGCACAAACATTACAGAGCAAAGTGAACCCATCAAGTTTTCACTGAAATGGGCAGTATTGCACATAATAATATATCACAAATTACTGCATGTTGACTCTGCTTAGTAGTTTTGAGGCACCTAAGAGATCCCTCTACTTCTTCTGAAAGTTCACACTTAACTCTCATTGGTTAATATGTCAGTCAATCACGCAGAGCAGGATGATTAACCAAGGAGTAGTAGGGCAAAGGCAGATGACAGACAGTATTTGATTTGCAGCTGTGGTAAAGAGAGTAGCTCTAATGATTTAACCATCCCACCGATGGGTTGGATCTTGCTTTTTAGTTTTATATCATCACATCGAAAGTACAGACATCGAAGTTTGTTTGTCTCATTTCAAAGCCTGTGTTGGGTAAATGCATATTCCACATGTGGACAACACACATAACCAAATGGAAAAAAGACAGGGATAAGAGAGCACAGACTTCAGAGAGAGGAGCACTAATTTAAACCAGTCTGCACTGTGGCACTGGCACCACAGCCTTTCCCTCTGGCATATTTGAAACATACAGAAATGCTCATAACTGCTCATAACTTAATATCTTTTTCCATTGTAGTTATAAATTGGGAATCATAAGTTCAAACATTCTACTTGAGTCCAGGTCAGCGGCTCACTTCATCTTCGGCTCAGTAACAGCAGTGAGTGTGGTCTGAGTGCTTTAGATTCACCCGCGCACTCGGCACTCAAATAGGTACAAAGCAGCCGTGCGCCATAAAGAACACCTACATCTGACACGATTACCTCCCTCTGACCACCCAAGAGAACAGGATGTGAACTAATACTTAACAGCAAGGAATCATACTCCCCTTGATTAAAAAAAAAAGTCGGATTGGAAAGAACACGGTGAGATAGAAGTCACCCAAAGGTCTGTCAGTATAGTTAATGCGAAAACTGACAGGAAGGTCCGGTGGTAAGAGCAACAGGAAGAGGAAATTCTCCCCCACGGCATCCTGGATGGCCAATGTTAAATGTGACTGGATATTTTGAGATGCTGTTTTTAAGTCTGTATTTGTTATTCACGGCAGCTACGATTTAGTGACTCAGTGTGTCAACAGAGGCAATGGGAAAGTTATTTTGTTCAGGTCGCTCTTGTGATATGTCTGTCTGTGTTGCTTGTTTGTTGTTGCTGTCTCATCACTGCTATTCACGCCACTTAAGACAATTTATCCCCTCTGGACGAACTGAGCTTGTTTTCTCCACAAGTTTGTTTGTTGAGACTCATTGAGCTCTTCCTCCTCTTTCAAGTTCTGTAGTCATATAACGGTCAGAGTGTGAGCACCCAGACATCCTGAGTCAGTCGTGATGCAGGTCGCACACTGTGGGAAAGCCTGACCAGGAGCGGACCGCACCGGGACTCTTTGCTCATGCACAGTAGGAGCGCAGCGTGCCATGTAAAATAAACCGGCTGTCACAACATGTCAACGCCACTATAAAGCAGCATAAAAACAGGAACCGCATCACCAGATGAAAGGGCTGCAGTCACACACATATTACCACTGTCGCATTGACCAGAAATCCCCAAACGCTTTTTCTGCTTTTACGAGCTTAACAGCCACCGTCTGCTATTTAACACGTACTATTGGTTTGGACCGCCATGCCAAACTCAAGCATGATCAGTCTAACGTCACTCTTTTTATTCTTTCTCTGGCTGAGGAGAATCCAGCCAAGGTTTTCCAAGCCAGTTCATACAACCATATATATCATATCAAATCAAAATGGTATGAGCCATATGAGAAATAGAGCAACAGTGGCTCAGTGGTTAGAGTGCTCCAGGAGTATCCTTAGGCAAGACACTTTACCCACATTGCCTAGTATAAAAGTAGTGAACACGTGAATGGTTGGTGGTGGTCAGTTGGGCTGATGGCACATATTGGCAGCATCGCTTCCATCAGTGTAGCTGTGGCTACAACAGTAGCTTACCATGCACCACTCTGTATGGAGTGAATGAGTAATGACTACAGTATAGCGCTTTGAGAGGCTTCCACAAGCCTGTAATGCACATTAGAAGTGAAGCTTTAGCACTCTGCAACTTTTCTGATGGATGGCCTGCCATCTACTTGTATCTGTGGAGATGTTATTGCTTTGCATGGAATGTTCCGAAGTGTGCCATCAAACTTGCCTCCATGAAGACCTCCATGCAGGTCATTGTCAGGTGAGCGTCAGGCCAAGTTACAGGTCAAACTGCCATAATTTACTAAATTCAAGATAAATAGATTAAATGCGTTACAGTGGGACATTCCTAGCAAAGAACTAACATAGAGACAAGCAGGTGGTAGAACCCCCGCGCACTAGAAAAGTTACATAATGCACCTTTACCAATAATAAACCAATAATACCCCAATTTAAACTAGCCAACTAATGAATATGTTTGCCATTGTTCAAACTAATTTCTATCTCACAAGCATGATGCTGCATTAAACAATGCAATGATGTTCACCCTGATTTGTTACTGGAATAGAATTTGTAAAAAAAAAAAAATCAACTAAATTTAAAAGTTGAAACTACAGTATATGACAAAAAATAAGGAGACCAAACCCACAGCACAACTGCTTCCACATCAAACACTAATCAATTCTTCCTGGGCCCATTACTTACCGTTTTTTTCTTCTTCAGATGTTTAAATATTCTCTTTAACAAAACAACAAAGCAATTTCAGCATTTTGGCTATGCCTATATTTTTTATTCTTTTGATCTTATATTTTTCATCTGTACAAATCATTAACTCATTTTTGAAGCTACAGACATCAGGCTATTTAGTAAAATCCCTCCTTTCCTGTTTGGGGTGTGTATCGGATTCCTTGTTCTTGTGGCCATGACACATCAAACATCCAAGTGGCACTGACTTTGGCAAATACTGAAATTCAAAAGGGTGAAAACAGAAAAATGCTAAAAGGTGAAATTAGTTCATACAAAACAATACTTTTCTATTGTGTTAATGTGAGTTCCTTGGCTGCTTTTACTTCTGGCAATTTGGTTAATTTATTCTAATTTTATGGTCAGTCATTTTCAAAATTTCCTTTTAATGAGGCAGTGGTGCCATTCAACAAGGTTTGTTGCCCAATAAAATAACAGTTTCCAAATGGGCTTTTCCACGAATCCTAAAAACCAAATAATTGTATTGGGTGTAAATAGTGGTACAACAACGTGAAAGTCACTTTTGAATATTATAGGGTGAATCTGAGTAATTACCAATCATGATAATCATGCTCTTTGATGAGATTTGCTGTATATGCTCTGATGCTGAATGTTTATTCTACATATACATTTTGTTGATATAAAACTGGCTGATGTAGACCTCATTTAGTCATGGTGCAGCTTCTAGTTTAGCCCAAATTTATTCATGAATGCGATGGATTGACAAGTTAGGCCTGTAATATTTTTTTACAACTAGAATCTAGAATGTGTATTGTTTGCATAATCATTGTATGTTCTACTTTTATAAGTACTTTTTGCACGCTATGAGACTCAGCATTTTTCTTTGGTAACATCTCAGCAACAGAAGTAAACAGACGCTAAACAAAATATAAACACAATTGCTTTTATAACACTGTCCAAGCCCCCTGTATCCAGGGAAGTAGTTGGTCCAAAGAACACATGGGGGTTTTAATGTGGAAAGGTAAATGTAGTAGACGTGTTCAACAGGTATGCATCACGCTCTGTTTTCCACTTACAAAACGTTTCCAACGCTTTACTGTGTAGTACAAATGTATGTGTGTACTAACCGGTCATATTATTAGGTAAACATATTTAAAGTTTCTAAATGTAAATGTGTAATCAAATAAATATTAAATCTATGTGAATACAGTGTTGCAATTCTCATAATAATAATATATAAGTATTTCCACGACAATGCTGCTTCAAACCTTCAAAACGTTCTAAAATAAACAACAATGCACCTTTTTCTGTTTGGTGTTTGGTGAGAACTTAAGCTTGTCTTGTTACAAAGCTTGATGCAGTAAGAAGGATGTTATAATTTTAGCTGAAAAGGATTTTGTGGTATAATATTTAATGCCCAGTAAAACCCCATTCACACATAATTCTCAACTGTCAGGTAGATTGCCAGAACACTCAGAAATTACCCCAATTCACAAGCATTTCAATTCCAGAACTTTGCTGGGTTTGCTCTGTTCACACATAAGATCCCATGCATATTCACAGCCATTTCACTATAGGTCCTGACCCGAGAATTTGACAGACCAAACTGCAGAGACATAATTTCTGGCTTTTTTCACACATGACCATGCACTGGCAAAATGTTAGTTAAATCAGCCTACATGTGTGAATTTCCTCCCAACCGTGTAGTGTAGAGTAAACTTGTTTGGCAAGTGAAACAGTGAAGATGACATTATTTTTCAAATTATCTTTGATTCACCTAAAAGTGCTTCCCTGTATAGAAAACATATGGTTTGAATAAGTGTGCCCCCCCCAAAGTTCCCCTTAAGCCAAGTTCTCATTTGTGAATCATGTGGACAGGACTGAAGAGAGGAGAGCACGACTCATGCTCCAAAACATTGGCAAAAGTCAGACAGTTAAAGGGGAAGAGCCTTAAAGGGGGTGTTCACCTTCACTGAACAACACAACAGGATAATGGATAGTTGGGAAGTCTGAAATAGGCCCATATTACATACATTTACTTCATACTGACAAGGCCTCATCATTCACTGGCTCCCAGCCCAGGAATGTCACTCACTTCTCCCCTTGACCTTTATTACTCCCTTACTTTAGTCGCTCATATATCTCCATGCTTGTCCATTTGTGTATGCTCTAACTTTCTCAGGACTTCTCCCAAAGCCCACGCTCATGCACTATGTATGGACCCAGGAGAACAGCAATTTAACCTCCACAACCTCTCCTCCTCCCACAAAGTCTCTCCCACTCACCGTCTGCGTTTACACTTTCTTATTGGGTTGTTGTACCACCAGTCTAATTTAGTTATGGCTCAGATAAGATAAACTGACGAAAGGAAAGTAAACTCACACTTGGGATTAATTTTGCTCAACACAGATGCCATGAGTCACCAGGCTGTGCGACCTCTTACTCCATATGAGTCAGTGCAGCAGGCTGGACTGTCTCCTTTGTGTCACACTCGACTTCGAAATGTCTCTTAATCTGTAAAACCTCGAGCACAAACAATCTAACACCCACTCAACCACAACATTTCTATTTTAAGGCTTGATGAACTTGTAATGTATTATGTCTCTGGATTTTATTTTTTTGGAAGCTATTCTCAGGAGACACAGTGACTACGTTTATATGCACACAAAAAATCTGATCTGCTTTCTGGAGATATCAGGTTATTAAAATTGCCATGTAAACAGTTTTGACAAGGAAAATTATGCAAAAGATGTGGCAAAGATGATTAAAAGATTCATTGTACTTTTGTACTTTGCCCTCCAAATACAACATTTACTCCAAAATTCAATGACTGACCAAGATTTCGCGTGTGTATGTAAACACACACACAAAATCAGATCAAATTATTGATTTATCTGACTATTCAAGTTATAGATTGTTCCTGGCTACGTAAATTTGCCCAGTGAAGAAATCATTTGGGGGTTTTCGGGGATTGCTCTTAAGGAAAAGCATGATTTAGGCACACCTTTCCCCATCCCATGTAAAGATGTGCTAATTGACATAACTGTGGTCGCAGCAGTATTCTGTGGTTTGTACTTACTGTGCACCTTCCACCTCAAGGCATCTGTCGAGTACACAACACAAGTTTTAACTATAAAGTCACTATGACAGAACAAAAGGCAGAATCATCTAAAGGTGCATTGTCTACATGGATATGTTGTTGCTTTGTCTGGAATATTCTACAGTATAGCATTAAACATCTAGCTCAATGGAGACAAGCAGTTGACGCTGCCGACCAGGCCAAGTTACAGGTCAGATGTTTGGAGAGACAAACCCGTTCACAGTAAGAAACCAAGTTTTTAAAAATTATTGTTGAGTGATTTTTATCACACTGTGATTGAATAAATGCAAGATCGATTTGGAACATTCCAAACAAAGAATAAAAGAGAATAAAAAAATAAACCTTTGAAACAGAAATAATTCAACTCGTTTCTTCTTCTAATGTCTCTCATTTTATAAATCTCAAAACCAATTTGTTCGTATTCAATCTGAGAATAGGCTGACACCTGCTGGTTATCGAATGATAACACTCTAGATTCTCTGAAAGCATTTATATTGCACACTCTTCTCTTTGACACATGTGTTCTTTTATAGTTCTTTCATAAATATTCGTTCGTGTGTCGACTCTTTTCTGGTTTTGTCATATGATACAGTCATGATAAAGTGTAAATGTAGTCTAAATGTCCTTGCCTGCAAGCAGGAATACAACAACGGCAGGTCTTCTCTATAAAAGTCGTTGAACTTTTCCGACTATTGTCTACCTGACACTAGGATGAATCCATGAATCAATCATGTATGAGGCTAACTTATGTTTATTTTTGTTTAATTGAACCCAATCGACTAAGTTTAACATCAGCGTTGAAGAAAAGTTACTTTACGACTATTTGCGACAATTTCGTCGATGGTGGGCACATCGGAAAACTGTACTGACAAGAAGATGGCGGAGGGAAGTAATGATGCAGAGCTACTCAAGGAGAAGGCGAATAAGTACTTCAAAGGTAATTATACTTCTTTGACACTACGCCGTTTCATGTCAGGCTTTTGTAACTAACCGAGGTGGGGCAATTAAGAAAGATGGTATATGATTTCAACCGGAGACATAGGCTCATATATAGCCAAGCTACAGCATGCTAGCAGCGCTCCTTATTCATTCAGTCACAGTGAAGTGAGGTGAGGGCGCCCTGGTTTAGCTAACGCCGATTAGCGGCATGTCTGCTTCATCATGGAGCATCAGCACATGCTGTCACGCCTCGACATCGTCGGCTTATGAATCATGTTCTATACATTTAGATTTGTGTTAGACATATTTTACCCTTGGGTCACTTTGGGCTGTGTCGTATTTCAAAGCCAGCGTTTTGTTGCCTTCATTTCCTCCGGGTTTGCTCTGGCTGTCACTTTGAGCAGCATCAATTTAGATTAGTGATGAGCTGAGGAGGGCAGACGATTATCTTCAAATGTGGGTGACAATAGACCGAGGCCTTGTTTATACGTTTGTGATAGTACATTTTATTTCAAATTCCAACAGAAATTTAATGTGATGGAAGTAGATGTGTGTTAATTGCATTTTATTAAACATTATTATTAGTAATATTAGTATTCGTTTGTGTTCTAAATGATTAGTAAAATGTTAAGTATGGTTAACTCACCATGTGATTGTTGGTGGTTTTGAATTGTTTATTTAAATTTGTATTTACTCTTTTACAGATAAAGACTATGAAAATGCTATCAAGTACTACACGGAGGCTTTGGAGCTCAATCCATCCAATGCCATCTACTACAGCAATCGAAGTTTGGCATACCTACGCACAGAGTGCTATGGCTATGCCTTGGCTGATGCCACAAAAGCCCTGGATATAGATAAAAACTACATAAAGGGATACTACCGGCGTGCAACATCCAACATGGCACTGGGGAAGTTCAAGGCTGCTCTCAAAGACTATGAAACGGTAAGAAAAGACTAGAGCACACTTTGTTGTTCTTATTATTTGGTCCATACAATTGACTTTTGGCCTAAATGGCTTAGGCCATTTTACAATTATGTAATTATTTTTAAATGCTTTATCAGTTATTAGGAATCCTTCTAAACTAGTTATTTCAAGTAGTAGCAAGTTTAGTTTGTTGTTTAGTGGAATATTTTATGTATAATAACTTTGTTGTAACTATTATGTTATAATTACATTTATATTAGTGGCAGTTGACCAATATTCTCCTTAAAGGTTGTGAGAGTTCGACCAAATGACAAAGATGCAAGGATGAAGTACCAGGAATGTAACAAAATTGTAAAACAAAAGGCCTTTGAAAGGGCCATTGCCAGCGACGAGATAAAAAAATCAGTGGTTGATTCGCTTGACATTGAAAATATGAGTAAGTAGATATCTAAAATTAATGGTAATCCTGTAAAATTCCTGTTGACTTGATAATGCATGTCACTGTTGCAGCCATTGAGGATGACTATGTGGGCCCCAAACTTGAAGATGGAAAAGTCACTTTGACATTCATGAAAGAGATGATGGAATGGTTCAAAGACCAGAAGAAACTACATAGAAAGTGTGCATATCAGGTTAGATTTGGTGCTTTAACCTTTTTTTCCTATAATATTACTCCCACCTACTAAATTATAAACACTGTTTCAGATTTTGGTTCAAGTCAAAGACGTTTTGTCAAAGCTACCAAGTCTTGTTGAAATCACATTAAAAGAGGTAACAACTTGTCTTCAAAAAGTGTTATTTTTATCATGATCTACTACCAAAACACATGTTCTTGTTGTTATTGAAATTATCATCTTCACAGTCCAATAAAATAACCATTTGTGGGGACACCCATGGACAATACTATGATCTTCTGAACATCTTCTCATTGAATGGCTTACCTTCAGAGACCAACCCATATGTATCCTTTTTCGTATGATATATGTATTGTGTTTAAGTTACTTGTACTGGGCATTGATTACACTTCTGTTAGTTGCTTAACTACAATCTGCAGCTGTTCAATGGTGACTTTGTAGATCGTGGATCTTTTTCCTTGGAAGTCATTTTAACACTTTTTGGCTTTAAGCTCCTCTATCCTGACAACTTCCACTTGCTGAGAGGTGAGAGCAGTGTCTTTTTGTCTGTGATTCCTAACCCAGCAAATAAAAATAAACTTAACATCAACAACATTTTTAACCTGCAGGTAACCATGAGACGGACAACATGAACCAGATGTATGGTTTTGAAGGCGAAGTCAAAGCCAAGTACACAGCCCAGATGTTCCAACTGTTCAGTGAGGTCTTCCAGTGGCTGCCTCTTGCACAGTGTATCAACAACAAAGTATTGGTAAGGACCAAGGTTCATATCTCTTTTTATAAATATTTTTATCCTAAGTAGAAATATAATGATGGGTTTACGTTTTTTCTTGCCCGGTGTCAATGTTTAATACTTTAATTAGGTTAGTTGAAATGAACTTTTTTAAAACCATAAATACCTGCCAGTCAATGCCCAATCTCGTCAGCTCTCGGAAGCTAAGCAGGACAGGTTATTGGCTGGGAGACCACTAGAACACCAGGTGCCATAGTGGGACGGCTAGAGGAAATGTTGTGTCCTTGGGCAAGATACTTAACCCACATTGTCTCGTAAAGCGCTATTTAAATACACTGTAATACATTCATCTGTTTTCTTCCGCTTTATCCGGGATCGGGTCGTGGAGGCAGCAGTTTGACAGACTTCTCAGAAGTACACAAAACAAAAAAATTATATATAATGCTTTTTTTTTCTTCTTTTTTTTTTTTGTTTTAAATGAAGGGGACTGTGAAGTCTAATTTGTATACATTAAAATCTCAACATATCAAAAATAATTATTTACAAAAATGTATTAAGCCATAAATTTACTTTTCTTCCTAGGTAATGCATGGAGGACTGTTCAGTGAAGATGGGGTGACATTGGAAGATATCAGGAAAATAGAAAGAAACAGACAGCCTCCAGATTCAGGTGCAACTGTTGGGACAATCATTCGTTTTAAAATCTCTTCTGAAATTTAAACATCCTGTTTTCTGTTCATACCCACAGGGCCCATGTGTGACCTCCTTTGGTCTGACCCACAACCACAGGTACAAACCCCTAAGTCAACATTGTGGGAGTAGAATATGTATTTGTTTTTACTGAAATACTTTTGCACTCTTGTGTGTAGAATGGGCGTTCAATCAGTAAGCGGGGAGTAAGTTGTCAGTTTGGACCAGATGTAACTGAGCGCTTCCTGGAACAAAACAAGCTGGACTACATTGTCCGTAGTCATGAGGTTAAGGCTGAAGGCTACGAGGTCACTCACTCAGGAAAGTGCATCACCGTGTTTTCAGCACCCAACTACTGGTGGGTAATACTGTACATTTTTGTCAATGTATTTGAAAGACAGAATAACTAAGGAATTTATTTTTGTTTTCCAGTGACCAGATGGGAAACAAAGGAGCTTATATCCATCTCAGGGGATCTGATCTGAAACCAGAATTTCACCAGTTCACTGCTGTGGTTCGTGACCTTTTTGTCTTTACTTCTAACTTTATTTGTATTACATGAATATTTTTTCTTTTGAGCATTTAAACAGACCAATATAGTATGTTCAGTGTACTAACTTTGACCAATTATTTCCTTACAGCCTCATCCGAATGTCAAGCCCATGGCATACGCTAACACATTAATGCAGTTGGGGATGATGTAGGTCTCCTTTCGTCATAAACCATCCCAGCCACTTCACTCCCTCCAGTGCCCAGAGATACTGTTGTTCTTGCTGAGACTTTGAGATCCCAGTCTCTAATGAATGGATACTAGATGTATGCACAAATAGTAATTCTTGGGGAAACGATCTCTTAGACCAGCTAAGTTAATATGTTCTTTTATTTTATTGGTTACGACCGGAACAAATCTTGTTTGAATTGTCCATTTCTCTGCTCATGTGTACCATTAGTGGGTAAATGAACCAGCTGTCATGTACCAAAGATCTGAGTTGAAAATTATTGTTTGGTGTTATCAGAGGGTGGTTTAAGCCTAGAGAACAATATTCCCAGACTGTTTTTAAAAAATGGTTAAGAGCAAGCAGCATAATCACATGGGTTCAAATTCAAACCATCTACAGTATATGACTTATTATTTTGCTGTTGGCATTTATGATCATATTCTAAGATACTGTAAAACTCAGTCAAAATGGTTCCACTTGAGGTGCTGTCTGCCATTAGTGGTGTTACTGGGTGAGCTTTGTAGCTGGTAATGATTTGCACTGCTGCACTGTTTCCTCATTGGGAGGTACTGCTGCTCTCTATGATTTCATCATTATATTTGTGCCACTCATCAGGCAGCTCCCGCAATCTATTCTGTAACCTAGTTTTAGTCTTGCAATCACTGATGGCACCCCAGCCTACAATATACATGTTAGAGAACTGGTTATTTAGCTCATGTGGATTTGTCAGTACACAAACGTCCAAAATGCAACCCTGTCTTGAAACGCACAGCTGTATTGTCCATTGGCCCTATTTTTAGATTAATATTGTGTATGTATATATACTCTATCATTTAAAGAGTCTGTGTTTCGGGAAAATTATTGAATAAAAAAATAAGTCAAGAGATTATGGAAGTCAATTTTTGCATCAACAATGTATGAGAGAAGTGTTTATATTAAAAACACATTTTATATTGTCAAAACAAACAATTCACTCTTATAATACTGCTCTTTTCGAGCACGTGCCCTCGTTTTGTTGTGTTCGATGTGTCGCATGTGTGTGACGTCATTACTATGAACAGCTGATTGCTCTTCGTCAACTATGCGCCGCAGCTATTTGACAACACGGCACGAGTTGGTTTCACCCAGGGTTTCACCTTGTTGAGAATCATTTGTCTCAGAGTGCGTTTGCTTTATCTGGAGTTTATCTGACATGCCTAAAAACTGCTCGGTCCCACACTGCAGGACAACGCCTGGCGATAGAAAGCGCTTCTACAAGTGAGTAGATTAACTTTTTTCTTATTACCCTGAGCAACTTGCGAAATCCACGATCATGTCTCCCGAGATGGCACTATCCCGGTATCTAGAGGATAGTTCATAAATCTCCAACTTACTTATTAACTTTTCTTTGCTTGGCCACATAAATAGCGCGACGAGTCACATAATACATCGCATAAACGTATACAATAACAATAACAACTTCAATGCGAATATATGTAAATAAAATAAAAACATTACGCGATTATTTATATGTAAAAACATTACGTGATTTATTAATTTTATATTACGTGATAAGTTATTTAAAAATAATGTTTTAGTTGTGGCATAAGAAATTCGTAAATAACATTTATGTTTAAACATAATGCGAACACATTCAAACTGATGAAAGATTGGCAGCTTATTGAAATATTGTTAAGACTGTATGGTAAAGATTGTTTTGAAAAAAATGCTAATTTAAAATATATTGACATATCAGATTGAGTCTGTGCTTTAACCGTAAATCTCTAAAACTTCTGATCCACAAACTTCTGATGCACAAATGTTGAACCCTCTCTTTATTTGTTTGGTTTTGGCATCACAAACTTATATGAACCATCAAAATTTAAACATAATCAGAATACAAATAGCAATATTGGAAAAACGTGATAGAAAGATGACATCATTGTTTGTATGCTCTTAGTTCACGCTCAACTTTATACATACACACACACATACACACACTTCAAATATGTTGCGATGTATTACCTAAATGCCTACACTCCACAACACCTTACAAACTATCATCACATCATTACATATTGTTAAGAGTAATCAGCTAATGGCTGAACATATAATCAATGTCTACGCAGTTATAAATTAACTAAAAGAGTTTAAGGTCTTCATCCAGACGCCTCTCATAACTTGCGTTTGAGGTTTATTGTGTCCAGGTACTTATCTGATTCAACAGCATTCTTCAGTTTAAAAGATATACATTCATTTTAAAATAGAAGACGTGATCCAGTGAGTAACATGTGGTCAGTGCTTTTTTGTTGAACAATACAGAAATGTGCAATATGCCTAAGCCTTTGTTTTTAGGTTTCCTCTTCATGACCCTGAAAGACTTCATCTTTGGCTGAGGAACATGGGACAAGACAACTGGACACCAGCTCGACATCAGTACATTTGCCATAAACATTTTGCACCTTCAAACTTTAAAGTTTGTGGGGGTGTTCGCTACCTGAAAAACACAGCTGTACCAACACTGTTCCAGGTAAATGCCTGCAAATTATCTGCTTATAAAAAAAATTTAAAAATTAAAAAGTTTGCAGATTTGGAAACTTCTATTGATTGTGTTTTTTACCTTTATTTTTATTTATTTTTTGCCTTAGAAAGAGAAATTGTTGGGGGAAAGTGAAATAAGGACTAAGGTGCGTTGGGCAAACAACAATCGAAGCATGAAGACGCTGGGGTGTGTCACAGTTGATGCTCAAGTTGAAAGCAGACACTCACAGATCCAGTTTGAAGATCGAGATTCTTCTCAGGCAGAAATTAATCTGCTGGCATTCAAAGACCAACCAATGACTTTGCGTATGATAGAAGATTTCAGTATAGTTGGAGAAAGCAAAGAAATGGTTTTGATACCTGAAAACCAAGAAGATGCTCATAGCGGAGAGGAAATGGAGGATATGATATACACCATAGTGGACCTTTCTAATGTTTATGAAGTTGATCAAACTGCTGGCGTTGCTTACTTTGAGATAATACCCAATGTAATTTCCAGTCTAACTCCA
The DNA here is from genome assembly GCA_015082035.1 of Chaenogobius annularis. Classification (NCBI taxonomy): domain Eukaryota; kingdom Metazoa; phylum Chordata; class Actinopteri; order Gobiiformes; family Gobiidae; genus Chaenogobius; species Chaenogobius annularis. The sequence continues at coordinate 1,126,562 of BJKM01000060.1, forward strand.
CAGTTGACAGTTATACCAGACACTGTTCTGTCGTCAGCTCTGAGTCCCCAGCCTATCACCTCCATTGTGCCAATAGTGTCGAAATACACTCAGAGTTCAAAGGTTGTAAAGAGCCCTGACGACGAAGAGGAGGAAGAGGAGGAAGAGGAGCATGACGTTGCATTGGATATTTGCAGCTTTGAACACCAACAGCAAATGGAGCACTGGTCAGTATAACTTATACAATAAAATATAGATTTCCCTTATAAATCGTATATTTTCATACAACTAACATAACATTATGACCAGTAGTAAGAGTTAACAACAAATGTTTTATGTTTGTTGAAGTAAATGCATTAGAAGAAGTTTTTTAGAAAGAGATTTGTGTAATACAAAATTCATGGCTTCACATAAGTAGTTGGTCATAATGGTTTGCCTAATTTGTGTATATTGTGTATTGTCAATTAAACAATATTTCCACATTTGAACAGTTACCATAAAAACAGTGTGAGTAAGGAGCAGCTGGAGGCTACTGTGGTCGAGCTGCAGAGAAAAGTGAGGCTCTTGCAGCAGCGTCACGGCAGACATTTGGACAAACTGAACGAATTGGAGAAGACCATGGGTCAGCTGAAGCAAAGCAAGCTTCTTTATGAGGAGAGGCTGCAGCGTCTCGAGAGGGTAAACATGGATATTTATTTGTCATAAACTCTGGACGGCATAATAGATCGCCTGATTGATATGTGTAGCACGAATTGAGATACTCAAGAGTTACTGAACTCACAAATATTGCAATAACGTATCTTGACTGGCCAGGTTAACAAAGCTAACATTATTTTATTGATATATAATATATTTTATATATATATATATTTATATAGAATCACACATATACAGAAAAGGTAGTGCAAATAAGTGCAAATAACTGTACGTGGGTAGTACTGAACCCAATAAATATTGTGTATCTTTTATTTAGCTATAAGTTTAAGTAATATTGTGACAGGCCTTATAATACAGCTATATCAAATAAACTTAACTAAAGTATGTGCTTATTTTTAGGCCTACTTCCAAGCAAATGCAAATATTTCAGATCCTGAAGAGATTGTGACCATCATCTATGAAGAGGAAAGTCCTGAGTATTTGTGCACAAATGTTCCAAAGGAAAAACTATGAGATTACTGTTTTCCACTGTGCCATAGTCCACACAAAATTAACAAATGCTTCCTACATTTTTATTTTCTTTAACTTCATTAAATTAAGTGCAATGGCATTTTTCTTGCATTTTATGTTATCTTTAAATCTGTGAAAATAAAAGCACAGCAAGTAAAATATTTGCTTGATTTACAAAATGATACTACAATCTCCTGCTTTAAACAATAGTATGAAAATGATATTATTTTATCCCATTTTTATATAAAATTCATATAAATAAATTGAGAACTATAATGTTATACTGGTTATTATATTGGCTTTATTGGACAAGACATTTTAAGTCAAGAAAATGTAATAAAAAAGTGGGAAGAAACATTCATGGATGATGCTGTGACCAGCATCGTGCCGGCATTATGTAGTTTAGAGCAGAAATCTATATCTAGTCTATATTTCCGCAAGTTAATCATAAAGCTCAATGAATTTAAAGTTTCTGTCTTATTCTTAATAATAATATTATTGTTATTAATAATATTATTATTAATAATAATATTAATAATAATATTATTAATAACAATAATAATATCATCATCATCATCGACAACGACAACAACAACAACAACAACAACAACAACAACATATAAATCATATATATTTTTTTTTAAAGGTTTCTGGTTACACGGGGGACTGAAAAGTATGACTCCACTGCTGACAGAGGACAGTACGATACAAGGTTCTATATAAGGCCACAAGATGGCAGTCTAAAGTGTAATTTATATTGTAGACCAAAAGTTTCTGAACTAAACTATGGGGCATAGACCGTATTTCCTGTGGCCAAATGCTGCCCTTGGGCTTCCTTGGCAATTGGCTCAAATTAATATTTGCAATACTTTTTATCATCATAACCTCAACAACACACATGGGGTTTTGATACGGAGCTAAAATATGTTCCAAGCCTTATTAAATATGTGTTTGTTCTGTCAAATCTATGTAAAATGCACCTATCTGAATAATTTACTCTATTGACCACTGGTTGTTTCAATATGGGCATCCCTGCTGTAGGCCTATTGGAGAGGGAGCTGCATTTATTTACTGTAAATTTACATATTTATGAAGTGGTACCAAGTAACAGGGACAGTTTCGAGATTCTAATTTCCATAAACCATACAAAGTCTCCCTTACCATCTCTGGTTTGGGACTTGGCTTCAAGTATCTGTTCCCACCACAGCCTGTGTACTGTGCTGTGCCCACTCGACACCCCCTCCTCCTCCTCTGATTCAGGTACTAGGCAACCTGCGTGCCCCTCTCAGGCCCAAGTTTCGGTCACGTGATCATCATTTGGTCAACACCATCAGACCATGACAAGAAACTTTGCACTGACTTCATCAAATATTTTATACATGAATGTGACGTATTCAAAAACTTGTATGTATCTAGTTAGTTACTCTAATTCGTTAATGGATATCACAACTTATAAATAAGTATTATTTGTATGTGAAATGGTCCTAATGAGTGAATGATTATTTTAACAGAGTAACAAGACTGCCTGAGGGGATTTGACCAATCATTGTAACATCTACAGGAAACACAGATCAGTGGGGCCATGCTCCTTCATGTCTGAGAACAGATGGATTTAACATTGTTTATGTGAGTGACCCTTCACTGAATATGTAAGAGCAGTTTCAGATGGAGACACGCAAATCTTAAAGAAATTAAATAAATGTACAACAACAACAACAACAACGAGTTCAGTTGACTTCAGTCGTGTTCAGTCAAGTTCCGTTGACCTCAGTCGTGTTCAGTCAAGGTCACTTGACTTCAGTCGTGTGCGTTCACCTGTCGTGAAAAGTCTGCTTCAATTGTCTTCTCTGCTTTTGTGAACAGCGGTGTGTGTCTTACAGTCGGTCTTCACCGACCGATCAGGGTAAACTCTTTTCTTTGGACACTGACTAGGTTTATTGACCTTTCTGGTCATATCATAACCCTGTGACGAGCTGGCCCCTGTCCAGGGTGTACCACGCCTAAGGCCCAAAGTCACTGGGATAGGTGACTAGAACGGGAGCATGCGGTAGAAAATGAATGAATGAATAAATGTAGTATTGTAGTTCTGACTTAGTAGTACATTTGAAAACAAAAGATTTGAAGTAAAACAACTCAAAGATCCAAACAGCTAAGTGGAGGCTATAGGCTATAAAGGCGAATGTATTTTTTCTAAATTGGCAGTGTATTAGGTGTATTAGTATTTTTTTATCACTACGTTGGCCGGTCCCAAAAAAAAAATGTTCAGGCTAATGGATGTGTGAAAAAGAAGAATATTTGACATGTGACTTTGCACTTCGAGCTTCAGTATTGGCAGTTTGGTTTGTTAGCCTATGTTTGACCCCTAAAAATGATTTGCTTTGTATATAAGTGAGGATACTGGCTTCCAGACAATTTATTTAATAATAACTTACAGACATAAATACTACTTCTTGTAAATCGTGGGTGACTCACACTTGTCACCTGTGCTGTAACTGATCTGGTGGCTAATTGTTGGGAGCAGATGTGGTTAAATTGTCAGTGTGTGGTCAGGTGGCACCTGGCGTTCGGTGACAGGATAATCTTTCAAAGGTGCTAGGTGCATTGCACACGCGTCATTTTTGTGACTGTCCATGGCGTGAGTTAGCCCTTTCAGGTGAAACATGCAATTTGTGGGATGACAAAGACATGCAACACCTTTGTGAAAAAGACATTTATTAAAAAAAAAAAAAAAAAAGTCTTTGGCCTAATACATGCACACATGAGAAAGAGATCCTTCCCTTCTTGAAGGAACACAATGCTCTACGGCAACACCGTTATGACCTTCAAAGATAAGTAAAACTTAGCAGGATTTACAAGACACAAATAAAGACATATTCTCATTTGTTCTATCTAAACATGACCTAAAAATGCAATATGATGTAAAAAAAAATATCCACTGGCAACTAAATATAAAAATAGTAGACATTTATAATTAGTGCATGACCTTATCACAAAAATACATATGTCAAAGGCATATGTTTGTGAAACATTTTTTTTTTTTTTTTATAAATACAGAACAACATTATCATCCTTTGCGGTGGAGTCTTTGTTCAGTCATTTTCAATCAGAGATCACGCTGGAATGATGTCCTCTCTATTTTTCCATTTTACACATAGTCTTTCCTTTCTAAAGCTGGCCCCCCTGCGGACCGAGGCACGGAGTAGGCCATCCGGGACGGGTTGTACCTGGTCTCTCGTGGCGGGCAGGAGCAGCACAGCAGTCCCCCTCCTAGGATCAGGAGTGCAGATGCTGCCCATCCAATATACAGCGCAGCTCCCAGCTCTCTCCTCTGAGCGTCCGTCAGTAGAGGGTTGTAGAAGTCCCTGATGATGGTGTTAGCAGACCAACACACTGGGATGAGCTGCATGACGCCTGATACAATGAAAAACACTCCAGAAATGATCATCACTTTGGCCTTGGACGCCTCGTCATCAATACAGTTGGTGCACTTGGCTCCAGCAATGGCAATGAGCACAGCTAAGATTGCCAGGAGGATGGAGATCACCGTGAGCGCCCGGGCAGCCTGCAGGTCTTGGGACAGGGCCAGCATGGAGTCGTACACCTTGCACTGCATCTGCCCCGTGCTCTGGACCACACAGGTCATCCACAATCCTTCCCATATGATCTGCGCCGTTACTATGTTACTGCCAATGAAGGCGGTAACCCTCCACATTGGAAGTGCACAAGCAACAATGGCAATGATCCATCCCAAAATGCACAAAGATATACCAATCAATTCCAAACCTATGGACATCCTGAACAGCTGTCTTCCACCTCTAGTCCTAAATATGGGTTACACCTGTGAGAAAGATGTTGCCTGGACCACAGTATCCACAGTTTATATGGCAGGGCAGGTCTAGAGGAGGAGCTCACAGCAGCTGACTTCACCACAGGGAGGAAGGACCTACTGAGTTGTGAAGACAGCTATCAGTTTACAGGCTACTCTCACAATAGGCCTGGCCACAAAGAGGCCTTTGACAGCCCAAAGGTGATGGAGGTACCTTGTGTTTTTACACCTGTAATTAGGCGGCAACACTGATTATAACATTGTAATAGTGTTCAAATGTAAAGTAACCTAAATTATTATAACATTTCATATACCGGGAGGTGTTGGTCACAGGAAAAGACAAAAAAACAGACTAGTGTCTATATATGTTTGGTCAAAGATAAAATCATTTGATAGTAAAAGTATATAAGTTATAAAATGTTACGCAAACAAAAAATGTATGTCTGTGGTTCAAGCAGTGTCAAGAGTCAAAACATAATCCTTACTGAGGAAGGTTAAGCTCTCTTCCCAAGCATTGCTATTGGTGGTGCAAGTAACTAAGTATTTTGTAACTAACTGTAATTTAAAAACGGGTATTTTCACAATAGTCTATACACTATATATATTCTTTAAATTATAATATATTACAGTAGTAACTACAGCTAACACTCAATTAGCTGTAGTTTCATTACAAATAGTTTTGACTTTCGCTCAGCAAGAGTGCTGCCTTTGATGGCCTTTAATGGGTTGGTCTGTCTACAGAATGCCCTTGAATTTTCGGAGGGATGAAGCCTCTCCCAAGACACCTCCCCCTCAGCCCTCAGTGACCTGGAGCTGATAACCCAGTCTCCCTGCTCCATGAAACAGGCCCATTGTTCTGTGCTGTGGCTGAACAGACAAAGTAGTGGTTCTTCTCGGAGCAGACTGAGCATATGGGACTTTCCATCAGCATAATGGCACCAATGAAATGTACTTTCAGTGTATCAGTTAACAAGTAAAGCAATCAATAAAGTTTTTTGTTGTGAAATTTATTTAAACTAAACTCTGTTAACGTGAGAATTATTTATGCTATAAAAAAAACAAATTACAATACCTGTATGCACACTTGACAGCATCAACAAAAACGGCATAAATACATCAGTTTAAGAAAAACACAACATTTTAAAGAACATAAATGTCAATTTCATTTTATGTGTCCAATCTAGTGTTACAAAGTCTATTTTCCTCACACATAGTCTCTCCTCTCGGGATAACTCGGGGCCACTGACCGCGTTTGAGAGTACACTACTTTGGACGGAGGCCCATACCTCTTCTCAGTCTGTGGTGGGCAGCTGGAGCAAAGGATGATCCCACCAATTAGCAGAAAGGCAGTGGCTGCCCATCCCAAATACAGCGCTGCTCCTATTTCCCTCTTCTGCGCCTCAGGTATCACCGGGTTGTAGAACTCCATGACAATTGTATGTGCCGACCAAGACACTGGGATCAGCTCCATCAGAGAAGCTATGATGAAGCATGTTCCTGCTGCTATCATCACCCTAGCTTTAGCCACATCCTCGTCCACACAGTTTGTACACTTGGCCCCCATTATTGACACCATCACACCTACAATGCCCAGGACTATGGCGATGACAGTGAGGGCGCGGGCAGCCTGGAGGTCCCCACTCAAAGCCAACATGGAGTCATGCACTTTGCACTGCATCTGACCAGTGCTCTGGACCACGCAGTTCATCCAAATGCCTTCCCATGTGATCTGAGCGGTCACTATGTTCACCCCGATGAATGCGGATACCCTCCACATGGGTAAAGCACAAGCGACAATGGCAGAGATCCATCCCAAAACAGCCAGGGTAACACCAAGAATCTCGAGTCCAGCAGAAGGCATGATGAAGATGTTGCCCAATGGAAAGTTTGTGGGATACCCTGACTAGTGTGCTATCTCCAGCTAATAAGTAGTGGTTTACCACAAAGCTGAGGGTGGAGTCACTTGGTTATTGGCCAGGATAACTTTAAATTCTCTTTTGCTGAAGCTGATTTGGCCATCATGTTAGGCATTTTGGTGACCCTGGCTTAATGATTGAACTTGCTGCGTCCTGGTAGCTCACACACCTGTTTGGGTGAGGGGAGAGCAAACAGAGACAGTATCTGAGGTCAGCGTTGGTTAAAGCCTAACAGACCGCACAAAGATAGTAAGGTGAATGATTGAAAGGAGAAGAAACAGTGAAAGACGTCTAGGCTATGATCACAAATGTTAATAAACAAAAATCTCTAGTTTTAGTCGGTAGAAATCTACACCAGTAAAACAACATTTCTTTAAGTCTAAATATCAACATATTTTCTTGTACAGTTTAGTATATAAAGGAATAAAATATTGGATGTAAATTATGTTTCATTTAAAACAAGAAAGCAAAGGTAACAGTTATTCTTTTAGATTTTTGTGATTTTTGTAGTTTTATATGAAAGCCTGATGCTGAAACATTGTAACAAATCCTAGTCCACGGTTCACTTGCTGGTTTAGTCAGTGTGCGGGTATCTTCTTCTAATAGACATTGGGTATGGACCTTTTTCTTCTACACACGTCTCAAGAAATGTATGTGCAAAGTTTTCATCTATTATGATATGTTTGTATTAAACCCCCATAAAACGGAGCAAATTGGATTTTGAAAGTACAGTATGTGTAAACCTTTTTCCCTCCGTTTGAGATCAGAACAGACCTCCATGTAGCTGTTGCTTGGTGTTACTGAATCCCCCGTCTTTTATCAGCGAGAAGAATGGAATGTCCCTGAAATGTACCTGGTGCCCCACAGAGTTAATGAACACTGAGAGCTTTGCCCAACATAGCATGAATGTACCTCACCAAATTCTTCAGATAACTGTAACACACTGACCTAGAAAAGGTCTGGGGAAAGTATTGTTTCTTTTTTTTCTGAATGATGTTTAAGATTGTACATAATATACATTGGAGACAAGTATTAAGGTATTATAACCATCAGCGTTTGACCTTAAGTATATGAGAGGTTTACCAATTACAACAATTGTTTTGCAAATCAATTAATCTTGTGATTATTCTTTCGACTTTTGATAAGGCCCGGCATGAATATGAGATTTTTATCAAATTTGAATTGAAAGGTGCACAAGGCAACTTTTCAGATGGAGGGTCCTCAACCATCTTGTCTCCATGGAGAGAATATTGCTTTGAAATGTTTCACAGTATGGCATTTATTTGATCTTTCTCCACAGAGACAAGTGACACCATAGACCAAATTACTGGGCAGAGCTACAGGTGTCTACAACACATGAAACTGAAAAGTCAGTTTAATGCCGTACTGTGAAACATTTCTGACAAAGCAATAACATCTCCATAAGACAAGTAGGCCTCTGTATAGTTCAGATAACTATTTTGTGATTAATTTATGATTGTCTCAATAATCGATTATTTTCCACTAGACAATGACAATAGACAATGCACTGTCCATCCTAACAGGATGGCTTGTCTCTTTTAGTAAATAATTGTTATCTCTTGTGTGCTTGTTTTATTCAATGACAATATTCCACTTCTTATTTAGCTATAGCCTCAGTGACTCCTGAGTAGAAGTATGGGGCTTGTCTAATGACGCATTAGTTGTGAATTCCTGCTTTGCCGTCTTCTACGCTCTAGTTGTTAATGCATAAAGGACAAGGTGCCTCCAGGGTTTGTGTTCACAAAAAACCTATACCTTTATTTGAATCCACTGGCATTGAGTGGTAGTTCTCAATCTCACTCCTCACTTAGATCTTTTTTCAGTTTAAGGTTTTCCAAAGCAGCACAGCCAGTGAATCAATAGAGGTCTTTGTTTTTGTAAGACCCCTTTGTGTTTCCCCTTGTCGGCTCACTGGCTCTCACCGACTGATTTTCATTAACAATGAAGCATAGAAGATGTACTTTTAAAACAAGTCACCCATTGTTATGCTCTTTTCCAACGAAATGAAATACTCTTTTAAAATGTAATACTTTCTACCAATATTGGTTAAGCTTTAACTACATCTGAATCTTTCTAACACAAAAAAAATACTTAAGACAGTGCATTGTGTTTGTTAAGGCATACATTTACTACCATCTGTAAAAAGGAAAACATTTAGAAAAATCTAGCTGTATAAATATTTCAAAATGAAAAAAATCTACTTGTGTACATAAAAAAAATCTCCATGTCTTGGGTCACAGCATTGTGCAGAGTATAGGCTGCAGATTTGGAACGTTAAAACCGTTGAAAACGGATTCAAATGTAAGCTTTGTTGTTGGCAACATCTGTTGCAATAAATGCTTTTAGTCCATTAGCATTGCTCTATAGATTGTCAGTTCATACATGGCTTGTTTACACGTAGTCTCTTTTTGTGTACCCATTGACTGTCACAGTCTTCAGGGCAGAGTAGTCCACTTGAGGCATTGCTAAGCTGCTCTGTGCCCTGGCTGCCCTGGGAGGGCAGGAGCAGCAGAGCAGTGCTCCCCCAAGGATGAGCAAACAGGATGCAGCCCAGCCAAAGTACAGAGCATTTCCAAATTCCCTCTTCCCTGTCTCCTCCAGCATGGCGTCATAAAAGCCCATGACAATGGCATGTGCCGTCCAGGACACAGCCACGAGCATCAGCAGTCCTGCCACAACGAACGTGACTCCTGCAGCTACCATGAGTCGAGGTTTACCATTCACGTCCTGGCTGCAGTTAGTGCACTTGGCCCCTGCCACTGAAAGACCAATACCAATAATGGACAGCACCATAGAGATGATGACCAGGGCCCGGGCAGCCTGCAGGTCCACGGGCAGCCCCAACATGGAGTCATGCACCCTACAGTGCATCTGCCCCGTGCTCTGCACTGAGCAGTTCATCCAGAGGCCCTCCCAAATCACCTGAGAGATGACGATGTTCTGTCCGATGTATGCGGCCACTCTCCACATGGGCAGACCACAGGCCACCATCACCCCCAGCCACCCAGCTACTGCCAGGATCATGCCCAGGATCTCTAGACCAGTTGAAGACATGATGCCGCGCAGAGCTGTCCTCTCAGCCTGTGGATAAAGGTCTTCTGTCAGCAGGCAGCAGCCTCAGCCTCAGTGACAGATATCAGATCACAGGCTCAAGTCCTCTGATAGACCTAAGAGAGACGGAGAGAGAGAATCACACTTCTTTATACAGCTTAGACTGAAGGTGGAGTCAGCCTCAGCTGGCATCATGTTTACATCAAACAAGCAGAATGGACTCATGTGTCCAAATACACCAATAATCTTGGTGTCATATGTCACATGATTTCGCCACATAGGAACACCATAATTTACAGTGCATTTACAAATAAAAAAACAGGCATACACATGCACAGATGTTATAAAAATTAAGTGCTTGCACATTATTTTATAGCACTTACTTTTTCCAGCGATGTTAACCTGTTTTATTGGCTTATTGTTCTCATTATCTCACACAATGGCAAGCTTTTGAATGACTCTGAGATAAACATGTTCTTTCACAGATAAAGGAGTCATTAAGGTGGTCAGACAAGTGAGCGCTGTCTCTCCTCAGGTCATCGGGGTCAATAGTTCGAATGCTCCTTGTCTAACCTATCACTAAGACTTCAGCACACCTACTGCACATAACTGAATCTGGATACATTAGGTTTGGAAGCTTTCAAACTCCTGCAAAGAGGAACTCGCTTCTGTTGGCCATCATAGGATGGAGAAAATGGGTGTATATTATGGGCAGCAGGGGGCGCCAGAGTACAATAGCCATTACTATAACACTGAGATTATTAGTTGAACACAAATTTATTTCTGTCCTCCTTGAACTACAAATCTCAATGTTATATTGAGATTTGAGATTTAACAAATAACACAATTTTTTTTATTTCAATCATCTAATATTGCTAATATGCCCAGGGGTAAATGGGAATGGCAATTAACTCAATCATGACAGTGTGCAGACCTGTGTGTGGTTAGAGGCTTTGAGGTCAAAGTTATAATATATATTATATATTAACTAGTTTATGTAATATAAATGCAGCATTTAAGAAAATCATTCAATATTTGGGAGTTCCCAGGATAGACGTGTAATTTAGTAGGGAACAATGTGCATGCTGCAACTTGCTGAGAGGACATTGAGCTATCAGTGTGAGTGTTAGCCAGTCCAACCGGTTTCTGTGAGAACAACTCACAATTAGAGGTAGGAAAAGCAAAAAAGGTGGTCTATTTCATAAAAGTTACAAAACAAAGAGTTGGATTATTAATTTTCCTTATCGACCGTTAAACTAACTGCACACACAAAAAGCTAAAAACTGTATCATCCTTTTATATTGATTTCAAACTGCAGTTTCTTGTTTGCATCATGAGACACCCTTCAGCTCTGACTCACCTCACCATCTTCCACAGATACTACCAAAAATATTTACTGAAACTGTGACTGTACCAAACACTTTAGCCCGAGGCATGACCAGGATGAAGTTTAGACCAGACTGCCCATACCACATCATCACAATGATGTGAAACAACAACACACGAGAGCCTAGAACAGGGCAGCTCGCCGAAATAAGCAGAAATGCTCAGTGCCCCATGGCCCCAGCCCACTTTGAACGTGTAAAAAATACGTAGGGATGTCTGCAATACAACCTTATTTTTATTTTGTAAATATTGCATACAACACAATCCTAATTTGGAATTGGGGACTCTCAACCAAGAATAAATAATTCGATTTTCTGTATTCTGGTGCATATTAGACATAATATTATTAGCAAAATCTTAACTCCTAACTAATTACGTTTATTTTGAGGGCCCTCCGCAGTCCCTACATTCCCTTGCTCAGCCCCTGCAGCAATGTCACCCGAAGCCCTTCTTCTGCTCTTCTGCAGAACAGATCGAGGCTCTAGAAAACACTATAGGCTAAAAACTATTAACGCTTTCTGTTGCATTAATGAAAACATGATTTGGACATTTGTATGGAGAAGTTGAACCACTTCGGAAATGCGCACGCTGCGGTGTCAGCTCTGCGGTTCGCTGCGCCAGCTGACGCATCACATCACGTCTTGTTTCATTCCATCTTTTTCATGGTTTCTAATGGAATATGAGGTCAATTTCCATAATCTAAGACCTGGATCTTTATGGTTTGTGTCTATTTAAACGGTTGCTTGTGTAGCTGCGCATCTCAAACTTCATATGGAGAGAGAGGCGACACTTGAGTCCTAGTTTGAATTGATAAAAAAGACAGACATAAAGACAGACTATGCCTACTGAAGGCTCCTTGTTTGATTGTAAAAGAACAGTGCAGCTGCAGCACAAATAGCCTATGTCACTCAGTCCAAACTGCCTGGTCAGGTTGGTGCCCTTTGAAGCACTTGAAGCCCTACGCAGTGCGCGTTATGCGCGTAATGGGAGTGGCGACACTCGCGTAGAACCAGCGTGAATCTACATTTTACTGGCTGGTTTGAAGAAAGCCGTTATTAGTTGCCTGGGCATGTCTCTTTTTTACCTGCAGCCACTTGTCGCTTCAGCTGCTTTCGGCGTTTTCTCATTCGGCGTTTTCACCTCTGTTTACCCCATACACCTGTCTGTAGAGTAAAGTTGTTTCAGCAAATAAAACCCCAAATTATAATAACCTTAATTATTCATGATTTTAGATGCTTGGTCACAATAAATCCTAACATTATCGCAATTATTTTTACACTGACGGCCATTATTTTTTTGTGCAGAATGATATTAAGTTGCAAGGGCACATAAGGTCTAAGGAAAATCTCTGCCTGAACCCATCTTTCCTCAGATACTTAATTGTTCAAATTCCGCCTTATCTTCTGTTCCTTGTGTGTGGAACTTAATCTCCCCAGATACCTCTGAGAAGCTTACTGGCTATACTTGGACAAAATAGAGGCTTTCTGTTCTTAATGAAACTTTTGGACCCTTAACACAGAGTCCATTCATGCCATGGACAATCTGATACTGTGATTCGACTGACTCCCTCTCTCCTGTACTGGTTTGCTGAAGTCAGCTGGATTTAGTGACATGTTCTGTGCCAGCTCCTCAACATCTCTGTCCTCTGTATTTCTGAACTGGACAATAGCAGTAATTAGTCAGGAGGGAGACCTGAAGAGTGCGGGAGCTTATGGGGGACACTTGCACTTGCACAGAAGGAAGAACAGACACAAGGTAGGAAAAACTTTACTTAGTTTCCAGCTAAAGCATCTCCCTGAAATATATGCATAACTGCGTTTGTAGTGTGTACCTACAGCAAAAGAAAACGGAATGATGGCTTGTCTTTTTTGCTAGTCTTTTTTTTTTTTCCAGTGTAAAACAAAAACAAAAAGTGATTTAGGTGAACATTTAGTTTTAATAATGAAAACTATTTGATGATAATAATAATAATAAGAAGAAGAATAAGAATAATAATAATAATCACTTAAAATACACTTTAGTTGTCTTCATTAATTTGGCAAAAGGAACACAATTTCATGAAGGATTTTCACATTAATGGATTGACTGTGATGTCATTATATTTACTATTTCTTTAAACCAAAAGAGTTAAGTCTAGAAATTATGTACATAAAACTATATAACCATATATTTATAGTTACTAATGTGGTGACAAGATTTCCGAAGAATGTCACTGACGGTTATACAGAATGGAGCGCACTGTGTTTGGCCATTAACAAGGGACTTTCAAATGATGAAATATATGAGTTGCAGTAAAAGCAAGTAAAAGTGCAATAATATGTCCACATTTACAACCATGTGAGGATGAAAAACTTGGGTTTCCACAAGAAGTTGTGAGTTCAAAACTTGCTACAAAAACAAAACATACAGAACTTCTGCTGTTTAGAGTAAAGGAACTTATTAAACTCAGGTACAAAGCTTTTTCCAAAATATATATCTGGTTCTTCATATTGGTGTACTATAAGCCTGAAACACTGTTGCATTAATAGTAAATCACTGATAATTATTAATAGGAGCTTATTGTGCACTATTTGCTTTAGACATTTCAAGTTGACATGGGCAAATGTATATTTTACAAATCTTCTTAACCATTAACACATTTGAAAACAAGTGGAAAACATAAAAAGATCTGAAGGTGTGGCTGAACCTGACTCAAGAGTGTGTCATTTACTTAACGAATATGCCTGGTTGACATGATGAAGCGTGTCCTACTTGGGAACAAGGGGGGCCTTACATCACGTCACAACATTATGTGACAGTGAGTAAGGCCCAGCCCCATTCAAGAGTATAAAAGACCTCTGGAGTACACTTTACTCATTTTATCACTGAACAAGAAGACATGGTGTCAGCTGGCTTTCAGATTATGGGCATTGCCCTGGCCATTATTGGATGGATTGGAGTCATCATAGTCTGCGCTATACCTCAATGGAGAGTGACAGCCTTCATTGGACAGAACATAGTGACAGCTCAAACCACATGGGAGGGCATCTGGATGACCTGTGTGGTGCAGAGCACGGGGCAGATGCAGTGTAAGGTGTATGACTCCATGCTGGCTCTTCCGCAGGACCTACAGGCTGCTCGCGCTCTCACTATCATCTCCATCTTGGTGGGCGTTGTCGGCATTCTCCTAGCCATCGCTGGGGGAAAGTGCACTAACTGTGTGGAAGACGAGACGACCAAAGCCAAAGTGTGTGTGGCGGCAGGAATCATCTTTATCATCAGTGGGATCCTGTGCCTGGTGCCTGTGTGCTGGACAGCCAACAGCGTGGTCAAAGAGTTCTACAACCCCATGATGACAGCCTCTCAGAAGAATGAGCTCGGAGCTGCCCTCTTCATCGGCTGGGGTGCCTCTGCTCTGCTCCTGCTAGGTGGGGGCCTCCTCTGTGCAAACTGCCCACCCAAGGATAACTTCTCTGCCAAATATGCCGCTTCCCGTGCCAGTGCTCCCAAGGACTATGTGTAAGAAAAAGCTTTAACAGAGACTTTTGAATATTATGCTCCTGGAAAGTTTTCATGCGTGCCATTTTCATTTCATCATTCATTTTAAATATCAACACGACAAAAACGAGAAGTGCCACGCCTAAATGTTACTGGACGGAGAAGGGACTTCAAATACTTTGAGATTGTTTTGTGTCTTTTTCAGCCTTTCATATTATATCTGTTGCCCATCTGTGCTGTAAATAAATTTCCCATTAAAATATTTTTTATTGTACTGTTTTCTTTTTACTGTATTTTTCTAAATAAAATATTTTTTGCTGATGTTTTTAAAAATGCATTTTTAACTTCCAAAGGTAAATGGAATAAACTTAGTTTTCCCTTTCATACCACTATACTTTATTTCCCAAAGTTCTATTTATATATATCAAATAAAATGTATGTAGTTACAAAGGATCTACAGTGAGTATGTAAAAGATAGTCAACTTTTTAATAGCAAACAGCATGCATTTATTACATTTGTTAAACATTCCTGTTTAACACATTTTTCCACTCAAAAAGCTTGTTCGAAGCTTTATTACTCACTGTGCTTTTATCACACAACACCACTGAAATTGTAATATTTTGTGAAAACTAAAGTTTGCTCATTTAACTTGAATGTAATAAACACATTCACTAGAATAAACAATAATTTACTATTAAATGTTCTGACAGTCATTGGGCATGCCAATAACCTTGAGGCTGTTTATTGCACAGTCAGCACTAAAGGTCAGTGGATCTGTTTATGGGTAAACTGCTTTTGGCCAATAGAAGCTGAGAAACGGGGCCCTCATGTCTTTGTCCCCGCTCGTCACACAACACTCTATAAATACACCTTTTGTGGCCGGTCTTTGTTTTTTTCTTCACTTTCTCTATAGTAGAGAAGCCAGCAGGATGGTGTCCCAGGGGATTCAGATGAGCGCTATCTGCATGTCTATTATTGGGTGGCTGATGGTCGTGGTGGTGTGTGCCCTGCCAATGTGGAAGGTGACAGCATTCATTGGGGCCAACATCATCACAGCTCAGACTATCTGGCAGGGCATGTGGATGAACTGTGTGGTGCAGAGCACAGGGCAGATGCAGTGTAAGGTCTATGACTCCATGCTGGCGCTGCCCAAGGACCTGCAGGCCGCTCGTGCCATGGTCATCATCTCAATCCTTGCCGGGATAGTGGGAGTGATCTTATCTATCGCTGGCGCAAAATGCACCAACTGTATTGAAGAGGAGCGAGCCAAGGCCAAGACCTGCATCCTGTCTGGAGTCTTGTTTATTGTCTCAGGACTGCTCTGTCTCATCCCTGTGTCCTGGACTGCCAACACCATTGTCAGTAACTTCTACAACCCCATGCTGCTGGAGACACAGAGGTATGAGCTAGGTGCTTCTCTGTACCTTGGCTGGGGTGCTTCTTCTCTGCTGCTGTTGGGAGGAGGCCTCATGTGCTGGAACTGCCCTCCCAAAAAACAGTACCGCAACTACGGCCCCAAATTCACCCCCGGCAAGTCAGCTTCCTCGCAAAGAGAGTATGTGTAGGAGGTGCCAAGGGGGGATTTTCTTGGCTGATTTTTTTATTTTTTAATTTCTAGGCCTACATTCTTGTTCTGAAAAAGTGCAAGAAGCCGGCAACTACATAAGACCAATTTGAACTCTGGAGAGAACTCTAAATCAAGGGAAATATAAACCATACTATTTTTCAGCAGATAATAATAAAAGGGTACAAAGTAAAACTGTAAAGAGGAAGTATAACTAGCCTTTTGGTTTGACTTTCTGTTTCTGTATAATGTCTTCTTGTAATTGTGAGAAATGTTTTTACATTGTTATCCACTAGTTGAGTTGAGTCGAGTTGTGGACAATGCATCACCACGTCAATTACAATTTCGCAAAACTTTTATAGATATTTTTTCCCCTTAGTTCACTTTTCATTTTAGTATTTTCATTGTGCATATATATTGGCAGTAGAAGTATGTATGCATGTATGTCTTGTTATTGTAAATAAATTATTTTCTCACTCAATTAAATGGTTTGAGTTGTATGGTTTTAGTCTGAAAAGAGCTTCTTGATCATACCATTGCATCATGTTACAAACTGCATGTTTGTGTTTACAGTTCTTACTTTGCTCAATTGCTGTGTGGTGTAACTTATTCTTTGACAAGCAAATGCCTTTTATGACTACAGTTTGCCTACAAATCTCACCAATTTAAAGCTGCCTTTAGAGTAGATCTTTACCTTGTTGTTTGGCTATTTTAATTTATGACTTATTTAAACCAGTGGAGATTCTCTGCATTAAATTTAATCAAAGGTCCACATCTCAAGTATATTCTTCCATAGCTTTTGAATACACCTAACATTACACACCTTTTTTCGTATTTATCACTTCAAAGTAGGAATGGAATGAGATGCAATTCCCACATGACGAGATGAGGTTTGTGAGAGCAAGACATGACAAGATTTTGACATAATTTATGATAACAAATTGTTGGGTACAGTTCACAATTTTGGCCTCATATTTTTAAATGTATTTTATTTAATATTGTTGGTGTCCTTGTAGCACTCATTCGATTATGTGTGCTAATAAGATCATGACCCAGCTCCACTTTAAAGTAACAATAATAGTATAATAATACTTCATTCTCTACACAGCGTAAAAGCTGGGTGTCTTGACATATAAATTAATTTTGTTCTAGGACCATGACACTTCCGGTACAAAATACCAATGGACAAAGGGCCATAGATACTGATTAGCAGACTATTGGCCACTAGTTATTGCGCTGCTCTCGTCAATCTGCATATGAAAAAGACAGACTTGGTTTAAAAACTCTGCCACTCCTCCAACCCACACAACAAAAATCTAGTCAATCCAGAGTAACTAGTCAGACCACGGGACGTCCTGCCGCTCAGCCCTCACAAACAACCAACTCACCAGCTGTGTGTTACCTTGGCTCCCAGCTCTCCAGCCAGACACACAGCGTCAAGATGGGGAGAGTAGGGAAGGAGGTCGCAGGCCAAGTCCTCAGCTTCATCGGCCTGGTCGGGGTGTGTGTGACGTGCGGAGTGCCCATGTGGCGGGTGACCTCTTACATCGGGGCCAATATTGTGACGGGGCAGATCGTGTGGGATGGCCTGTGGATGAACTGTGTGATGCAGAGTACTGGACAGATGCAGTGCAAGCTCAACGAATCTCTGATGAAACTGACCCGAGACCTCCAGGCAGCACGAGCTCTCATAATCATCTCCCTGGTGGTTGGATTCATCGGTTTCCTAATTTCATTTCTTGGCACCAAATGTACAAGCTGTTTGAAGAAGGAAGCGTCAATGGCTAACGTTGTTATTATATCAGGTTGCCTTATAATCTTAGCTGCCATTTTGGATTTGATCCCTGTGTGCTGGTCAGCCGCATTCACCATCACAGACTTTCAGAATCCTCTGACATTAGACACACAGAAGAGGGAGATTGGAGCATCTATTTACATTGGCTGGGCATCTGCGGCTTTTCTCCTCATTGGGGGAATCATCCTCACGACTTCATGTCCTCCTCAAAGGGCAGTCTACGGCTATCCGAGTTACCCACCGCAACCTGGAGTATATGCATACTCCGCACCACCAACCCAGGGTGGCTATAGGCCCGTGTACACTCCTGGAAGCCAGCCATATAGTGGATCTTATGTGCCCAATAAGCCCTATGCAGCTCCCACGGTGTACTCTGGTAGACAATACATCTGAAAATGAACTGTGAAGGACTTTTAAGAGACTTTTTGTGCACATCACTGGCATGGAATCTGTACAAATCCTCGTCTTGCGAAAACCTGTCCATAATCTGTTTTATTTTTTTTAAAGGAGGAAATATTAAAGGGTGCTTGATAGAAAACAACTCTTTTTGTGGAGTTAAAAAATGACACCCAAAACTCTTTCATAGCTAGTTGTTATGTTTAAGTATAGCAGAAACAGAAATACCAAAACTAGTGACTTCTCCTTTAGGAAATCCCCTCCAGTCATTACTTAACAATAGCACACATGCATAATTTAGCTAAGGTAATGTTCTAATGTTGTATATATCTCTGTATTGCACATCGTTTGTACATATTGATGATTTTTTTTCTGTTTAATTTTGGAACTTATTAAAAACATTTAATAAAATGTATTTCATTGTATTGCTTTGTGATTTGAATGCAGATTAAATTTGATCTTGGCCAAAATTACATTTCAACAGAACTGTACTTGGATAGCCTCTTTGAAAATAGATAAACAATAAATAAAATCTTATTCAACCGATTTTGTAGAACCAGTTAAATGCAAGTCCTCGGCTAACAAGGTATAATTTAAATGCCAAAAATAGTGTAAAAATAGTGTGATTGATGAGAGGCACAGGCTGAGGGTGTGGCCACTGAGCCATTTCTCTGTTTAGAAAGTTAAAATAATACAAAGAAGCTCGATATTGTAAATAAAATGTTTGGGATATTAAGAAAATAAAATAATATATTTTAATTTAGTGTTTAAGTCATTTCAGTACAAATTGAAAGTATGACAAATAAATGTCCTTTTATATGGCTGACTTTGAGTTATATGAATATTTCAATAAATATTTTACTGTTTAATGAACGTCTGGACAGGCCTTCCGGTTACTGCCCAATCAAAAGTTGCCATTGTAGAGGCATTGTTTAGACAGGAACTGCAGGCCTCTTTACGGGCATCATTTACATAGTCATCGGCAAGTGATGTGCATCTCATCGAAACTGCTTCTTGTCCAATTGTCAATCACGGGATGTGAAGAATCTCATCTGGCAAGTCCGTCACTGTAACAGGTTTCAGGTCAAAGGGACGGGCTTTCTGACTCCACCTTTAAGAAAGATCCACTAAAAGCTAAGAATTCATTCGACTGAGCATCTGAGCAACGCTTAACCTCTCCTACATCCTACTCCACTACGGATCTTCCACCAGGACCAACATGGTGTCAATGGGACGTCAGATGCTGGGCTTTGCCCTGGCCATCATCGGCTTCTTGGGAACCATCATTGTGTGTGCTCTGCCCATGTGGAAGGTGACTGCCTTCATTGGGGCCAACATTGTGACAGCGCAGGTGATCTGGGAGGGCCTCTGGATGAACTGTGTAACGCAGAGCACTGGGCAGATGCAGTGTAAGATCTATGACTCTCTGCTGGCTCTACCCCAGGATCTGCAGGCTGCCCGGGCTCTTGTTGTCATTGCTATTATTGTTTCTGCTTTTGGAGTCTTACTGGGCATTGCTGGAGGAAAGTGCACCAACTTTGTGGAGGACGAAAAAGCCAAAGCCCGGGTGGCCATTGCTGCAGGGATTGTGTTCATCTGCGCTGGAGTGCTGATCCTGATCCCAGTATGCTGGTCCGCCAGTACCATCATCCGCGACTTCTACAACCCTATTATGACCAACGCTCAGAGGAGGGAGCTGGGTGCTGCCCTTTATATCGGCTGGGGCACTGCTGCTCTGCTGCTGCTGGGAGGGGGTCTCCTCTGCAGTTCCTGTCCTCCCAAAGAAAGCCCTGAGTACCCAGTCAAGTACTCTGGAGCCAGATCTACAGACAGCCGGGCTTACGTCTAGAAGCAACCCACTCCACAAGACCAAGTTATTCTAAAGTCTTTCAAAATCTTCTTTGTGAGAATATAGTGCCAGCTAAGTCATTGATGGGGAAAATCTTATGGTCTTGATGTTTTGCTGCTGAAAATGAAGGGTTCTTCTATAGCAGTTTGAGGATGGACTTGAAGAGATGATACTGTATCTTCTAGTCAGATGATAATGATTTTTTTAGATAGAGATTACCAGATGTGCTGTCACTAAAATGACAATTTGTACATTATTTTTTTAAAAGTGATATATGTATATTTACCGTATTGTAATTCATATTCTGATTTGTTTGTTAATTAAAACACTGCTTTTTATTTAAAATGGCTGTTTGGATATATCATTTTTAATGAGAAGAATGTTGTCTTTTATCTCCAAGTTAAGCTATTAAAAACAATTGGTCAGAAGTCATTATTAAGCTTTAAAAACAATGAAATGATTGTTACACTTCCTAAGCGGAGAAACCAGCTGAACAGGTTTGACAGAGCCACGGTCTCAGTGAAACGGGGACAGGTGAAAACTAAAACTAAGCTGAATGGTTGGTGTAGATATCTAAATACTGTGTCATAACAAGTTACATATCAAAACTGTTTTGCCATTAAATTGAAGTAGTTTTGAATCTGCTTAAAACACACACAGCACACGCATACACAAACTAGAATAAGCCTTGGATCCAAGTATTCTGATGATAATATCAAAAATGTAATATAGGTATAGATGCAAAGAAAGTGTCTTTGGTTACCCCTGACCATTGATAATTATTATATTATATTCACCAAATCATTTCTGTGGCTTTTTTCCTCCAGTCAGCACACATTTCCTTAGCAGGACACACCCTTAGCCAGTATCACATTCCAGTGTTGAAAAAACAAAAAAATATGTGCTTACCCTTTAGTGACCAGTGTAAAGTCTGCAACAAATAAGAACATTAGAAACAAATTGATGGTACGCTCTGCAAAACACAATAATATTTGCAATATTTCAACAATAAAAGAGTGAATTTCAGTTCCTTTTAGTTTTTTTATGATGTCTGTTCAGAAAATATGTGTGAGGTGAGTCCTCATAGGTAAGAATGCTGAAGTCACCTATATAATATTAATTTGATACGCAAACTCAAATTTGGCCAAATCCAATCTAATCCACTTTATTTCTATAACACATTTTACAAACAAAGCTGTTTCAAATAAAATACACAACACAATACATAAAACCATAAGATAAAATCGAAACAATAAAACACATAAGAAACAACAGGGTAAAACTAAACAAATATAGACTAATAGGCATAAATAAAAATAATAAAATCAAATCAATAAATGACAACAGAGGACCACACACAACTCACACAGTGCTAAAAGCCTATACAGGTAGGATTTTAACAAGTCTAAGACCCCCGATACCCACAAACTTTTCCAACCAATTCAGAAGAGTTGCGTGGTCAACTGCGTCAAAGGAAGCAGTCAGGTCTAAAAGCACTTAAATGGCAGAATCACCAGCATCTGTAATAAAAAACAGATCATTTAAAACCTTTAAAAGTGCAGACTCAGTGCTATGAAAGGACTTATAACCACTCATAAACACTGTCCATCACATTTTTATGTACATAATTAAGACCACCAATTTGCTTTGCTCTATCTATGGGTTTCAGCGTGATGAAAAATTAGCCCTGCTGCTAAAGCAATTAACAAATCAAAATTAAAAAAACATTCTATTATTTGAATGGTAAAAAGTCCTCAAAATGTTGCCTATAAACTGGAAGCTGAAGGCCACAATTTAATCAGCCAAACAACATCAAACTATTAACAATATTATACTGACACCAAAGGCTAACAATAAGCTAATAGGCTAAAAAGGACCACTGACTGGCAGGACAGTGTTTTTCACATTGCTGTAAACTAACTTAATGAGAAATAAGATTGAAACACATATATACACTTATTTCTTCCCACTGAAGTGTATTATGTTCTTAAGCTCACAAGAGTATGCACAAAAGAGCATGGAACCCAATCTTGGTCAAAGAGTTTGGACTCCATCTTTTATTGTTTCGGAGCACAAAGAACTGTCATGGCAGGTATTCTTTGGCAGGCCTTCTAATGTGTCCTTATTAGTTCGCTTTCACGCCCATTCTTCCTGCACCTTAGAGCTTTTCATACACCTGTTGTTGCTTTCAAGCACAACTTCAAACTTGCGGTGATGGCTTCAATGGGAATGCAGTTGCTGGGTGCCATTTTGGCCGTTTTTGGCTGGATTGGGGTCATCGTGGTGTGTGGAGCTCCTATGTGGCGAGTTACTGCTTTCATTGGCAACAACATTGTGACATCGCAGACCATCTGGGAAGGCATCTGGATGAGCTGCGTGGTTCAAAGTACGGGACAAATGCAGTGCAAAGTGTATGACTCCATGCTAGCTCTGGGCACTGATCTCCAAGGAGCTCGCGCCTTGGTGGTGGTCTCCATCATAACAGGAATAATTGGTCTTCTTATTGCCTTTGCTGGGGGTAAATGTACCAACTTTATCCCAGAGGAAAGAGCAAAATCTAGGGCGAGCATTGCAGCTGGTGTGATATTGATCATCAGTGGAATTCTTTGTCTCATTCCGGTTTCCTGGACAGCAACCATGGTCATAAGGGACTTCTACAACCCATTGATGGTGGACGCGCAGAGGAGAGAGTTGGGCGCATCGTTGTATGTTGGTTGGGGAGCAGGGGCCCTTTTGGTTCTTGGAGGGGCGCTTCTGTGTGCAAACTGCCCCAAGAGCGATGATCAAGCCCCATCTGGGAACTATTTGCTCAACAAGTCCACAGTAGGACACAGCAGGATAAACTCGGTCAGATCTCTCACTCCAACAAAGACCTACATCTGAGTTTTTGATAATTAACTTTGAAACCAGTAAAACAAGTTGCTGCAGTAAAGATGCTCCCTGATGAATGAAGGAAATAGAAACAAATAAGTAGAAATAAATCTACAGGCAATAATTGTATAAATCTGAGTCTTAGCACTGAAATGTGTTTTTAACTATAAATAAGAGTTTGTAAATAAGCAATTGGTAATGAAACAAGCTGGTATCTATTGCATAAATACTGGCTTGTATAGTTATATCATGTTACATATGTTGTTATGTTTGTTTTTTCAGTTTTTAACTGTACTTCCAGTTTTATTGATCATGGGGTACATTCCTACCTTTTCTATCTTGTTTACATTCAAATAAAGCCTCTGCTATTTTTAAGTGAAGCTTCAACGAAACCTGTTTGGCAAGTTAATGTAACACACATCTATTTTCAGGGATCACAGTAGTGACTCATGTTGCTTATTAAATCAGAACTGTCCTATAAGGATTGCAATCTGTTCTCCAAACAGTCCAAAACGCAAGCAAAGAAAAGACGAGCAAAATAAGAGTAAAGAACATACTTCAGGTTTCACAGATTTGCTTTTTGTTTCCTATTTAGAATATAATATAACTGTGGACAAATTGTGTTGGTTGTTTCTTTTTAAGTTATTAATTTTAAAAGACAAAGAAGACATTTGCGAGTTTAGCTGCAAGATTAGCAAATCCATCTTTTGCCATGTGATTCAACATTCCATCGTCAAATGTCTGTCCAGCTAAGAAACAAGATATTGTTAACTGAAACCAATGCTCTCACGCAGGTACGACTGCAGTGCCTCCTAGTGGTGGGATGCATTTAGTGCATGCCTACGCTTACGGGAAACTACCCAGCTCACCTGCAAAAAAAACAAAACATGAACTAGTAGAAGCAGTGTATTTAAGACATTTCCTCTGCTAAAAAGCTAAAGGAAGGAGCTGGGGGCATCGTTGGGGAGCAGTAGGGGCACTTTTGATTCTTGGAGGAGCTCTTCTGTGCACAAGAGCAGCGTTCAAGTGAAATATTGTGAAATATTTTCTTAATAAGTCAACTGTAGGAGCAGGAATAACAGGATACACTCTCCCACTAACAAAGACTTATATATCTGAGTTAACTAATTATGGATCTTTTTTCTTCATTCATTGGCCTAGATGTCTAACGTGGCCCTCAGACCAATTTTTGTTGATGAATTGGCCCAGATGATCACAAATAGTTCTGGTTCTACCTTTATAAACCCAATGGCAAACAGTTTAAATGTGTAAAATTTGTAGATTTAAAAATACAGTATTTTCACTAACCCTATATAACCCTGTGTGAAAAAGCAATTTCACCCTGAACCTAATAATTGGTTGGGCCAGGATCTGCAGCAATAACAGACATCAAATGCTTGTGATAGCTGGTGATGTGTCTTTTGCATCATTGTGGGGTGATTTTGTTCCACTCCTTGTCTTAAAATGGTTTTAATCAGCCATATGGGAAGGTTTTTCAGAATCATTTGTATCAAACTACAGCATCTTAATGTTGGGTCATTGTTGTGCAGCCGAACCCAAGTGATGTGTTAGATCTACACAACTTCCAAAAACTTCAAATTTGTTTCATCAGTCATCAGTCATCATCCAAATGTTTCTTGGAAAATTTGAGACAAACCTTTGTGTGTTAATTTTGTTTTCACCTTCGAACTTGCCCATGGGTGCATTTCTGCCCAGTGTCTGATATGGGTGAGTCATCAATATTTTGCCCTTAAATGAGGCCAGTGAGGCTTGCAGATCTTTGAGTGTCATTCTGGATTCTTGAATTCCTGAATGAGTGGTCATTGCACTTGGAGAGAATTTGGTTTCTCATTTGTTCTTATTATTGGATCGTGTCATAATGAGTTTCTTTTTTAGATCTTGGTCTTGTAACCTACAGGACTGTGTGTGTGTGTGTGGGTGTGTGTGTGGGTGTGTGTGGCGGCTCCACCAACAGGTTGTAACCGGGCCTGGGTGTGGCCGGTGAAATTGAACTCATCTTAAAAAAAAAAAAAGATAATTAAATTACCATTTCATTTAAAGTCATATTCTTCCTCCCTTAATACGTAAAATAATATTTTTTTAACTATATTTCATGCATACGTGTGTTTGTTTTGTTTGAAGAACACAATTTATTTGATTATCTGAATACTTAATTGTGGCCGAAAAAAGTGTTGGTGAAAAAGCAAAGTTAGAAAAGCAAAGCAGATGTTGTGGTTCTAAAGTAGAATACATCTGGTTTGCTTTTTGTGTCCTACTTAAGATATCAAATGTAAAATGACAGAATTTAATATAACTGTGGATAGATTGTGTGTTGAAATTAGTAATTTAAAAATTTATTTTTAAATTTTAATTTAAAAAAAAAAAAAAAAAAAATGTTAATCTAAGAAACATACTCTTTAAAAAAAAAAACGTTGGCCTGAAATTACTTTCTAGCATGTTTACAGCATGTATTTCATGTATGTTCATTAACATGTACTATCCCGGCCAAATAAATAAAAACAAAAACAAATGTATCAGGTATTCGTTTCAACTACAGCGATAATGCCTCCCAGTGGTGGCACACATTTAGTGCAAGAATGACGACGTGACTTTCGGGAAACGCTACAGGGGGGGCATATTTAGAAGGGGCCGAATTTATAAAATCAGAAATAGTTGCAGGCCAGAACAGAGATAGATAGACAAATTTATATCTATCGATCTATCGATCTGATAGATAGATAGATACAATCTGCAATTTTGAACATTCTGATGACATTGCATTTTAAAGGGTCTAGATTATAAAACAAACAATAAGATAAGATCACCTTTATTTGTTCCACAATGGGGAAATTCGAGTGTTGCAACAAAGATTAGGTACAGAAACAGATTAGGCAAAAGTATAATAAAAACAGATAACTTAGGAAAAAATCATCTTAAAAATAATAACTCTTATTTACAGCTGTCATATTGACAAAAAAATATTGCACATGGATGATTGACATTATGTCACAGTATTGCATAGGATTATGAAAGCTGAATGACACGTTCAGGACTAACAGTGTTTGTTGTAAAGTCTGACAGCAGCAGGAAGGACAAACCTGCGAAACCTCTATCCAGCTAAGCTGAGTCTATTTTAGACATTTCTCGGAATGTTTATTATCTGAATACCAGACAAATGTCATGTCATTGGGACCAGCATCAAGATAAAACGCTGGATTGGACTCATAGTGGCTGCTTCGATATTCCATTGCTGTATAAATTGTCCTCATGTAACTGACGCAAATCCTTTTGTAATTGTTGCAGGTCACAGCAGTCGTAAAGTCCCATGGGGGGTACACAGGAGCTGGGCATCAGTGTGTCTATGGCAGGTGTGGCGGGAATCATCCTGATATGTGCCCTGCCCATGTGGAAGGTGACTGCTTTTATTGGAACGCACCTGGTGGTCATGCAGGTGTTTTGGGAGGGCCTATGGATGACCTGTGTGAGCGAATATACCGGGCAGATGCAGTGTAAACTCTATGATGCCATCCTAGACTTGTCTCCAGACCTACAGGCAGCTCGAGGCCTCATCTGCATCAGTATATTCCTGGGATGCCTGGGTTTCCTTATATTCATCTTGGGCGCCCGCTGCACTAACTGTCTGAGCCATCCTCGAGCCAAACAGAGAGTAGTGATGAGCTCGGGACTAATTTTCTGCCTGTCGTCTCTCACTACTATTGTAGCTGTGGCGTGGACTGCCAATTCAATCATCAATGACTTCTACAACCCGCGTGTTCCAGAAGTGCTTAAGAAAGAGTTGGGGGCAGCAATTTACTGTGGCTTTGTTACATCTGGCCTGCTTTTTATAGGGGGACTTTTACTATGCATTACTTGCCCACCTCAGAGGGCCACGTTCCCCTCCACAAGATACACACTGGCCAAGGCACCCAACACACAGAGCAGTTATGCCATTAAGAACTATGTATGAAGTAAATAAAGATGTGTTAATATTGGTTATTCATTGTTTTATGATATCATACAAAGGTGATGTGTTCAAGTGGATTAGCAACTTTTAGGTTTCAAACAGGACTGAAAAATCAACAGTGATTGACATAATTTATGTTTAAATGTGCAACTATTTTTTACAAGTAAACCCAACATGGACAATTGGTGATGATGTTTATATAAAAGCTTAGACAGTTTGTGTGTTTTAAGTATTTTAGGATTGTTTTACTGCAATTAATTGAGCTGTACATGTAGTCCATCTGCCTACCTAAAATAAAAACATGTTTTGTTATAAATTTGTTAAGTTTTAATTCCATTGCCGCAGGCTGTGAATATACTGTATATATTTCTTAACTGCCCAAATTAAACCCAGATAAAACCTCTTCCAAGTCACAGCCAGTGTGGCATAAGCAGTGATTTATAAAAGGCAGAACAGAAGGAGCTTTGTCCTACCACAAATGCAAAGAAAGGGATTGTTTTGAAACCATGGCAGAGCAAACACTAGGACTTCCCTCCTCCACCCAGATAAAGTGCTGTTTTCCACACATACCAAATAACCAGTTTGTCAACTTTGAGACGCCATGCAAAAGCTCCACTGACAAACACCGCCAGAGTCTCTCTGAGCCTCACCCATGCAGCACATGTACAAACAACAGCCCAGAGCACTGCGCAGCCAGCTGTTCGCAGTTAGGCAGTGGGGCCTGAACTGAGGAGGTGGCAAGTTATTGTAGTCATGCTGAGGGAGCTGGAGATTGGTGCCCTCGGCTTGGCCTTTGTGGGGTGGATATGTGCCATCCTGACCCGCTGCATGCCTCTGTGGAACGTGAGGGGCACTGTGGACAACATTACAGCCTCCCTGCCTGCCTACTGGGATGGGGTGTGGCTGCAATGGGATCACTGGGACCTGGCCCATGATGGAAGCCTGCACTGCTCATTCTACCAAAGTCTCATGGCTCTTTCTGGAAGTTTCCGCACATGGAGATCTCTCATCACAGCAGGAATCGGAGCAGGGGCTTTTGGTGTGGTCATCAGTGCAGTGGGGGCTGTGTGGTTCCCTCACCGCAACCAGATTAAAGTCTTTTCCGGTGGCATTTTTGCTTTGTCTGGAATCCTGCTGTTAGTTCCCACAGCATGGACGTGTCATCACACCAGTCAGTCACTAGAGGGAGCTATGCACTTGAGAAGAGACTGGGGGCCTGCATTGTACTTGGGGTGGATCGCGTTTGTTTTGCTGATGGTGGGGGGAGTGTTTCTGACCACCAGGTGTCCCACAACTCAGAATCAGGGAGAGCACACAGAAGTCGCCACCGCTCCCCCCCAGGAAGAGTCCAATCACCCCCTGAGCAGGATCAACAGGACCACATTCACTCACAGCCAATTACAGCGCGGGGCAGGACCAGTCTGAGAAGGCTTTAAAAGGATTAAAGCAAGAACTAGTAATATATGCAACTGTTTGAGCATTTAGAATTATGAAACCCCTGTCTTAAGCTAGACAAAAGCATGTGGTGGTGTGCAATGGTAGTTTATTTGATGAAATGTAGGCACAACTTTTACTGAAAACCAACTATGTGCAGTCCAGACAAAGTCCCAAAGGCAGAAGACAACCAATGTTTATTCAGACTAGAATGTAATGGTGGCATGATGTTTACAAGTTATAATTTATTAGAGAGAATGGTAATTAAATACATTTCTTTAATATCTTTAACACGTTTACCCCTTTCAATTGTGTTTTGGTAATGACAAACGTATTCCTCATGTTGCACTTTGTTATTTTAAGTAGTTTGTTGTTGGGTATGAAACATGAATAATCTCTTTGTCGTAAGTACATTAATTTGGTTTTGCTTAGAAGATTTAGGTGTTTTTAATACGAAGATAGCAAATGCATCACTTACAACATTTTGTGGGTGTGTGTGTGTGTTCCCATATGTAAACCAAAAACAGAAATGAATAAAAATGGTTTTAAGAATTTGATTAAATATTCTAACTTTTTATCTCTGGGGACATGAAGAATATACATAGACCTAAGTGAAGTATTAGAGTGTATTAATATTAGGTTTAGGATAGCATGTAAGTGTGTACTAACTGAAGTGCAAACAGCTATAGTTTCTCATCGCCTTCCTCCACATCCTTCAGACTGAGGACTTCCAGGGAACCTCTGCCTTTGGTCTCGCAGCGGATCAGCTCATCAATTTCCCTGTAACAGCCAGGATCCACCAGAACAACCTGTAGAATCAAACAATAAAAATGTGCTTGTTAGCGTAGCTATTAACACTAAAAAGACAAAAAAATATATAATACCATTTCCAGCTCCTCATCAAAATCTTCACTTTCCACAACTTGCAGCAGCGTTTTCAGCTTATCCTTTAGCCTTTTAGCCTCTTTTGCCGGGATAACTAACCGCAGTCTCATGTGGGCTCTCTGGATCTCCATTGTCTCCTTCAACTGTCGGATCACTTCTAGGGCCTAGAAATATCAGCAGAAATACAATGACAATCAGTAATACTGTAGATCGGAGATGAGAGACAAAACATGTTCGACTAAACAAGAAAAAACTATAGTTACTAACTGAATTTTCTTTGAAGCAGTGAAATACCTGGGATTATTCACAAAGTACAGTTCCCGTACCTGCTGCTTAGTGCTTTTGTTTGCTTTGACGGAGTAGTGGATGTCCTTCATGGCCTTTTCTATGAGGTTGACTGTATATGGCCTTTTAGTCTCAGGGTTGACACACTTTTCAGCCACAATAGTCGCAATGTCTCTGAACATCGTCTCCAATTGAGACTGCCTCTCTTTGTCGGATACCTGAAGTTCACCTTTGGCCAATATCTATTTATGACAAAGATGTCGATTAAACATGGCGTGTTTGATATTTCGGATAAATAGGCAAAGGAATAAGAACCTGTTTGCAGATTTCTGTCAAATCATCTGTCCCAAAAGCCCTGGTTAAATCATCCTTCTTTGCCACCTGACCCTTTGATACATTCACAAAGACTGAGTGTGTTTGCAAAACCTCATCCAGATCTTTCTCTCTGCAAAAACAACAGATACATGCAGAATTCGTTTAAAAGACGAGTGAATTATCTTAGTAACCATTCGTTAGTATGTAATATATTTGAACAATTGTATTTGTATACACACAATAAAATGCAATAAATATAATCGTACTTACGCGCCTGATCTCCAGCTCACAACTTTATTTTTATAACAGGCGATCTCAAATCTCTTACCGCCCTTTTTCATCCGCACCACGGCTACGTTGGTAAGTCGTATTTGATTTGTTGGCGTAAATATAGACATGGTTATGCCTAATTATAGAAAAAATCTAAATTGAAACCTACTGTTTTCAACTAATCATAACATGCACCAAGTGCGTACATGAGTGCGTAGCTAGTATTCATCAGTCCGGCGGTGAAATGTGCCCTGAGTGACACAACAGAAGATTTAGTTAGTTCCGCCGGTACATTGTGCCCCAATTTTTTTTCATAAAAAATTGAAATATTCCACCGGGTTTACAATTTGTATTCAAAATATTAAATACGCAGTAATTACAATAGCTTCATAGTTAATTCAGCACACCATGCGCGTCTAAAGCGGTGTAACTACTTTTCCCAGCATTCCTTTCGCGTACAACATGGTGTCACCCTTTGCATGGACTACTGAAGACTAAAATGTTGTCATATGTTACTTCTAGTGTTTTGCAAACTTTAGTAATTCTTTTGCCACTTTTGTCATGTGCCGTGAGTACTTCGGAAGACAAAGGTAAAGCTATCTAATTCGGGTAATATTTAGAAGAGTCCAGTGTTTATTTTTTAACGTAGCTAACACAGAAAGCTAGCAGGGTCACTGGGTAGTAGCTTTCGGCTTGTGACTGGTACTATGTGTTTGTCTTTCTACTGCCAAATTCCAAAAATGGCTAAAAACATCTTTCAATCAACATGTTCTGTCTTTGTTTTAGTCCCCGCTGAAAAGTCCAACAGTCCTGTTCTGTCCTTCATAACTTCAGTATGGCACAGCAGGCTGTACCTGTATTCTGCAGGTGCTCTGTTCTTTGGCTTCTGGTTCTCAGTGAAGATGGCACTAAAAAAGGTCTAATAAAATCCAACGTTTAGAATGTGAATTACACCATTTGTTTTTCTGATCTGTTTTGTTGACATACCTTACTTCGTTTTTTGTCCTGTAGAAAAGTGTTGCCAGTGACACCAACTCTTTATCTCACAAAACTATGAAGGGCAGTGGATGCTCTGATAAAGAAAATGTGGTCCATGTGTCTGGAGTAAAAATATTCTACGGATCACAGACTGGAACTGCTAAAGTATGCACTTGTCTTTCTTCTAACGCACTAATTTTGTAATTTACTTGTATTGATTTAAAAAAAGGTTGTAATTACAATACATTTCATTTTGAACGTTGTAATTTGATATGTTTTGTATTTCTGCCTGTGTTCACTTGACAGCGATACTTAATTTTTCTCTTTAGGGTGTGACTGGCAAGACTAAATTATTTGTCTAATGTTCACTATTTGTTGTTGTTTCTACAGGGTTTTGCTAAAGAGCTGTCAGATGAAGTTGAGGCCTCTGGTTTACTATGTGAAGTTATTGATTTAAAAGATTATGATCCCGATGACCAACTTGCTGACGAGGTACTTTCTTGACTACACATCACTGTTTAAATGTTAACTTAGGTTTTCCTAAATTAGTCTTTAATTATGACTTGTTACTAATAAATTTGTTTGTAGAATTAAAATAGCTTTGAATATAATGAACATAAACAACATTGATTTCTAATCATTGCCATTTAACACACATATTTACATTTTGTCCTCCAAAGTCTGAACTCTGCTTAAAACCACCTGCTTTTAACTCCCAATTAAGCTGATCATTGACGATAAGAATTCACTAATTCTCACTTGATTAACTATATTAATTACACAGGCCTAAAAGGTACTCTTAAAGATCCCTTGTGCAAGTAATGATGGCATGGTATTTTTGTTTGTTGTAGGGCACCAACCGAACAGTTTGTGTATTTTTCCTGGCCACTTACACCGATGGACAGCCCACAGAAAATGCTGAGTGGTTCTGCAAATGGCTGGAGGAGGCATCCACTGACTTCAGATACGGGAAAACATACCTGAAGGGGCTTAAATATGCAGTTTTTGGTTTAGGGAACTCTGTCTACACTGGTCACTATAATACAGTAATGTCCTTTTCTGTAGTACTAATAGTAAAAGGTGGTGTGGGTCTGATTGTAATTATTTTATTTTTATTTACAGGTTGGGAAAAATGTAGACAAGTGGCTGTGGATGTTGAGTGCCAGTCGGATAATGTCCAGGGGAGAGGGTGACTGTAATGTGGTGAACAGCAAACATGGCAGCATCCAGGCAGATTTTAAGGCCTGGAAAGTAAAGTTTTCAACACGTCTGAAAAAACTGGTGAAGGGGGACAAGAAGACCTGTAGTGGAAACTGTAAAAACGGAGGCTCATGCATGAACAAGACAAAGCATGAACATGGCCATGCGGAGGGAGAAGAGGCTGTTCATTCGATCAACACTGTGGTAAATTGACAAAATCTTGAACTCTAAGAAAAAAGCAAAATGAATCGCAATCAAATCGGATAATTAAAATATCCTTGTATCTTATTTTGCATAAAAACTACAAACCCTGTAAAAACATGTGCTGAAATCATGGACTGTATGAAATGCACGTGTATAAGGTCTTTTTGTCAATTCTCTTGGATATGGCTTAAAATGTAAAAATCGCAAATTTAATCATAATTGCATTACTTGGTTACGTTTTTCATACATTAATAACGGATCGTAAGTACTGCATAGTATATAGATATTTTAAGTGCTTTATAAATATACATTACACTAGCTTTTATGGTAACAAAAGACAAGATATCTTATCAGTCAAACTATGTAACTCTGACTTGCCATATTATAATCTAATTAATGAAACATCTTTTCAACTTTTTTTGGCGCTATTTTGTGTTCAGGAGGATATTTTTGAGTCTAGCAGTGATGAAGAGCCTGATCTACAAGATGAAAGGAAAAGTCCAGTTGTTGACATGGAAGATCTTGGAAATATCATGAACAGAGTTAAAAAGGCGAAGGTAAGACTTAACATTCAGTGATTATATCACGTTACACACATGCATAGGCATCTTATTGTGATTTATTTTCCATTAGTTACATGTTTTAAGACGTGCAACTAGGTATGATTGATTACATTACTCACTGTTACAGTTTAGCATGAGTCAGTAATAAGTGTATATTTATTTATGCCCCATTCATACAAACATCTCAATCTGTCTGACGTTTGTCTCTTTCTCTATTATTTCAATATAGCAATGTGCTATATTATTTAAAATGGATGACAATGGAACTTAACTGCACAATGCAACCCAGGAAACCAAGCTGTAGCCAAAATCAGTTCTAGCTTTATTCACACATGTTCCTGCTCTTGCAAAATGCCAGGTAAATTCCCAGGTAAGGCAGCATGTGTGAATGGGGCTTTAGTGCTTGTTTTCATTATCTATTATAGACTTGATCAATGTATATGAGTAGATAGTGGTGTGAGTGGAGGAGAGATGGCAGATGGTTTGATAGACATCAGACCCAAGCAGGCGAGAGCACAGGCTTGCGTAAGAGCAAGGACACCCACTGCACAGACTGTGAGAAGAAAGTGACTCAGGAAGAGGAAAATTGAGACGGAAGAGCTGTGTTGAATCTTTTTAGGGTTATTAGTGGGGAAAAAGAGCTGTAACAATCTAATCCCAATCTGAAATGTAAGTCACATAATAGACATTTTTGATAACACAATTCTGGTCAGGTCAGGAAAAAAGGTTTTAGTGTTCAAAATAAACATGGATGTCTCCGGTCATATGGGTACTTTTGGGCTAGCGCCACGACCATGCCCCCTTTTGGGTGAAATCAAACAGATAGGCAGAGGATACAAATAGTTAAAATGTTATTGTTTTGCTCCACAGTACAACAAAATATTGAGGAGTTTAGTGTCAAACAAATTACCTGGAGATTGAATTAGATGGTTGTAGATGTTGACACTTTCGGCCACTGGGTGGGGTCATTTTGCCAAAATGTTTCTGGTAAGCTAAACGGACATCTTTCGACCCCTATTTCTCAGTTTTTCCATATAATGGCTGCTGTGTTGCCAGTATCAATACTTTGTTGTATTTTGGAGCAAAACGATAATATTTCAACAATTTCTATCCCTTGCCCATTTGTTAACACTGTTTGTTTTCACCCAAAAGGGAGTGGGGACATTCTGGGGGCACAGGAAGTCATATGACCGGAGACATCTATTTGTTTCAAAATGCAACACACAATATATCTACCAATGATGTGTTATTAAGCCAAACCCCTTGAACATAGCAAGGGTTATCTGTTTCTATAGCCCAACAGTAATAGAGACTTTTATATATTTATATACGGCTTTCATAGTTTTTAAAACATCAGGTTTTGTGGTAACTTTTACTTGTTGATTATATTGTTTGTGTATAGCTGTACTATTCCACCATTTATCAGAATTATAAAATTAACCTCATCTCCTACATTTTGTAGCACAAAGTGTGTTTTTTTAAATAAAAAAAAATCTAATCCTTTTTTGATGTGTGTTATCACAGGAACTAGGGACTGTGGCCACACTTAGGGGCCTTTTTAGCTCCTGCTCTGTGGCAGGTACTTTCCAGTCAGCCCAGGAACCTTGTGTTAACACGAGTACATGTACAACACTGCCTTTGTTGTGAAATATTTTTCAGTGATTCTCAAACGATCCACGGGAGAAATAAATTGGATGCAGTAGCTCCAAAAATACAATAAATATTTATCTATGAATATTTCAATATGAGTATTAGTTTTGGACAAATGTGTAAGGAAAGCGCAGAACTATCACTTTATACACTTATTTGCAAGTTTACAACATGCATTTTTTCCACTTTATTGTTAATAATTTATTTTCAAAATGCGGTTAAAAGTTATTCACTATTTGTGTTTCTTGTATTTAAACATTGTTTACATTTGTTTTGTTTTTTAAAAGCAACACTACAACTAAAACTCAACATCTTTCAAATGCTCTTCTTTGTACCCAAAGCAAATTTTAATCAAAACGTTTTGGGGAAAACATGTAATTTGATGTTTTAATTACCGTGCACTGCTGTGCTCTGCAATTTAGGCTTTTAGGGAAATGTTCTTATTTTCAAAATAACTCTTATTTCTTATTTGCGGTTGTCACGCAGTAGAGACTTAGTAGTTAACTTTGTACAAGTAAATGTAGAGGGGAGCAAGAATTGAACTATACATTTGAGTCCAAGCAGATTGAGCCAGGGTTAAATGGGATTTCAGGGCTGTGCCATGTTGAGCCCCAAGCACAGATGGAGTGCAGTTTTGAACCCAAATTGTGTTGTTGCATTTTTGCTTACCCCAGAGCAAAGATGAGGAACAGATGGTAAAACTGCCCAAATTGAATGGTGTTAAAAGGGCTGGAGAAGAGGAGAGAAGGGAGATGATCACCCCCGCCCTGAGAGATGCACTGTCAAAACAAGGTGAGAAAATGTTGCTAAAAAACATAAATAATAAAAACTAGATTAGAAAGAAACTAGTAGGAAAGTCCTCCTGAGTGAATATCTTGAGACATCCAAAACAACATCTGCTTAATGTCACTGCTGGCTTTTTGTTACATTATCTAATATATAATATCATGAGACAACAACAATGGGCAAGAAGTCAGATTATAATTAGTTATTATGTTTTACATAAAATTTAGAAACATTCCCTCTCTAAGATTTAGGTTCATCATCACGCAATGCTCTTCTTTAGCAGCCTAAAAATCCTTCAAACATTTTAGCACATAGCACATCTGATGCTCTCATCCCAAAACATATAGTTACATATCAGGCCTTTTCTTCCACATTCTCAACCAGGTATAACTTTGTGTCATGATCACTGGCTGTATCTAAATACAAAGTTCTGCTTTTACAATATTCTGCATGGGGTAAAAAATTGAATGAACTAATTTACAAGAGTAAAGTCATGTGCCGCAAATTGATTTTTTAATCCTTCTCCACTATTAGTCTTCTGTTAGACTTATGTGTTAGCTGCTGAATTTAAAAGTGTTTTTAACTCTTCTAATCAAGACAAATTCCTCCTACAATATATACAGTACTACATCTAATTCAAATAATACATTTTCAGGTTATAAATTAATTGGAAGCCACTCAGGAGTGAAGCTTTGTCGATGGACCAAGGTACCGTAATACATGTTGAGATAACTCATGCTACTGATTATTTTGGATTAGATATTGATTCTCCATCTTTGCTGTGTTTAGTCGATGTTGAGAGGAAGAGGAGGGTGTTACAAGCACACATTCTATGGCATTGAGTCCCACCGCTGCATGGAGACCACACCCAGCCTCGCATGTGCCAACAAGTGTGTCTTCTGTTGGAGGTATGATGTTTTTCAATATGCATTATAGTTCATTGGACAAATATACACATGATGCAGTGGAAAATGATTTGAATTGATTGATTGATTGAATATATTGACATTAGATTGTTGTTGAGGAGGAACATAATATAACATCTTGTGACATCCTTTGCTTTGTCTCATCTTGTGGGATTTGTCTCTTGTCCCACTCTCGTTAAAACATGACTCTTATATGTTCCCATATGCTGCTTGTCTAAAAGTACATAAATATTTGACATATGTACTGTAATTTAAGTGTAACTGTGTTTGTCATTTGGTCCCTTTAGACATCACACAAACCCAGTGGGCACAGAGTGGCGTTGGAAGATGGATCCTGCTGAGAAAATCCTTAATGATTCTTTAGAGAAGCATCAAAACATGATTAGAGAATTTAAAGGTGGAGTTGTGTTTTATTACTTGTACATTAACATGTTGTACTGTTTTGAAAATGCTTCTTTTTTTCTTTACTGATCAGTAATCCATTATTTATGTTTCCTTATTCATGAAAGTAATAATTAATCAAACACATTCTTTTCATGAAATCATTTAGTCTATTTACTCTATTTGGTCTTGACTCAGTCCTTCCTCTGCTGCAGGTTTAATGCCAGCAGTCCTACAGCGGCCTGGTCATATTTCAGGATGACAGCAAACACCATCTACAGTTGTAAAGTGACTGGATCTGTGCCCTCTGTCCTCTGCAGGTGTTCCAGGAGTCAAGCCAGAGCGCTATGAAGAGGGTCTGGCTGTGAAACACTGTGCCCTGTC
Organism: Chaenogobius annularis; assembly: GCA_015082035.1. NCBI lineage: Eukaryota > Metazoa > Chordata > Actinopteri > Gobiiformes > Gobiidae > Chaenogobius > Chaenogobius annularis. Next base: position 1,164,086 of record BJKM01000060.1, read on the forward strand.
TTTGGTTGGAGAGCCAATTATGTATCCTGAAATTAATGCTTTTCTCCGTCTGCTCCACTCACACCGGATCTCCAGCTTTCTAGTCACAAATGCCCAATTCCCTCAGGAAATCAGGTATTTTTATTGGCTTTAACTAACGTTATAATTTCTTGTCATATATTCGGTTGCAGTGGTATAAATATTGCACTGGGCACCACTGTATTTAAGTTAATGTCCACTATACAGCCTTTTCGGTTGGAGGGTCTGCCACCTTCTTGTCTCCATAAAGATGTATGGGTACACAGTATGGAACTGAGCATATCTATCTCTATGGAGATGAGCAGGTGGTGCCCCCAGGCCATGTTCAAGTCAGATCTGTAGAGAGGTGAGACCGCGCATAGTACAAATGCATTTTTGTTTTTGCAATATATACTAATGTAATTGAACAACTATATGATTTTAAGCCATATTGTGGAACATTCTATGCAAAGCAATAACCTCTTTATAAAATCAAGCAGTTGGTGGACCTCCCCACCAGACAGGTTACATTTTACACAATTATCAGACAACTGTGAAATGCCTGTAAAAAAAACACAGTGTAGTTAGGCGTGGGATGGAACGGTATGGACATTTTGAGTCACATTTATTATAATAAAAACACAAACGTTTGGTTAATGATAATGAAAATGATTGTTGCCAGTTCAAACATATTTGGGAAATATACTCAAATGACTGTACACATCATATACTTAACTTAAAAGGATATGAATAATTTCTTATTTATTCAGTCTTGTATTTGTACTTCATACTTGTACTAATTACTTTGTTAGTAATTGTCCTCATGTACAACAATTATTGTCATCCTTTTTTATCATGATTAGGGATATTGTTTATTATTCCATTCCTACTTGTAATTAAAAAAAATCTCATCATGGCGTCTGACAAATATTCAGATTTAGTGACAAGCTATAGAATGCATTTTTATTTTGTTGAATCTTTTACTGGTCAAAGTCTCTGCGTATGCGTAAGCCTTAGACAGCAGATAGTGAGAGTGGCATTTTGTAATTTTTTTGGACTGTCCTGTCTCTCCTTAGTGAGTCCCAGTGGACATGTCATGTTTCCCTCCAGTTTTCTGATTCTGTCTTTTCTGCAGGACCCTGGTGCCTGTTACCCAGCTGTATGTCAGTGTGGATGCCAGCACCAAAGACAGCTTGAAGAAGATTGACCGGCCGCTGTTTAAAGACTTCTGGCCTCGCTTTCTCGACTGCCTCAAAGCACTGGGAGAGAAGGTGAGAAGGTCACAACTACTTTCTATTTCAAACCCAAAGCATCTCTTGCATATGAATAATAAGGTAATATGATATGATGCCTCGCCGTTAGCATCCTATTGAAATTTTAAACATTTGAATCTGGACATTTTATTGAATATAAAAACCTGGGCACTGGCAAGTAGTGGCAATGGCAATATGATAAGACGGAGTATGATACATCTATTTAGGGGGGAAAAAAATCTCCCCCAATATGGGTGGCTTGATGGATGGACGTTTGGATTTATTTTAAAGGAGACATAGCATGCTTTTATCAGGCACTTAGTATTGAACTATAACATTAGATCATTATTTTACATTTTGTTCATCGTAAACTGCAATATTGAGCTAAAATGGGTTAGTAATGGAAACTGGTCCATTGACTTCCTGTTCAAAACTGTAGAACTGATAAACTCATCATCATAATGACATTTCACAGTAACAAGCAGCAGATTGTCATTTGCATGTTTTTATTAGTGTCAATGAATTTGTGTACGGTGTCATTATAATCAATTGAAATTTAGCCACAAGCAGTAAACGGGTAACCTGTGCCAATTGTAAACACACAAATGTTTTGACAGATTAGATTAGCATACAAAACATACAGCACAGATTAAAATGCAAGGCTTATGATTTTATTTGACAAGCTTGGAAAAGAAAAGTTAATGTAAACCAACTTTCTCAGTTTAACTGTTTTGTGTCATTAATAATCATCTTTTGTCTCATGTTTCCACTCTGAAGTCTAAAAACTTTGTGTCAAAGCTTAGCTCTTGTTGAAGCCAGGTGTGGGACAAAAAACATGTGGGATGATTTGAATTTTGGCATTTTTAGTCAGGGCATCTCCTGCCAAACTACTTGAAAACTTGTACCAGTATCTACACGGCGGGCATATGTTTGAGATATTTGAGTTGACAGGTCACACAAATTTTATACTACTTTTTTCAGTTGCTCAAAAGTACAGTAATTTAGAAAACTTGCGCTTGTAGCCATCTCTCTGTGATGGCAGAAAGAACTTGGTGTGAAAGAAGGCTTCATCTCTGGTGTCGCCCTAAATACTTGATCCGTTGCCTGTCCGTTTGCCTTCTGGACATCCACTGTGAATTTAATGGCGGTCTGTCTCTTATCCCTTAAGTTAGCACTTCTCAGGACAGCTCCCCCTGCTCTCCTCCACCTGGCCTCGCTGGCAGCACACCAGAGGATTGATGGAGTCATGCCTTGCCATTGGATTTGGAAAAGGGGAAGCTCAAAATATCTCTCTGCTCATACTGGCCAATTATCCCCCTCCCCACTGTGCCAAAAGGACCCTCTGTCTCAGATAACCTTCCACTCGGTGGCTAAAAGAGGGACAGAATCTATTATCCTCAACCTTTTTCCATTTACGTGTCAAACTTTTCTGCCTATTTGTCATAGTTTCTTTGTACTTACACTAATCTTATAGTATTCAATGAACAAAATGATCTTAAATTACTCAAGTGTTTCTGTTGTAAGATTTTGGCTGCCACTGTCCTACTTGTAAAAGTTCAATAATCATAAAAAAAATTGTCACTCAGTAGTATCATATCATAGATATATAGTATGTATTAAACTAATCATAAATACATCATGACATGTTCATGTTTTAATTCAAATGGTATAATTCAAAAGTTCACTGAAATTGTGATGGTATAATTTTCATAAAGATAAACTCATGATTGTATGCCCATACAGAGACAAAGGACAGTGTACAGACTGACACTGGTCAAAGCCTGGAACGTAGAGGAGATGTTGTCTTATGCAGATCTCATCGCTATGGGACAGCCAGACTTCATTGAGGTCAAGGTGAGTTATCAACTTTTTAATGAGAATTGTTTTAAATAAATTGTCAATTAATGTTTTGGATGCGCAATTTTACCTGATAAATGACCTTATGTTCATGAATATTATGGGCTGTAACACATTGACCTTACCCTGATTAGTTGGCGGACGTGGTATTAATAGTATGGGAGTGGGCACCAAGCTCCCATGTTTATTACATGTTACTACAAGGTTGGAAAAGCAGAAAAAGCCATGCACATCCAAAACTGTTCTGATTCCAAGTATACAGTATATATGTACCACTCTGAAAAATATTTTGTATATAAACTTTTATAAATATAATAAAAATGTTTAATACAAAAAGAGAGTATTATTCAGTTGTATCACATGCAAGGTTTCAGGCCTCAAGCTGTTTTCCAGATAGGAAACGTACAAACAAATACAGCTAACAACACTAGCCAAAATTGCTATTTTGTATTTACTTTATACAAGCACAAGCAACAGGCTTTGTGGTTAGAGCACTCATTCGGGAGTTCAAACCAGACTCCAATCTGTGAATACGGCTGCCAGAACACCTCCCAAACCTTCATCACCCAAAGTTCATGATCATAGGTGAGAGTAGGGATTTAGATTGACCACTTAAATTGAGAGCATTACTGAGCTTCTTCTTCACCACAACAGTCTGATGCAGCAACTTCCTCACTGCAGATGTTGCGTCAATCTGCCTGTCAATCTCATCTCAATTTGATTTTCACCCCAGCCGTTCTCTCACTCGGCTGAAAACTGTCCCAGTGCATGTTGCAGGTCTGGTGCGATGGAACCATCAGGACAACATAATTTGCCAACGGCAGAGATTAGATCCTTTTGGTCCCCAAATTGGACACCCTCCGACCCCTGACTGCACCTAGAAATTCTGTCCATAAAAACAATGAACAGAACCGGTGACAAAGGGTAGCCCTGGCGGAGTTCAACATGCACTGGGAACTGGTCCGGTTTACTGCCGGCAATGGGAACACAGCTCCTGCTCCGGTCATACAGCGACCTGACAGCCCTGAGCAATGGGCCCTGGGCCCCATACTCCTGGAGCACCCCCCAAAGGACACCACCAAGGACACCACCCGGGACACACCTTCTCCACAGAGCAAATATGGACTGGTTGGACAAACTCCCATGAACCCTTGTGCACCCAGTGGAGAGTATTGAGCTGGTCGAGTGTTACGCGACCGGGATGAAAACCACACATCTGAGATTCGACTCTTGGTCTCCTCTCCAGTACCCTAGAATAGACCAGGGAGGCTGAGGAGTTGGAACACACCCTTTTGTCCTCCTTCTTAAACAAAGGGACCACCACCCCGGTCTGCCAGTCCAGTGGTAATGTCCCTAACCACCACGTGATGTTGCAGAAACGTGTCAGTCAAGACAGTCCCTGAATCCCCAGCCTCTGGTTCCCCATCAGAAGACGTGACGTGGGATTAAGGAGATCTTCCACTGTCCGACAACATCCCCCTCCTGAGGCACTGGACGGTTTGCCAGAATGTCTTTGAGGCAGACAGACAGTCTCTTTAATGGCCTCTCTGAACTCCTCCCAGCCATGTGTTTTTGCCTCTGCAACTGCATGAGCTGCAGCGTGCATGGCCTGCCGATACCTGTCAGCGCTCTCAGGAGACCCACAAGCCAACAAGGCTCAATATAACTCCTTCAGCTTGACGGCATTCCTTACTTCAAGTGTCTAACACTGAGTTTGGGGGTGGCCGCCTCAATAAGCAACTAAAGACCTTGCGACCACAGCTTCAAGTTGCTTCATTGAAAATGGAGGCAGAGAACATTAAATATGCCACACTGAACATAATATATGAAGTAGATCTTTACAATTTGTACATTTTTTCAAAATGTGCAGTGCAGTGCAGATTGTAACCGTATGTGTTTACATTGAGCAGTAATTTAAAAAGGAATAATCAAAGAAAAAAATCTATTATGTTCATGGCAGTAAAAAAAATGTTAACTTTTTTTCTCCAGGTTGCCTCCAAACACTAAAATGTGTCCAATGCACATTGTGAGGATGAAGCTATTTTTGACCTTTTTCTTGCCCAGCCAAGTGCGGGTTGAGTCGTTTTCTATTTTCACTCCACTGTAGGGGTGCCAGCTAATTGGTTTGAACAGGAATAGTACCTATAGTAAGCCACTCTGGGCAGCTTCCTCTCATGTCCTTTCTTTCATACACAGTCCAGAATGATCCCCCAAAGGTTTTATGTTCAATGGTTTTCACATTGTAACAAGAAAACACTTTGTTCTTTTAATACCATAACAGTTACGACTTTTTGTATTGAATATATGATAATTTAGCTTTACATTAGCTGGGCAGACTAATACTAAAATATTGTCATATCAATTCTGACTGAGGAGTCAAAATAATGATTATTTTGCAAAAATATTGATACTTAGCATTCCTGAAAGAAATACGTTTTTTTTGGTCTGCATATTTAATGTTTAGATCAGTTCAAGTAGGTGGAGCAAATATAATGAAGGCCTCTTTTAGCAAAGATTAGATTCTTTACAATACAGAAGTTTCATGGCCTTTTAAAACAAAACTCCTTGCTATTATTGATATTGTGATACTTGCTATGTATTACTTGAGATTGGATCAAAATAGAAATCACTGGTATCACTCATCACTACTGAACATCATTACCACCAACCGGTGAAAAGGACGGCAACCTAGATGGTTTAATAGCGGACTGGGCATCTCCAAATCTTCAGTTCTTTGTGGATTTTTCAAGTTTATACTAATCACTCTGAACTCAAATGTGGTCCAAAAATAAGCATGATCCAGAAGATCCAATCAAACAGACAATGTAGTATATTTAAAACTGCGGACAATGTTGTGAACGATGTATGTGTAAGAGTACAAACACCGTCACAGAATGAAGGTTGTAAAGGCTGCATATTCCTCTAGGTGGTGGTAAATGGTTAAGATTGGATTAGATTAGCCTTTATTGTCCTTGGAGAGAAATTTGTCTTCTGCATTTGACCCATCGTTCAATGCCGCTGGAACAACATGTCAGGAGCAGTGATCTGGGGACCCATCTCCAGATCTTGAGCTTGGTCTTGGAGGATTTGTACTTATGGTGCATGTTTTGGGTTGATAAAGGAAACAAGAGTGCCCAGTATGTGTGATGTAGTTGTGATAATGACCAACAAAGCCTGGAGACTAATATTTTCACTTGCTTGCAGCTTTTGCAAAATCTCTATCAACATTGATACAGTTTTGGAAAAACTAACTAGACCAATGCCAACAGGTTTTATTTTGCAACAAGTAACTTTTTGTAACAAAGAGGACTCCAGAGGACCTAAATGAATAATGTTGTTGCCTGAAGCTTGTGGTTGAAATATTTATGCCCAAGAGCATATCTGCAGTTATTACTTGGCTGGTACTGCAGTACTATAAACAGGAAGTCAAATTAAAGTTTTGGCTTGTGGGACCTGTCCATATAAATAAAGAAATATGCATTTGATGTATTTGTATTTTAATCAATATGTTTTTCCGCTGGAGTTGAGCTGTAGTTATAAAGATAAAAATTAAAAGCCATTTATTGTTTGTTCTGTAATGAAATCTTAAGTTGTGTTGTGTTCAGAACTTGGTCCTGCTTTTGACCCCAGTTTGTGAAATAGACTTGGTCTGGTATTAGTCCTGTCCTATGTTTTGGTCTAGGTATAATTCCGCATCAAGTTACAGATTTTGAGCTAATGTGTGAATGCCGTGACTCGGAATTAAAGATTTTAATTGAATTGCTCTAATGCTTGAATATCTTACTTGTTCTTTATTGATCATGAGGAAATTTCAGGGAGATAAAATGTAGGCTTGAGAGAATTCTAACCACATATTTTCACCTCCAAAATATTGCGGCGGGGAAGAGTGTAATGAGGGTTTTCACATTTTGGGGTTGATATTGTTGTTGTGAAAATACTACCAACTTTACTATATGTCTGAGTAACATCTGAAAGGCTTTAGGCTAGCGCTGTTTAATTAGTCAAAATTAGTGTCATTTTTTTCTCAATTTCTTTGCCTGAAGAAGACATATTTACAGGGATCCAGCAATTATCAGACAAATATGCGTATGTTTTGACCTGATCCTCCAGTCAAAAGGCACTCCAGTTACTATCGATTATAGGAAAAGGCTTGATACTCAGGACCAATTTCGATACCACAATGATTACAGAAAATGCCACTTGTGTTATAGTAAAATAGTAAAAAACTCTTTCCATGGTTATTTCCGAAAACAAATCGGCCTTGTATTTCTTTTATAGCTTTCTCAAATTGTACAAACTCGATCTGTTCCCATCACATGCCTCTGCCTCCTCTGATTTGATCCACACTCTAGATTTATACCGCTATTAGTGGGTTGATCTTTATTCAGCAGAGCTCTGGGCACGGCAGATAACCCCAAGGTCTCTCATCAATTCTGTCCAGCCTTTGAAGCCCACAAGCCCCAGCGTCACTTCTTCCATCTCAAACACTTATGATTCTAATACTTTAACCTATTCATACAAATGCAAATCATTATACATTTTTAAAATCATGCTTAATCCTGTAGAATATATATTTGATAACATATTTATTTAAATGTATTTATTTATTATAATTTGCCAATTGTTTTAAGGCTTGCATGAATGTTGTTGTGGTTGTGGTGGTTGTTGTTGTTGTTGTTGTTAAAAAAAGCTAAAACCGTCACTTCTGCTGCAACTCCTTGGCCTGTTTGATGAATGTCAAATTTCAATTATCTTGAAATCTGAATTAATCCCTGACGCGGTCTAATATTTTGTGTCTAAAGTGTGCAAAAGCGTTTTAAAGGTAATTTTTTTGAGTTTTCCAATGAAACTCATGGATAGTATTGTTTCTCAGGGCTCTTGGTTCAGTGAAATCAATCTCAGACACCTGTGCCAATTAGTTTGCCAGGTAAGTCCAATTAAAGGAAAAACGACTTTTAGAAGGACTTAAGCAATATGGGAAAGAAAAATAATCTCACTAGTGCCCAAAAGCGTGAAATAGTTGAATGCCTTGGACAAGGTATGAAAACCTTAGATATATCTCACACGGATTTGTGCAGATAAAGGCACAATGAGGGAGGTTTCTGCCAGACAAATACATCGGATTTAGAGAGCAGCTTCTAAAATACCATTACAAAGCAGCAAACAGGTATTTGAAGCTGCTGGTTGCAGTTATGCATAAACCTTCGATTCGGCCACCCTTAACCAATGCTCACAAGCAGAAACTGCTCCAGTGGGCCCAGAAATACATGAAGACTAATTTTTTCAGTCTTGTTCACTGATGAGTGCCGTGCAACCCTGGATGGTCCAGATGTATGGAGTGGTGGAGGGTTCGTGGATGGCCACCATGTCCCAACAAGGTTGCAACGTCACAAGGGGGAGGCAGAGTTGTGTTTTGGTCTGGAATCATAGGGAGACAGCTGATCGACCCCTTTAGGGTTCCTGAAGGTTTTAAAATGACCTTTGTAAAGTGTGTCGAGTTTGACTGACCACTTTCTCCCATGGTACAAAAAGAAGTACCATGCTTTCCATAACAAAATCATCATATAATATATGAATAACTATGCATCATTGGCTGCTATGGGCATAAAACATGGGGTATGTATGTGAATCAACCTTATTGAGAACCTTTTGAAGCATCCTCAAGCGAAAGATCTATGAGAGCGAGCGGCAGTTCACATCCAAACAGCAGCTCTGGGAAGCTATTCTGACATCCTGCAAAGAAATTCAAGCCTAAACTCTCCACAAACTCACAAGTTCAATAAATGCATGAATTGTTAAGCCCCTATCAAATAAGTGGTCCTATGTTAAAATGTAACTTTAAGGTGTTTTGATTCAAATAACTTTTAATTTCAGTAAATATGACCTGCTAATGCTTCTAATTTAACATTTTCAGTTCTTTACAACAATAACATGGTTTAAAACTCTGTTGTGCATAATAATTTGGAACAGTGCATTTTTACATTTTTATTTTTGAAAAAAATACTGTTGTCATTGGGAGGTTTGTTCAATAACATTGGAATTGTACTCTAAAGGTTGATTACTTGAAAATGATGACAGATCAGACATTTTTTAAATTTGCATAATAATTTGGAACGCAGTATACATTATGGTACATTTCTAAAGGAATAATAATGAAAATAAAATCTGGTTAAAAGGTGAATTAAAACCAAATTTGATCTTTGTTTGTCCATATCGCCCACCCCTACGTGAGTCCAAATGTTCTGAGTCCTGCAGTGAAGGATGATGTAATAATTGTTTAATCTCACCTGTGTTTTGTTCAGGGAGTGACGTACTGTGGCGAGAGCACGGCCAGCAGTCTGACCATGGCCAACGTCCCATGGCATCAGGAAGTGGTGTCCTTTGTGCAGCAGCTGGCCGACATGCTCCCGCAGTACGAGATCGCCTGTGAACACGAGCACTCCAACTGCCTGCTCATCGCTCACTCCAAGGTACCTGTAGAGCCCTTCTGTACATGCTATTAATGCTTGGATTTTTCTACACTAGTCAAAAGTCATTTTTGTACTTAATATGGGATATTTTCTTACTGTGTGTGCCTTTTGTGTTCTGATAATATCTCATGCATTGTAATTTTGACATGCGTTGTAATTTTATAAAATAGATTTCCATTTTAAAATCGGGATGCTATTCAGAGGTCCAAAAACGTCCTGGAGCATTGACATTTGAACGCAGACAGATTTTGAACTTCTAAACTAATAAACACGCATTACTGAACAGGAGCTGTTTGACCTATTGTTCTTATTATTACAATTTGGTCATTACATATCTGATTATAAGGGGTGCACGGTGGCAGAGCGGTTAGAGTTCTAGCCTCCAAGAAGGAAATCATGGGTTCGATTCCTGGGCGAGTCTGGGTGGAGTCTGCATGTCCTCCCCGTGTTACCGTGGGTTCTCACCGGGTTCTCCGGCGTCCTCCCACCGTCCAAAGACATGCATGTGTTAGGTCAATTGGCAACTGTAAATTGGCCCTAGTGAATGAGTGTGAGAGTGAATGGTTGTCTGTGTGTCTATGTCCTATGTCTCTATGTTAGCCCCTGCGACAAGTTGGCCACTGTCCAGGGTGTACCCCACCTAAGGCCCAAAGGCACTGAGATAGGCTCCAGTCACCCGCGACCCCTAACGGGAAAAGCGGTAGAAAATTAATGAATGAATATCTGATTATAATGTTATTATAACGTTAGTGAGGCATTTAAATCTATGACTAGTACCAAGCTCTCACAAAGCCTTTGGCATATACAGTAGTTAATGTGCAAGACTTTAGAACAGCTTTTTTCCCACGGCAAATCAGTCAGTCAATCAGAACACTTCTTGCGGCTCTTCTGCTAAAATACTTTATTATTAGATGCAGACATTGCACAGTGGTCTGAACTGCTGCTTTTACAAGACATTGCGGTATTTGAGGGAAATGACAAAATGTACTAACATATAAAGAAAAAATCGGGTACCCCAGCTTTAAGTCAATGAAGACCAGATGGATGAGACATGCGAAGAGTTACTAAAATGTCTGCAAATGGATACCATAAAGCAAAACTATTTTTGATATATATAGAGATAGATATATATATGATAGATATATATCGATATATATGGACATGATATATGTATATATAGATGTATATATGTATATGTATGTATATATGTATATATATGTGTGTGTATATGTATATATATATGTGTATATATGTATATATATGTGTATATATATATGTGTATATATATGTGTATATATATATGTGTGTGTATATATGTATATATATATATATGTGTGTGTATATATGTATATATATATATGTATGTATATATGTGTATGTATGTATATATGTGTATGTATGTATATATGTGTGTATATATATGTATATGTATGTATATATGTGTATATATATATGTGTGTATATATATACATATATATATGTATGTATATATGTGTGTATATATATATATATATGTATGTATATATGTGTGTGTGTGTGTATATATATGTGTGTGTGTATATATGTATATGGATATATATGTGTGTGTGTGTGTGTATATATATAGATGTGTATATATATATATATACATACATATATATACATATATATATATATATACATATACACACATATATACATATACATATATGTATATGTATATATGAGAGAGGGATTTAGATATAGATAGATAGAGAGGGGGATGGATGAATGGATGGACCCAGAATTTCAGCAGTTCAGAGCCTTATATAATCTGTTTGTTATTGGTCCTATTCATTTGTATTTCTGCCTGTCAAAATATGTAAAGATTTCTCCTTAGCCCTGCAGACAGAGATTGCTTGGCGCCGGTTTATCATTTGATTACCGGCAATGGTGATCAATTAGCTTGCTCTTGGGAGTAAAAACAGCAGCCAACAGCTGTCACTCTCTAAACACAATTGTGTCTTTCTGTGTCATTTATCATTCACTTTGTTTCTGCTGTTGTGGTAAACATATATAAATATATATGTTTTTTTAATGGGAGAAGGATTTAAAGCTTGTTTTCAGATAGCATAACAAACAGCCTTCTCCATATGTTGCACATGTTCAGGTAAAGTCAAGGGCGCACAAAGTCGATACAGGATAAATTAAGTGCTGGAGTATTGATCAGGAACGAGACGGACACGAAGTGGCAGCTTAACAAAGTTGATTAATTGGTCGATGGCGTCTTAGTCAATCAGATTAGTCTACTTATTATTTTACTGGGATCATGACAAGAGAAGTTTATACATTATGTTGGGCCTGCTTCTCTGACCATGAGCTGTAGCAAAAATCTCATTTTAGTAGGTTTCACATTGAACTTCTCTTGATTAAAGAAAATAGATATGAATATATCATGACTTTGTGTATGCAGTAGGGCTCATCCGTCTTCTTTGGTGTTTTATGGTGTTAGGTATCCACTAAGTGTTACATTACTGCCACCTACTGTAATTGTACGTCTTCGAAGTATCATATTACGCTATACTAAAAATAAAAAATATTTTTTTAAAAGGAGGGAAAGAAAGAGAGTTGTTACTGGGCAAGTTTGGGCACATTTATTCCTAAATTGTAAGAGTATCAATCATTTAAAGGGTCCTTTCTACATACTGTCCTTCCTAAACTATTTTGATGGGTTAATTGGTACTGAAAAATCCCTCACTAGGAAAGCCCAGCCACAGCCAGCCAAGGGCACCATTAATATTTGACTGAATTGATTTCTAGCTCCTCCTTAAGACTTCCAATGCCTCTCTGGTCATCGCACCCACAGTGCTTTATTATAACTGCTATTTGTGCCTTTTTCATAGAGAGCCATTCATTTGCACCTCTTTACAGTCAGTGGAGGTCATACTCGTCTCTCTGGACAATGTGGATTACACAGTAAGTGTCTAGTAGTACTCCAGAGTAGCACCCTTCAAGATATTTTATTTATTTAACCTTTATTTGACCAGGAAGTCCCTTGATATAAATCTCTTTTGTGAGGGAGACCTGGCTAAACCAAGACCGGCTTAAATTAGGGCTAATAATGGCCAAAAAGTAGATAAGGTAGTGCAAATTAAAACCTTAAAAAAATATGATTAGCTTTGTCTATAAATAAAACAAATATACAGGGAGTTTGTCAATAGGCACTATGACATAAGTACTAGTATGGTTTTGTTCATGTATTTTACAATGCGTATTTATATAAAGCAACAAATCACCAATATTTTTCCGATGGTACAGTCGCCACAGTATAAGAACCATAGAATTTAAATGACATTAGACAAATAATAGCCCTCAATCTGGTCGTATCTGTGAGGACAGATTGTTCTATATAGTTCTGTATTACTTCCATACACAACTCCCTGCTCCCCTGTGGAGCTCCTTGGCCTTCTTAGAAACAGACAGTTAGTAAACACCAGACATTTTCAGAGCGCATTCCTTCCTTTAGTTGCATAATTGCTAAATTGTTTGCCAAGATGCAGGCTGAACAAATCTCTTCCCCGCTCATTACCAGAAACATTAAGTCCCCACAGACACTGCCTCGGTTTTTTTGTGCTTCTCAAGGCTCATTTGTAATGCAGTGGGTAGCTTCACTTTTATGGCTGATATCTTAAGCCTTGAAACACTTACTGCAGTAACTCTCAGAGAGGGCCATCATCTCAGGAAGGAAGTTATTCACCGAGCAAGCAAATGTTCAGACTTGTGGGGTTTATTTGCCTTTTGGCTTTTTGACATTAGGTAATTTGTTGTGAATCAGGCATTTGGACCACTCAATAAAATAAAACATGTACAGAACAAAAAAGTGTATTATGTACCATTCTTTGTGCCATAATAGTACATAGGACAAGTATTGGGAACTCATTACATGCAGAACATACAGACAAAAATATTAGTAGTGGTTCTTTGTGAACTTTGTATCTAATGCCAGAGGAAAGGAGCAGTCAGTGGTGCCCTGGGTCACTGTAAGCTGGTAAAGGCCAACACAAACAAATTCAGCACAAAGGTACAGAATCAGAATACTTTGTAGATCCGCAAGGGAAATTATTAATTTGCTGCATCTCCAATAAACATCCAAAATGCAATAAAAACACAGTACCAATCACCCATATAAAAGGTAACATAAAAGTGCTACCGGGACAACATATTAAATTAACTGCAAAATGTTTTCTGTGAAGCCCAAAATCACCACAACTGATTTTACCAGCAGAAAGTTAGAAACTCAAACAATGAAAGAGTCATTGTTCAATAATAGAGAAGCAATTAACGTTCACCGGAATGAAACAAATGGATAAATGTCCCAGAGCATCCCCTGAATTAAGACCCTCCTTCTCAGCAAGAAAAAAAACAATCTTTCAATATAACTTTACTAAAATACAACCCAGTCTAATCCCTTATTTAGATAGATAGGTACAGTTGTATCAAATGTTGTTATTTTAGCTGTTTATGAAAACATATTCAGGATACAATTATATAATCAATATGGGTTTAAAGTGCAGTCTCTGCTGTAATTTGAGAGTATTCACATCCAAATTGGAGCAAGGGTTTAGAATTACAGCTCTTCAATATGTAGCTGCCTCTTTTTCAAGGGACCAAAAGTAATTGGACAATTGACTCAGAAGGCTGCAAACAAAATAACTGCATGGGCTCGTCCCTGGATAACCTGTCATCAATTAAGCAGTTGAAAGGTCTGGAGTTGATTCCAGGTGTGGTGTTTGCATTGGGAAGCTGTTGCTGTGAACACACAACATGCGATCAAAGGAACTCTCAGTGGAGGTGAAACAGACCTGAGGCTGAAAAAGAAGAGGAAATCCATTACAGAAAGCAGAAATTTTAGGTGTGGCCAAATCAACAGTTTGGTTCATTCTGAGAAAAAAAAGAGTGCACTGGTGAGCTTGGGAACTCAAAAAGGCCCGGACGTCCACGGAAGACAACAGTGGTGGATGATCGCAGAATCCTTTCCAAGGTGAAGAAAAACCCTTCACAACATCCACTCAAGTGAAGAACACTCTCCAAGAAGTAGGTGTATCAGTATCTAAGTCTACCATTAAGAGGAGACTTCATGAGAGTAAATACAAAGGATTCACCATAAGGTGCAAACCATTAATCAGCCTCAAGAATAGAAAGTCCAGAATTGACTTTGCCAAAAAAAAAAACACCTGAAGAAGCCATCCCAGCTCTGGAAAAGCATTCTTTGGACAGATGAGACTAAGATCAATCTGTACCAGAATGATGGGAAGAAGACAGTTTGGAGAAGAATTGGAACAGCTCACGGTCCAAAGCACGTTTGTGTTTTACATCTTCTGTAAAGCATGGTGGAGGCAGTGTGATGGCATGGGCATACATGGCTTCCAATGACACTGGGTCGCTTGTGATTATTGATGATGTGACAAAAGACAGAAGCAGCTGTATGAATTCTGAAGTGCGTATATACTTTCTGCTCAGATTCAGCCAAATGAAGCAAAGTTGATTGGACGGCGCTTCACAGTACAGATGGACAATGATCCAAAATATGCTGCAAAAGCCACCCAGGAGTTTTTTAATCAGAATCAGAAAGAGTTTATTGCCATTGTCAATGAACAAAATTCACAAACATAGGAACTTGTCTCGGCCTTAAGGTGCAACATAAAACACTGAGTAATAATAAAACAACATATATTCAATCAAAAAAGGGCATGCATTAAGAAACAATTTAAAATTACTATACAATAAAAATAAAAATAGGCATTTCTATGTACACAAGTTTACAATTATGTTTAAAGTTGTAGTGCAGAAAGTGACAGTGCAGTGAGTGGTTGAATAGTTGCAGTTAAAGTGACAGGTGTTTTTAAGTGTTCATGAGTCCAACAGCAGAGGGAAAGAAACTATTCTTGTGGCGGGAGGTTCTGGTCCGGATGGACCGTAGCCTCCTGCCTGAGGGGAGTGGTTCAAATAGACCATGTCCAGGGTGAGAAGGGTCAGCTGTGATCCGACCTGCTCGTCCCAGAGCCCTGGAGACGTACAGGTCCTGCAGAGATGGAAGTCTGCAGCCGATCACCTTCTCAGCAGAGCGCACAATGCGCTGCAGTCTCCGTTTGTCCCTGGCTGTGGCTCCAGCGCACCACACGGTGATGGAGGAGGTGAGGATGGACTCAATGATGGCCGTGTAGAACTGCACCATCATCTGCGCTGGCAGCTTGGCTTTCCTCAGTTGCCGCAGAAAGTACATCCTCTGCTGGGCCTTCTTGATGAGGGAGCTGATGGAGGGCTCCCACTTGAGGTCCTGGGTGATGGTGGTGCCCAGGAAGCAGAAGGAGTCCACGGTGGTGATGGGGGAGTCTGTCATGACGAGGGGGGGCTGGGGGCGTGTGGGCTGTGGCTTTCCTGAAGTCCACAATCATCTCCACTGTCTTCTGGGCGTTGAACTCCAGATTGTTACCGCTGCACCAGGACACCAGCCGGTCCACCTCCCTCCTGTAGACAGACTCATCCCCGTCCGAGATGAGCCCGATGAAGGTGGTGTCTACAAACTAGATCAATTTGACGGCGTCGTGGCTGGAGGTGCAGCAGTTTGTGTACAGGGAGAAGAGCAGAGGAGAAAGTACACAGCCCTGTGGAGCTCCTGTGCTGATAGTCCGAGTGTCTGAGACATTCTTCCCCAGCCGCACGCATGCACTTCTTCGCTTTTTAAAGCGAAGAAGTGCAATAATATGCAATAATATGCAATACGCCAGATCTCAACCCAATCGAGCATGCATTTCACTTGCTCAAGACAAAACCTAATTCAGAAAGACCAAGACCTCAAACAAGCGACAACTGAAGACAGCCAATGTTGTGGTATGCTGAGCCCAAATCATGAAGATTGTGTCACTGTCCAAATATTTTTGGGCCTAACAATATAAATTTTAATCCCTGAGGAAATCTATAGTCTCTAATCTGTTGAGAAATGATCCACTGACATGCATTGTGTAATTTTAATATCTGTTTTATTAGATGTAAAGTAAGAAACACACTATCCACACACGTGACTAGGTGGTGTAATGAGCAAAGTCCTGAAGCCAACCTTTACCCACATTTATGAGAAAAGCCACAAAACCTGTTATTTATTGTTCTGTGGGGCCAGTCACAGGGTCCTTAACTATTCAATACGATCATGGTAATAACAACACAAAATTATCACAATATGGTGACACACTTGATATATACATTTTTTGGCCCGCCCATGTTGTTTTGCAGTGTAAACTATAAATCTCTCACTAATGTAGTTCTGTGGAGGAAAGGTTTTTTTGTTTTTTCCTGGTCCTACACTACTAACTCAGCGAAAAATGTAACTCCATTCATTCTGAACTTAACTGTTATTGCTTCTTGTTTGTGCAGTTTAAGATCGATGGAGAGTGGTGGACGTGGATCGACTATGAGCGTTTCCAAGAGCTGGTTCAGGCGTATGAGGACAGTGGAGGAACGCAGGGCTTCTCTTCTCTGGACTACATGGCCAAGACTCCAGGCTGGGCTCTGTTCGGGGCAGAGGAGCAGGGTTTTGACCCCTCTGACACTCGCTTCCAAAGACTCAACAAGACCAAAAACATCTCAGGCTGCTGATGACCCAAGACATGTTGAAGTGCTAATCACTAATGCTAAATTACCTGCTGCTTTTTGTATTAGTGTGGTATTTGGGAAACTGGACATAAGCGTCATTAGATCATTTTGTTATTTTTTGACAGTTAATCCATAATTATATTCTGTACAGGATACACTGGCTTGTCTGGATACATGAATTGAATTGCCCCTCTATTTACTATGCTAAAATTGAACCAAAGTCAAGCACTTAAACAATTAAACCAGGACCAAAATGAGGAGCTATGACTGAATTAGTTTGTTTTGAAATATTTCTAACTGGGACACTTTTTAACATTTAAAAGCAACATGTTTTGGAAAGACGCATTAATATGATACAATTAATTTTTATGCAGCATTTACTGACTTCATGAATTTATATAATACTGTGCAGCCCCTACGGCTTGTCCAGTGTTTTCCTTTTTTAATTTGGTGGCAGGCTGGAGGTTAAACCCAACTATAAAGTGTTAATAATATTTAGATGTGTAAGGAGCAAATCCCTGACAGTTTCCATACAGTCGTGTCCTCTTGAGTCCTGCTTTAGGCCCGTCCCGCTGCGATGTCGCCTTCCACACAGCCTCATTAGGAAGTGTTCTCAGGTCGACTGAGGAGCGGGCCAAGCATAATTCAGTCCACTGCATTTTTTATTTAACAAAACTATCATTCAAAATGTTACAGCACCAGTTACTTTAGGCTTTGACCACAACCGTAACGATAGTGAGATTAGAGTAAAACACTGGATATTCAAATTTGAAAACCAACATGTTTCATTATTTTGCTTTTGTGAGGATAATCCAGGGCTTTTTTTTAAATGAGAAAAGTTGCGTCCATCATTATAATGTGTATGTTAGAGATCGGCCTCTAGAGATTATTTTTATTAAACTTTTAGTTCCATTTTTGTTATTGTACTTTTAAATGCAAGGCCATTTTTTTGTCACCTGGCTGTATGTTGTGTTATTTCTAATAAATGTTTTTTACGTGTTATATAGGTGTTGTTTTCAACAACTGGACTGAAGCTGGACTTTAAACTGGACTCGACTCCGATGTGGACTTCAGCTTTCACATTTGCTAAAAAGAACCACGGAGAATAATATGGAATCTATAGAAGTAACTTGTGTCTCTAACCTGTAATGTAGACCCATAAACAGCTGCACAAAGTATCACTATTTCAACCAAATTAGCAGTTTATAAATTAATATTAGGATTCAGTTTTTGTGCATATTTTAAACTAATCATGAGAGAGGGATCAAAGAATGACCTGCGAAACATGTTTGAAGTCAGTTTAAATTCATAGGCTTTTATATGTGCAGCCCTTTGCAAAAAACGTCTTAAAACAGTCAGATTTGGTTGATGTTTGTAATGCAACAATACAGTTCACAGTGTATTTAGTGCTGAACTCCTATAGCCGTGGTCCATATGTTCTCACAGGTGGTGCTGCAACAGGTCGGCCCCCTCGTTTGTATTCGACCCAGCCACATGTCATTGACCTTCGTGCTGCTCCTTATTTGTAGACTGATGAAAAATAGCTGCAGGGGTTTCGAGCGTACTGTGTTTTTGTACATCCATTTTGAAGGCGTTGCTGCAGTGCGGTTGGTGTGAGGTGGACTGGGATGACTTGGGCTCATGTATCATACAAAAGTTTAATCAGTATTTTTATAAGACTGGTGTTTGGATGTGCGGCCCTTGACTAATACTAATTTGCTCCACACTCCAGGGTACATTGAGGTGATAATGGCTTTTGCAGATGACATGGAAATGTGCTAAAGGAAGGCATCTTGAGTACTCACAGCTAAGCATCAGCTCCCTCTCAAAACAAGCCTAACACGTCATCTTTTATATTTACACATAATATTATATAATGTCACAACATAAATGTATGTACTGTAAAGTAAGGGTATGTAGTTTTTTTCTAATGTCATGTCCTATTTGTGTCCCCAGGTAAACATGTTCAAATCAACACTGATAGAAATTTTAATTATTGATGGCTAGTTGTTGATTTTTTTCATTTGGTGTTCTTAATACATTTATCCAATAAGATAAGATGGAGAATGAGTCTCCAACTTTGAATTGACAGATCCTCCAACTAAAACCAGTTGGTTTAAAATAAGCATCCTCTCTATCATGTGAACCAAGTCATGAATTGGTGCTAGTTAGGCCTCTGCAGCTCAGTGAGTGTGGAATTGTGGAGGTTCTGGAGCTGAACATGTGGCATGGCCTGTCTATAAACTGAGAAGGAGAAAAACATATGTGTTCTCTATCTGCAGGTTAAAGCACTGACAGCCCAGGTTTTGTCAGATCAGTTTTTTAACCATCAAGAATGCAGGATAGCTTTGAAATAAAGTAGCCTTATTACATCATAGCCTTATCTTATTAATTTTCCTGTCTTGGAGAACAATGTGCTTGAAAACATTGATGATTCCAATGTTTTTTAATCTATTGTATATATATATTAAAAATTATATAAATGCATTTACAATACTATACAAATGATTCTGTTCCTACAACAAACTACTTTGTTTAGTTGTACATAAATATGTGCATATTATCAGACAAAATCACTCGCAAAGGCTTTGATCTGAGCTTCCTGTCACAGTCCATTGCCACTTCGGGTAAGGCTCAGCTGCTCCATGTGTACACATAACTGACATGTCTATATTAACACACCTGACTCTCTGCTCAGCTCTTATTTGTCATTTCTCATCCACTTGTGTTGTGGATTAGTCGTTAAAGCTAATGACTTTTGCCAGAGCATTTTGTAGGATACCTCTTACATTATTCCCCTTCAGGACTGGCTTTCTCACTAATCCCAGTTTTGAAGTGAACTCATTGACCCACTATCCAAGGTGTTGGGTTCTGCATATTGGTGTTTTATGTTGCAGAAAGGATTTTGCATCCTATGTGAGTTCTGGCCTGTCACACTCACAGCTGATGAATCATAGAGAATCAGTGTCATAATGTGTGGCGAAATGCATGCGGGTGCGGATGTGATTACTGAGTGCTAATTGCCTCCTGTGCGTCCTGGACCTGCCTCAGCTGTCATACGTATGGTCGCCTTTGTAGCTCACTGCAAAAACGTTGGTACCATCATAAAGCAGGAAGATACTCTTTAATTTAGCAGTAGAGTTGTAATAAACACATACAAGTTTTTCAAAAGAAGGCACAAGCTGGTAAACTATTTGGGCTTGTCATCTGACAGGATCCATTGATGTTTGGCATTTGATTTATGCATTCATGTTTTTGTCGCTGACTTGGGCCTGATAAAACATGGATTGATTCCTTTAGTTTCCTGTGGAATGGATATAGAGTTTGCTGCGACTGTGGCACAGTCAAATTTGTATTATTTTTGGTCAGCTCTATGGGAGTGTTGAGTCTTTTTCTGTAAATAATGGTGGGCTCAGGTCTGTCCTTAGACCACTACCACCTTCACTCTTGTTTCAGCTCAACTCTGCTCCATCAGCCACAGATAAATCCATTTGTAATTTGTTTGTATTGGCTTGTCAATAACAGTGTATCCACTATAACTGTAACTTTAATAATAACGTCTGCAGCTGAGGTCCCTGACATGTATGTGACACAGACAAAGCGGGGGAAGTGTCTTGCCCAAGGACATTACATTATTATACTTATCTTCTCCTGAGACTCGTCACTGCACCTCTTTCCATATTAGTGTGGGGAAATAAGAAATCTTTATTTGTTCCACAATGGAGAAATTACAGTGTTGCAACTCTAGAAGTATGCCATAGAAATATGCCATTAAAAGAATCTAGATAAATATACTGTATTTAAACCCAATTGATGCAGTCAATGGCTTCTCATTTCTGAAACAACCATGTAAAAAGACAAATCTCAGGGTCATGGAAAAGATGTCAGTGTATGTAGGTCAAATAATTGGCATCAAGCAGAGAAAACATCTAAGGAGAAGCAGAATCTGTGTACAACAGATCTGAACCCAGTGAGAGCCTTTGATATGAGCTGGAGAAGGCTTTGTGCAGTGGTCACTCTCTCCCATCTTCAGTTGGTGAAAAATAATGCAACACTGGATGGAAATAAATCTTTTAATATTGCAGAAGCTTATTGAAACTATGCCACAGCAAATGTGTGCTGTGATCAAAGCTAAAGCATTTGCCCATTTTTTTCTGTGGCAACTTTTTTTGTTGGAACAGGCAGTGTATATAGTCCTCTAGTAACCTAACCATCACTGAGGAATGAGCACAGATTCGACCTGAGCTGCTGAGAGAGAGCGTCTATAAGTTCAGCTCAGCTCAGCAGAAACTCTGGACAGGTTCTAAATATAGATTACATAGACTGACTGATGTTAAGAAAAGGCCAAAGCTTTATACAACGGGAAAAACTATTTCATATAACAGATAATCTTCTGTGTGTCAACGGTGGCAAATTTATTTCATTGTTGTGATAAAGATGGTGATACTTTTTACATTACACTCATGCTCTAATGGGATGAATGGTGCAATAGATAACTGAACAATACAACTTATTCTTTGTTTAGCTCTGCGCAAAATGAAGCTCTTATGGAAATGAAAGGATATATGGAAAGGAAAGCACGCCACCACATAATTTCTAGACAATTAATATAGCAGATAGACTTTTGTCATGTGCCCAATTTCCACTCTCTCTCTGACTACTATCACAAGAGGACTAGCAGATTTATGTGTTAAGTGTGAGAAAATGGGCTTGAGTCCTTGTGGGTGGCACAAAAGAATATGCTACAGTCATTTGTTTTATTTTCACAAGTTTAGACCGTATAAATGATGACCAATTGTGGGTAGACTCACAAAAAAGTCAAATGCACTTGATCATACAACATGACTCAGAAGGTGCAGAAAACTGATATTATACACCGTTCAATCTTAGCATCAAAACACACAAATTTTTGTGATAATTGAGATTATTTTAATTCCAGCAATTCTTTCAAAACCATCAAATACAGTATAAATAACTCTTGGGGTTATTCTACTGCTTCAAACCCGGTTTTAATTTTTACTCCTAGTTTGGACATTTATGTTATACCTTACAGATATATTCGATTCAATTTAGTTTTGTGTAGCACAATATCCCAACAGTAGTCACTTAGGGCTTCACACACTGAAAAATATGATTTACTATGAGATTGGTAGATGAAAAGTGAAGACTTATTCAATGAGCTACTTGTTGCTTGTTGACTTATCTATGAATTAAAGCATGCTAGTATTTACTGGCCACGGTTGACGCTCAACTTTTCTCATAATGGTTGAGGTGAAAAATATTGAGGGGCACTACTACTCATGTAAGAGTAACTGTGTGGACCTAACAGCTCTTTGTGATTTTTCATTGACCAAGAGTTGACACGAGGGCAACGTTATAAGCCAATTTATTTGTTCTGTATTTAACCAGGATAGTCTCACTGGGATTCCTGGCCCCAGACGGGACGCTACGTAATGTACATGTTTTTAATGAACTTGCTCCGTGCCATTTACTTCACCTGTGAGTGGACACCATGTTATACTCTTTTGGTGCTGATGATGCTGACTGTGTTTATTGGTTTATTGTTAGCCCATTTAATGGCCACTAGTCTGGGGTTCTCTGCGGTGAGAATTGTAGAAAGCTACATGACCAAACAAGAAGCGCAGTATTTGTTGCCGTGGTCCTCAGCAGCTGTCAGGCGCTATCACTGAAGCCTTTAATTGGAAATGTAATTGAAAAAACATGCGATGAAGCCACAGCAGAGACAGTGTGAGTCATTCTATCAAGAACATACAGTTACACACACGCCGCCTGCTGATAAGCCTGCACCGCTGAACTGGTGAGGAACTCGGCACAGATTGCACTGTGATACAACATGATACATTGCTGGAGTCTGTGCAGTGGATCGGAATAGCTCCAGAGCGCCATGTGAAGGGAAAATCAAATGCAAGAGCTACAGAACTGATCCACACATGTTAGCAGCAAAACAGTGAGAGAGGAATATTAACATTACATCAAGATGAGGTCATGAATATTTAAACATTAAATTAACTTGCACAACTGTATATTCCTTTACATCATGTTTGAGGTATTGTGAAATTTGTTGTCTTTTGGTATTCAGTTCTCACTATTGTATGGCCAATATTACATACATTTCTCCTCTATACTAACAAATAGAATTGTAATACATTGACTCTACATGCACAATAGCGAGGGAGAGCAAAACCAACCTTCAATTCAACACCTACATATTTTAAATTTTAAAGCATTTTTGAGTTTAACTTAGTCTTCATTTAGTAAAGTATACTTCTGCATTTTAATCTTATTGTTGATGCATGTTTAAAAAAAAAAATCATTTAGCAAATGTTCTGGTTACAACATATGAAAGCCTATATCCCACTGAACCATGTTCTACCGATGAAATGAAGTGAATAATCATATTTCAAACAACCCAGATGGTACAGCTATCTTCCTTTCCTTTTTGGTGCTGTTGGTGCAGGAAATAGAGTGTGTGTATGTGTGTGTGTATACATATATATATATATATATATATATATATATATATATATATATATATATATATATATATATATATATATATATATATATATATATATATATATATATATATATATATATATATATATATATATATATATATATATCATACATACATACATACATACACACCTGCGCGCATGCTCAGACCAACAACAGGCTCTCCATGTGACGGGAGAGGTGGGTGGCAGTAGTAGCCCCTGGTTTTAAGTGTGCACATCAGGCTCATTGCCCCCTCAGCAGGGGGATGAGATTGGCAGGAATAAGAATAAAGGAAGGAGTGGGTGTGCAGAAATAGCAGTGTTAAAAACCTGGTCACACACAAGAAAAACAAGGCTTTTCAAAAACGTGTCTAATCTCTACCTGTCATTCATCAAAATAAAAGCAATGCATTGTTTGTTTTTCACAAACATAATACAATACAGGACTGACACACGCATTTGTTTTTTGTTTTTAAACAAAAAAATTCATTTTTTTGCTCTACCAAACAAAACTTTTAGTAAATGAAGTTCAGTGACCTAAGGGAGAAATCACATATAGGTAAAATAGAAATTATGCTAATTGCTCTTGAAGCCCATTATCTCAGAACTGGGAGCAGTGTCTTCTGTACTGAACAAAACAACAAATATCGCGGGCATATATCAAATTATTGCATATATAAACAATAGTTTTTGTCGTTTTGCTTTCACAAAGCATAATTAAGTATTTCTGTAGAATTAGAACATACCTCGTCTTCCTTTAAACGGTGAAGAATAAAAGAGGGAGCATTGGGCAACTACAGTGGAATGCCCGGGGACACTTTTCCAACCACAAGGACCACTTTACCTGGAGGATTTTAATTACCGTGTTTGTTTTGGGTTTGTGGGGGAAACTAGAGTGTCCGCATGAAACCCGCAAACACGTGGAGAAACATACAAACGGGCCCGGGGTCAAACGGGAAGCCGGGACATTCTTGCTGTGACGGCTATAGATCCAAATGTTGACGCTGAGACTGCATGCATTTGTAATATTCTTATTTTATTAATTATATTCATGTTTTTATTTTGGTGTTCAAGTGTGTAGTGTTCCAAACATGTCTGACTTTGTGTAGATGCTGTAGATCCATGTGCTGTATCTCCGGCACCCGTCACGATAAAGCGCATGTGCAGCCAATAGTCAGCTCTGACTCCGTTACGCACAGATCCGAGATTCACCACTGCTCCATCAATCAGGCCAAAGCGACACCTGCGCGTGCCTAAAGCAGCCTTTTGAGGATTTAGAGCTAACTCTGTGGAGCTTCATCAAAGTTTTTTGTGGTTTGGCGGATGGGTAACGCCGATTACACTTCCATTAAAGTTGGACTGATCTTGTCACCTGTGGACTTCACTGAGGAATAATCTCACGAGGAAACAGCGTTGTATTGATTTACAATGGAAATAAATCGACGCTCTGCGTTTCCAGTATAAAGGAATAAAGTCTTCAGCTCCATTGACACGCATCGATCAGGTGATTAAGAGGCAAGTGTGGATCTGTTGCAGTGAGGACGCTGACAGATATCGCTGACCTGCACATCCTCAGAGGTACGTGGCTTTAATGACAACACGAGACATTATGGTTAAAGCCAGCTCAATGTTGAGCATGAAAAGAGACCAGTGTGGAGTTTGCAGACCATGCCTCGAGACTCAGGCTCACACTTGTTTACAGTTTCACACATGACGGTGTCTTCGGAACTTTGCACTACATAATTCATAAAAGCCATCATCACATGTGGAATAATCAGTGATCCAACCAAAATTTGCGCAGTGAAATCTACGAGAAAAGTGGTCTAATTTAAGTGACACTGTTTTAATCATTTTAACATTCACACATAAGATGATTGACGACTGATTTGTTCATGTAACACAGAGCTGGACTCTTGCACAGGAGCCACACGAGGGCGCGCGCAGGAGCTGTCCACGCCTCTGTGGTGCTGATCTGTGCTGCTCCCAGTGCAACATTTAGAATGAATGGACTTTGACACGGCTACTGCTTTCAAACTAGTTTACACATAGAACAAAGCCGCCTACATCTGGCCATGGAATATGGAGACAAACGTAACAGTAAAAAATAATCATAATAGGCCAATTGCCACATTATGAATACATTGATTAGTTAATAAAAGTTCTCTTCATTGTGTGAGGTGGCAGTGTTGTCTCATTCTCACATTTCCTATGATAATAAACACTAAACTAAATCTATTGTAAATTTGATAGTACCCAGTGGTAGTCTAATGAAAGTAAATGTTGACTGCACCACGAACTCGAGAGAGAGCTAGAGAGAGAGAGAGAGCGAGAGAGAGAGAGAGAGAGAGAGGAAGAACACCAAATTCTTTGTTTAAAGCTGGATTTAGAGACATGCAGTGAATATCCAGAGTAGAAATAAGTGCAACAAAAAGTCCAAATTCAAAATATAAGCAAACTAAGGATTTAAATTTCCACAATTTGTTCAAATATAACTCTGTCAGGAGCTTTGCCCAATGCACCTGTTATTAACTGCTAAAACCCCTCATATAAATTAAACATCCTTAGTTTTAAAAATGACAGTGACAATGATTATCGTTGCCTAAATCATGCAGAAAGTGGAGTTTTCATTCCTACTTATTTCTATTCATTATTACCCACATCTAACTATGCATATTAATTTGATACAATCTTCAAATCTTGACTTCTGATCATTTGCCTTTTGATGCGTTTTATGAGGTAGAACGAGAATTCTTAAAATGCTGACGAAGACTGCAGTAAAAACATGTAAACTTCACATCATTTGTTTTATATCGATCTTCTTCACACATAAATGTCATCATCCTTTACACTGCTTCATTAGTTCTGCTAGTTTCGCCTGTCTGTATTGACACAGAGCCTTAGTCATGTGTGTTGTTGAGGGGATAAAGCCAAGCCGGAGCGTTTCTCTGCGACTCTCTAATAAGCTGGCTGCTACTGTCCCCATGTGTGAGCGAGCGGGGAGAGGAGAGAGGGAGGACAGAGCAGTGAAGAGGAGCGCCGCTCTACCTGCTGCTGCTGCTGCTGCTGACACCCACTGAGCCGCTGTGAATGCCGACGCTGATGTGGACTCTCGGGTTTGGGAAACACTGCTAACACACTGCCGGACCGATCGCAGGCTGAGGATGGAGGAGGAGCTCACCGAAGCAGAGCACCTCACTATGGAGAGCACTGTCCCGACAACAACAGGCACGTACCCCGAGGTGAACGGAGACCTGCCCGGGCACCCCTACCTGCTGGACGGGGTGATGGAGAGCCCGGAGAGAGAGATACAGTATCCCAAAGAGTACGATGATAGTGTGGGGTAAGAGAAGCACGGAAAGGACATTTCTGTTTGGGACATTTCAACCCATTTATTCATGCTTTTTTTGGTCAGCCACTCTGTTGATCCGTCTATAGCCTTAATGATCAGGTCTTGTGGTTGCTTTTTTTATTGCTTTTTTACAGCTGTGTCACCCTCTCCAGACATTTGTTGCATAACTCCTTGAACAATGAATGTCTGTAAATTAAACAAGCGTATTTTTCATGGGTCCTTTTGAATTTTGAACGCATTCTTTCGCTTGAGCACTGTACTCTGTTATCTAACTATGATAACAACAATCTTTATAGTAATTTGTCAAAACCAATGACACATGCAAAATCAGTTTCAACAAGTAATGCATTCATGCTGTGGAATGAGATATTGTGCAGAATTAGCATTGCATTTTAGATTCATTGTTTCTGGGATAAACTTCTTCAATTTCAAATATAGCCAGGGGGAAATTTTCACAATTAATTTTCACAAACAATTTTAGCCAGTTATTTCTGTCTGATATTTTAATTGATAGATTTGAATAGACTTGTCAGACAAGGCAACTTGCATGGACTAAATGATTTTGATATTTCCGTGTGTAATTATGGGTTGTCTTATGACTCCACAGGTACAATTTGTTCTGTTTTTGACAGCTTTAATCTGTGCCTCTCTACTACAGAGTCTAAATACACTACTCATAATGTGCATGTTGGGGTGTTTGGGATGTGCTTGTTGTCATAACTTAAAGAATTTGAACAAAAGGAATGACTCACTCAGTTCTTTGAGGACATGTTTATGAGTCCACACTATTTGCAGTCTGCTGACTTGTCTTTTGGAGTGAGGAAAATGTTTGATTTGTCATGTTTGTTTTATCCTTAAGGTGTCAGCTCTAAGTATCTCCCTTGTAAGAGTTTGATAGTGCTGAGTTTATGCAGATTTTCTTATGTCTCAAATAAAAGTTTGGCTCGGATCCTGTTTTATTAGACAATTAGCAGAGAACTATAATAGAGTTTACTCATGAACTCCCAAAAAAATTGTCTTTTTTGTTCAATTGTTATGATATTCTTTTACTTGAGGCAAAGGTTGAATAAGACATCAGAGATCCTCCGTTGCACATGTATTATTAAAGATTGTGGAGACTTGGCTGCACTTAACCATCAGACTGAAGTGTGCGTGTGCCGCCCGAGACTCTTCAGAAGATGTGGAGATGTTTGATGGCTGATAGGTCTAAACGCATTGCTCTCTGACCAGCCCAGCGACAGGTTGTTTCTGTGATTAAAACCACAAGTCCAATCACTGCTAGTGCCACCGCCGCTGCACACGTCTACTGAACGTGTCAATTCTCTTTGTCCTTGGAGCACTTTGGAGCGAGACTGCATCAGCTAATGGTGCAACGGACATGTAAACATTATGTCGTAAAACAAAGACAGCTTTTATCTGCTCATCGTGGCACATGTTTGGGGTTTAAACTGCTTCCAGCCTCTGCCATTTTGAGAAGAGCTTTTAGGATTTTAAGTTAATTATTACTTGAACAAAAAAATCATGGTCTTTATCAGAACTATCTTTTGAACAATCAGGCAATGACATCCTGATGAAGCATAACATTATGACTCCTGATCATAGTTATGGCATAAATTAACATAGATACTTCAAACTATTTGGAAAAACTAAGGTGTGTCCTTGTAGTAAGGTCCTTGAAGTGTGATAAATGAATTTACAGTGAACCAGTAGCTTATCAAATTGTTCCATGACTCTTTTGTTTACTTTATTATACAGCACAGTCTAGCATGACATGGGGATGAGAGAGAGAGGGGAGGACATGCAGTACATCGTAAGGAGCCGGGAATCGAACTACGACACTGCGGCCGGCTGCACATGTAGCCTGGCATGTGTGCTGCTTCTTAACCACTCGACCACCAGGCAGCACCTTTTGTTTGTTTTTCATCAGAATCAGAATTACCAGTACTTTTATTCATCCCCAAGGAGAAATACTTTTCTTTACTGTAATGAAACCGACCAGCAGAAAACAAATGAAAAGTGTTAATCAACTAAACCCTATTATTTAAATACAGTTTCACTTATATAAATATAGTACCCTCACAACATATTTGTCATCATAGCGATCATGTGCAAATTCAACAGTTTGATGGCAAAAGAAGGAATGATTTCCTGTGTCTCTCGGTGGAGCAGTAAGTCTGTTGCTTGACGAGCTCTTGCAGCTGACCAGCACATTGCGGAGCGGGTGGAAAAGTCCAGAATAGTACTTGTATCTCTGCAGATTTTTGGTACATCTGCCAGTAATGTAATGTTATTGATGTTCAATCGTGAGCTCTATAGGTGATAAATTGGCAAAAGATCCTGGACAGCAGATTGTGCAAGTGGTTGCAGGTGATCATAATGTTAGACCTGATCAATTAAAAAGCTCTAACTAATTGCTATCATCATTTTTAAACCCGACGAGATAAATCAAGCAGATAGAGATTGACAGAGTCTTTGCTGTAAGGATTGTCTTTGCTATCTGCAAAACAACCGAAGCCTCTTGTTCTCATACACTTAGCATTTTATAAACTACAAATACATTACTTTAATTTGACAAACACGTCAATGAGAGCAAGGAACATTTGCTTGCTTCTTGTTTGTTTGCAGCTGAGTAAAGCTGACAAAATAGCCCATCTATAGGAGAATTTTGTGAAAATGTGGGGCTTTGATTTTCCATAATTGTATTGTAACTAATCACTTGTAGTTTAGCCAAAGGTCTTTTCCTCATCAATCAGTTTAGAGCTTTGTAGCTCAGAAAGATTAGAACCAGGAAATGTAAGACAAAGCCGCCTAATCAAACTCTAGTGTCTGGCATTGTGATAATGCCTCAGGATCACATTCTCCACGGTTCTTCTAATATCTCAAAGCATTTGCTAGTTTGGTTAGTGGCGTTATGATAAGCAACACACTTTTGCTGCTATGACGACTTCCTGATTTCTGTGATTACTGCATGTTATGCTTCTGCCGCTAAAGGGCAAGCGCTTGTTCAGATCACACCTCCATCCATTTAATCAAGTGTAATGATGCAGAGGTGTCACCACTTCTGCTGCACAAGAAGTTACATAACCTTTTAAAGAGCATGGTCTAACGTCTGAACCAAAAGCATTAGTTGTCATCATTCAAATTCAAACAAGAGCCAGCACAAGCTGATTTGGGTGTCCAGAAAAGTTCAGGGGTAAATGCTGTTCATGGGTTTCAGGCAAATGATTCCTTCCTGATTTGAGAGGATGCTCCCCATTCGCTATTTCAGATCTGTCAAATTAGGAATGAATGAATTAGGAATTCATGAAGTGTTTAGTTTATTTATCATCATATAAATACAACTAAATGATTTTGATTTAAATGCCTATACCAAATAAATAATGACTTAAAAATACCCAACTACGATAGGCTCTTTCACCAACTTTTTTAAATGTTAAAATTGTTGTACTCATTCAGTGCCTTACATGACAGTCCATTACTCACTTGTTCCATATTTAATCATCTGACAATCTTCGGTATACGTTTAAATTTGTCATTGATTTATCCAATGTCAAAACTACACTAGGAACAAAATGTTCACCCAGTGCCTCCATAGCCCCCAGTATAGTCCAATGCAACAAGCGAGGCCTGTTGACTGTAATATTCATAATGACAACTGACTGAATAATTGATAAAGGAGAAGATGAGAAACAAAGCTCGTAAAACAAAAGGCTTAAGGTTCTTCAGCAGGCTGGTTTGTTATGCATGCTTATCAAACTGACAAAGTAGAAAAATGCACTCTTCTGTGTATGACAGATTGTAAGCATCTATTTTATTTGTGCCTGTCTGTCCCCTTCTGTGTAGTAATACAGTCCACAAGAGCACTGCACTGTCAGCAAACCAGGAAGCACAAAGAAGATTATTAAAGTTTATTGTCTGCTTCTGTAAAATGGGCCATGAAGGATTTTATTTTACATTCTGGAGATGAGAAAGCAAACTCAAGCTTCAAACACCACTTAGAAATAAACCTAAGCACCAAACAACTTCAAAGTAGTTTGTAGAATATAAATGTGGGTTCAAAATTGCCGTAACTTTTTTATCAAGTAAGACATGTCAGAAAAATGTACGCTTAAAATGTACATGAATGAAGATTACAGATAGGCCTATATCCAAATTAATTGTATTTAACCTAAGGCCCTATTTAAATACAGTGCCAAAATAAAATTAAAACAACTTTAAATTCAGGGGTAAGTACCATTTCCATTAAAGGGGACATATTCAATGTGTTTTTTTTATTGATTTGTCTTTGTTTGAGTAATCCTGTATTACTAATCCTGCTCAGAAAACTTCCCCTACCCCCTATTCCCTCCCATATCTCATGCCATTATTTGATGCATGAAGGGTTCTAAAATGTCATGTAGCCACTTGAAAAAATGAAAACACGTACATGAAAATGTGTTCTTACTATGGTGAAATTCCCCTCTGAAGAACTTTTACACGTACGGTTTAAAAAATGATGATCTAGTGTTCATAGCTTATACCATGTACAACAAAAATAGCATACTGTATGTCATCTTTAAGCATTTAAGCAAAAACAAATTGGCCAGACGTGAAAGCCTATCATTTGTTCTTTTAATAAGCAAACAGCCCCATACTATACAACTATACTGTATATTCAATGTGATAAAACTGTATAATAATATTCATCAACATCATCGAAATAATCATAATAGTAATCAAAATCAGTATCAGAATCAGAATCAGAAAAGGTTTATTGTCCGTGAACAAAATTCTCCGGCTAGGATCTTGCTTTGGTGATAAGGTGCAACATACAACGATGAACAACGAGAAACCTTGCAATGCATGGTCATATCCTGTACAGTTGCCATGATCACTGAATGAAGAAAACACATATGATGACATCATGCCCGGTCATGCTTTACACCCACAACTTTCTTAATGATTAATCAACCAATTCAGCTTTTTCTACACTTGGTTGGTTGAGTTTGTGCATTATTATTACATTGCCCAATATTGATCTTGTCTTAAATAAAAACTTCTTTTGTATCATGATTGAATTCTGGTTGCGTACATAAACCTCTTCCCACATGGGACATTAGACTTGCCCTTGAGAGAGGAATAAGACGCTGTATTTGAAGGTGGGATAGAGTGTGACAGGGTGGATGATATTTAGAGTGCCTCCGAAAAGACTTGGGTGCCCTTTACCTGCTTATGTCACTGTCCTTTGTGGTCAGCTCTGCCTCAAAGCCCTCGATTGCAACGTCCAGTAAAATGACAACCAATCAGAGAGAGGGAAGCGGTGACAAAAATCTGTCTGTAGTTTGTTTGTCATGCCTGTGGTCTGCAATTTACTTTAAATCAACAGTTTCATTCACTCGCACATGCATTTTGTGCATACATATTTTGTTTGTGGTTAGACAAGGCGGAATTGCTATGACTTCCCATTTAGTGAATGAGATCTGCCTCATGCATCACGCCTTGTGCATTATTATCTCTGTTGGTAATTTGTTGTAGCAACTTTAGCAAATGGAGCTCTTTGGCTGACTTCACATTCTATACTTAATGTCCTTTTGAGTGGTCAGTGGTGTCTTACACTTTGTGCTTTTTGTTGAAGCTATTAGTGCTAAAACATAAAAAAAGTAAAACTAATTTTACTTTTCGGTTCTGTTAAAAGATGTAGTGGAGTAGAAAGTACAGATTCCTGCTCTCAAATGCAGTGAAGTAAAAGTAAAAAGTAGCCACCATAAAATGTAAAGTAAAGTATAGATACCTAAAAATGTATCGTATGTACAGCACTTTTCTTTTTGTACTTAGTTACTTTTCCTCCAGTTTAGTCATTGAATTACTTATGCAAACTTGTGCTCAATAACTTCTGGAATTGTTCCTGATCATGCTTGATTTCCAAAGTATTCCACGCAAGAAAAACAACATCATGACTCTTCTGCTGACACAAAACGTTTTAAACAGTTTTGTTTTAGTTCTTATGTCGATATATTGGAAGTTGGAATGTCAAGATAATAATCGTGATTATTCAGGTCACATTATAATTGTACAAACTTTCATAGAGGATTTGAATGTTGTTTGGTCTTTGTGTTGACAATTGCGAAATCCCTCATTGAATGCTCTTTAGACATACATTTTAAAGGTGCTGTCATGAAATATAGTTTTACCACTGCTGCAACGGAAATAACTGAAGTATTTTTATGTTTGTTATGTGTTTAGGGAGAAGATGCCGTTCCACCATGTGACGGCAGGTCTGCTCTACAAAGGCAACTACCTGAGCCGCTCTCTCAGTGACAGCGACAGTGACGTACTGGCCAATATCTCTGTGGAGGAGCTGGACGGTGAGATACCTTTAACACGGACCAAATGTTATCTTATCTTATGAATAAGATATGCACTCACTGAATTTGCTTGGTCAAAATTCAGGACAAATTGTTACTTAATTGGCATCTTCACATCACATTACATTAAATGTTTTCTGTTTTCAGCCAACATCTATTTCTTCTGAATGAACATAAAAGTGTAACATTAGTCATTATTATTATTATTACAACTAGTTTGCCTTTTGTATTAATGACTGTTTCTTTTGAAGTCTTTTGAGAGTGTAGAAATCTTACTTTTATATTGAAATGTTCATGACATTCAGGAAATATTGTTACTTTGGGTAGGAAATAATATAATGAATATGAGACCTTGTGGAAAGGATACGGCACATACAAATGACGGTGCACTCTCTATTACTTTGTACTCATTCAACTTTTATATTTAGTCTGCGGAGAAAAATTAAACCAAACTTAATTTTCTTAACCAAACAGAACTTTAAAAATGAAGACAAATGGTGTATATTCAAATAACATAATCATGTTGCTTTCAGTCTCTTTTGCTTCTTTGTACAGTCTGTAAGAAAACAGACATTACAGAAGTCTTCCCATGAGTGTGACATGTGACAGATTCGATTTGACAGTCCCACTCGAATGCCACTACAGGTGGTATCTTAGAGTAAAACAAAGAAATGTTCTCTTTGAATAGTATTATGTCATATATAATAGTGGGATGAGATCAAGAACAGTGAACTTTTTGAAAGATGGAGTAACTCAATGGTACAAACGGTTCACTACACAGAGGACCAGAAATGATTGGACGATTTGATCTGGCAAATGACTGATCAAACAAATGTATTAAAAAAGTATTTTTTGTCCGTTATGTTCCAATTCTCCTTGCTTCTTCTCCCTTATCTTTTCTCCCCGCCTTGGCCACACACACACACACAAACAACATGGCCTTCACTCCACCGTCTGCACTTCACTGTATCTATTTCTTCTCTTGTTTGTGACCCTCCCCCCACATCCACTGAAAAATTCTGCACGTGACCTCATGCAACGTATCCTTGATATGTGTTGTATATTGTGTATCATTGTCATGTTTATGGCTGAAACTGTATTTCATTTTCCTAGAGTTCAAGTTTTTTCAGCAGGCGCCGCATGGCTGCCCAGGGGACTGATGCTCTTATGCATGCCTCTCATGTCGCATCTGTCATCAAATCACGTTCCTATGTTGTGAATTTTCACTAACAATGGCAATAAATATATCCTGATTCCTGATTCCTGATATTGTTGATTTGAATAAAATGTTTAATTTTAGGTTAATATAAATGTATACTTTGATCAAATATTAAGATGTACCATAACATATACGGTGCATACAATATTTATGGTACTTTGGATGAGCAAAAATGAGCTCAAATATTGACTGGTCACAATAATTACTACTGAATATTCAATGCAGAAAAGACAATATTTTTGGAACTCAATATTTTTGGTCTGTACATTTTACTTGCACTAATGGGGTATTTGTTCTTATTTTCGTAACGTTTAATCTGCAGAAGGTGGAATAATGATATATCGATGACTCTTTATTGGTACCAATTATCTACCAGTGTGTTTTACTTTTATTATAGCAGTCTTTTTTCAGTACAATATAGTTCAAAACTGTTTAATAATTATCGCACAATTTTTGTAACAATATATATATATATATATGTATTTTATTGTAACAGGCCTAGTAAACCAAGGAACATTGACTAACAAAATTACATAACGAAACAAAAATGTCCTAAGAACTAACCCATCTACAGACAAAACCATGACTGTGTTCAGTTCTCAACCAATTCTGAACACTTTATCCATCACAATCCATCATGCCATGTACCATTCCCCCTTTACCGAATGAGAACCGATATTTTTAGACCCCATAGGCCCTATGGGGTCTAAAAATATCGGTTCCCTATGGCATAGGGTGTTTATTGTGCAATAGATTTTGCACTTCTGTTCTTTAGGAGGATGTTGACCAGATAATCCCGGTTTTGAACAGGCATGTATTGATTTGCGTTGTCCTGTTGAGAGCTCCAATGAGTGATGTATGTGCTGCAGTTTCCTGGGCAATGCTGTCCTAATCAGAGGCAGCCGACTGGGAAAATGCATTATTCTGCATGCAATTTATCTGGAGAGCACCGTCACTTTCTCACTCCTCTCACTCTGTCGCCACTGAAAGCCTTTTTTAAAAAGCCTTTTGTTTTTGACTCTAGTGGAGGAGCGCCAGTATAGTACTACACAAGCCTGATCAATAACAGCGGGCCACGGTCAGTGCTGGCAGCAAATACTAAAACATCATCACAGCATTAAAAGGTTCCAGGGCAGAACAGTCTTTCAGGGTCAAACTTTAATGTGCTGCAAAATAGTTCCAACTGCATCATATTTGGGGTATATATTACATTGGAAAAGTAGAGGAGGTAATTGGAAAGTGGTGACTAGTTCTTCAAAGTCAATATGAACATCAGAGTCAAAATGTAGAGCTACAGTAAATGGTCTGCTCCTTGTATGAAACACTGATCACATTATTGATCGGCCTGAGTCACAGTTCTTTGTGTCAATAACAGGCAGCTTTGCAAGCGGCCAAAATCCACTGCACTTTCCAAAATAATGTGAGGGAAATGTCTGTTTAATTTACATCTCCAAAAAACATTAATATCTTCATTTCCCCATGCTAATGATTGAATTTGTGGGTTTGAGGTTGAGATTAAACAATTGAAGAAGACAAATGAAAGGCAGATTGATTCAAAACACATAAGTCTTATTAATTTACTAACCCAATACATTTTATTTCCCTAAAAGTACGTTAATAAAAGACAATTCAAGCATCAGCTTTTCGCAAATAAACTTTTAAAATCCAACACAATTTTATGGTTGACCCTTGGCATGCATGCTATTATAATTTGGCCACAGATAAAATGTTGGGCACCCCTGGTTTGGGTCATTGAGTCCTATAGTGTATAAAAATGTGAGAAAAACAAGGAATTCAGTGTTAAAAATACTTTATGCCTTTAAAACAAAAGTTTGACGCCATCTCTCTAAATCTCAATCAAATGTGGACAGTGGACCAATGCTATTAATGGATCCCTGTCTTTATCATTGATTGTAAAACCCATTTAAACATTTTCTATCGAATGTATCATGAAGATATTCTACCATTAATACGATCCGGGAAGACTCTACTTCTGTTTTAACCTCAAACCTCCAACATTTATCAGCCACTCGGATGATTGGAATGGAATGGTTCATTTGCCTCATGATCCTCTCGCTGTGTCTCTTAATGACAAAGTTTGTCCAAGGCCAGAGCAAGAAATTACCAACTATAGCCCATCAAACTTTCCTTTAAGTGTCTTGTAGAGCTAGCTAGCTAGATAGATAGATACTTTATTGATTCCAAAGGAAATTCAAGTTCAGCTGCAGAAACATTCTCACTGCGCTTCACAGTCTTATTTGTATCCCAGTCAAAGGTTTCAGTGCAAGTACAGTCAGCAGATCGTGTGTCAGGGCAGTTTGAGGAGATTAATAGCCCTCAGGACAAAAGTCTCTTCTGTGCCCAGCAGCCTGGGAATCACAGGGCCTCCCCCTGTGTCCTGCATCACATTCAGCGTCCAGGAGCAGCAGCTGAACTCTGGAGACGCTTATGTCAGGTTTGATCTAAAAAGTCTAAAGAATTTCCGAGATTTATTCTGCTACAATTTCAAGCGTTTTGCATAATTCAGTACTGTATGTATCTAATTGATGCTGCAAATTGGTTTCTGTATCGCCTCTGTTTTAATAAAATCTTTAAATTGATTTAGCGCAAGTGTGAAAGCTACAGTAGCTGTGTAAATATAATTAGAGTGACATTTCCAGTGGGGAACTATATTGTGTACACTATAGTCAGCACTATACCAGTGCATAAGGCTCTGCCACACTGTGCTCAGAGTGTGCCCACAGTCGCAGCCTGCAGCGCTCCTCACTAAACCTCCACAATGAGAAAACCAATTACAACCAAACCAAATATGGAATGTTTTGTTAAAGATGTTAAAAAAGCATCAGATTTATACCACTGGGTGTGCCATTGTTTGTGTTAGCCTTTATCATTTTGAGCCTTTTTGTGAGTTTTATGTATTATGTATTCCCATTATTCTATTACTTAATCCAAAAATACTTTAAAGGTCCAGACCTCAAGGTTTAATAATACAGCTACAATAGTCTAAACTCCCTGAAGAAATGAATTGATTTTATGGAAATGCGGTTGTGATTTACTTCCTCAAAGTCCAGCTGCCAGTTCTGTCTTTGTTTTGGCTGAAGCTCTGAATTGCTTTAATATATTTTGCACCAACTCTATGTGGACTTTGTAGACTTTGTTCTTGCATCACTGACCTGTCATTGTTGAGAGCTTAAGACCATGGCTAAACTAAAAGTTGAAAAAAAAATCATATCAGAGCTTCATTCTTGCCCACTATCCTTTCATAGTCACACACTGTTGTGCCATCGTAGTCACAGTTGCCCTGGAAAAGACAAAGGCCCATAGCACAAACTCTCCACCCCAAACAATAAAAATATGATCGTAAATAGAAAATCATGAGCGATTTAACTTTGCACCATTTTGATCATGGACGCAATGAGACAGGAGCCAGATGAATGACGTGTGTTGCCCAAGGACACAAGAGCATTGAGGCACAGCAGAATATAAACCACCAACTTTGAATGTTGAAAGTGGTGTTTAAAGTGCATACTGTGATATTGTGGCTGTCCATCAAGATGCTAAACTATTTTCATAAATTCAATTTATTTTCATTTATTTTTTATTATTTGTATTGTTGATTTACCAGAAGAAAGTCAAACAATGAAACAGTCATTGGTCAATTAAAGAGAAGCAGATTAATCGATGTTCACAGGAATTAAGCAAATGGGTAACTGTCCCAGAGCATCTCCTGTCTTCTCAGTGAGGAAAAACTACCAAAAAAAATAAACACACACTAGATTTGACAAATCCTCTAATTCAGAGCCAAATGTGTAGATCTAAAATAGTCTTTTTTTAAAAATTGCGTTTCAGACTGCAGAAATGAGATTAAATCTAATTAGTGACTTCCTAGCATTCACAAATGTTGTCACAAGGTGCCGTTTTTACAACGTAAGGCTACTCTATGTGGATAAACCAAACTAAATTTACTAATTTACATGAATAATATTACCTCCAAGTAATGCAGGTAAATGTTTCTCCTTAAAAGCTATATATTAGAAAGACAAGTCTCATTCGACAATTATAACCTCTCACTCGTGGCCTCATTAACATTTAACTGAGAGTGGCTTCATCGTCATCAAATACTGGCAATCTTCCAAATTCCACTTGTGCCGCACTAAAATATTGCAGGTACCTGTTGTGCTTTGTGTCCTTTCAGCACAAAAACTGTTGCTCCAAAGGCCAGATTGCATGCTGGGAAAAGCCTCTGTGTTTCAGAGCGTCTCGATGGATAGAGGCAGTTGTACATGAAACGGAGGTATTTGAATGTGTGAACCCTGTAATTCAGTCTAGAACGCAAACTGATGGATCTAATCAAGCTGAAAATAGCAAACGTTGCCATCTCATTTCAGGATGTATATGAACAGTAAATACGCACAGTAAATTACAATTTTTCATGTCAAGTTTTATCACAATATTTATGTCCATCCTCAGAAGAGTATTATCTTTTATCTATCAGAATAAATGTCTGGATCTGTAAATCAAATTATTTTTTTTTAGAGCATATTAATACAAATTTGATTGTCATCATCTTGTAGCTGGATTTTAGTGGTTTTATTTGAAAACATAAAAACATACAATCATAATTCAAATAAAGTAGACAATGTTGAAACCATAACTCTTGAATTCAGGCTATATATATAAGGCACACTTTTTTTTTCCAACAGTTAACTTCTTTACATAAATCAAACTGTTTTTGGTAATATTTCTCATCACGTTTTACATACTTTGCTTCTGTCATAATACATAATACACAAACAAAATTGACAAAGCATGCATTCCAATAACAATAATCTTCAAACAGTATTATATCCATTCAGCAGAAATGTATTAAAACATGTCTTTAAATAATAGCTGAGGTTTAATTATCAGACAAATGTGAAATGTTTGAAAAAAAATCATAACAAAAGTGCAGAAATATCACTTTTTATCTACTTATTTGAACGTTTTCGACATTATTTTATCCCTTTTTTTAATCATCTATTTTTGTAGCACTATAAACGACGTACTCAATATTAAATTTTTTCACATCTTCAACATTCTTCAACAAAATTCACAATATTATCGAAATTTTAAAATATTGCCCAGCTCGGTGCAAACCTAATAAACACACAGATTGCAAATTACAGTGCTCCATTACTTACTGAGTAGCAGCTGTTGTATACACTGCAACATATTGTTCTGATGCAGGTCGGAGACTGTGCCCTTCTCTGATCTAATGTAGGCGCTTATTGTCATCGACAGCCTGGGCTACACTTTATGGGACCATTCATAATTCACGCCCCATTAGTATTTGTGCCGTTCTGAATCATTTGCACAACGCCTGGCATCAGCAGCGAATAATAATCACATGATGCAGAAAGCCGAATCACAATGACTGGATCAGCTTCAGTTCAGTCATTTGTTTGTCAGGAAATAAAGCAAGCGATTATTTGTCCTGAAATTACTTTGAACAGCAGCTAATGTTGAGGCATGAAGGCAAATTAGGAAGCAATTTCTCAATTTCTGCCGCTCATAGAGTGAGTGTGTCGTTTAGAGACAGTGTGGCTCAGAGGAAGGATCAGGACGATGCGGAAAATCTTGCAGATGGATAGAAACAAGAATATCAATTTGAATTTATGATCGGAGAGGCCCTATTGAGATGATCTATGCAGAGACTGGTTAGTAAAGTATGTATGTAGCGTATAATAAAGATGCGGAGGTTAAAGCTACCAGAATCCAAACATGAGCAATTATCAGGGAGAAGACTGAAATATAAATTGCTCAACTAGTACAAGAATCTCATACATTTTACAGCTTTGTAGAGGCATGAACTATGTTTGCAACTATGAAGTCTCGGCAGATTTTTTACTGAACAGATTTTAGAGACAAAGTATAGGGCATACAAACATACAAAACTCAAATTACCGGTACATTATGTTATAATATAGGCTAGAGAGAACATCGTCATGGTAACCTAGAGTAACTAACATCCATTTCTGGGCCATGTTGTGGTGGGAAATTCTACTAAAGAACGCATACAAACTAATAGGGAACTAGACTTTTTAATCATCATTTTGTAATAAATACTACAAGAATTGGACTTTTTTTGTCTTTGCATTTGATCTATTTCTCATTTTATGAGACAAAATCTTGAAAAAATCATAAATTTTTAAAAGTTGTAGGTAATAAAGTCTTCATTTAGTAATTAGTAATGGTCATGCAATAAACAGAATACGGATCAATGGTTCTGTCCATAAGGTGTAGTGACACCCAAACATGGTTTAAGTCTGCATAAAATATAGACCAGTGCAGTGTTTTTAGGGTGAATATTAATTTGCTTAAATCAGATTTGAAATGTCCTGACAGACACAAGTAGAGTTCTCTGCTTCATTACTAACCCGTAACCCTCAGTTAAACCCTTTAATCTATTCATTTTATTACCCTATTTGTACATTATTTTCTATTCGAATTTTGCTCTTTCTCCACTCACAAGATGGCTCTCATGATTGCCACGGCAACAGAACCCACATTCTCTCTAGCCTTTTAAAAAATATATATATTATAATTTATGTCACATAATTTGTTATTTTGAATAATCGCACAGCTAGTTCCAGCTTTAGTTTATCACATTCTATATCACTACACTTTGGATATTTTTTGGCCCACAGGCTTTATTAGACAGGACAGATGAGAGAGAAATTGGGGATGAGAGAGAAGGGAGGACATGCAGTAAATGTCAGAACTCACGACACTGCGGCCAGCTGCACCAGGAGCCTGGCATACGTGTGCTGTGATTTAACCACTCGACCACTGGGCAGCACATCATCACACTTTGGACCCTAAAATAGCAACAGGTAAAACAATGAACTGCTGTTACGGCTCTCCTCGGAAAAACTATTAAAGCCATACTCAAAAATATTCTCAAAGATTACAGTGGGCCTACATAACAGTAGAGACAAACCTCTACACACCAACCAAATGGGAGCAGTAGCACACTTAATCAGAAATGTGGTTCTAAGTTGATAATGTTCCACATAAGGCAAAATGCCAATAATCGTCAATGATTCAGCATTTTTGGCATTAAAGATATTTTTTCCCCAAAAAAGAATAATCAAATTTACAATCTTTATATTTCGTCTCTCAAACTCTAATAGTGCAAAGAGTTTTTGTTTAAAATGTTTTAATGTGTGTGTGGGTTTTTTTTTTTACTCTTTAGATAATATGTCAGACTCAGAGCAACAGCAAGGGGGAAAATCTTGATAACATGATTTTTTTGTGAATGACTAATTAGCACAATTTAAATTACAATGTTAAAACAATTGCAATTAATCTTTCAGCCTTGTTGTTGAAGAGTATTGGAAGAAAATACTTAATGGATGAGCTACAGCAGTGGGGGCAAGATTTGTTTTGGGGCCCCTTTCACACGTCCGCACTATAGTGGTTTTGTGTCCAGCTGACATGAGAATTATTCACTGTTCAACATCGTCACGGTCCAGTGTGTTTTCAAGCAGCATCCAACCACAGCCCCACTGAGGGCAGTCTCTCGCTTATTCTAAGCTTTTTTAAGATGTGGGGCATTAGTCTTCCCTGATGCCTATGCTATATTTTAAAGTAGCAAACCATTTCTTTTACACATTTTGCAAGTTGTTCTGACTATTTCAAGTAGATGAAAATTAAATGTTCCATATCTTACACAGCAGAGAGTGGACAATGTTTATTTCAAGGAATAATGAGCTTCTTGTATTAACTCCTAAACCTGAAAAACTGTGTACCTGTTGTTGTCTTATCATTTTAGACAAGTGGACATTGGTAGATCTGTCATCATCACTGTTGCATGAAACGTTTCAACCAATTTTAAACATCTGTGTGCTGTCTTGAATGTAATTTTAATATGGCATATTCATACCAAACAATCAGAAGTATATCCCAGGTATCATAATAAATTCGTATACATTGTGAATCAAAATAAAAGGTGAGGGATCCCGGTATTTATGGGTTTCAAGCTTGGGCAATCCCCCATCACCATAGCAATTAAGCAATTTATCAAACTATCGTTCATTATATAGGGCAAAAGCTCTTCACAAAAGCCATAGAATCAGCAAGGAATCATTTGCCTGAAACCGATGGATACACGAATATTTACATGGTTAGCATTTACTGTTTAGCAAAAAAAAAAGCATAGTTTTGAATGTGGGAGGTTTTATTGCACTAAATATATATTAAAAAACCTGCATCCTCACTGTGAGCGGGTTTGCATCTCCACATGTTTTTTCTTGAACTAATATTCCATATGGCAATAACACGATCTATCAGCATGGAGAATGTTCTGAAGTCTGATTTTAACCTCCACTATCAGAAAGTTACATACTGTGACTTTAAGATGCAACATGTTTTGTGTCGGCAGAGATCCGCGAGGCGTTCAAGGTGCTGGATCGAGATGGGAATGGCTTCATCTCTAAACAGGAGCTGGGGATGGCCATGCGTTCACTGGGGTACATGCCCAGCGAGGTGGAGCTGGCCATCATCATGCAGAGACTCGACATGGACGGTGCGAGACACAACTTACATCCATCACAAGACTTGCATGACATTCAAAACATTTCATCTAATGCAGCACAACATCAGGCAAATACTTTTTTTTTCATGTTTTTATTTATTTTATTAACTGTTTTATTACTGCTTTGTTTGGGCCGCTGTGCTTTGCCCTGATATAATCCTGTGTTTTCTTGTGTTGCATGAAATCACATTTAGACCGGTCACATTCTATGGCTATGCTAATGTTAGTCCATTAAAACACACTTGTAAATCCTAATCTTTTTGTTTTAGTGTGAAATTATTCCTGCTTTTCAGTCGGCGCGAGGAGGCCTATCTCATGCTAATGTTGAAGCATAAATATAAAAGTTAAAAAAGAGTCTTCTTTCTTCGTGGCGTGACTCATGGCGTCTCCAGAGATGGTTAGAACAATGCGCCTCAGGGTCTGCCGCTGCTGTCTGACAGGTTGTAGTTATTGCCACCGTCAAGCATTCGGTCAGTTTACTGGTGGAGAGAAAATAGTGCATATTTTCTGTTCCCGTTGGCTTTTGACTTTTTGGCTTTTCCCTTTCTGAAAATGCCAAGGAAATCCAATTTATTTTTTGCATGTTTTCATACAAATTCTGTTCCTCATATGCTTACTAATTCCTCATGCACATACACATCCCAATTTATCTCATTTTCTATTTTTGTCTACTTCAATGATGACGCAACATTTTAAATTATAATTTTTATTTTTTTTAATTCAAATACACAATGAATAAATGTTAGACATTAGCAATCAAAAACAATTTCTCTGCCTGTTCTCATATTTCTTGTGATTGCAGAGAAATCCTCCTTAAATTCAAATCCATTTTAATAATTTAATCAAGTTAAGAAGGGCCAGATGCCATTCACTAGACACTGTATCAATTTATTCTGTAAATGCATTGTGGTGTAGTGGTTTAAGGTGTTGCACATATACAGTTGTTACTACTTCGGCGTTGTTGGTTCGCTGAATGTCTC
Source organism: Chaenogobius annularis (assembly GCA_015082035.1). Classification (NCBI taxonomy): domain Eukaryota; kingdom Metazoa; phylum Chordata; class Actinopteri; order Gobiiformes; family Gobiidae; genus Chaenogobius; species Chaenogobius annularis. The sequence continues at coordinate 1,208,256 of BJKM01000060.1, forward strand.
TACCTTGTGTCTCCCCATTTCACACTAGTTGTCCTGTTAAATAAAGCCGGATTTTTTTTTTTTAAGTTGTAAATGCAACTACATTTAGTGTCAGTTTCAGAATAGATTAGTGTGATGTTGAGATTGACGTTCGGTTGGCAGCGGAGAGACTTCACGCTCAGTTGGTATCGATCTAGAGGAGCTGACAGGTTATCTGCTCAGTCGTCTCCTGCCCCACACCAAGCTCTCTGAAGATTCAAAGTGCCCTTCACAGACACAGGAACTGAGGCCAACTCCTACCACACAGAACCGCATTATGTTTTCTAATAACGTTAATATGTAATAAAAAAAAAATTACGCTATTTGAGTGAGGGCTCTTTGAATTGTGTTAATAATTTGGTCTTTGACACTATAATGATTTCCAAATGTGTCTAACGTAACATTTCAGAAACCTTTGGTTCAGTGACTTTTACTGATGCTTTAAATGCACAACGCATCGGTGAAGACTTTTTTTTCTGTCCTCCTACATCGTGTATCTTTATGAATAATTAGAAAACACATATTCAAGCACAGATTGTTACTTTAAACACCTTGCCTCAGTGGACCATCTGGCGTGCTGCGCTCTTGTCCCGTTGCATATGCATGTGTGTGAGTCAGGGCCGTGAGAACCTCCTCAGACTGAGCTGGAGTGAGATGGGGGACTGTGAGACCAAACAGAACCAAAGGTCTTGGCACCATCTGTGAAAAGCAGACAACACTCAAGTGCAGGAGAGTTACGACCTAGAAGGAAGAAAGTCAGAATTTATAACTACTGTATTGAAAACAATGGCAATGTTTGTTACACGCAGTTTTTGTCACAATCTCAGCAGGATTGAGAACAAGTTGCAAATTCAATAGTCCTTTGAAAAGTATTAAATAAATAAATGCATCTTGGATACCATGGCTGGTTGGAAGGTTATGTAAAAAATGATACCTTATTATCGATTATTATTATTGTTATTGGTCACTCTGATACAAGTTGTGCATCTGAAAATGTAAACAAACAGCACTCACTAGTGTGTAATGCAGTGTTTTTGTTGTAACTCAAATAAAAGTTCGGTCTCTCTGTGACCTGTAGTTACAGCTCCACTTTGCTAATGTTATTTCACATGTGTTTTAAGCATTGAACCTTCTGTTGATTAGACAGATGTTCCAATTAGGCTTATTTTCCCTGATGTAATAAGTGCATTTCTGTGAATTGTCAGCAGCAATTAGAACTCCAATTATGGTTCTGCCAAACGGTTATTAAAGTTAAGATTAGTTGGAACAACACCTACTTCTTTCAGATTCAGACAGTGGCTCAAGGCTATGATTTAATATCAATACAGAACCACTGTGAGTTTGACAACAGCTATAAACTGTAGTGACACTTTCATGAAAAACAGCACTCCTTGAACAGAGACCCTATGTGGTGGAGGGGTTTGAGCATCCGAATGATCCCAGGAGCTATGTTGTTGGGGCTTCAAGCTCCTGGTAGGGTCTCCATAGGCAAACAGGTCAGACAAATAGCGGTTCAGAAGCCCCCTATGAACAGTCAAAAATCAAGGCCAGTTAAGTCGCCCGGATTTGCGTTACCGGGGCCTCATCCTGGAGCCAGGCCTGGGGTGGGTGCTCGGCGGCGAGCGTCTGGTGGCTGGGCCACGGGGCTCGGCCGGGCGCAGCCCGAACGAGTGTCGTGTGGCCATCCTCCTGTGGAGCCACCACCTGCAGGAGGATCTGTGAGGGGCTGGTGCAGAGAGATCTGGGCGATCAGTCGACGGCAGGGGCCTCGACGACCAGATCTCCGGACACAGAAACTAACTCTGGGGACATGGAACATCACCTCGCTGGGGGGAAAAGAGCACAGCTCCATGCACAGCTCGGGCTCTGGAACCCATCTCCTCGAGAGGGGCTGGACGCTCCCACTTTTCTGGTGTTGCCTGCGGGGAGAGGTGGCGGGCTGGCGTGGGCTTGCTTATAGCCCCACAGCTCAGCTCTCACGTGTTGCAGTTTACCCCAGTGAATGAGAGGGTCGCGTTCTCTCACTGTTATGTCAGCCTTCGGGCTGAACAGCAGTGCAGAGTACCCAGCCTTCTTGGAGTCCCTGGGAGGGGAACCGGACAGTGCACCGACCGGGGACTCCGTTGTTCTACTGGGGGACTTCAACGTCCAAGTGGGCAACAACTGACACCTGGAGAGGGGTGGTTGGGAAGAACGGCTTCCCCGATCTGAACCGGAGTGGTGTTCAGTTATTGGACTTCTGTGCTAGCCACGGATTGTCCATAATGAACACCATGTTCTAGCACAAGGCCGGAGATCAATGATCGACTTTGTTGTCGTGTCATCTGACCTCCGGCCGCGTGTCTCGGACACTCGGGTGAAGAGAGAGTGGCAGAGCTGTCAACCGATCACCACCTGGTGGTGAGTTGGATCTGCTGGCGGAGGAGGAAGCCGGACAGACTTGGAGCATGTCCGAGTGGAGCATGTTCTCGACCTCCATTGTAAATGCGGCTGCTCAGAGCTGTGGTCGCGAGGTCTCAGGTGCCTGTCGCTGCGGCAACCCCGAACCCAGTGGTAGACACCGGAAGTAAGGGATGCCATCAGGCTGAAGAAGGAGGCCTGTCAGGCCTCTTTGGGTTTGTAGGACTCCAAAGGCCGTGACAGGTATTGGCGGGCCAGGCGGGCCGCAGTTTGTGCTGTCGAAGAGGCAAAAACCCGGGGCTGCGAGGAGTTTGGGGTAGGCCATGGAGGAGGACTATCTGTAGAAATAGTATCTATCGAATTTCTGGCAAACCGTCCGGCACCTCAGGAGGGGGAAGCGGTGTTTCATGTGGGTGGAGACCTGCTGACCTCGTCTGGGGATGTCGTCTGACGGTGGAAGGAATACTTTGAGGACCTCATTAATCCCACTGTCAAGTCTTCCGAAGAGGACTGAGGACTCGAAGGCTGACTCGTCCCTCACCCAAGCCGAAGTCACAGAGGTTGTTGGCAAACTCCTCTGTGGCAGGGCTCCGGGGGTGGATGAGATACGCCCCTAGTACCTAAAGTCTCTGGATGTTGTAGGTCTGTCTTGGCTGACACGTCTCTGCAACATTGTGTAGCAGCCGGGGACAGTTCCTTTGGACTGGCAGACCGGGGTGGTGGTCCCTCTGTTCAAGAAGGGGGACCGGAGGGTGTGTTCCAACTACAGAGGGACCACACTCCTCAGCCTCCCGAGTAGGGTCTATTCCAGGGTACTGGAGAGGAGAATCCAACCGATAGTCAAAACCACAGATTCAGGAGGAGCAGAGGGGTTTTCGTCCTGGTCGTGGAACACTAGACCAGCTCTATACTCTCCATCATGTGCTCGAGGGTTCATGGGAGTTTGCCCAACCAGTCCACATGTGCTTTGTGGATCTTGAGAAGGCTTTCGACCGTGTCCTTCGGGGTGTCCTTTGGGGAGTGCTCCGGGAGTATGGGGTCCGGGGCCCTTTACTCAGGGCTGTCCGGTCCCTGTATGAGCAGGAGCTGTGTTCCCATTGCTGGCAGTAAGTCAGCTCAAAGTAGAGCTGCTGCTCCTCCTTGTCGAGAGGAGCCAGCAGAGGTGGCTCGGGCACTTGTTCCGGATGCCTCCCGAAACACCTCCCCACGGAGGCGTTTCGGGCATGTCCCACCGGGAGGAGGCCCCTGGGGAAGACTCAGGACACGCTGGAGGTACCATGTCTCTCGGCTGGCCTGGGAACGCCTCGGGATCCCCCCGGAGGAGTTGGCGGAAGTGTCTGGAGAGAGGGAAGTCTGAGAGTCCCTGCTTGACCCCGGATAAGCGGAAGAAATGGATGTATGGATGGATGGATGAAATCTTTACTGACTAACTAGAGATTAATTAAATTAAAACCTGATTTAGTTAAGCCCAGCAACTGAATAATTAAAACACTTCTTTCACATTCAAGTACAACACTAATACCCTTTTTGATTTGAAAGTTATGGTCTTTGTTATTCTAGGTGATGGGCAAGTGGATTTTGAGGAGTTCATGACGATCCTTGGTCCCAAACTCTTGTCATCAGAAACAAGAGAGGGCTTCCTCGGCAGCACAATAGACACCATCTTCTGGCAGGTGAGACATTTTTTGCTTTGTTTTGCTTTTGCAATAGTACTTCAGTCTTTATAGTTAAGTAGCAAAATTGTGGCACAACTTATTATTCTTTGATTGTTTAGTACAGAGGTCGGCAACCTCAAATGTTCAAAGAGCCATTTCGGACCAAAAAGATAAAAAACAAATCTGTCTGGAGCCGCAAAAAAATTAAAAGCCTTATATGGGCACACAGGCTGTAAGTGTATATTAGCTATATTAGCCTACTATCAAAATGACAAGGCTGCAAATACATAATGAGCATTCCTGATTAAATGTTTATTTTCCCTGCAGCGCACCCGGGGGAGAGTGACACACCACATGACTACTCTGCTATACGATATTTGGTGCTTTAAGTTTAACTTTCATTACAATGTTAATGCATTGTTTTGTTGCATTGATGAAAATATAGAAATACAATTAAGAAATCAGAATCCTTCATATATTCACCATCTGTGAACGGTTTTCCACGCTTTATTATCTCCCAAGTTGCTACAAATCTAGCAGCAGTAGTGGAGTTTGGAGATGCAATCCACTTCTTAAATCTATCTTTGCGCTCCTCTAATTTCTCCAGGAGTGCTGATATTGCACAACCCTACTCCTCTGATCTCATCAGCTATCTTTCCTTCCGGTTTGTTTACAACAGCCACCTGCCTGGCATTGCGCCACCTACGTGCGCTGCGCTGTTACGTGTGTCGCGGGTCTATGACGCAAATCTTCGTTGACAGAAATGTTGAATTTTAATGTTTATTATGAACATTTTTATAACATTGGAAAACTTTAAGAATGTTTGCGTCATCTTTGTCCTCCTACAGAAACCACATTAAAACAACAAATATATCCCCCCATTTATTTTTATTTTTATAAATTTTTGAAAAAGCTCCAGGGAGCCACTAGCAGGCCGCGGGTTGCCGACCCCTGGTTTAGTAACACCTTATCATGTGTAAAACAAGAGGATATTCTAAAGCCATTCATTTTGAATATTTCTCCATGGGATTCAAATTGACATTAAAACCCTTCCTTTCAAATTACCATGCAAGTCAACATACAAGGGCAGTGTGGGGGGATTTATAGCCCTGACAGATGAGCCAAAATGATCTTTCCACTAGAGTGGCCAGACGGAGAGAACGGCCAGAAAATTGTGACAAAAAAGACAAACCCGAGACCAGTTCTGAGCTCTGGAGTAAAAGGGTCTGAATTTGATGGAGTGAAGGAGAGAGTGATGGATGCGTGAGGTGCAGACTTTGGACAGAGAGAGAGAATAGAAACAGATGAGGCAGAGGAGTCAGAGGAGTCAGAAGAGTTGGAGAGGGAGAGCCAGGGCACTTGTCATAGACAGTGGCATTTGGTTGCAGTGTTGCCCCAGGACAACTCTTTGAGGCAGAACTACAGCATGGGGACAGTGGCAATGGGCCGATGTGCTGCTGGACGCAGTTAGCAGGTTCAGTGACTTCTCTGGTACCTGAGTTACCTCTGCAACCGTCTGAGTCGGTCCAAACCTATTACCTCCATTAACGCATGCAAAACATGTTAAAAGTTGTGACAATGAGTTGTGACAACTTTATGTGTGTGCGTGGTGACGTCTAATTGGAAATACTCTTCATACTTCGTACTTCATACTTTGTAAAAGATCCAGTTTTGATTTATATTAACAATTTGTATTCCTTTTATAATACCCAAAAGGAAAAATCCTCAACTGTTGACCCTGATCATTTCGATGACTGGTCCGTATTATAACAAAAAACGAAGTTGCACTGGAAATTTTAACTGCCCGCCACGATGCCCGTTAAATATTATAGGACTATTCATGTGTCAGTCACATGACATATGAGTGCTTTTGACCATTCAACAGATTTTTAACCGTCTTTTTAACTGTTAAGTGCAATCAGTCCCAATTTTTCATCACTTTAAATTAGATTTCTGTTAAGACACTTGACAGATAATTATTATCAATTTCAATACAGCAGTGATAATCAAACTTATTTTTTATACAACATAACATAATTGTTTATGGTTTGGTAGTAGTTTAGTTTTTAGTAGTTTCTTTTATATTAAGATGTGGTCTTTTATAATGTTGATCAAGATAATTTTAAAACTTGTTAGCACTTTGTCCTTTCCCCAGGATCGGTACTACCATAATTTTTGTGCTATAGAGGGCTCCCGAATAAAAGCCGCTCCAACAAAATTTACAAAGAAAAATAAGATACGGGCCGCACCTGTCAATAAGCCGCAGGTGCCCATGTTGTAACATGAGATATTTACACATATAGTATATACGTACACGGTACTACATGTACAAGGTACATATAGTACTGTACACGGTAGTGTACACTTAGTATCGGCGTACATATAGTACACAGTGAATATGAGTTGGATTCTAATAAAACACGCAGCATTTTAAAGTTTAACATACTGAAAACACATCTGAGCTGTCCCCTCTGTTCTTGATTACTCTGTATGAGCGGATTTACCTGTGTCTGTGCTCCTGAGCTTGTACTTAGCGAGTGAGTGTTACGTTGTAACATGAGATATTTACACAGAAAGATTGTTCCACGGTAGTCATGCACGGGTCAGGTCTGGCCAAGAAAGTCTCATTTCAATGCGGCAGTTCTAAACTGCAGACCGCCGTATATCGCATGTCTTTGCCACGTGTGTCTTTGCGTATTTATGACACTAGTTTTGCTATTGATTAGTATCTGAGTGTTGTTTTGCTTTTTACATCCTACCTGAAACCCATGGATGTAATGTCATATGAAGTGGTATGATTATCATGCTAAATAATGTTTTAATCCTGGTTTAGTCTTGGCTCGGTCCATTATTAGTTTCAATGCAACTTATGACAGCTCAGAATCAGAAAATGTTTATTACCATTGTCACGGAACAAACTTCACAAGCATAGGAACTTGTTTCAGTATTAAGGTGCAACATACAACGAAGAACAATAATTAAAACAACATATATGAAATCAAAAGGGAATGCATTAAAGAAAAAAAAAAAAATTTACAATAGGATAAAATAAAAATAGGCTTACTATGTACACAATAATTTACAGTTGAATTGACAGTTGTAGAGCAGAAAGTGACAGTGCAGTGAGTGATTGATTAAATTGTAGTTAATGTGGCAGGTGTTTAGAAGTGTTCATGAGTCCAACGGCAGAGGGAAAGAAACTATTCTTGTGGCGGGAGGTTCTAGTCCGGATCAAATAGTCCATGTCCAGGGTGAGAAGGGTGTGATCCGACCTGCTCGTCCCAGAGCCCGGGAGACGTACAGGTCCTGCAGAGATAGAAGTCTGCAGCCAATCACCTTCTCAGCAGAACACACAAATATGCAATAAACAACCCCACACTTGCAAGTATAAGAAGCTATTTGAGAGTGATTTATCAGAACAATTTTCCCCCTGCTGCACAGATGAGTAGTTGCTGGAGGTATAACAGTTGTGTACGGCACAATTTACTTTGTTAATGGGCTGTGCGATATGAGTCAGCCTCAGACACTCTCATTTTGTGCTCAGTCATTCTGCCCATAGGTCACACATAGTTTAACTTGAACATTTCAGTTTCAGTCTTTGTGTTGGAGCAGTTATTTCTTTGTTGTTATTTTTTTGGGGCATTTATTGTCAATTGTTATCAGGAGCGTTAATATTTATTGAGACAGCTGTTGGATCGCAATGAACGAAATGGTTATGAGTCCAGATTCATGACTCCAACTAATTTGACAAAGACATGCAAAATCCAATGACTGTAACACTTAGACTAAACATCCCACTCAGTCGTGTTTCACAAATATATTTGGACAAGACAAATATATTAATTTCACATATGTATATATGTATGTATGTATGTATCATTTTCGACAAAGACATAGGCTTTTGTTTGCTACATCTTTATAATATCACACCAGTGGATAATTATTTTATATTTTGGACATTTGAAATTGCAACATTCATCTAAAACAATTTAATAAAAGTTCACAGTAGCACGTTCTCCATTTTTGCCACAATGCTGCTGAGTCTTGTATGCATTAGGGTGAAAAAATAAGTACAGAGGAGTTGGTGTGTATTGGGGTTGGTGAAAACCTGGATTCCTGGACCAATGGCATCTTGAATGCAGGAGAAGAATACTAAAACATGAATCACTCTAAATACAACTTGAGTGAGTCAATGAGAAAAGCAAATATACGATGATTAAAACCTTTTAAATGTTGAGTTTTCATAATGTCTTCTTTAAGTAATAGAAGTATCCTAAAACAGTACCAAAATAGTTTTCTTTGTGTTTTATGTCTTTTAATGTCTTCCAAAATAGTTTAAAGTTAGCACAGCATTGAACATGTTGACAACCTACGCTTGTGAACTCCACATCTTAGAGTGTGCTCACACTGGCATGTTCACCAAATTGGGACTAAACCAAAACCAAACCCAAAACTAAACTAGATCAGGACTAAATAGGGACTTGAACGGGACCAAACCAAGTCCACATCAGGACTGAAATGGCCTCAATGTAGGACCACATAGCGACAAATGTGAACGCACCCTCAAACACAAATCCACTTGTAACCGTTATATTCAAATTTAAGCTCAAACTCCACTTGACTCTGTCCAAAAGGCTTAGCTGTGCCATTTTTATCAAACATGATTCAGACCACGCACACACACACAGTCCCACCACATGGCGTCCCAATGAAGGCTTGTCAAACGCCTCAGCTGCTTTTTACACATTTCAATTTCTCCATCTGACAACTCACAGACTTGTCTTTCAATTTTTGTATTTACTGTTTCTCAGATCGTCAGCCTGTGCCTTCATTCACTTAGCTGGAGGTTGACTACACTTATGAATGGCTTATTGGACAGACACCGGTGCTAATGTGGCACAGCCTCGCCACATGATTCACACACTCACCTTCCCACTCACCCAGAGCTCTCCACTGCACTTATAGTTCAGCTCTGATTGTGCTGTCTGGATCATAAGAGGCCGTGGAGCCAATAACAGCAAACATTTGACTATTGTTCCGTAAAAATCATAGTTAATAATGCTTTGTAATGCAGCTTACAGAGCAGTAATAACAATAAAGCCTTGGTCTCATACGCTTTTCAAGACACTCATTACGCTTTACTCATTCACTGCTCACACTTGATGATGATACGCTGCAGCCACAGATGCCTCGGGACTGACTGACAAAATGGTGACAGACAAACTGCGCCATCTGCCCCTTCGACCAATCCCCTACACATGACATTCATACAACGGTAAGGTGGATCAAGTGTCTTGCCCAAGGACACAACAGTATGCACAAGAGTTGGAGCTGGGGTCAAGTCACTATCAGGCCAACATTTGCAGGTTTTAGCATCAGCCTTAAATCTCCAGCATAAAACAAAGCTTTATTGGGCATTTTTTAAAGTGAAAAGGTCAATTTACAATATGTTAATAATCTATTCTACAACCATCAAATGTAGAAATATTGTGACCTGGCTGTGATCGAAATGAGTCATTGTGTGACTGGTTCTGGGTCAGGTGTCGACACAGCGCTTTGATCCATCTCGAACACTGCTGTGACTTGAGCAAAAGTTTTGATTATGGTGACTCTGCTCACAGTGAGTAAGTCTGCAAGTGACAAAAACTTGTCGACAATATTAAAATATATCTATATAGATATATATATATATATATCTATATATATATATTTCTTTGAAAATACAGATTTTGTGGATTATTTGTCTTTCCAACTCCATTATCTCCTTCAAATTATAAACCAAAACTATTGCTATTACTATTACTAATACTAATTCTAATACTAATACTAATACTAATACTAATACTAATACTAATATTAATACTAATACTATTACTATTACTATTACTAATACTATTGCTATTAATTCTAGTTAATAGTAGAAATTACTAGTAGTAATACTAGTAATTTCTTGGACAATTTGCACTCAAATTTGAGTATGCTGATATTATTTAACTAAACACTTTAAATGTTGGCTACTCCACCCACCTCTGATACATTTATGTAGACGTTGGCTTTTAAACCTTGTGCTATGATTTCTAAGGTATTACCTTTAAATGATCACATTATTAGTGAAATTCCAGATGTGCAGGTCAGATCTGGAAGTTAGTACCTCGTCTGAGCCGGACCGCTCAAACGGCCTAGTACGGTTCACTTTAGACAATGGAAACACTTTCTGGCCGATTTGCTTCATAGAAAAACAACTGAAACAAGGATATAGATCAATGGTATGACTTTACTGTTGTTCTTTATTATTGCCACCATATAAACCACTTATTGGTATGTACAAATTATAGACTTCAGTCCTTAAAAACACTGGTAATACACATTTTTTGTGTTTTTTTCAGGCCAAAGTGATTGTCCAGGCCTGTTTCTAGTTATTTATGACCACGTACAATCATTTGACTTTAGAGTCTCTGCAGCAAATTAAAGGGGAAATCATTGAACTGTAATCTGGTTAGGACGGTAGTCGAGTGCATCAACACACACTCCACTGGTCCCTTGTGGCTTTTTAGGACATTATCTGTTTTCGCACAGTTTATGGAGAGTAGGTTTGGAGGGAAGATTGTGATTCGTTTAACAGCAGTGGAAATTCTCAGTGCTCCTTCTACTCAATTTAACTGTGTCAATTCAACTTCTCAAATTGATGATAAATAATCTACAATTCCGAAAGTCTGTGTGTGATAAATAACTGCAATTCTCTTTTTCTTTTACTCCAAGCATACATTCTAGCCTGGCATATCATAATGTCCAATGAAAGGGGAAGAGAAGTTAGACTTTGGCACCTATAGTGGATAGCATACTCTGTGAGTAAACATTGATCGGCTGCAAAGTTGATGTGTTACTGAAGCAGAAAATAGTTTGCAAGTTTGCAAGTCTGCAATTTTAATGAGAAACATCTGCAGTGATCAGTTTCTATCAAATGTGATTCAAGGTAGGAACAAGTGGTCTATCCAGTTTGTCAAATTTCTAAACAAGAAAACTTTGGTTCTTTAAAATGTGCAACTCTCATTTTGGTGTTGTAGTGCATATTAGGTGGAGAGTCATGTTGTTATGCCTATCCACATTTTTTTGTTACAGCATTCAGCAGGATATGAAAGTGACTTCGTAAAATATAGTTTGCGTCATTAATGAATCAGATCCCAGTCAGAAGGCTTTTTAGGTCAGGCATTCCACATTACCCGCACTTCTGGTTGCACTGATAACATTCTTCTTCTCTCTGCTGCAGACTTGGCTTGAGTTTAAGTTGCAGCCACATTTATGAGTTCAGGGAGAGCCCCAGCATTTGGTCTAAAGCACAAGTGTGTATCCCATCAACAATGAGGAGCTTAATCCGGCCGCGGCCCTAGACATGTGTGCTGTGTGGGAGTTTGCAGTCGCTTGGTGATTCTGTGTTGGCAATGTAAGACTGAGGAGTCGAGTCTGAAGCACCCTCGGGCTCCTCGACAAGTGCGCTCTCCTCTCTGCCCCTTTGTGTTGCACCGAGCCGCTCTACATGATTCAAACAGGCTCTCTCCAGGCTCTGACATTTCTGCTGCTGCTTTTTCACACCAGGACCCCTCCTCCTTATGTTCTATGTGGCTGTAATTACAAGTGAGTCAGCCCAGCTACCTCACTCATGCATCGCATTATAGCTTTTTGTCTTTTTTCAAAGGCGACTGTTGAGTGTTACTGGAAAAGGTTTTTCTTAAGACTAAAATCTCTGTTAATAGTGTTTCTTGTCACACAGAATCCAAGTCTGTGTAATATGAGACTTTTTTTTTTTTTTTTACAACAAAAGAATAAACTGATGTAGAATAGCTTACCTTGCTTAAATATATGCAATACATTTTTATTACATTAGAAACATTGTTGAGGTATAGATATTGTCTGTACTGTTTTCACTGAAGAGTCTCTGGTCATAAGAATACTTTTCAGCTTTGTGGTGTTATATAGCAGGCTATTTGGGGTAGTTACAACTAAGTAGTTGTAGTTAACATTTTATTAGCAGTCTGGTCGAGAAACTATGGCGATTCAGTAACCAAAAGACTTGAGAGTGTTTTGTTTTTGTCAGGATAGCTGGTATAAAAGCTGTATGTAAAATTTGCTAAATGCATTTAGTAAACCCATACTACATTAATTCATTCATTTTCTACTGCTTGTTCCGGTTAGGATCGCGGGTGACTGGAGCCTATCCCAGTGCCTTTGGGAATTGGACATTGTTATACATTTTAAAGCAAACTTTTGTCTTTGCTCATAGAGTTATTTTTAACTTGATAAGAAACATAAATAACAAAACCATTAGTCTAGTTCTAATCAAAATTAAGATATTGAAAAGTGCTTTCGTTGTTGAAAGCAGCTTCTTAACTTGCTTCTCCAGGTTGAAAGCTGCATCAGGACCAGAAGACAAGCGCTGAATAAGAAACTGCAGTTCAAACATTCTGGTCTCATTAGTCATCTTTAAATCCTAGTTCCAAAGTTTTCTATGGTGATAGATCTCAGGTTGTTCTTACTCAAGACTGTGTCAGATCAAAGTCAGCAATATTATCCACAGGAAAGAGCAGCTTTTAAATTTCTGAGAATGGGAGTCAACTTCAAGTGGACAAACACTTTGTTGTTGTAATCAAAGAAGACAGAAGTTGTAAAGAAAATTGTCCACTTTTTTTGAAAGGGAAATCTCTGCCCTTTTGAACTCAAATAATGTTGTGAATTTTGTACAGCACTGTAGCCTATGTGCACTTTCCTCCTCTCTTGTCTTCTTCTGATTCTGGACTGTTCCACATCTCTGCAGGTAGCACATCGGACAGGACAGAACGACGTATGGATCCAGTGGTGTTGTTAATGAGGCTCCTGCAGTCAAGACTAGATACTTGTTTTGATTCATTAAGCTTCCAATAATTGGCTATTGATGGCTCTGTGGTTTTAAGCTATTTTCACTTCTCATTTTAGCTTTAAATAACTGATTTTGAAGGTAAATAATATGCAATTTGTCCAATGTAGGCCTACATGTATGACCATGGCTGTATGTATTTTTTATCCACCTTCTTTTTCATGGTGCCTGTGTTGATATTGTATTGGGAAACAACCTTTTATTGTTTGTATTCCTGGCTCTTGTGGCACATTATATTTGGTATTTTCCGCAGTAAATCTTCCTGGTTTGACGGTTCGGTAGTTATGGTGGTAATTGTGATATAAATCCACCGTGAAGGACTAGAGCCTGCAGTTTTGAAGGACTGAAAGTGGAGGTGATGAAGGGTTCACAGTAGGCTACTTTAAATTATAATAATTCAAAATAACATTTACCACACAATACTCATTACTTATTAGTCGGTACATTGGAAGTGTAGATGTATAACATATTTTCCTTAAAGTGTGTGAAAGGTTTTTTTTATTATAATTTGACTTTATTTTTGTATTTATACCTGTTTTTACACCAATCAAGAAGCCTTTTCCATCAAGTTCATCCATAATTTACACAAAATAAACTGCTTTTTTGATGCTCTTTACAATAATTCAACAAAATAAAGGTGCGCTCATTTTTTTTTTTTTTTTCAATTACAATAATTTTACATTAGGTTTGTTTTTGCCCAGTGGTTCCTGTGTAATTTCCTTGCGTGATGCCAACCATTACAATCAGGAAGTAAAATTATAAATCTAAGAAATGTGCTATTCTTGGATAAATTTTTTCACTCATCATTTTTAGCATCATTTTAAATATATTTATCCCAACTGTATTTTAGTTCAATGAGTAGTCCAACTTGTCACATTAATGGTTTCAGACGCTGAGAACGAAATCATATTCCAAACTCATTCATTCAGTTGACGTTAATTGCAGACATGGATTAGCCTGAGCATCTCATTACACAGAGCGTGGTGTATGCCTGCAGCTCCTACCAGCGGCTCATGTGCGAGCTGCTCTGAGCATGGACCTTTGAAAAGATTTGTGACGAGATGAGTTGTACGTTAACAGGTTATAAAGGGGTTAATTGTGATTAAGGTGTGTAACAGTATGTGCCAGTCTGAGGTTGAGTGAAGCGTTCAGAAAGCACTTCTAGTTAATGATGCATAGACCAGATGTCTAGACTTAATGGAAATGGACACAAATGACGAGTGGACCGGATGACAGCGCATGAGAACTCACATAGCCTTAACTCTTATACAGTTCAGTCATCAATGTGTTAATTTCCTGAATTAAACTGTACACTGTAATAAAATGTGACTAAAATACTATTCTATAAAATACTACCGAAGTGACACTGATGTAATAAGAGGAACAACTTTGATGCAAGTTCCAAATTGACTGAATTGACAGGCATGTCCAAACTACGGCCCGGGGGCCAAATGCGGCCCGCAGACCAATTTTTGTTGGCCCTCCAGCTTCCTGCTAAGATTGGTCCTAACATCAAAAAGTAGTACTTTTTACGGTAAAATTGGAAGAATTCATACATTTTGATGTTATACCAACCTAATATTAATGCTCCAAGTCTTATTAAACGTAGGAAGGCTCATCAAAACAATGTCAAATGCAAAATTCCGAATGATTCTCTTCATTGTCGGGTTGCCTGTGGCCCTCTGCTCCGTATACCCCTGATTTAGAATAAATTGCGCCAAATCATGTTGTTAGGCTGTAAAATGTAGATGACCTATACCTTTTTGTTGGCATAAAATTCCAACTGTCTGAAAATGACTAAATGAAATAATAGTGTTAATTCTGTCCATTTGTTACCGTGCGATTCTCTGTAGTCTCCTCTCTGGGCTGCCGGCTTCAGTCTGATGCTGTGCTTCCCATTTGTATGATTCACAGCAGGAGCAGAGACATTTCTCCATACTTTCTTTCAAAGGTCAATGGAGACTTGAATACAGGTCTGCCCTGGACCCCTGCAGGGACGACATTAACAAATGGCATGCTCTTATGTGTTAAGTGTGTGCCACAGCAGTAGGCCTGTATAAAATGCTACGGTTGTCTCCTTTTTCCCATTCTAATTGTTGTTCACTCTTTCTGTGTTAATGTAGTTTAATCCACAGTAATAGCAATAGTACTATAATAGCAGTAGTCATAATAAAAATAACTGTCAAAGTAATAGCAATAGTAATAATATTAATATTAAGGCGAGACACTACAGGTGGAGAAATCTTAAATTTAAATAATTTAAACTCCTGTAGTATACTCATGTAAGAACACTTTTATTTAAGAGTTATTACATTTGAGTTAACTAAATCTGATTTTTTTAAAAAATAATAATAATTCAGATAAATAAGTATTAGAATGAGTTATTAAAAAAGCTGTCAAAATCTTGTTAAGTACACGTTTGGAAAATAGTGTGCGGGTTAAAGTTAACTTTTATTTATAAATTTTTTTGTTTTTCCATGTGAACGTGTATATGTTGAGAGAGCGAAATGACAAAAAAAATAGCAATAGTATTAACAGTAGTAATAGCAGTAGCAATAACATCAATAATAATATTAACAATAATAATACCGGTAGTAGTAATAAGAAAAATAACAATAACAATAACAATGATAATAATAATAATAATAATAATAATAATAATGATAATTATGATAATAATTTGTGAACATTGAATCATCTGTTTAGTTCTCCAGACTTCAGACAGGTTTGTGACTCCTTGAGGCTGGTTCTGCTGGATGCAATGATTGAAAACTGTGTTTGTGTAGACCTTTTCAACTTCTTTGTTTTGTCAGTTGTGTTTGTAAATCATTATTACTGCTGGTTCATAAATATGTGACCTCTAACCCCATAACCTTTCACCAGAGGCAGTAAGTAAGTGTGTAATGGGCTGATTACAGCGTGGGCCGTTATGGCTCCGAGTTCATTAAAACATTCTGAGGTGCACCGTACATAACAAATGCTACAGAAGCGCTGTGTAATTTATGCTCAGATTTATGTCATTACGCAGCCTTCCAGCAAATCAGTCACATGCTCTAGAGTTATTGTCTAACTTTTAAATGTCAAAAGGACATTTGGGTTAAGCTCTGGTTTTGGGCTTTTATTGCGCGATGTTCCTTGTTTGATTGCTAAATGTGTGCACCAGAAAATCATAACACAACATGCCGGTCATAATGTAATGCTATTTTACAGTAAATCTGGGCAGACTGGAACCTTCTGCAGCTATTTGTGTCTAAAGGCTTCCTGTACATTGAAGAGTAAACACTAAATCACTTACACAGCCCGTAACTCTGACCCTTTTAATTTAATCAACAATACAACTTTATGCAGCGCTCTGATTAAAGTGAATGCATTTGGGCAGATGGACATTGGTGAATAGGTGGTTAGATGCGAACATGCCAAATGATTTATGAAGCCACTGTTTTTAATAATTGACAATAACTTATTGAATTTGACTTGTGTTGTGTTGGTGTTGAGCTGTAACATACAATTACCATAAGATTGAGGGTAGGGCATGGCGATATGGTTATCAAAATCTAATTGTGATCTCATTCATGTGGCAATATGCTGTGTATGTGTTATTGTCAGATTGTGATTCAGTGCTTCTCTGTTTTTCTCCACACACTCTTTCTTATTGGTCAAACTCCCTAATGCACTGATTGACAGATGGAATTAACCAATCATAGTGAACTGTGACCTCTCAGAAGAAGATTACTGTATTTAGCAGTTAAATAAAGATACTAAGTGTACATACTTTATACTTTATATTATATATTTATACTTGTGTATGTATGTGCCTTTGATCTTGACGTTGTTTTTGATTTTGGAAATTGAAAGCCAGATGCACCTTTTTCTTGCAGAGCACTATGTCTGTTTTGTTCCACTCCTTATGGCTTTGATATATTAGCATGTTTATCTTTGCACTTGTTGCTGGTTTAATGTCGCCTGAGAGGAGAATATAAACTCTGTTTATTTGATCAGCTGCAGCAGAGCATGATTTTCAGGATAAACTTTTCAATTTTGTGGTTATTACAGTTCTGTTACAGGCCCCTGGGGCAACGTTTCTTTGACAGAAAAACAACAGATAAAAAGGCAATTTAATCATTAGCTAAATCTGACTGAAGTTTTGTAAATGGGGACTCTATTCCACCCACTTCCTCTGCTCTGCACCCACAGGGAATGAACACTGTATGAATGAAATTAACATATTTGGTAATTCATAGAGCTTTACATATGTCCACTATTTATCTGTTACACATTATATGACATAGCTCTTTGGACAGGGGCAAATAATGACATAACTGTCTTGTTGTGCCAATGGCATCTTTGACATAGATATTTGAGTCAATGTGGGTGAAGCGTCACAATTAAGACACAATTGCAGTATGAGCTGAGAAGAGAATAATTCGTCTCTGTAGATCTGTAGATACACTAATACTGTTGAATCATAAACACAGAATTGAAAAGTGTTGACTGTTTTTAAGAGTTGTGTTGTGTGATTGTAGTTCGATATGCAGCAGATCACTCTGGAGGAGCTCAAACACATTCTGTTCTACGCCTTTCGTGACCACCTGACCATGAAGGACATCGAGAACATCATCATCAACGAAGAAGAGTCCCTCAAGGAGAACGCGGGCAACTGTCAGACAGAGTTTGAAGGAGGTGAGTCTGTGTGTTAGAAAGACACTAATGCGTCCTGTCAGGGGATGTGCAGCCCGCCGGTCTCACAGTGCACCTGCTGATTTATTGATTTAGTAGGGCTGGTGGGGACGGCCGTCAGCTGGGCACCTGTTCACGAGTGACGCAGATCACATACAGTATGCATGACTGCACTGCGCAAAACTGGTCATCCAACATTCATTTCAAACCAGAGTGGCCTGCTCCCAGGTCTGGAATAAAAATAGCCTGTTGTTTTACTCTCCTCTTAACTATTTAAAGCTGGAATATTTTGGACTTGCTAGCTAGTGTATTCAAAATGACCCAAGTTAAAACAAGTCAGCGGGCATTTTGTTTGCCTGGAAGTCCAGAATGATACCTCTTTGTATTTTTCATACGGATTGATATTTAGTCTGGTCACCGCGTTCATCTCCCCGAGTTCAGATGGGTGTGATAGACAGGTGGATTAGTCATCAGGAACACAAATGGCCTGTCAATATCAAAACAAATGTGACAGGGGTGAAAATATGATGGATTTATTAACGCTGCAATCTGAGGTGAGAGAAGTTTGATTTTGTTGTTGATGATAGATGATCATTGAACTAGTTTGTTTCATATAGAAATAAACTCATCTGATTGCACTGTGTGAGTTTGTCTTTGAGCGTGGATTGACCAGACTCACTCTAAAGAATTAGAGTATTAAGGCAAACATTTTGGAGCAGTCCCAATCCTAGACAGAGCTTACTTACTATAGTCTCTCTAGAGAGGTTTACTTCTACAGAGGTTATAAGAAAAACAAAAATCTAACCTTCCATATATTAAACTTGATTGTGAAAGATTGGGCATGAAATGAGGTACATCCTGGGCAAACGGCAAACATTCACAGAACTTCAAACTATAACAGACTTTAGCGAAACCTCAGTAACGGCCTGTAGGGTATTGAATCAAAATTATTTTTTGCTGTGAGGCAGGTGCGCTGACTGCAGGTCTGCCACTGAGCATTTAATGTGGATATAGTGTATATCTCACCATATCAGCACTTTCTACCACATTTTATAATCAGAATGACACATAATTAGACGTAACAGCCCCTGAAGTCTAGGCAAAACCATTGAAACTTTTTATTCTATATTAGCAACAATTTAACCAATTTTGGTCATAATAATAAAAAACTAAAACTCAAATCTGTATAATACATTTTGTGGCTTTTTCAATGTTTGTAGTAAGTAACACCTGTGGTTCTTTGCTCTACACAGTTCAGTTCAGGGATCATGTAGTGTGATGCACGCTGGCACAGCTGTCCGATTAGGAGCAGATGCTTGCGGTGTTTCCTCCAAGAGGAACATTTCACAGATCTTCACTTTACCATTCTTCTACCACTTACAGAACCTCTATTTGTCTGCATAACTTAATGAACCAGGAGGACAATACAACACAGACAATGTGGCAAAATGAATAATTTATTGAATGCATAAACTGCTTAACATGTGGTGACTACAGCTATACGTAAAGATGGATTTGTAATGCAGTGTGCTCTTTGGACAAACAGATAAAAGTATGACATGAGGGTGATGAGTGTGGAGATACATTCAGAGCACACAAATAGTTGTATTTTACTTTGCGGCCTGGATATAAACACACACGTTATACTTGGTTTGTATCTGAAGGACAGAATATTAGATTTTTCCTTTGAGACTCTTAGTGATCAGAGCAGTAAGAATCAATAAAATCAAAAAAAGACTTTTTGCTTATTGTCAATCATCTTCTAACCTCCCTGTCCCATAGCTCTCCGGTCTGTTCGGTGCATGAACACAGAATACATCACTAGCCTCTTCTAATATTAATAGCAGTGAGATAAAAAGTGCAAACTTTACGACCAAGGCACAAAGTGTGAAAGCAAAATATCAGCAGTGCTTAGTCAGCCTAATCAATGTTTAGTGTCACTATACTATTCATACTTCACCATTCATCCTCCTGCTACAGCGCACTGATGTATGAGCCCGAGATACAGGTGATTTCCCCCCCGGCTCAACCCCGCCTTCCCTCAGATCAATGCAGACCACAATAATAACTACAGCAGACAGTGTAAAAGAGCCTTCTCATCTGGAAAAATTATGTATGAACATGCCAGCTGCCATAGGGAGACAGGATTTAAAGCCTTTTCATGTCACACTTTCAGTAGTTAAAGCTTCACCATAATTATCTTTTTTTATTTTCTATTATTCACTGGAACAAAATATTGAATAATGTTTATAGGTTTCTGCCAAACGTTCCTATGTTTAGGTCAGTTCATATTTCATAAAGGGTTTGGAAGTGGTCAAGTGTGAACACCCTTAGCGATAGCAGGAGATGTTACAGTCTTGTTACATTGTGATTTTAGTAAAGACACCATCTCTCTTTGTGCCTCTATTTGTCTCATTATTTAGTACGCAATACTTTTTGGTGTTTTGTCCAAAAACAAGTGGGGCCACAGACAACAGATGGCCGGTTCAGGTTACACAGGACACTTGAGCAGGACTGGAGTATTAACAGCTTAGTGAGACATTAGTTGTTTGAGTGGAGCCACTGAACCTTGTGTAACCTTCTAAAAGTCACAGAGATCAGTTCCTCGGGGAAAGGCCACTGCAGACATTTGTGTAATGAGGTGGGGCCCACTTTCTGGACCACTGACCCAGCACTGTGGCACTTTTATTGTTACAATAATTATTTTTTTTTTAATTGTTTTATTGTTTTTGTTATATTTGTTCTGTGATCAAAGCAGAGTGTCCCTCCAAGACATTTGTTTTGATTGACCTTTTTTTGTTCAAATGACTACAAACTCTTAAGATTATTCTATTAGTTTTTTTCTTGCCAGTATTTCTCTGTCTTTCTTCTATCTAACGTGTCTTTCCAAATTCTTAACATCGTATAGCTTCTAGATTGCATAAAATCACATATTGATTTGGTAAATTTTATTACACTAGCCTTGAACACGTTTAAAATTATTTAGAATCGGGAAACTATTTCTGCAATACACATTCCTGAGCCAACAAGACAGGCAGTTCTGTCCTACTTTTTATAAAGCTTCTGCCTTGCAGAAGCAGTCAGAAGGATTTCTGATGACTCAAGCGTTTTTTGACTTGAGAATAGATTTGGTGCTAGTCCACACACTGCTATGAGTCACAGAGCAAGTATTTACTTTGAATGGGATTTTACTAGTACAAGTACTGCAATGTTATTCAAAGTTGATACTGATTAATGAATTGTATCGAGATTTCAAACATGACACACTGCATAAGGGTGGGTATGTTTGTTATCATATTTTAAGAGTAATTTGGGGCACCAGCCATTGATTAGGCATTGAACAATTCTATAATCAAATATCTAAATTAATTAATTCATTAAAAGAATATTTTTGCTTGTTAATCTGAAGGTTTGTGAGAACGTAACCATGACATTGACCCGGAAAATGAATGAAAATTTGACCAAATGTGGTTTATGACGATTTATCGTCCAAATAATTAAACATATAAATATAACTATTGAATATACCAATGAGTCAATAACAGATGGAGATGCTAGACATGATTGTACTTGATCTAGCTAGTTATGTGTGAGTTAATTCTAAGATGATTTTATCAGCCATATCGTGAAATGCATTCATCCAACCATAACCAGAGGAAGCTGACGACTTCCGGTTATGGTGATGCACTGAGTGGACGCATCTTACACCGCTGCTGCAAAACGTGGTGTTAAAATCATCATTTCACTCACCCAATCCCAAAGAACAAAGAAGAGAGATGAGTAAACAAGGAAGACACAAGTCTGGTAGCGCCACGGACCAAGAAAGACCACAGCTCCGTTGGAAAACAGCCGCATCACAAGCTAATGAGGCTAGTGTGGCTAACAAAGCTAGTGCGGCTAACGAAGCTAGCTAACAACAAACCTGCGAGCCGCGCTTCTTCCCCGCCGGAGATGCGGAGTGCCGGCCCAGATGGAGACTCACGTGACTTCTTTGCGTCGGAAGGGGAAATGATTACGCAATTGGTCATCGGCTGTGGCTTCAGATGTCTGAAGTGCTTGTGGGGGTCTCGGAGGGAGAACAGGGTCAGGATATAGTAAGTTTTTTGCAGAAGATTATTCCTGAGCTTCTTGATGGCTCAGGAGTTGAAGTCCCTCCCATCATAATCGAAAGAGTACATTTCCTGGGCAAACCAAGACCAGCAGCTGATAAACCATGAGGCCTGGTCGTTTCTCAACGACTGTGTGAAGGAGCGCGTCTTGAAGGCTGCAAGGGTTAAAGGAGACCTCCAGTACAAAGGCAAACGTTACTTCTTCGCTCCAGATATTCCATACGAGGTTCGCCAAAAACGGCAAAAGTTCCACCACATCTGTGAGGAGCTCAGGAAGAGAAAACTGAGACATGGATTCTCTTTCCCTGCGACTCTTCTGGTGACTTTTTAAGTTTAAACACACGTGCTCAGAACACCAGGAGAAGCAGAGGTACTCTTAAGGAAAATGCAAAACACAGAGAAATTAACAGGACGGAGGATGGAGCCATCAGCATGGGGTAGGTGAGTTTGGGTTGTGGTCACATGGTGATGCATTTCTGTTAATTTGAAGAGACTAATGATCTGATTTTTTTAGTTTTTAACATCAGACTTTATGCCCCATGTTGGCTGTCTACTATTGTATATAAACTCTGTGACTAAACACATCTACTCATCGATGTATCAAATGTGGGAGATTAGACTTGTGGGAAATTGAAAGTATAAGCAGAGTGCAGCAGAGGGACGTGGTGAGCCAGGGATCTTATATATCCAGTTCTTTCCGAAGATTGGAATCAGGCGTGCCTGGGAGTTTTTGGGGGGGGCCTTTCATTAGGTTTGGACTTCCCTCCCTTTTGCAAACTATTTTGATCAGGTTTTTGGTTCGATGCCCGTTTCTGGCATGAACCCTTTTGCTTTCTTTTTTATCTTTTCAGTTGTTCTGTGTTCCTATGGTAAGTGTGTGTGTTTGTTGTTTTCGAAAATTGTCAACGGTGAGATCAATACAACCCAATGGCATCAGAAGTGTTACAAGTAGCATCCCTCAATGTGAATAGCACACTGAACCCAATAAAAAGAAAAAAAAAATACGAAAATGAAAATCATCAAAAACGAATGAAATTCTGTTATAAAAAAATCCTATTATTCATCATACAGAGGCAAACATAAAAGGGGAGTTGCAATATTGATCTCAAGCCAAATAGTTTTTGAACAGAGTTTTGAATGTAAGGATAAAGAAGGCAGATATGTACTGGTTAAAGGGAATATTAATGGAAAGGTTTTCACTTTTTTAAATGTGTTGCTCCACCAGGGAGTAATATCACTTTCTATGCTGATGTCATGGACCTGATTGTGAACCACTCTGAGGGAACCTTAATTTGCAGCGGCGATTGGAATCTCCGCATTCAGCCTACACTGGACGTGTCGAACTCAAGAGGCACTGGAGGAACAATTAACAAGAAGTTGCGTCTCTTACTGAGGACTATAGGACTGATTGACATATGGAGGGAAATGAACCCTAGGGCATGCCAGTATACCCATTTTTCAAATCCACATATACTCTATTCAAGAATAGACTATTTTTGTATTCTCAATAAAGACAGATCTAAATTCACAGAAGCAGATATAGCAGTGGTCCCCAAACTACGGCCCGGGGGCCGGATACGGCCTGCCTCCACATTTGACCCGGCCCCCTAAACAATACATTATTCATGCTCATATGAGTCATTTAAGAGATTCTGCTCTGACAGTTGAAGCTGAACTTTGACCTAAGATTGTGCATGGCACAACAGAAACTTTCTTTCGGTGAAGACAAAGTTATTTGATTTTGATTTTTTTTCATAAATAGTCATTTTTTTCTGTGAAGAACCCAGAGAGGGGTAAAAAATACATTTTTTTTCTGTTACAAATGTATCCTGGCCCCCCATCAGAGAAGGAAAAAGTTATGTGGCCCTCACTGGGAAAGGTTTGGGGACCCCTGAGATATAGGCACAATAGACCTGATCATGCTCCTATCTACATCTCTGTGGATTTGGAGCAAAGACGAAAATACACACTTTGGAGGTTCAATGCCAGCCTGCTTGATGACACTTTGTTTAAGGAAAACATTTCCAACAACATTAAGACTTATCTGGAGGTAAATCATACAGGGGAAATTTCTCTGCCCATCCTTTGGGATGCTTCCAAAGCAGTCTTGAGAGAACAAATTATAGCTATAGCCTCCAAAAAAAAGAAACAAAGGGAGAACAAGCTAAAAGATTTGCAAGAATTAAGATTGTTGGAGGAAAACATGCCAAAAAGGGGTGTCCTAAAATGCTACAAGAAATGAAAAAGATAAGAGGAGAAATTAATGATATGACCTCACAGGAAATAGTTAAGAAAATGCTCTTCACCAAACAAAGTTTTGAGAGTGGATCAAAATGTTCTAAATTACGATATTGGAAACTTAAAAAACATACGGGACAGGCAAAGTGATGAAATCTTAACCAAATAAGACCAAATTCAATCAGCATTTGAATCCTTTTATAAAAAACTTTTTTCTAAAATTCCACATGATAAAGAAGATGATATAAATTCCTTTCTGGACACCCTCAATTTGCCTGTTGTATAAGAAGAACTTAAAAAAAAATTAGCAGCTGAAATAACAGTTTTGGAAATACAAAATAAAGCTTTAAAAGACACACTTACTCCTTTCGTTTTGGTAACTTAACTGGGCACTTAAACTCAGACCCCTCAGAGTTGGAAAGAGGCCATCATATCCTTAATACTTAAAGAGAGGAAGGACCGACTGGAATGTGCCTCATACAGACCCATTTCTATTCTGAATGTGGACTATCGTTTATACACCTCAATTATGTCCAAAAGAATGGAACAAATACTCTCAATCTTAATCCACAATGATCATACAGGATTTATTACCAAACGACAAACTCAAGACAACATAAGACGATCTTTGCACATAATGAACCAAATACAAAAACAAGTGTGGACGCTGAAAAAGCTCTTGATTCTGTTAGCTGGCCATATCTATTTAAAGTGCTAAACAAATTTCAAATCAATGATCTAATTATAAAAAATATTCTAATCCTGTTTCTCTAATGCGCCTCTGAGTGCCTGGTCTTGCCCCACCTCAAGTCCTTCACCTCCTCCCTGCTGGACCCCCTGCTGTTTGCCTACAGAGCCAACAGGTCTGTAGACGCCGCCATCAACCTGGCACGCCACTTCATCTTGCAGCATCTGGACTCCCCAGGAACCTACGCCAGGATCCTGTTTGTGGACTTCAACTCTGCATTCAACACCATCCTCCCTGCTCTGCTCCAGGACAAGTTCTCCCAGCTCAACGTGCCTGACTCCACCTGCAGGTGGATCACTGACTTCCTGACGGATCGGAGGCAGTGCGTGCGGTGGTGCGCTTGGGGAAGAATGTCTCAGACACTCGGACTATCAGCACAGGTTTTCCACAGGGCTGTATACTTTCTCCCACTCTTCTCCCTGTACACAAACTGCTGCACTCCAGCCACGACTCCGTAAAATTGATCTAGTTTGCAGACACCACCTTCATCGGGCTCATCTCGGACGGGGATGAGTCTGTCTACAGGAGGGAGGTGGACCGGCTGGTGTCCTGGTGCAAGCGGAACAACCTGGAGTTCAACGCCCAGAAGACAGTGTAGATGATCGTGGACTTCAAGAAAGTCACAGCCCCCCGGCCCCCCTCATCATGACAGGCTCCCCCATCACCACCGTGGACTCCTTCCACTTCCTCGGCACCACCATCACCCAGGACCTCTGGGACGAGCAGGTCGGATCACAGCTGACCCTTCTCACCCTGGACATGGTCTATTTGAACCACTCCCCTCAGGCAGGAGGCTACGGTCCATCCGGACCAGAACCTCCCGCCACAAGAATGGTTTCTTCCCCTCTGCCATTGCACTCATGAACTTCCTAAACACCTAAATTCTTGTGTACATAGTAATGCCTATTTTTATGTTATACTATAGTAATTTTAAATAGTTTCTTAATGCATGCCCTTTTGATTTCATTTATGTTGTTTTTATTATTGATCAGTGTTTTATGTTGCACCTTAATAAGTTCCTATGTTTGTGAATTTTGTTCATTGACAACAGCAATACACTTTCTCTGATTCTGATTCTGATTCTAATCCTTTGTCTTAGAGAAACAAGACTTTTATAGGTATTTACAAATAAGGAGTTATTATAACCAAGAAATCAAAAAGAATGACCATCATAGCCCTTTGACTGAAATATTCATTAAAGCATATAAATCAGAACTTTCAAGGGGATTAATATCTAAATTGTATAAATGTATTAACAATCTGGGCAGTCACTCTACTGATTATATTAAGGGTAAATGGGAAAGAGAAGGTCACTTTGTTCTGGCTGATGAAGAGTGGGAAAGTATATGTATATATCATTGGAGAACCACAAAATCCCATGTTTGGAGGGAATTCTGTTGGAAAAATGTGTCTTGCTTCTTTATAACCCCATGTCAAAGTGCCCACTACCCACAGGGAAATGCAAAATGTTGGGGAGGATGTGGCAGTCAGGAGGCAAATCACTATCACGTGTTTTGGGAGTGTCCTGTTGTTCACAAGTTTTGGACTGAGATCAACAAAGTCTTGTACACAATTTACGACATCACCATCCCACTGGATTTCAGAACTATGTATCTGGGCCTCAGGACTCCTGCCATGGACACAATTGGCGGTTATCTCTGGAGCATCCTCCTGGCTGCAGCAAAAAAGGATGACACAATTTGTCGAATAATGGACATTCGACAAATGGAAAAAATCACATTCGGACTCAATTTGAAAATGGGCAAATTTGACAGACTGTGGGCAAAGTGGGACGTTTGTTTGGGTTCATTTGTGTTTTCGTTTTTATTGATTTGTAGGTTACCTTTTCTGTCTCTCTCTCTGGTCTTGTTTTGTTTGTTTTTGTTTTTTGTGTTTTATGTTCAAAAATGTGAAAAATCAAAAAAAAAGCTGCCTGATCCTGATGGGCCTGTGTGTGTCCAAGAGCCTGTGTGTCCGTGTCACCTCCAGGGTCCACTCAGTCATGCTGAGAGAGACTTGCGGCAGCTCGGTCCACGTGCGGGCAGGGCATGGCCAATCTATCTACTGGATCAGGTTCAGGGATCTTCGTCTTCCTTGGCGATCCTCAGATAAAAAGGCCATTGTACTGATTCACAGATGAGACTGGTTTGAGGAGACTGTCCTGTACCCAAGATTTGTTGTAGGCTTGAAAAGTTGCAAAGGTCCTTGGTTGGAGTTGAGCTTCCTTATGACGCAGTTTAAATCACATCTAAGAATAACGGGCACAGATTTAAGTGAGAGGAAAGTTAGCTTCCGCGGGCGTGTCTCTCTGGAAGGTTCTTTGTTCCGTCAGTTAGCTTAGCATCGCTAGGCTAGAGATAAACCCTTTTTCTCATCTCCCTGGTTGAGACACTCAGTTTGTCTCCTTCTCTCTCTTACAGACCCCTGGGGGGTTGGTTTTGCACCAGTGTTTGACCAATCAGCATGCATGCTGAGTCAGTGTTGATCAGAGAAAAACAATCCGGAATAATGCAGCCATTGTTTAGCATTAACATTAGGTGACATAGTTACAAAGGTAATATTGTTCAAAAGACAAGTTATGAAACAGTTAAATGAAAGTGCAGAACACGATAACATTATGTACAGTAAATTTATCTTGTGAACAAAGTCTGCCATCAGATGATTGTTTTCTAAAACCGCATTTTAGCGGTTTTTAGCGTTTTAGCTTTTGTCTTGGGAGAGGAAATGGCTTTGTGACTTTTGTGACATTTTAATCCCAAAGCAGTCATTTGATGGAAAAAGGTTTTTTCCAACGTTCAAAGCATGAACTTTCTGCTTTCCAGTCACCATGGTAACATTCAGAGGTCATCTGCAGGTCACTACAACTTCCAACTAGTCACAAAGACTGAGCTGTTGAACTGGATTTAAAGTGTTACTTTGACTTAATTAAACTGTGTTGTACATTAAATTGACAGTATTTTGAGATTAATAATAGTTTGACCCTAAAATTGAGATGTTGGTACTTGTTAGATGAAATAATATATATTTAAGTGAGAGTTTGACAAGGGAAAACATTTTTAGACAGTGGTCAAAACAGCTTCAAACACCTTGGTGTGCACAATACTGAGGATTTGTCTTGGTCGCCACAAACGGAAGCTGCAGTCAAGAAATCCCGGCAGAGAAGTTGAGGGAATTTTACATGAATACGATCATTCTTACCATCCTAACTTCTACAGGTGCACCATTGAGAGCCTACTGACTGTATCTTGGCAGGGTATCCAATCTGCTCCAGAGAGTGCCGCCTGCGGAAAGGATTATTTGGAGTAGCCTCCCTTCCAGCTAGACCATCTTCTTAGCCCGTTGACTAAAAAAAGGCCTACAAAAGAACCACACTCACCCATTAATTAATCTTTTTCAACTATTGCCATCCGGTAGGCGCTACAGGAGTCAACCTGCATGCACAGAAAGACTAAAATACATTTATTATAATCAGGCTGTCAGGCTCCTTAACTCAAAGTAGCTCTTTATGACAGGTTAAAGTGCAATTTTAGAGTGCAAAGAGCAATTAGGTTGTTTTTTTTTAATTGTGTTGTTTTTAAGTGAATTGGTGAGTTCTTCTCATCCAAACACATTTCATTCCACTGTTGACTGTGTTGAATAAACCTAAACCTATCATCTTTGTCAGCACTTGGTCCATGTGGTTTAAAACAGTTACTGAAGATGTGCTAGCTCTGAAAAATGTCAGAATTGTCAAAACATCTCCATGTATTTTACACATGTTGATAGTATTACTGTGGATGCACATGCAATCTTTAGATAATGTGTTAATCGTTTTCTTTTTACACATTTTGCAGTAACGATGACTCTTATTTCCTACTTTTAACTCAGTATTTTTGTTTAATTACAATTTGTTTTTAGCTTGTTTCCCATTGAATCTAGGAATACATGGAGATTTACAAGACCAGGCCACCACATTCTGCTTTATTAATGGGAATATGTATGTGGTTAAAACTGTAGAACATGGATGTAATACAGTTCAATCTTCTAATATTGCGGAATTGTGTTCCAGTGCACCCGTCTAAAAAGAACCGCCAGACGTGTGTGAGGAAGAGTCTGATCTGCGCCTTCGCCATGGCCTTCATTATCAGTGTCATGCTCATCGCGGCCAATCAGATGCTGAGGAATGGCATGGAGTAATGCAGCAGTGACCACACGGTGCACTGCTCCACGTTCCCCTAACAACTTCAGACTTTTCAAGTTTCCACCCAGTCTCCAATGAAAACTGTGAAGCCAGCACGAGGAGTGGGCAAAAGCTCCTCCTCTTTTCCTTTTGACAGGGAACCTCAAGGGCTGCCATTCACATCACTGTCGCTGTTGATGCAATAATTTTGAAAAAAGTGCAGGAGCTTCCAGCACATGTCACCATCGCCCCACTGCAGCCTGGAGGGGCACAACAAGAGTGGCCCCTCTCATTATACAATACCAGGGAAGATGATGGGACAGCAAACCATCTGGACAGCAACGACTTTCTGTTTTCAACTTGAGAACATGTGCTTATCTGTCCAACAAACCCAGATGACACTGGACAGTTCTTTCAGCAGGTACATCTCATTATAGGTTGTGTTCACGTGACTCAGCAACATTCTAGTATGTCTATGGTTTAAAACGGTGCTGGAGGGCAGTTAAGAATTCTATGGCAGGCTTTGCTGTTTAAATGTCAGACTGCAGATTTGTTGTCCTGGTTTATGGTTCATACAGTGAGAAAAGTATTGTAACACCCTGCGATTTTGCAAGTTATCCTACTTAGAAATTGTAGTGGAAATCACATTGTATGATTATTAAATACTTTATTTGTATGTTATTGCAGCAAATACATATTTGAACACCTGCCAATTACCAAGAATTCTGGTTCTCAAAGAACTGTTAGTTTACCTTTAAAAAGATCCATAATTTGGGAGAATTTGCTAAATCGCAAATTTATTTTCCTCACTGTATCTCTGTAATTACAAGGCCTATTCATGTGAAACAAAAACAGGCACAAAGTTCTACTCTTCTCTGTCAGCAGAAAATATGTTTTGTGTAGCAAATCCCAAACAAATAACGATAAGACATATTTGTATTTTGGATAATTCTTTCAAAAACAGTATTTCTCCCTTTGAATTGAATAGACTCTTGCCCATCATCTGAGATTATGACATTATCAAATTCAAGAACGTGAATGCAACATATTACATATTAATTGTGATTTGCTGAGATCTTGAGAAAAATAGACCACTGGCGTAAATTAAACATTAAACCAAAGGAAATTGAATCCCATGAAAATGAATTTGTATAGTTTAAAGTGCACTGTCTGGTAGAGGTGTACTCTTCTCAATGGAGATGCTATTTCTTTGCCTGGCATGCTTCACAGTATGACATTAAACATATCACAGGTGTTTTAGCGGATAAAAATACCCTGAAATGCATTCTTACTGTGACATGTAACTGGTTCCCTGCTTGTCTTCATGGATAAAGATAAGTTTAATGTCACACTGTGGAACAATCCAGGCAAAGCAAAAGGATCTCCATGGAGACAAACAGGTGGTAGCCTCTCCTCCAGAAATGTGACATTATACACCTTTAAGTAGTGGAATAATTCTATATCTTCAGCAAACTTATAATAATGTTTTGGAACACTAAAATCAGTATTCGATAGAATGACTTTGATTAGAGTTTCACAGCTTAGCACAGCTATTATATTGCTTGAGGATCTGTGAGCTCATAACTGAGAGTGAGGTGTGTTAGTAAATAAATTGCATTGGTGTGTACCTTATGCCTAATGATAACCCACTATGTGAATCACACGCAACAACAAACAAGTTACACCTTCATTATGTTAACATCAGATACAGTAGCCTTGTCTTTTGGAGGAATAAGGGTGGATTTTACCTTTAGTCCTAATTTTGCAGAAGTGCAGCAGGAGGAAATATAGCCAATCCTAAGTAATATATCAGAAGTATGAAATGGCTGACTGAATAAATGCACTGGAGATAATGAGTGTCAGAGAAGTTGAAAAGACATCCTTGTAATACATCATTAGCCCACATTTGTGCTCCCATGTGCTACTTAAACTGTCTGAAACGACTATACGTTTGATCCCTTTACAGTGTGTCAAGGGCTGTCACACCTTCTCAGACTGGTTCAAATGAGCCTCTGGACTCCTGCACTTTGTCCTGAATCCACTTCTGTAGACAATAATACCCACCATAGTATATGCATGTGTCAGTGTCTTGTAGCATCTCTAAAGCGTTTATAATGTGACTGCATTTGTCTATTTGTTAGTGCGCTCTGCTCACTGGGTCAAAGCGCAAATCTCAAAGCCATACAGTACAAAGCAGAGATGTTGACAATGTGTTTACAACCAAGTAATTTGGATTTTACAATATCAGTTTAACATGTTTAAGTCTGGACAAGTTGGAAAATGTACAGTTTGAGCTAAAAACAACAATGGGATTTTCCAAGCTACTGAAATATTTCCTCTAAATACCATGTAAAGGGGTATTTCTTATACATTGCTGCTAATTGTCATGAAATGTTTTTGCCAATCATCTGATTGTGGTCTCATGGCCTTGTGTTGTTGTGCAAGAGTGCCCTCTACAGGGGGATAGAGCTCACAGTTTTCTATCCAAAATTGGGTTGTGACATTCTTTTGGTCACATGTCTTGTCTAAACACATGGCGATATGTGATTTATCAATATATCAATTCTGCTGGTAGAGAGCCATTTTTATGTATATTCATGTATTTTAACATATAAATAGAATTCTTCTATGGCAGAAGAAATCTTTTAAACCTTAAACCTATAAGGTTTTTTACCACTTGATTTCTGATGAAAGACTTCCTCTTGCCTGGCCAGCCAAGAATACATACTTTTCAAAGATGTGAGATGTGAGAGAAAATACAGAGAAAACTAGTCTGGATCCCAGGTAATAGCTTCTCACTGCTGTATGGTAAAAGTAGACTCATTTTGAACAAGCTGTTCAGCAGCATGTCTGCAGTGGACTTCAGTTGGAAGAGGAAGCACATGTCTTTCGTAAGCATGGTGATAGGATCCTCAGTGTTATTATGTAGAAAATAACTATTAGACAAGCACATACTAGATATACATTGCATGTGCAGCATTGAAACATGTAGGCTAGAAACAACAACTAATATTTATTAAATTATACTAATATTATATGTAAATATTTATGATTGTACAAAAGTGAACATGAATACAGTAAACCTTTTATAAAACCTGGAAACAGTGTGTTCACTTTCTGTGTCTCTGTTCTATTAATTTATTTGTCATTACAAAACCGACCTGCTGAATGTCTGGACCACCAATGTAAGTTTCATTTAGTATTTTACCCATCCTAAAGCTTTAAAAAGGTCTCGATCTCAATGAGTTCTCATCTGCTTAAATAAAGGTTAATAAATATAAATAAATGTAACTGCTGTGGCATCCAAACTGACAGCCTGAACACAGTTCTGTGAGATTAATGAACCTAACACACAGTTGTCATAATGTAACAGTACTGCGCCTACATGTGCCTGGTTCATTCTCTGTAAACAGGATGAAGGAGGCAGGCGTTTATTAATCCGATTTAATGGCACGGACCAATGAGCTGGCTTGTTGTTCAGCTGCCTGCTCCCCTCTGCAGGCTGTTAACATGCAGCTTGTGTCTCTGTTGGTCCCAGACCACGTCCCTGTACCAGAGACAGGGCCCTGTGTCTTATCTGCCCTCACTGCTTGTACAGCCCAGAATCCCTAAAGGACTTGGGCGCGCTTATTTTTCACACCAGACTCGAGTGTCTAATTCAAATCTTTTAAATACTAGAGCAAATAGTGCTCCCAGATTATGAGCATTAATTTAAGAGTTGTCTATAGTGTTATAATATAATATAAATAAATATTTTTCAACTGCTAAAATATATATGCTGCCATCAAAGCTTTATAAATTAGATCACATATTTTGTTAATGTTGTATGATATATTGATATATTTAACTTAACTCTTCATATTGTGGCGTAGGGCAGTGGTTCTCAATTTTTTCACAACAAAGAAAAGATTTGGCTTTCCGAGTACCACCAGAGCTAAATCAGGTCTATAACAGGAATATTCCAAGTCTATTTAGGACTAAACCAAGTCTTAAGTAGGAATACACCATTGCCACAGTAGTTTTAACTAACAAATTACTCAAGGAAGGGCAAAAATGTGTACATAAAATGTACATGTATGAAGTAAACACTAGAACTGAAGAGGTGATAAAACAGAGAACTCTAAGGCAGACTTGAAATGAAAATCTGTACTACACAGAAAAATACATTATAGTACTTCCCAACAAGGTTTAAACAGAACATGGTCTGTGTTAGATAACGCCGATTGGGTTAACAGGAAAGATGCATCAACAAAAACATAGCTGGAGGTGGCATTATATACTGTGTAGTGTATGAAAAATATTTAACAATATTCATATTAAATTAAAGCAGGAACTAAGGAAAACCAGCAAAGCAGTTTATTGGAAGACGTAATCTGAGAAGCAGAAATCCAATATCAAATATATGACATCACACATCAGGGTTCTGTTGTTTTATATTTGTCTTTCTAGCCTTGGTTGGCACCTTTGTTTTGAAAAAAAAAAGAAAAAAAAAAATCCATTTAACCAATCCATTTCATGCTGAAAAGGGCTACAGGCTGCAGCTCATTTGTTTTTGGCCATCTGCAGCTTCTCCAATGGCACTCAGCACGTAACAGAAAAATCTCTTCACAATACGGCCCTGTGTTCATACATACAGTTAGTCATGCTACAATTACTGCATTTGGTGCTACAAAAAAACATGGAGTAATAATAAAAAGAAAAACTTTAGTAGCCCTCGAGTTTTAAAGTGACTAGGCAAAAAGTTGTAAATCAATATTTCCCTGTTAGAAAACATGAAAAAACAAATGTCATGAAATGTCAGAATACTTTGGTGATTCCAGATACAAAATAATGTGTGCAAATGTCTTACATGTTTACATTTACTAAGCACATAAAATAATGCGGAAAAATGTCAACATTATTTTATTATGAGAGATATTATGGACAGTTTTACTAAAATATTATGTTTTGTGGCACAACATAATTTATGGCAACATCACATTTGTTGAACGTGAATTTTCTCATGCTAAACCTAACCTGGAGCATAACAATGTCCAGCAAGGAAAATGGTTTAATCAGAACTCGTGGTCTGTTTTCATGGTGTTTTTGATGGTCCATTTCTGTCCCGTGCACGACTGTAGAACCACCTGGTATCCAAAAGTCACTTTGCTCTCCACCAGCTCCAGACAGCGACCGGACGCTTGATTTATCATTGAGGAATTCTGGAAAGCACAAAGAAGAATGTTACTACAACATGTGAATATAAAACACCAACAAATCACATACAACACCTCCAGGAGGTACTGATCAACTTACTAAATGTGTCACAATAACTTGTGATATATAATCTTGTCTCGGCCTATAGGGACAATAATATGGATAAACAATAATAAATAAATCTGGAGCCTATGAGCAATCCGAGCGTTCATGGTACCATTTGTGTTTGTGGGGTTGTGACTTCCATGTAATTTAAAAAAGACTTGTTTAGCAGCACAAATCAGCTCACATGTTGTAGTTTAAACTAATTCAGCTCTTTATGATCAAATTGTGATAAAACAAAGCTCAGATTAAAGTCTAACTTCAGTAACAGAGCTTTAGACAGAGCAGTGCCCCCAGTTAGCGTCACCCCATCAAGGAATGTTGATGACATCATTTGAAAGATATCAAAAATGTGTAAATGAAGAATGATTGGGAATATGGTCAAACAACATTGCTGTGATTTACCCTAAAAGGAAATAGTCGAGTGCCCAAATCTCACTGTCATATCAATAATTTTAAAAATCAAAAGCAGTTGTCACAAGTGATTACTAAAAAAAAATCCTTGCTCACAGGTTGATGACTAACCTGTGAGAAGTTCCATGTCTTCTGCTTGAAGTTGGTCACTTTGTCACAGTTGAGGAGCTGAGGAAGGTTGTTGGTTTGATCGTCCACCATGCAGCGGGTGTCATCCCCTGTACTGCCCAGAGTTCCCAGGAAAAACTGCCCCTCTTTGGTATAACGTCCTAACTGAGAGAGCCACATTAAATTGGAAACAATAGATTAGGTATACGGTATAAAATAAGATGTAGGCTTACATCTGGTATACAACATGCCCAGAAACTAATGATTGTGAAAATACTTGGAACAAAAGTAAATGCTTTTGTTGTCTTTTTAAAGGTGCACTATAGCCCGGGTCCCCAGACCGGGCGGCTCACTTTAGCCACATTTCCATAGGAGCAGTACGGCACAGAGCAAAGAATAGCAAGGAATAGGGTTAGTTATCCCTGGTGGCACTGTCAAAACTGTTGACCATATGAATGGTTCACCATGTTCACCACAGTCTGTGGCCCACCAAATCGTTGATGTTGCAAAATGTGGCCGACCACGAGAAACGTTTGGACACCCCTGAAAACCATTTGATCCTGCATGCTCTGACAGGATCTAAACTGTGGGAGAATGTACCTGAGGAGCCCAGCCGTGACAGGGGTGCATTGTTGCTGTGTGGTTCTCCTTCACACCTTGGTCCACGCAAAGGTGGCTGGCTTTAGAGTTACGCATCTAGAAATAAACAGTAACACTTTTGAATAACTCACCACTATTAAACATGAATCAAAATTAAATCAAAATAGTTACGTACAGGGATTATTTACATTTCAGTAATGTAATATATGTGCACCACTGGAGATGGTATTGCTTCCCTGGAATGTTCCAGTATGGTATTAAATGTATCTATCTCTTTGGACACAAGCAGGGGCAGACCCTCTACTAGAAAAGGTTGTTATTAACGCAATCATTAATATCTGAATATTCTAATAGAAAGTAGGTGAAACTAGTCCAGATGAAACTAGAAAGATTACATTTGAAACCTTTGAAAGTAGGTGATATTTTGTAATGTAAATTGTGAACTATTGGTCCTTGATCCTGGCCTATTTGGTATTTAAATGTAATAAACTGCTATCCATGGGTTTCAGAATGAAGAAGAAGTTAGGACTGTGTCTTTTAAATGGGAGGAAGTCCTCAAAATGTTGCATATAACCGGAAGCTGAAACCAATGAATTCTCAGCAACTGTTAAATTACTTATATTTTAGCTTGATACATCACGTATTCGGCAGGCATCCCTTCCGACTCACCTCTCCATAGAACACTGTGTTTCTGTACCTCCTCATCTCGGGGTACACATTATCCAAGTACCACTCAAAATTTTTACACTGTAGCCGTTTTCTTAGCGCTACTCTCTCGGAAATGTCTCCAAAATCAATGCCATGGTTCTGCATGAGAAAAATCATTCATTAGTAAAGTTGCTTAATAGTGGCTTTTCACAGAGAAACAACATGCCTTTGGTTGTTATTCAAGTATAAAACTTACATATAGCTAACGCTAATGTTGCCTCACCTCCATGGGTATGTTCCAGGCCAGATAGACATTGGACTTATACTTGTCCATCCAGACCTCAGCGACTCGGAGAGCATTGCGTCGTGTGTGAAATGCAATGTTATTGTGATAAGGTTTCTTCACACGGGCGATGTGAGACACTCTGGAGCACGGAAGCACCTCCATACTGCCCCCACACAACCACACCTGCACAAGCAATGTATTACTCGACACATGGATGGTACGTGGGTGCAAGATATATTCAAAAGATGTTGATCCACTATCTATGAAGTATTCTAATTACAATTGGTTATGAGTAATTAAGCAATTGGTAAGTGGATACATTTAATCCTATATTATGGAACATTCGAGCCAAAGCGAAAATATCTCTAAGAAGACTAGACGGTAGCGGACCCTCCACCAGAAAAGTGCACCTTTAAATGTGTGAAAAGAATTTATTTAAATTATCTCTCTGCTTTGTGACCCACTTATTTGCAGAGGCGTTGTAGTAACACACCTTAATGGGACTCATTTATCAGCACTGCCATGTTGGAAGGGTACATGCTCTACTTCTACAGGGTTCAAACACTCGGAGAATAACTGGGTGACACACATACCCTGATCCCCAACTCAATGTTCTCTCCTCCATAGACGTCCATGCCAGAGTCCAGAAGGCCAAGCTCACCAAAGTAGTCTCGGTTAATAACAAAGGAGCAGCCAATCATAGCAGGACTCCTGAAAAGCACAAATCAGAAACAGCAATACTAAGTCATACAGGTTTTGTGACACAGTGCATTTAAAAATTCAGGAAAAGACTGAGAAAACATGCCTGATGGGAGCGGTCATGTCCCCCTCTTCCCACCACTGTTGTGGAGGGCTGATATACATGCACCACAACTCCCAGTTGTAGCCGTGGCCGGCATTTTCGTAGCGCTCCAGCTCAAATGTGTCATGTTTGATGTTGTCGATGGACGGCAAGATAATCCTCCTGCGGTCGTCTTTGATTCGGGCCAGAGTCGGCTCAGCCCTAAGAAGCCCAAGAACAACTCAACTACTCGTAATCTATACTCTTTTTGTATGTGTAGTTGTTAAGATATTGTGTCCAATCAAACCAGAAAAGTTACATGGCGCACTTTTAATAAATTGAGGTACCTCTGAATTGAATGTGAATTGTAATTCACAAAAAGTGAATCATCAGTCAAAATAAAAAGCACCTTATGTGTACCTTGTTTGGAAGATTACACTGCACATTTCTGTCTTTTATATGTAGTTAATGATTGCTAGCCTATTAATGCCCACTGTCCCTGATCAAGGACGATTTGGGGTTTGTTCCAATTGGAAAAAGAGTTTGGGAAAATAGGTGGGCCTTAGTTCAGGAGGTGGACCACGCCTCAACCTCCTACCCCTCCTCCCGCAACCACTCCTCCACTCTTTTGCCACACCTCTAATTACCCAGAGGCCCTATTTATACAGGCCAATCCCAGCATCTCTGGTTGTCTCTGCTCTCTCAACTCTCTTTCTCGAGCTTTCTTTTTGTATACCATGTATTAAACATTCAAATCTTGTGTACTTAAAAATCAGCAATTCTGTTTTTATCTTGTAGTTGATATATTGCTCACCTCTACCGCAGAACAGATGAACATCTCCATTCCCACTTCACTCACAAAGTCTCAGAGGCCATGGAAACTTTATAACCAATTCTATTTCATTCTGCTCAGCTCTGGAGGGCATGTGTCTGTTTGTGCTGAGTGAATAGGTTGTGAGCCTTTCTGAGAGCAGTAAAACCAATATGGGACCTGTGTAACTGCGTCGGTGCAATCTTGTTTTTGCTTACACATGTTTAGTTACATATTTATTGCATTAAATGTACTTTTACTATGGCTTCAGTTCAATGTCTGTTTTAGTGTCTCTACGTTGTGTCTGTACCAGTAGTTTTCAACAATGTGCAATTTCTAGAGGCTATAGAGAAAGGGATCGGGTTGTCACATATCACAGAATTCTCAGCTAGACTCTAGAAACCAATGGAGGTCATAAAGAAGCCAACTACTAAACTTGCCATTCATTCAAATGCATTCTAACTATAGTGTGATAAATTCATTTAGAAAGGATCCAGCAGCTTATCAGGTTGATGCTTGGCTCCTTTACATTTTACATTGTTTTGTCTAATGCCTATGGATGTTTTGCACAAACTGTTTTGACATTTGATCCTCAGCTGTATATCTGCAATTGTGTTATTTATGTATGTTTTATACCAACTAAGCATGGGGCCATTAGTTTCCTCCAAGAAAACAATTAATATGGACTGTGTAATAACTCAACAAACGTCTCTGCCAGTTGGACTCACCAGTATGGGGTGAACTCTACGTGAGCGTCAAAGAAGCCAGTCACTTCACCAGTGGCCACTTTCCAACCTTCGTTTCTGGCACGAATTAAACCCTCTCTCTTCTGGTTCCTCACTATTTTCACCAAACCTGGATAACGTTTGTTCACATATTCCTCCAACGGTGCCTTCAGCTGCTCTGTAATTAAACAATTGAACAAAAAATACGTTTATACTGTGGGGCATTTAATAATAAAAAAGCACATGTTTGGAAGTAAATAAACAGCTCATAACGCAATAGGAGAACAGGCAACATAGAATAGATGTGTCAACTTCCTGTACTGTCCTTCCTATACAGTTATCTTAATTTGTTTGTTCTGTGCTTTTTTTTGTTTTAAATTTCAAGATTCTATTCCTTCTACTAACTCCACCAGAAATGACACTTATTCAGCAGTTGCTTGTAAGAGACATCAGTTTTCTCCTTGGACACTTTGTCTTGTGTTTCTGGGGAAAGGCAAAGGTCATTCCAAGCCAAAAGCACATTCACAGTACCACCAGTGTTTTCTGGGTCTGCCTCAAGGTCTCTACCTGGTCAACGTGACAAGAACTCTCCTCTAAAACCAATTAGGAACTCAATATAGAGGCAGAGTAGATGTCTGGATGCGCATCTCAGCACTGCATTAGCTACACGAAGATGTCACTGATACTTCTCATGCACCAGTTTACAAAGCCCTCATCCAAGAATTCAGACTTGAATGAATAAAATTAGCAATTCATTAAAGGTGCATCCAACTGTTACAGTTGTTTGTTTGTTTGTTTGTTTGTTTGTTTGTCTCCAAGCGGGCCTTCATTAGAGATGGACACTCTTTTATTGACAAAGGGAGGCTTTTCCAGTATTTAGTCAGTTTGACTGACAGAACTGACCGTTGTGCATTTGTGGTACCTCACAGTCACCCCATTAGGGCAGCTTTAGCACCAAACACCTCACTTTTCTGTAGTCACATCACACAGAACAAGCAAGTTAGGCTGTCCAATCTGAGAAATTTGATTCATATACCCTGTGAAAAGATAATTTCCAGTGCCACTGAAACTTTCGGCGCTAAATGTCAGGCCCTTATGTAACAAATCATTCTTAATTAATAATTGTATTTCTTATCATCTTGATTTATGTTTTTAACTGACACATGGCTCAACAAAAACACAGGAAATGTAGTTCTAATAGAATCTGCTCCACCCAACTTTAAATTTGAATCTGAAACATGAGAAAACAAAAAGGATGTGCAGTTTTTAGAGATTAAATAGTTAGCCACAGGTTATCTTTTGGGGTGTTTTTATCACTTATGTATCCTTTAAAATGGAGTGAAAACAGTCTCCATCCATACTCTTCATTATTTTATACAAGCATCCCCAGCACTGCCAAAGTTTTATTGATGATTTTACTTAGATGCTTTCAGTTTCTATGTTCATGTTGATTATATTTGTAACAGAAAAAGAGCTTCATGCTGTCCTTGAACCCTTTGGTCTTACTCAGCAAGTGAGTGGCCCCACCCACAGCAGAAGGCACATTCTGGATCTTCTAATTACAAAGGGGTTGATAAATTCAAATATCAATGTGGTCGATGTTGCTCTGTCTGATCATTTCTGTGTCTTCTTTGACCTGTCTGTTTTTCCCAAACCACCGGCTGGTCCCGCAGTTGTTCGTAGGAGACACATAAATGATAGCACAGGGGCACTGTTTGTGGACATTATAAACTTTGAAAATGTCTCATGTTCTAATGTAAATGATTTGTTGAACATCTAGTGTTTTGAATGTTCTGAACACCATAGCCCCTATGAGGGGTTAAAATAGTTAAAAATAAGCAGAAGGCGCCATGGAGAAATTATGATTTGTTCAAGGCACAAACGGAGTGCCACCGAGCGAAAATTATGCAAGTCAAAGCTCCAGGTTCAAAAAGAGATTTACTGAGAAAAGTTGTATATGTACAACCTCATTTCATGTAGAACCAGGGAAGGCTATTTTTCAGAAATAATTGGAAGCTGCAGTAACAAATCACGTGTCCTGTTTGCCAAACAGATTAATAAACCCTCCAGCTCAGCTGCAGTTAAAACTAATTTCCACATCCGTGTAATGACTTAACCTTAAATTGGTTCAAGTCCTATCTGGAAGACAGGAAGTACTTTGTTGAAATTGGTAACTTAGACCACAAACCACTGACCTGTGGAGTGCCCCAAGGGTCAATTCTGGGACCCCTTCTGTTCAACCTCTACATGCTGCCGTTAGGTCAGTTGATACACAGCGAGAATGTGTCCTATCACAATTATGCAGACGACACTCAGATCTATGTTTCACTGACGGCAGGTGAATATGGACCAGTGGATTCACTCTGTCACTGCATCCAACAGATCAGTGTGTGGATGTAAAACAACTTTCTCCAGCTGAACTCAGACAAAACTGAAATAATTGTCTTTGGCCCACAGAAACAAAGAGAAAGTGTCTCCAGAGTCTCGCTCTAAAACCTACAAATCAAGTTAGAAATCTGGGGGTAATAATGGACTCAGACTTGAACTTTAACACCCAAGTCAAATCAATAACATCAGCAGCTTCTTACTGTCTAAAAAACATTGCCAAAATCAAAAGTATAGTGTGTAAACCAGACTTGGAGAGACTTATCCATGCATTTGTAGATTAATCTACTGAAATGGCCTGCTCACTGGTCTCTCCAGACTGTAAAACAGCTGCAGTACATCCAGAATGCTGCAGCTCGGGTCCTGACTAGAACCAGGAAGTACGATCATATTAGTCCTGTCCTCAGGTCTCTGCACTGGCTCCCTGTGGCTCAGGGAATAGACTTTAAAGCAGCTCTGCTTGTACACAAGTCTCTTCATGGCCTAGCACAAAAGTACATCTCTGACATGTTTGTGCCATATGAACCATCTCTGACTCTGAGGACCTCCGGAACCGGTCTCCTGCTGGTGCCCAGTATGGACTAAAAATAAACTGTTTATATTCTACTCTGTGAAAGCCCTGCCCACAGGGCGGGACCTCCTGATAATGGCCCATTGAAACTTAACTGAGATGGGCCATCTACATCCTATTGTGACATGACTTTTGCTCCCTCCTCCTTGAGTACCGGAGTTCTCAGACTTGTTTCACAGATTGAGAATGACTCTGGATGAGAGTCGAAACGTTTTGTCTTTTCTAAAACAAAGTCCAGATGACTACAACTGAATCTTTTTCTACAACATCTCTTAGAAATGTCTATCTGGTGCTCTCCACTGTAATTTGTCTCATGTTTTTAAATTATATAATCTTTGAGATCGGATGAAGTACCTGATTCTCACTCAAAACCTGTAACAAAATCTCAAAAGACAGGCACAAACAGATGTTTTTCTCACTGACCATCATCACTGTTGTCATCCACGAGGATGATCTCTTTGAGCAGATGGGCCGGCGTGTAGTTGACGGCTGAGTGAATCGAGCGTAGAATCACTGACAGAGCCTCGTCCACAAAGATGAAGATAAGGGAGATCTGAGGTAGATCTCTGGGATAGTTAAGTGTTTTACATCTGTACAAACACATAACACAAAATACTTCTTGAGTATTTAAAAAAAAAATCTATATACTCTGTGCAAGGTAGGAGATTGGGTCAGATAATGTAACTGTACAAAAGGCCCTGTAATTTCTGTATTCCCATGAGTTTGTAGTTAGCGGAGCATCCAGTAGTGCGCGCTCCCGCCTGCCAGGATGTAACCTGTATTCCTTTCCTTTACGACAAAGCCCAGGACTCGGCTCCGCTATAATGATCAACCAGTTGCAGAACCTGCGGAGGGCGTATGAGATTGAAGAGAGGCGGCTATTTGCCCCACAGGGACCTAAGCCTGTGTT
Organism: Chaenogobius annularis; assembly: GCA_015082035.1. Classification (NCBI taxonomy): domain Eukaryota; kingdom Metazoa; phylum Chordata; class Actinopteri; order Gobiiformes; family Gobiidae; genus Chaenogobius; species Chaenogobius annularis. The sequence continues at coordinate 1,250,705 of BJKM01000060.1, forward strand.
TCCTAATCATCCAGTGACACCAAAATGGCCTCCAGGCACACCCGCCGACAGGGTACCATGCCGGGCGTCCTCTACCCCCTGCAGGGCCGACCACTGGCGCCCACCCCCGCAGTCCGGGTACCAGCTCCAGCTTTCTCTACCCCCTGCAGGGCCAAGTTCTAGGGACAACCCACTGTCTCGATCTTCTTCACCCTTGCCTCCGCAATCAGGGAGGACACCACAAGACAAGGAAACCCCCCCAACGGACGACGGCTCCTGAGACCTACAAGGGCCCTCAACCTAGCATCCCGACGCTCACATGTGGCGATCCCATGGAGTTTGTCCATATGAAGATGGCACTAGAGGACCTGCTGCCCCCGGGGAGTCCGGAGACCTTCAAGTATCGCATCCTGTTGGATCATTTACAGTTGAAGGATGTAAAGAAGATAGCTGAGGCACTAAGCTATCTTCCACTAAGCCACCCCTTATAGCAGCACCATGAGGGCCCTGACCAAGAGACCGGGTCAGCCCCACCAGCTGGCCTTAGGAAGGATCAACGAGGTGATGGATACCCCGGATTTGCCATTGAAGTTCAGTCACTCCTAGGCATCCTTAAGACCCTGGGCCCGGACGGTGTGGTTGAACTCTAGTGCGGCTCTCACGTGGCCCGACTCCTGAGCAAGCTACCCGACAAGACGAGAGCCGGCACACGTTCGACCGCCCGGGGGAGACGCGCACCCTCGACGGCCTGGCCGAATGGTTGGAGACAGAAACCATTTGTCGGGACTACGTCGGACTGTCCTCGTCTGGGAGCAGAGAGAGAAACCCGATACCAGAGCAAGGAGGCGTCCCGTCACCGTCCTTCATGGTGGGGAAGGTCCGCCTACGCCAGCAGTGGATAACTCCAACAATGCTAAGCCGCAGCCTTACTGTGCCTATTGCGAAAATCGTAGCCACCACCTGAGTCAGTGTCCAGAGATCGCCAAGCTTAGCCACAAGCAACTGGCGGACTGGATAAAGACCAACAAGCGGTGCTGGCACTGTGCCCGCTCACATCAGGCAGTACAGTGCACCCTACGGAAACTCTGCAACCTGTGTCAGGGTCGCCACCTGCAGGTCCTGCACCAGGTTAACGCCAAGATCCCGGAAAGGAAGCCGTCTGTGGGAGTCATGTACCTCGACCGTCCGACAGAGAGCGGCCACGTCCTGCAAAAGGTCATTCCACTCGTTCACCGTGATGGTAGGACCTTGAGAACTCATGCAGCATTGGATGATGGGTCCGGAAAGACCATGCTGCTGCCCAATTCGGCCAAGGAGCTCAACCTCCAAGGCAGCCAAGAGACACTTCCCACCCAACAAGATGTGAAGAATCCACATGGTTCTTGTGTCTCGTCCGACATCCCCCCTGCGGGTGGACCTAAGCTGAAGTACAGGATCAACAATGCCTTCACTGCCACCGGTATTGCCCTGGCGGAGCATAGTTACCCAGTCGACTCTCTTCAGCGGAAGTACGAACACCTCCGGCTAGGACCAATCCTGGGGGCGTCCCTCCCTGGGGAGAGCTCATCTCTCCAGCCTCCTTGAAACTGAGCTCACCCAGGACACCAGGAGAACGGTGATGTGGTCTGACTCCACAACAGTGCTCACCTGGCGACTACATCCAGGCAGAGAGGCTCGTTCTGAGACGGACTCAGCAGGAAAGCTTCCCGGACGAGTACCGCCTTTTCCAGCGGATCCATCAGCCGCAGCAGTCGCCTTATCGCCCTCTCTCCCGAGTTCGACCAGGCGAGTGAGGTCATTGGAGTAGGTGGGCGTCTTCGTCGTTCTGAAGATCTTGCCTATTCCAATCTCCATTCGCTGGTCTTGGATCCAACACACCCCGTCACGCTTCTGCTTATCCGAGACTTGGACCGTCACCTACGGCATCCAGGGCCCGAGAGAGTCTTTGCAGAGATCCAACATGCTTATTGGATCTTGAGAGGCCGAGAAGCAGTTTGACATTTCCAAAGGACCTGCCCCGAGCGTCGCAGATGGAGATCACAACCTACTGTCCTTAAGACGGCAGCATACACGACGGTTGGAGCCCAACCCCGACCGGAAGAAGTCCTCGGCACTGTCCTAGCGGGGATGGAGGACATTGTAAACTCCAAACCACTGATATGTCCCCTCTGACGTCCGCAATCCTGATCCAGTGACTCTGAGCTACCTCTTGATGGGGCGGCAGATGGATCACCTCTCCCAGTGGACTATCCAGAAGAAGAGTTACTGAGGCATTCTCAGGTGCTTGCCGACCACGTCTGGGCCCATTTCATCCGGCTGAAGTGCCAGCTATCCTCTGCCAAAGCCACAGAGAGGTCGGAGGCCTCTAGTGTATTGTTCTGGACGGCACTCCAGAGCAGTGACAGCTACAAACCTGAACCAGTACCTCACACTGTTGTTTTATTCTGCTGTTTTATTCTCTTGTACAGTGTCCTTGGGTGTTCTGAAAGGCGCTTTTAAATCAAATGTATTATTATTATTATTATTATTATTATTACAGTCCAGAGAGTCCAGGGATGTCTCCCCAACAGTAACCATTGCTCAACATTTGTGTAAACTTCCCATGGTCATCAAATAAGGATGTTGATGTTGACAAGACCAGCCTACTGAATAAATAAAAGTTAATTGTGGGAAACATTTCCAGATGCAAAAATCATGCCTGGAGTAGATAGTTATTTTAATAAATATTAGAATTACATTTATATATTTGATTGGATTGTTTGCTAAATGGGTTTATGGGGACGGTCACATGGTGCCCCTACTGCGTGCATTTGAATCACTTCCGACCACGTCCTAGTTATGCCTTCATCCAAACAAAGCGGCTCTCTGACACAGAAGCCTGAAGATACACACTTCTTACAGCTCTGTGATCCACATAACAATAAAATGCACTGTTACAAATGAACTGGAATCTGGCTCATGAGCCCACCAGTTCATGCAATACAGTACATGGAGTGGCAAATAGTGTGGGCACATATGACTGGACTCACTCGAAGACAAGTTCCGTGATTGTTAGAAAATATGTAATATCTTCAGACTGTATTTATATTTATAATAGGCATAATTCCCGCAAGAATGGCTAATCCTGACCTGAAGACAATCATATCAACTCGCACAAAATAGCTAAACTGCCTTGTTATTACACAATGACATTGAAATAATAATGTCACATCTTTCAAAAGACAAGGCAGGTGGCCAGGGAAGATAAATTGAAGAACATTATTGAAACTGTCAAAATGAAGACAGAGTAATAATTATAATATAATCAATATATAAACATAATAGAAGTATATCTGATGAATAAAAATAGTGATTTTAACATTGCATTGTTTTGCATCATGGTCTCCCTAGTTGACAGAGTAAATGTTACACCTGTATTTGCAATAATGTGTAAGCATCACTTACTGACTGGGCCGGTGATCTGGGAGGCTGCGGTCCAGAGAGATCCTATCACTAAGGTACGCGTTGTAGCCGTACTTGTCCATCAATGGTCTGGCATCAATCTCCTCCCGTGGAGACAGAGTGGCAGGAAGTCCACCTTTACCCCGGCCTCCAAAACCTTCAATCAGACCTAGAGATTTGGATAGTCCTGGCATAGAGAAATAATAGTCTTGGCTACAATGCAAGTGTAGTCCTGGATGGTTCTATAAGGCATTTGTTGATTTTGCATAGTGTCTTACCATTGAGCTGCCTGTACACCACATCCTCAAGTGAGCTGAGCCTCTTCAGGAGCAGGTCATGGCTGATTTCATACTCTGGTGTGGTCCCATTGCCCCTTAACTTCTTCCCCCCAGCCCCAGTGTCCACATAACTGGCTTGGAAAGTTCGTGTGTTGCATGTGGTCCAAAATGTCATAAAGCCACAGACTGCAAGCACGTTCAGCACCAATAAGACTCTCCATCGTCTGAACAAAACAGCCATGAAAGGGAGCAGCAGTCCAGTATTGAGCTGGAAAACTCAGGAAAAGGATGCGGCTCCACCTAATCTAGAACTTGATCACCTTGGAAAGTGCAAGATGTGAAACAGGAGGATCTGAAATCGGCATGAGAAGCCTACTGTATAGACGAGGAACAAGGATCATTATTTGCATTATTCTGCATTATTTGCAAGGATAATTAGTAGCCTATTTGAATTAGACTGTAGCCTAATAGGGGTGGGTGATACTGACAAAAATGAATATCTTGATACTTTTTTGAGTATCCCCAATAATGACAGTCAGACAACAGAAATGTGTTAAAACATCTCTTTAAACATATTGGTTGAAGTTTTATTATCAGGCAAATGTGATAGTAAAATTAATTATTTAAAAGTTTATAACACAGCACTTTTTTTGTTTATTCTTAATTTTAAACAATATTCTCAATATTCAAATGCATTTGCATATCTTTAAAACAACATTCACGTATTATCTAAATTTCAACATATTGCTACTCCTACTCCTTATCACTGTATATATCACAGCCAAATCATTCCTAGTCTATATTTTCTATCAAGTCTATATTGATAGATTAAAGAAGATCCGGGTGGCTTCAAGTAGGTTAACTGCCTGGATATGTGACATGGATGTGCCAATCTTACCATTTGCACCTGGGTTAGTCCGGTTTGGGATTAGGTGCGCGTCCGAAGGCTTGAACCCATGTGAGCTCTATTTAGCAGCGGCAGTGTTTTGGGATCCACCAGCACAGATGTTGAACAAAGAAAGCGGCATATGTGGGCTTTAGGGCAGTACCACATTAAACACTGATGAGCAAGTTTCCATTTTGACCCGCTTCATCGGCACTAGTGAAGCGATTGAGACAGATAATACCTTGCCCTTGTATCTCCAATGTAAAGCTCTCAAGCGCTGCCTATTCTAGCTCCAAGCAATGCGGTCCACAAGATCTCACAGACTCCCTGAGTTCCATTTACCCCAGCGAGGTGTCACTCGGGAGGCTGAGAAACAAGCAGGCTTGTCGACAGCAGCAGCATCATTGAGAGAGCCACGGATGCAGGTAGCAGCAGCGGCAGCAGGAGCAGCGGATGCGTAACGATGCGTCCCCCTTCTGTCCACCGACACTCCTTACATTTTAGTTCAGTGTCAGAGAACACCTCCCTCCTCAATCACACTTTCTGCTTTTGGTCTGTTATTCCTCATAAGAGCCTTGTTTCTATCATCTACCGGGTTGGCAGAAAAGCGTGCGCTGCTTGCCGCGGTTGGTACTTTTAGATGAGGTTTAGCGATGGTCGAGAGGAAAGTGGGCGGGGCGTTCTCCGAGCGGTGCCCAATTAGGTGCAATTACGGGATAAGACAGCGCGCACAGCAGGTCCCCCCTTTTAACGGAAGATTTCTGAACTAAAATCCATGACAGCGTATGTGAAAGTAATTATATTCTGTCTCAACGTGCCTCTTAAATGCACGCCTATGTTGTCTACACCAGTGGTTTTCTCCTGACTCCCCCAAAGCTCTGTTTAATAGTAAATTGTCAATTATTTATATTTTCTTTTTTTAAGCTACTTGAATTTCTCCTGAACATAGGCAAGTGGCCTATTAACTACAAATTACATTATATTCAAATACTGTAGACAACTACCTCAATGTCACTGTCTTCTTTTTAAACCTGAAACCATTCCAAGTACCTTCTGGTAAGTGCTTGCGTACCCCTGGTTGGTGAAACACTGGCCAACACTACCCTAAGGCTTATTTTGAATTTACAGTATCTGTGAACATAAATAGAATATGATTAAAATGAATGAATAAGACAGAACTTAGGCCTAGTACACTGACGTAAGTCCAACTTTGCATTAGGACTTTGACGTAAAAGGCATTAAATGATAGTTTCATGTACTATGATGTAGTAATATGCATGACTTCATTTGCAAGGAGCGCTGTAAAAATGGGTCACCCAGATACTAGCTGTGTAGAACAAGAGACCAAAAGGCATAGTGAGATCAAAAACCAGCAGCAGAAATAAACCAAGATACACAAAGACACATGAGAGATGCAGAGGAGACTGGCTCTGGGGGAAACACTTTTAGAAGTCGCACAAGGAAAGATGACAGATAAAACGTGATACTGTGTTGTAGATTTGTGACACACTTCTAGCACACTATAAGGGCAAATGGAAGGGCTGAATTAAATTGTATTGCAAAGCAGAGGAATAATCAGCAACGGATTGAAATGAGGGCTCTTTGTAAGCTCTAGAATAGGAGTTGGAGACTAGATGTCCGATGTGGAGACAATTAACATCTATAAACACATTAATCCTTCAAAGTCTTGCTATGTGTTCATATTGGGAGGTTTGAATAGTTCTAAGTTGCCTTTATATTAATAATTAAAGATAGGCAAGCCTTCTGTGAGTTTTGACAAACTGACAAATTTGTAGCAACATAAGGCTTTTAAGTGCAATGTGTAGAAAAAAATTCAGTAGAAGTCATCTGTACTCTGTTTTTAGAAGAAAAAAAAAAGGTTTCGACTCTCATCCAAGAGTCATTCTCAATCTACGGATCGAGTCTGGAAACTCAGATATTTATTCTACTCTCAGTAGGCCCTGCCCATCGCTCCCTCATCATTGAGTACCTGATCAGCATCAGAATGGCCAGGGCTTCTCCTGCCTCATGGCAGAAATGTAGGTATAAGGTACTCAGTGATGAGGGAGCAACGGTCAGTTTACAATAGGATTTTGCTGCCCCTTAAAGGGCTTTTAGGATACAAAGAAGTTTAGTCTGTAGAAACTCTAAACACCCTTCATCAGGAGGTTCTGCCCGATGGGCAGGATGATAGAACTGAATTATTTTTCTTCAATGGAACACTCCTGGACGAATGAGGGATTGAGGGACTCCATTAGGATAATGGTTCTCCACAAAGAAATGCCAAAGGACAAAGCCTTTAACAGAAGTCTTTGGTAAAGCTGTAGTGCAGGCACCACTTTGAACTGAGGTCATTGATTTTGGAAACATAAAATAACTGACCATTTTATGACATCTGGCTTACTGGATATGTTCATGAATTATGCAGCAATATTTGAATTCAAAGCATCTTGACTGGAATACTAACTAATCTGATTTAATTCAAAATTACTGGAAGGCTAACTAAATAAATCTAACTGAAATATGAGCAATAATGACATTAAAACACTACAGTACAAAACTCAACATTTTATTAATATTTTGTCAAAATATGTTAACAAAATAACTTTGATTGGGGGCACCATTAGTAAGTTTGGCTGATGAAAAAAAATATCCCCAAACCACTGTACATTTTAAAGTACAGTAGCTCTGTGGGAGACTAAGAACAAGGGCAGCCACATTAGTAATGGATGACTGGGAGTGCGAGTGAAGAAAAGTGAAGTGTATCTTACACCAGTGAATGAACACAAACATTTAGCAAATTACACTATTGTGATAAAAATCCGACTATAAAAATAAGCAATGTAGTAAAAAAATAAATAAGAAAGACCTGTATCAAAAAACAAAATAACATTAATTAGGTGGCTCTGTGTTAATATTTGCATTAATATCACACAATGTTTCAGGCACATCCAACACATGTGCAAGGTCTTGGAATGCAGTTCAAATGTATTTTATATTTTTTTGGGACATAGGGGGCACAGTGAAATAGGCTGTCATTTTTGGGCTGTCCCAGTTCACGAGAGTGCTGCAGGGCTTGGACCTGTTACGCAATTCTCCAATGAAACATGCACATTTACAGGACAGGAATCTAACAGCTTGACTTCAACCTGAACAAATGTAATATTCCACAGAGATTATTTGACTATTCTTAATAAATCAAACAGACCCAATGTAGTTACTTTGGTTTCAATGTCCATGTTTCTACACTTCTTAAAGGCATACTGATTATATTTTTGGTTAAGTTGAGCGTTCAAATCTCCTCAATCTCCGCTGTCTCAACTCCTCCTCAGAGAGCTGGAAGCCGTAAGGAGAAGGTGCCGGTCTTTGTCGGGCTTGTTCTATAAAACATAGCATCGGAAAATGTATACATTGTTGATTATTTTGGACAACAATGTAAGCTATACTTACCATTTTCATTAAGACTGTTTCTGATAGCTCTCTCTAACTGCTCCTCCTCTGTCATTCTCCCAGTATAATCTAGAGTGCTCGTGTCTAAGCCACTGTAGCCTGCAAAATACAAATAATGCTTTAAGAAATCCTAATTTCAGCAGCAAACATCAACATGTATACATACCAGAAGAACTGTAACGTGTCCTGTAGCCGGCTCCATTAAACGTCACAATATCTATACACGCAACAAAGTAAAGAAAGAACAGCTATAATATGGGGTCTTTTGTGAATATAAAACACATGTTATATTAAAAGTGAGTGTGTGATACCTGCACATTTATTCATAATGGTCTTCAAAATGCCACAAGTGTAGAGCAGTCCAACTAGGATACCTGACAAGTGACCAATAAAAGATGTTCTGCAAAAACAAAAAACAAAAATCTGGTTTACAAAATCAAATGTCTTGATTTGGAAATCAATAGAATTCTATAAAATTAAATCAAATTACAAAACATTATAATTACTTCTCTTTCTGTCCACTCACCCAGGTGATGTTATGTGGATCAGCACTAACTCTGCCCAACTAGCATACCGACTTGATACAGGAATGCCCATCACATAGGACATCCCCCCAGGAAAATAATGGTTAACAAGAACCTTTAGACCAAATAAGACCCCTAAAGGAAACCAGAAAACAGTTATATTTTTGGAAATATTGTTTACACCAATGATTGAATATCATGATGATGGGGATTTCTTTGGTTGAAATGATTCTGACTTACATGTAGGACATAATGTGCCATAATTTAATTTCGTTTAATGTTCTGTGCTATTTATATTTTTATTAGGCCCGCCCAGGTAGAAGCACTCCATTCTGGGCTAATGCCTTAACGCCACAAGCTGGTGAGAGGCCTATTATTTCCGTAAGGCCGAAGCACGGCTGCGTAAGTGCGCACGAAATTGAGCGTGAAGCGCTCGCCCGCTTTCAAACACTCACTAACACACTCCTCCAATCATGCACGACCCGTGCATACTAATTAGTAGTAAGAAAATTGAACATTATTGTCGTAAATGGGCGAAAGTGTGCATGAAGTGTCACAGTCTGTGTAAGGCGAAGCTGCACATTTTGACAAGAATTTCCCAAAAATTGCCTTTTGACTGGGAACCACAAAATGTAGTTCTTCCAAAATGTAAACTGTAATTTTGCCAAAAATTCTATTTTGGCATGCCGATCAAAAAAGGCAATGAGACCCATGTCATATTTCTTATGGCATAGCCGTAGCGATGTGGAAACCTCCCATTTTATTCCAAAATCACCAAATCTCTGAAATTTTAACATGCTTACAATTTATACTTTTACAAACTTCTAGGGCATTAGCCCAATGAACCTAAAATGTGGTGAGACTCATCTTCAGGAGTGTGCCATCAAAAGTTATCCAACTTTTTCTTTAAAAAATGACAGTTTTTGTGTTGACATTTTCAGTTCACAATAATGCCCCTATTTGTAAAGCAAAGGCGAGAAAGCTCGATAGCGCCATGGATTCGGCAGTAGGTGCAATAAAAGGAGGAAAATTGCATTGCAGGGTGGCAGCGTGGCGAGGGCCGATCATTGCTACTTGCGGCTATATTGTCATTTATTTTCAATATATAATGTAACTCTCTGATTGTGTTCTGTGTTCCTTGGCACACCACTAACTAAAATACTACCAAATTACACCTTACATGGAAAATGTGGTGAATATGTCTCTGTGTCTGGTCCTGTAACTTTAGCAATGGTGACGGTTTTGCATTCTTTTTTGGATACGAAAATGGTAAATTGGTAAAATGGTAAAGGCACATTGATGTTCCTCTGCACACTGGTTGAAAATCAACTGTTTACAAGACATATAGTTTTCACAGTGTAACTTCATACCAGAGAAGCCAACCGCACATTGCATGCTGAAGGAATAGTCCTGTGTGAGCTCTGTTAGTGCAGCCTCCAACAACAGGTAGACCAGTCCAGTCAGTACAGAAAACACTGCCAGCACCGACAGGAAAAAGGGTCCACCAAGATGTCTCTCCAGCCTCATGCCTTTCCACAGCAGTGACGCCATGTTGAAGTACAAGTGCATATCGTCTGCATGGTGCAATGGCGACAGGAACAAACGATGCCAGTCTTTGAGCCTGTAAGCCTGGTCTACGCTTACACAGGCCTAAAAGAGACACAAAATATAGTAGAAGTCATACATATACTAGTATATATTAGGGGTGTAATGATTCAAGAATTCAGGAATTCTTAAAATAATACCATTTTAATGTAATTATTCCATTATTGTAAATAATAATGTGTAAAAAACTGTGGTCTAATTAAGTTCATGACATTTGTTTTAGAAGGCTTAATAAAGGCTCTCTTATATTTTAGTTAAATTCAGGCTGATCTTCTTCACATTAGGTAAACCGGGCTTATCATATTCCACGTATGAGCTTCTGTACTGCATAAAAAGTGTTTCTGCGTCTTTACAGCAATTTGGTGAAATGTTTTGCCAGATTTATTTGTTACACTTTCACATTGCTTTGTCCGTGCATGCGCTCTGCCCTGGTGCAGTTCTCCCGATGTGCGCCTGTGTGTCTGTGTGTGTGCCTCTGCCTCTCGCTCAGTGCTCTGCTCGCTAACAAACACAGAGGAGGAAACCGCGGAGAACAGTTTATGGCTCCGCACATCGTCAAAACAGTGTTGAGCATGTTGCATGGCATTCACACAAGCAAGTATGAGATGATAATGCTCGGATTTGTGTTAACAAATACAAGGGCTGCCAGAACCTGGCTGGGGTAATGTTTTACTGTTCTTTTTCAGCGCGCATCTCTCATCTTTACATCGAGACGGATCAATACACGTATATGATGCATATCATGACATTTAAGAATCGCGACGCATCCACCCCTAGCATATAAGATATGTATGTATATGTACAGTATGTATATATATGTATATGTGTGTATATATATACACACACACACAACCACACACACACGGTAAATATATATTGATAATGATACCTTCATCAGTGGAGCAGCAGGAAATATATAAAGATACACATTTAGTCCCAAAACAGCCAGAGTCACAGGGGGGATGTTGTCCAAACCCAATTGAAAAAGCTGACACCCCAGCAACAGCAAGCCAAGGTTGGAGCCTCTCTGTCTGGGTCGCATCTGTGAACATTAACGTGAACTTTTAATATGCCGAATTATACATATACATCAGCCATTATCAGCCACTATCAAATATAAATAAAACATCATGTAGTATATGAATATGCACGTGACATGCAACACAATAGGTAAGATCCTCCAGCTAAGCCAAACATGGCGATTGGTGGCATTGAAGGATGGGTCAATGACACCAACACTGCCAAGCCTATTGATATGTTTCACATTCGGGCTGGGGAATATGGTGATAAAACTCGAACTGTGATCTCATAACCTTGTGACTATCTGCTATTTTGGTGATGTCGTCATATCATGATTAACTAGTTCTCTATTTAATGCAGCTCTCTGCTCAAACACTCTTTTTCCCACCCGTTCCCCCTATTGGTCAATCTCTGTAAAACTGAGTTGACTGTTGGATTTAACCAATCACAGTGAAGTGTGAACTTTTAGAAGGCAAAGATGACTTTATTCACCTCTTAAAAGGGAATAGAAAAATACAACAAGTAAAGGAATCGTGATATTATTTTTGCCCTATCACGCACCCCTAAATCATGTGATGTCATCAACATTCCTTGGGGGGGGTTGAAGCTAACTGGAGACACTGCTCTGTCATTCAAGTTAGACTTTAATCCAAGTTTTGCTCTAACACAGGGGTGTCCAAACTTTTTTTGCCGAGGGACGCATTTTGAAATTTACACGGAGCAGAAGGCCAGAGACAAAACAACAATGAAGTGAATCAGTCGAAATTTTGCATTTAACATAGTTTCGAGGAGCCTCCACACCTTTAATAAGACTTGGAACATTAATATTAGGAAGGTATAACATCAAAATGCTTGAATGTTTCCAATTTTACAGTAAAAAGTACTACTTTTTGTTCTTTGGACCAATTTAGCAGGAAGCTGGAGGGCCAACAAAAATTGGTCTGAGGGCCGCATTTGGCCCACGGACCATAGTTTGGACATGCCTGCTCTAACACAATCTGATGATAAAGAACTGACTTAGTTGGAACTACCAACAGGTGAGCTGATTTGTGCTGTTAAACATATAATTTTAAAAAATAATAATAATATTACAGTCAAAAGCATTAGTCGGGCTTAGTTTTATGAAGGTTATTTTGTGTTTTTATTACCAAAGCTTTTATTTTATACTGAATTTATGTAATTGAATTTATTTTTTACATCCAAGCAAGTAAAAATATTCATTGTATATAAATGTGATTTTTTTTTTTTCAAATACAATGCTTTGATATTCAGTTTGTACTGTGTTTTAAATTTCAGTGTATGAAAATACAATGTTTTAAAATTCACTCTGTTAAAATACAGTTCCTTTTTTATAATTCAGTGCAAAAAAATGTGGTGTGAAAATGAGCGTCTCAAAAATCTTTGATTCATTTCCGGTTAGATGTATATTTACTCATGTCCTCTGTAATGCTTGTTACACTGATTCCTGTGGGATAAAATTACGGCTACATTAAGAGAACATTGACCGTTTAAGTTTTCATTTTAGCAACCTACCAGCGAGAGTAGTAGACGCCATGGTGATCAAACTTTCTGCGATGGTCATGTGACTGAAACTCAACCTCTGATTGGCTGTCTGATGGTAAATTCGATTGCTCAAAGTTTAGCCACCAGAGGGCGCTCAAGGGTAACGTAGAATAAAGTCTAAAGATTAAAGTCTAAAGAATAAAGTCTAAACAATGGGGGTGCTGTAACGCTATGGATACCAAGTCTAAAGAATAAAGTCTAAAATCTAAAGTCTAAGACGTACAACTACAGTATTTGGAGTAATGCACCTTTTCAGTTGGCTGCCAACCGCCACTAAAAGTAACACAACAACTGTCGGCTTTTGTTTTTTGTGCTAAATGTAGATATATATACATATTATAACCAGCACACTTAAACCATTCATTTAAAAGTGTATTTTCTTTCTTAAGCAAAGCATAAGGTATGGAATAGGAAAAACTCTGCTCATGGGGATCAATGGGAACGATCAGCTCGATTGCTTCAGTCTGGTTTTAACCGGAAATTAATCTGAGATTTTTGAGACAATGAAAATTTTGACACTGAATTTATTTGCACTGAATAAAAAATAAAAATAATAAACTGTATTTTAAAAGTGAATTTTAAAACATTGTATTTTCATACACTGGAATTTAAAACACAGTACAAACTGAATATTAAAGCATTGTATTTAAAAAAATATTCATTTATTCAATGAATATTTTTACTTGATTGGATGTCCATCCATCCATCTTCTTCCGCTTTAGATTGGATGATTGATTGGATGTATTGTAGAAAAAAGATTCAGTTGTATTCATCTGGACTTTGTCCAAAAACGATACGTTTCGACTCTCATCCAAGAGTCATTCTCAATCAGTGAAACAAGTCTGAGAACTCCTGTTTATATCCTACTCTGTGAAAGCCCTGCCCACTGGGCGGGACCTCCTGATAATGGCCCATCGTAACTTAACTGGGATGGGCCTATTGTTCTATTGTTCCCTGGCATTTGGCTGCCTCACCTTGAGTGCCTGTTTAGCATCCGAATGCCCCGGGCGTCTCCAGGGTTTCAGCAGACCATTATAAACAACTGGAAGGTTGAATCTTAAACCTCCATTACGATTTAAGGAAGGATTCTCTTTTTTAACAAAGATAGCCTCCTTAACTCCTCTTCAAACCATCTTTTCTCCCTGCTCAGAATCTCCACCTCACTGTCTTCAATAGAGTGGTTTGTGGCTTTGAGATGAAGATGCACAGCGCTCTGGGGTCCTGAACTCGTGTGTCTTCTGTGTTGATAAAGCCTCTTGTGGAGTGGCTTCATTCAGCATAAAATAAAATAACCTTCATATAGTTTGCTGACGTAAAATAAAATGATCCTTGCTATTGTCCCATAAAACACTAGCAACAGACCAAAAATAACCACAATTTATGCATTGTGTCGCCATGATCTCAGACTCCCTGAGGTGCATTATTACACCAGTGTCATTAGCTTAGTTAACTAACATACAAGGTATCAAGTTCGAAACGAAACAAAGCATTAACTTTAGCAAACTTACAAAGCATCACTAAGATAAATAATGTTACATATTTTGTATTACTCTTATTATAGAGCTGAAGCCAGTAACATTACTAACTGTTAACTGTTACTTACGTTGTTACTTTACCTTTTAAGAAACCTCTGTTGCTCCTTGGTGGTGGTAATGTAGGCTAACGTTAAATACTAATTTAAACAGTTAGCCTAACTAAGTATTAACAGGTTATAAACTGCTCTAACTCAATGGCAAGTTACAACCAACTTTACAACTTTTTCCGCGTAGCAATATATACCCATTTGAGTCAGTTATATGCATCCCAGCAGAATTAATTTCAGTGAATTTCATCATTTGCAGTCCACATTATGGTCACCTTAGCAAAAGGCTACATCACGTGACAATCACAGGAAACAATGCGCATGCGTTAGTGGGTTTGTTTAGTACAGTTTTCTTTGAATTTTATTTACTCATTAGAAGCCAATTCAGTAACTGCTGTTGTCTTTTAAGTATTTGGTTGTTCAAGTTTTATTTAATATTTGTGGGTTTGTTTAGACAAGAATACATTTAGTAAACACATCGCTGAATATCAGCACAAGCCTACAACTTTATCTTCTTGAGACCGTAACCGTGTATCTGCTGCCGCCAAGTGGTCAAAATATATAATCATTTTTTTTATGTGGACGTCAATATGAAAACTAACAAAAGGACCTAGCACGTTTATATTGTCTATTAAGCCAGTAAACGTTGTTAACAGTTGTTGGTTGGTTTCAACCTCACATTCTGAGTCCGAATTTAGGTTGCCTCAGGTGTCGTTTCTAAATGAAATATTTATAAAGACACCAGGGTAGATTTACCTTTAACCTCAAAACGTCCCTATGGTTCCCTGTTTTAAGACCACTCTGCACTTCAGACACCATTGTTTCAATGAAATAAAACATCGCAACTCCAGTAAAATACGGGGGCCGGAGACTGTTGCTATAGTAACAGCTGTGCTCCGGGAAGAAAAGGAGGGTTTTCATTTGTCAAGTTACAAAAGAGATAGGCTTCTTACCTTTCAAAACAAAAGTAGATTCATTAAAAATAGAAGTGTATTAAGTGTTTTAATGAATAATTGTTTTAATAGTTATGTAACTGATATTACAAAAAAAATTTTGCCATATCAATTTACATTTTAAAACTAAATATTAGGCTATTTATTTAGAATGGGCAAAAGTAATGAATAGGTTTCAAGGCAAAATAGATAAGCGATAGTAATGGCGTGTGTTGGATTGGGGTGGATAAAATGGGCCAACAAACGGGTTTCAGAATAATGAGGAATTAGGACAGTCACCATATTGTATCTTTTTAATGGGAAAAAGTCGCAAAACAGCTGAATCCCGAAAAGCCCTGCTATTATTTTTGAAACCGGAAGTTGTATTTTGTGATTCAACCTGATGATGGTAGTAGTGAGGCAGCCGGGGAGAGCGAGCAGAGTCTGTGCAGGTGTGTGTGTGTGTGTGTGTGTGTTGTGCTTCTACTCTTTCTGAATGAATGAATGAATGAGAGAGATATACAGAGAAAGACTGGTTCAACAGAACTACCGTTAAGAAAAGCCGATGTAAATAGGTCCTACTAAGAAGAAGAAAGGAAAGATAAACACAGAGGATGTCGGAGCGGGTAGCTTCGTGTGGGAGCCTTTATGACAGCACCAACCTGCTGCTACAATACTGCAACAACAACGGTGAGTTGGTCGGAAATAACCCAATATTATTTGGGCTGGGAATATCCAACAAAGCATTTGTTCTAAAACGTGCAGCGTGATATAAAAACAAAAGTGATAAGCCAAGGTAGCCACTTGCATCATCATGAAATTGTTTTGTTATTTGTCAAAGTACTGGGTTTGATCAGGGAATTGTTGTTGTTAAAGGGGCACTATGTAACTTTTCTGGTAGAAAGTCTATAATTTTCCTACTTGTAGATGCTCTTTGCTTAGAATGGCATTAATCTATCTATCTCCATAGAGAAAAGCAGATGATGCCAGGAAGCCCAGTTACAGGTCAGATCTGGGGAGAGGCGGCTGCACTCACAGTAAGAATGCATGTTTTTCTAGGTTTTATTGAGCAATAAAATCATGAGTTCAATAAATGCAAGATAGTGAAGTTTAATGTCAGACAGTGAAACATTACAGGAAAAAGGGCCACCAGAAAAGTTACAATGTGCACCTTTTATTTGCAAATCTTTTCCCACTGTGTTATGGGCACTTCAGACCATCCTTATGGTACATTAAAACAATTATTCAACATTTTATATCTATATCTTGTACCATGGCTGTTGTATTTGCCTTTTTTGCCGTCCTTTAGCGTTACATGCTATCAAAGTCAAATATATGCAAATATTTTACTGTTGTAAAAAAAAAAAAAGAAAGAAAGGAAAAGTAAATTATATTTTTTTTCTAAAGCCTATTCCAAAAGTGCAGTCTTATATGCACAGGATCCAACATCGACACATGTCTGATTGTGTGTATTTATAGGTGACATAATGTTTTTCTTTCTTTTGATCCATCTCAGTGTGATATAATATACTGTAATGGCTTTATCCAAGTGCTTTGCATCAGTTTCCGTGCTCTCTGCCATCTGCCCTTTCACGGTAACCAGAGAGTATCTGTCCATCCGAGCTGCGCCTCAGCAGACTTTTACACACACCCTTTATAAGAGAGCAATTTAATAGGACCAGTGAGGGAAGATGTATGATTACAAGATGTAAACATGTTTCAGTGAGTCCTCTCTGTGCCTCTCTGTATGTTTGATAAGATTAGGATCATGATCACTGCTCCTCTTGATCATTTTATTTAACCAACTGCAATGGAGAGCAAGTGTGTGTTCTGATTATGTCTATACCTGGGAATATATAACGTTGGTGTGATGTGGTGGTTCTGAGAGGGGCTCAGCCATGTCAGCCTTGTTCAGTTCAAAAACGTTTTGTATAAGTTGCTTAATAAGAGCACATGGTTCTGGCAGGTTCAAAACGCCACCCTCTCTCATTCCCTGAACATTAGTTTGTCTCTCTTTCACCCAAGGATTGATTTTGGAAATTACTTAAAGTGTTTAGTTGCAGTAATTCTTGGGTTATGTTGCTCTGTGACTGGTATCTTTTTAGAGTTGAGTGATCACAGTGTTTTTGCTGTTGTTTTTGTTGCAGCCTCTTCTCTCAGCTCTCAGCATGTTTTGGAATTTGAATAATCCAGATAACAATTATTTGATTACCAAATTGGTTGACAATTAATAATTTCAATAATCATTTAGTTAGGATTAATTAATTAACTTGTTTCAACCCTGATGCGATTCTTGTATTTTAGCATTTAGTATTGCAGTGAATTGAATTAAAAAGTAAATAATTTCTATATAAAATAAATCAATTGCTTGTAGATGTTTTAAGGGCTGCAATATTCATCGCAATCTAATCTAAATCACAATTTGAATGGATGCAAATGGGAAAGGCTGCAATTTTTGAAGTACCATAATTTTTTCCCTAAACAACAAAATATCTGATGCTGCATTAAAACTGCTAACCCTGTAGTTTTGAATGTTTGGTTAATCAATAATTGTAAGAACTAAACAATTATAATTGGGAGAATTGTATAGACAGCAACAGTGAGTAATTTCAGTTCAGTCTATACTCTATATAAAAAGTAAAACTACATGTAAAGTACATTTGTATCATTCTATGTATGTACCAATATTATTACGGTTTCATTCAGAAAGTTAAATTTCATAAAGCTAGTGAGGAATTGTGATCCAGGAGATGTGCGAATGAAAGCGAATTAAGGATTTCACTGTTGTTTGGTCTTAGTGCAAGCAATCGTGAATAATCATAAAACCATGATGTTTCTTGTCACCATTGTCGGAACATTAAATTGCAATTAGATATTTTTCTAGAAACACTAAGCCATATTCTACCTGTTAGGGTATATATTTAGTCCAAGAGTTATAGCGATACATGTATGCCATTGGTTCCCTGTTCACGTTTCTTCCCGGCAGTGCTTACAGTCCCCCACGCTGCTGCTGCTGCTGCTCTGCTACTGATGCTGGTGCAGTGTGTGTGTGTGTGTGTGTGTGTGTGTGTGTGTGTGTGTGTGTGTGTGTGGTCCAAGCTCCTCCCTCTTTTACGCCTGTGTCCCTGCCTGCAGCTCACCCGCCTGGAGAAAAGGACAAGGCGATGGGGGGGAGGAGGCAGGAGGCAGGCAGGCAGACATGATGAAAAGATGGGAGTGGTCCAGGAAGTGAAGACGGAGCTACAGTGTTTGTATGACAAGGAAAGAGAGAGAGACGACAAGGAGGAGGGAGGGGAAAGTGCTGGTATTAGGAAGCCTCTAGGGGGGACTGGAGTGTGAGATAGTGGACTACAGTAGCTCTGTGGTCAGATTGGGCAGACGGACTGACAGCAGGAGTGACAGGCGATATGGCAGGTAGGCAAGATTTAAGATAGCTTCACAGTACTGACCTCCCATTGTCCAATAGCATCTCTGTCTGTATCTTTGACATGGAGTCTCACCCCCAACACCGCATCACTCTTGATTTTTCATTTTCTCCTCCTCCTGCCTTTCTTTTCCATCCATTTAAACTGCTGTGGTCAGAGATTTCACACTGCCCCCAATTTCTACATCACATAAAACTGTTACTTTATGGGTTTATTGTTCAGTGTCTAATTATAACGCGTTACCTTTGCTTCGGGAGCAATGGAAAGCCACTGTTGTATTTAATTATGAGCCAAGGGCACATAGCAGTGAGAAGGCACTGCAGTATTTGTAGGCAAAGCTGAAACCTGCTGGTCTTGAAAGGACGCATACTTGGCACACTGTATTAGCTTATCGAACCAGCATTGTTCCATCATTTTGTTTATATGTTTAATCCACTGCTTTAGAGTGGGCAAATACTGTTCAAATCGTGTGTATATAAATGAAAGAATGCACAAACACTGCACATGGGCCTTGAATATCAGCAGACAGGCAGTTTTAGCGAACCTAAAATGCCATAATAGTCCTTCTGTTTGCAACCATGGACTGTTATCTTCGTTTCTGTTTCTCATGAAGAGCCCGGTGATGACCATGGAAGTTTAGTCATTGCCCTCTCTCTCTCCTCCCACTTGCAATCTGCACCTTCTTCTGTTCAGGAAGTCTGATTTACAAGAACTACACAGAGAATAAATGTCCAAATCTGACTTTCAACTAACTTTGAATTATAACTTTCAAATCAGTCTTATATTATTGTTTTATTTTTGCATGGAATAGAGAATGCAGCTCTCAAATTTAGTCTAATACGCCATTTAAATTGATGTTTTTATTTTTAATTTTATTTGTAAATTATACAAGAAAAGCATACCCTTTATCTTCACAATCGTATAATTGAACAGAAATCAGAACAGGAATGTCTCCGTACACTAAGTCCCAACTGGTCCTCACCCAAGACCAAATAAAAAATGTACAAAAAGAGCTATTATAATTTTTTGTACTGATACATGAAGACTGCTGCTCGTGGTTTCATTTGAGATGTGATAGTGACACAATAACTGTTTGCCCTTTGTCCTCAGTCAATTCAATTCAATGTATTTTTGTAACGCCTAAAATCACAACAGTAGTTGCCTCGAGGGGCTACAGTGGAAAAAACAGAATAAAAACAGAATAAACAATGTTCATAGGGACTTTGTAATGTCCCAGCATCCCATGTCCTTAGACAGATGTCCAAAGCTCTCCTGTCCTTAGACCCTCCTCCTCAGGGGGAGGGTCTTCTTCATATGGAGTAGAGACTGTTTCTCCAGGCAGTTGAGGAGCATCTGGATCCACAGGTCATCGATGTGCCTGCTCCACTCCCGTCGGGGAAGTGGGAGAAAAAGAAGGAAAAAGAGATGAACAGATTGCAAGTGAAATTAGACATTAAATATTGTTTGATAGAAAAGTAGTAAGAAGCAGAGGATAGTGCTCAAGCTGCCATACTTCCCCCAGTATAGTTGCTCCTAGGGCAGCATAGCTGGGAACTGTAGGTTTTTATTTGTGTTCCTAAACTGGCCTGACCATAAGCCAATTTCAAAGAGGAACGTTTTAAGCCTGGTCTTAAATGAAGAGACTGTGTCGGCCTCTTTAACATGGACAGGAAGCCGATTCCACAACACAGGAGCTTGGTAGCTAAACGCTCTACCGCCTACTGTGCTTTTAGAGACTCTTGGGACCACCAGAAGTCCAGCATTTTGAGAGTGAAGTGCTCTAAGGTACTATAGCATCTTTGAGGTAGGATGGGGCCAGGTCATTTATGGCTTTGTAAATTAGGAGGAGGATTTTGAATTTGATTCTAAACTCGACAGGGAGCCAGTGAAGAGACTCGAGCACCGGAGTAATGTGCTCTCTTCTTTTAGTTCCTGTTAGTAATCTTGCAGCTGCATTTTGAACCAGTTGAAAACATCATCTCTCCTGATTGACTGATGCATGCTGGGAGCTCAATGGCCCCACATTTGCTTTACTTAGCAATACATTTTCCAACTTTTGGTATGTATATTTTTTTATTTGTTTTAAAATGTTTAACCATGTTTAAGCAGAAACTGGTCCAAGTATTTAAACAGAATATGGATTCAAGAGGTTTAGCCAAAATGTTTGTCCCTGTTGAGTGTGGATTTTAGTATATTTACATTCTAATCGAGTTGTTGAAAATATTTTATTGTTGGGCACTAAACATTTCAAATAGCAGACAGTGATACCTTTCACCTATTATATTTGTGATCTTCTGCTGCCACTGTCACAGAATAATTCAACATGGTGTTTAGTGCTGTTTCCCCCCTCTGCCTGACACACTACAAAGCCTGGGTCTAAATTATTAAAACCAATTTAGTGTTCTTTTTCAAGAAATGTAAAACCTTGGTTTACCAAGTAACTTGTCGTGTGTAGTGCATTTGTCTTGTGTTGCGGCCAAAGTTGCTTTACTATTTTATGCCCTCAAGTAGTTGGAATGTCTTGCCCAAAAACACAATGCGGTTCACGTGAGACGGTGGAGATACTTCAGACTGTTTAGACCGGCTCCAAAGTGAACCAGTCAGAACAATATGGCTCATGACTGTATGCTCAGTCTTGTATGGTAAGTTGTGTGTGTACAGATCCTATAACTCTTCTCCTCTACTCTTCATCCTGTAGATGACACAGTGTCGGCCAGCAGTAACATGGACATGGAGGATCGTGTGTCTCACCTGGAGCAGAGGCTGCAGCTGCAGGAGGATGAGATCCAGCTACTGAAGGCGGCTCTGGCCGACGCTCTGCGGCGTCTGGGCTACTGTGAAGAGAACAGTGTGGGCCTGACACAGGGGGGACGGAGACCCCTGTCCGCTGCTACTGCTGCCCCCCCAAGTAAAGGTCAGACCAGAGACACACAGGGACGGGAATACGATTTTTTACTTCTGTTTGAATCATCATCTAGTTATGTTAGTTATATTTGCAATATAAGGCATTTTGGAGTAAAAGTATTCCTTTTCACATTTTAATAGATACACATTTATATCGGATTCATATTGATTTGTTAGTTATTTCTTAATGATAGGGTCTATCAAACATTCTTTTCTCAGCGCGTCAGCTGCTGCAGGCTCTTCCCTCCAGACCGTTGAGTAACGGATATGTTCAGCAGAAACGCATGTTCTCTTCACCTTCATCTCCAAAGAAAGAGACACTGCAGTCTATTAAGAGGTAAACAAGTGAACTCATCCAAACATCAAACTATTCTTTTACATCAAAGTACTTACAATGCAGCCGAGTACGTTGCTTTGTGTTAAGGTACACTTTATTGTCCCCGTAGGGAAATTTGTCTTCTGCATTTGTGTGAATAAATCAATTACACACTGTCAATTCATCTTGTGATCTTTGCTGCCCTTCAGAAAAAGTCAGTCCACAGAGCGTTTGACCCTGGTGAGGCGGGAGCTGGGGTTAGAGAGCCGCAGTAGAACCACATCATCCAGCAGCTCATCTGGAGGCAAAAGGTAATGATTCTGTGAATAATTCTCATGATTACAACTTTCCATCCATTCCAAATTATTATTGTTGCTGCAATGTACATGCTACCTGAGTCTGAAGCACAAAAGGTCACTGTATGACCCTTGATGAACAGAGAAAACCTAATTTGACCAGAGTTCATCTCTGGTTTTAAAGCTGTGCACACAGCATCACTCACCAACAGAAAAAACAGGTCACAGTTGTGTCTTAAATATTACCGTATTTTGTCGTCCGTGTTCTATTTGCTAGCTGAATAAAAAAGCAACATCTGCTTCTTTGCTTAACTTTTCTGTAGTTTTGATTCTAATTCTGTTAGTTTTGATTCTAATTCCGGTTAGTTCGCCCCTAGCGGTGAAAGAAAAAAACAACAGAAAAGCCGCAGCCTCTAAATAAGCCGCATGGCTCAAAACATCTGACAAAAGTAGCGGCTAATGGTCCGCAAAATACGGTAATTATTTCAAATAGGGCTTGGTGATATGACAAAAATGTATTATGATTTAAATGTTAATTTCCTGAACATAGACTTTAATAAATTCCATCTAACAGTAAATCTAGTCAAAATTGTTCCTTAAAAGTTTAAACTTTGTTCCAAACCACAATCCTTTTGTGGACCTTTCAATTAAAGATCACAAAGCATATAATTGACGACTAGAAATACTGAAATACTGAATCTCAAAACAAACTTGACTTCATACCAGTTCATTTTATGTGCACATACTCCCTTTACCCACTCCAACCTGCTCTTTTTCCGGATAGTATTACTTATGCAAACAGTGGAGATGGGGCGGGGCATTTGTCAGAGGGGCTGGTTTTCAAGAGGAAGAGCATTGTGATTGGCTGTAGACCTTCTCAGGCAAAGCTAAAAGTTGGCTCAGATCTAGGGAAGTGGTTCTTGTGTTGCTCAGAACGGGAACAGCTCTGACACAGTTATTCACTTCATAACGGAAAGCTTGCAGTCATGAAGAGGTCCTCCAGGTAAATCCAACTTCACCTTAATTCTTTAACAATGTGGTAGTGAGTGTAGTAGTGTAACTTTGTTTAGCAAAACCAAACATGGATCACAACTTAAGTTAACAAGAGTATTGGTAACATCATGTAAAGTTGGCACTATGTTGTTTAAGTCATGCCAATCATTACAATGACAATCAAAATATTTTGTCTTCAGCTGTTTCTCTTGGCTGTAAAAATGATTTGTTTCAGTTTCAACATTTAAATATATAGAGGAAGTGGCTTTTTGTCTGTTGCACAAAAGATCTGATGCTGTGGTTACAGGCCTGGCAATGGGGAGGGGCAGCAACGTAGTACCATGAATGCCAAAAACATAATCCAAGGTGCTCTGATGTCTTTGTTGTCTATGTTTTAGTTGAGCTTCAATACATTGAACAAGACTATATTGAGTAGATGTTAAAACGCTTGAATTTCTGCTTTCATTTATGAGTCAATTGCAGAGGACTTGTGGGAAGCTGGCGGCTGTTCTGCTTACATTGCAGTAATAGTAACATTGATCTGTCGCCTGCTTTACATGCACCAAACATGACCGACTGGTTCCTGATTGCAGAGCTACTGTTAAATTCAGTCAAGACTGTTTGTGCTGTTTATGATGAATGATTACTTATATTTTAGTTAACCCAGGCTAATTTAAATTGACATGCCCATGAGCTGTTCTGTTGGCCCGCAGAACTGACGGGATCTGATTCGATTTGGTCTTTTCCCTGCACTGCAGAGCTTCATTCATAATGGATCAGGATATGGGCCCAGCACTTGCAAATTGCTTTGGTTTACAAGCTGACCATTATACCGCATGCCATTATTGCCTGTACTCTCTTACCTATTACTCTCACTCAATTTGAGAAATTTGAGTATAAATCCAAACTGCTAGAAGGAAAATATAAAAAAATACTTTCGAAAAGTTTCGCATAGAAACAAAACGGCATTTCAAAAAATAAAGAAATTCAGATTCAGGGATTTCTGCTTATTCATGAAGAAGCAGATTGACCACAACCTGACTGTTCAAGATTCACTCTGAGCTGTTCATTAGGGATGCCAATACGTGGAAGCTCTAGGGAGCCTCATCTGCAGAAAAGGAAAGATCTCTTTGGCTCTTGAAAGGAGGCAGGACCTAATCTCGATAAAGGCACAAACTCATCATGAAGGCCTTTGTTCCTGTGACTTCAGTTTTGCAGTTTAACATTTGTTGAAGTGTTTTTCCAAGTGTTAATAAAATGCCACTGGTCTGGCTCCATGTTAATGAATGCCCTGTTTGTGCATTCCATCCTGAAACCCGGTGACTGGGCCTCCAGCCGCATTGCTCTCAGCTACACACTTCTGTGGTCTTCCTGCCCTGTGCCAATTTACCAGCATGCACCGCTCTAATTATTGGATTTGAAACTGTCCACTCCTCAGGCTGGCAGACAACACACACATGCTGTAATCATGCACACAGAGGCTTTTATGTTGACACTTCAAAGGGACAACTCCCTGTATGAAGTCACGTGGGGTGACAGAGCTCAAATGTGCAAATGATATATCTTATTCTTGGCATTCTGAATGTCCCACTCAGAAATACAAGCAGTTCTTCCAAGGTTACTCCCTGTAAACAAAGTAACAAAGCAAAGATGGGTACACTTGCTCATCTTGTTTCTCAACACTGTAGGCCTTTTAGCGGTTTATCCAATAATGCAATTGAGTTAGTATTTTTTTTTTTTTCTTAAATGGTATCATGTGGGCAAATATTTGCTTGTAATGGCTCATTATGAGCTGGTGCTGAGTGGGAGATAAAATCCTTTTTATATTGCTCTTATCTCACTTACTATACAGCTGTTGCCAGGTGACATTTCCCAGTGAGCTGAGGCCTGAAGCATCCTCCAACAGAGACTGACAGGACCTGACATGTTGCACTGCAGCAGAGTGAGCACCAGGGGCTGTGGGATTTACAGCTCAGACAGAGCAGTTACCACTTCAATTTAGCTTATCTTTCAAATTTGTGCTCTCGTATACTGACACTAGCCCATATCAGGGTGATTATGCATTATGTTTACATTATAACTTCTGAGTAATTGTCTCTTATTTTCTTTCAGCAAATCCAAAGAATGCACTGTTAATGCAGGTATGATTCCAAACCCTATCACATTTGATTGTTATTTTATTGGTGATATTAGAACATTTCAAAAGAAAACCATCCTGCAATGTAATATTCAGCAGCAACCTGACTGGGACTGTGAATTTGTTATTCCAATAGCTGTCTTAATGTAAGGAAAGGGGGAAAAACTGTTATTTCTTTTGCCAGAGGATGGCTATGTGCGGATGTTCCTCCGAGGCCGCCCTGTCACCATGCACATTCCTGACGATCAGAAGGAGAGCTTCAGTCTGGACAACAAGGCGGTACTGCCTGATCGCAAACTCAAACTGCAGTGGGTGTATCCTTCAAACAGGCATAAGGCATTATTTTCTTCCATACATACTGTATATATGAATACGTGACTCACTGAAGTCCAAGTAAGTCATAATATGATCAAAGGAGTACACAATACTTACCTTGTTGTAATTAGAAGATATAGCCAACTTGCACCACCAGGGACATTTATCCTTAACAGTGGAGCAGTTATGGCTATCGTGGGCGTGATTGTCGCTCAAATTTGTACTTGCTGCCGACTGGAGAGATTGTCTATTTCAATGCCTCAGTCGTGGTGCTTTACAACACTGAGGAGCAGCAGCAGAGACATTACCTCGGTCACAACGATGATGTCAAATGGTAAGCAAATGTATTAATTTAATTGGTTAATGGATGTATATAATGTATTTTTCCAAGATCCCACTGTTTACCCTGCTGTTGTGTAACTACAAAATTGTATGTGCGATGTCCATTAGATGCTCATAAAAGCAGACATAATGTGGAATCATTTGCTAATGGGATAATAATTCAATGGTATTTTCTTGCCTGGATTCTCTTCTCACACTGGAAGGTTTAAGTATCTATTATTATGATAAATGTTTATTTCCTTTTCCTTTCAGCTTAAGCGTGCATCCCGACATGGTAACCATAGCTACAGGACAGGTCGCTGGAAACACTAAAGATGGAAAGGTAATATTTAGGCTATATAATGTGAACTTGAATGGACATTTGGCATTTGTTTCATTATCATTATGACAGTTGACACTATAAAGTCATATAATGTATACCACAATAAGTATTAAAAGTAAAATGTTAATTATTTATTTGTTCTAATTAGATATTTATGTTTTGCGCAGTCTCTCGCTCCTCATGTTCGTGTGTGGGATTCTGTGAGCCTCAACACGCTGCATGTTCTTGGGATGGGGGTTTTTGACCGGGCTGTCACGTGTGTGGCTTTCTCTAAATCAGTAAGCAAGTTTTTCGTCTTCGGTCATTTGTGCTCCCTGTATCAGGCTGGTGTTGATCTTGACAGTACTTTGAGTATTGTTTCCTCTCTTCAGAATGGAGGTGCTTTCTTGTGTGCAGTGGATGATGCCAACGATCACATTCTGTCAGTCTGGAACTGGCAGAAAGAGAAGCAGCTGGCTGATGTCAAGGTAAACTGAAGTGTTTAAAAGTACTTACACTTTAGATATACTAGTATTAGTATCTTTGTATCAATCTTTTCAGTGTTCCAATGACTCTGTTTTGGGAACTGTATTTCATCCTATGGACGCCAATTTGATTGTCACATGTGGAAAATCTCATATCAACTTTTGGACCATGGAGGGCAGCACTCTCACTAAAAGACAAGGGCTATTTGAGGTAAGCATAAATTGTTAATCTAAAAATTATTGTGTGTAGCTGTCCACCAACATTGCTGTTTACAGATCGTTGATGAAATTATAACAAACGTCTTTCTTTAATGTTTCAACATCTTTTGTATCTTCTATTTTGTAGAAACATGATAAACCTAAGTACATACTTTGTGTGGCATTTGCTGAAAATGGAGACGCCATAACCGGAGATTCCAGCGGAAACATCTACATCTGGGCTAAAGGTATAGTGTGTACATGTGTACACATATGTATATCTTATTATATTTTATTATATTATCGTGTGCGTGTGTGTGTGTGCGTGTGGTGTTTTTATATCACACACAAAGCCTGTGCATAATGATATTTGTTGTTATTTTTCAGGAGGTAACCGCATTAGCCAGGTGGTGTCTGGAGCTCATGAAGGAGGCATCTTCTCTCTGTGTGTGCTGAAGGACGGTACTCTGGTGTCTGGAGGAGGGAAAGACCGCAAGGTGGTTCTGTGGGACCATGACTACAGAAAACAGTCTGAAATGGAGGCAAGATTAGACACTTTAATTCATTACTAACGGTGATATTCAAAACAACAGTTTTAGAAATATAATGTTTTTGGAGCAGGTGGGTGAAGCATTTGGCCCAGTTCGAGCTGTCACAGAAGGAAAACAAGGAGAGCTCTTTGTTGGCACTACCAAAAACGCCATTATCAAAGCTGCTTTCCCTGACACGTTAACTCCAATTGTACAGGTATTTTTGCAGCAACAATAACTGTCCTATATATAGAGATTACAGAATAACTAACCTGTGTTTGTGCTGGTTCACAGGGTCACACTGATGAGCTGTGGGGTCTTGATGTCCACCCCACTATGGAGCATTTTGTGACCTGCGCCCAAGACAAGCAAGTTCACCTGTGGGACACCAACATCCACCAGCCCATCTGGAGCAAAACCATTGAGGTGAGTGGGCTCAAAAGTTCATCTAATTAATGTTACTTTATATAGTAACAAAAACATAATATTTTCACGCTAGGATCAAGGACGGTCTGCAAGCTTCCATCCCAGTGGAGCTGTTGTGGCTGTGGGGACCATGTCTGGAAGGTGAATACAAACGCAGTATATTACACACAATTGTGGTTACGAGGCCACTTGCAGCATATTAGTTAAATACATGCACTTTATTTTGTGGTTTGGTTTTTCCCTAAAATGCACTATAAATAATAAAAACATTTCATGCAAGGTGGTTGGTGCTGGACACTGACACCCAAGATCTTGTCTCAGTGCACACAGACGGTAATGAGATCATCTCCAATGTCAAGTATTCTCCAGGTAATCCTTGTTGCCCCAACTACACATACATTATTAGTTTTCATTAGGTAAAGGTATTAAACCTAACCTATATCTTTTCAGATGGAAACTTCTTGGCCGTTGGCTCACATGACAACTTTGTTTACATCTACGCAGTGACAGAGGGCGGCAGGAAGTACAATCGTGTTGGCAAATGCACTGTAGGTGTCAAACAAAAACATAGCTCTGTTGTTTTAATAATACCCATATCATATAATGTGTATTCTCATTTCTCAGGGTCATTCTAGCTTTGTAACTCATCTGGACTGGTCAACAGACAGTCAATACCTGGTCACCAACTCTGGGGACTATGAGATCCTCTTTTGTAAGTCTCATCACTGCACATGTAGTGTGTATGTTTGTGTGATATAGAGATTATATATATTTTTTTAATTTTACAAAAAATTACACAGATTTGTATTTTGACTTTATTTTAATACCAGGGGAAGCCCCCAGTGGAAGACATGTGACCAATGTGGATACTGTGCGTAATCTGCAGTGGGCCACATCAACCTGTACTTTGGGCTTCAGCACCTTCGGTAATGTCTTACTGATCATGATGTAACTAGAAATTTAATGCAAAACATGTTTTTCTTAATTTCATCCCTTTTGATTTGATCATTTTGTTTCCTCAGGTATTTGGCCTGATGGGGCAGATGGTACTGACATCAATGCTGCCTGTCGTTCACATGACAGATCTTTGCTGGCTTCTGCCGATGATTTTGGCAAAGTGCATTTGTTCTCTTTCCCCTGTTCACAACCAAGGGTTAGTTGTTTTTTTTTGTCTAGTACATTACAATTCCAATAGAGTCTGATTTCTTCTTCCTCACCTTTTCAGGCTCCCAGCCACGAGTACAGTGGCCACAGCAGTCATGTGACCAATGTTGCCTTCCTGCACGACGACAGTCGCCTCATCTCCACTGGTGGGAAAGACACCAGCATCCTCCAGTGGGTCGTGGCTTAGACTGAACTAAGTACTGCTCTACTCCTCATCCTATCACTGTATCAGTCTCCAGACCAATGGAGTGCTCCTCTGTGCCTATAGTGACTCACTGATATTAGTTTAGATGACCAGGGTTGAGAGGCATACTTGACAAATTTGCATTGCTTGGATGTTAAATGCTTCTGCAGTTTACAGAGCTGTTTCAGATACAGTGATTGGTAAAAAGAGTTATATATTAAAAATATCCTTGAATGTCCCTACACCTGCAGTCTATAAGTTCCACCTGTGCCTATCCCCAACTCATGTAACGGCCCTTTAATTGGACTTCCTACTGTTGTAAGCGACGTGTGATTGTCATTTTAAGTGATCATACTTAATATGAACTTAACTGTTTAAGAATGTACACTGCTGAATTTCCTACTTGCTTTTGTTAAATTGATCATTGTATTAGAAGCATGGAAACATGAGTAAAAAGGATATATGAACATTTATATAACACAACAACCATATGTAATCTAAATGCTTGCTCGTTCTAGGAGAGGCAAGAGTAATTTGAAACGGATGGTACTACCAAAAAAACGTCATTGTTACTTCTCATTACATATTAATGTCAGTACTGTAACTAACTAAACTGCTGAAGAGTGTGCATGGCAGGGCCCTCTTTTGTAGATGCTGCCCATATAACAAAGGTCTATAGAGTAAATACTATACGTAATGCTATATATTTGAGTGGCTGTGTTATTTAATATTTAACTACGATGAATAGTATTCTTGTGGCACTTTTAGCTGTTGACTTATGTAGACATGCTGTTGAAGTTGGCTTGAGCTTCTGTTTTGTTAATAAAGTTTTTACTTAATTTCTGATGATCATGCATCTTATTAAACTAAGGAAATGTCAGGCAATGAAACCAAACGGGAGAATTTTCTGGTGTCTTTTATTCTGCAAGAAATTGTTTTAATTTGAAACTTTTCTTAATATTTGGGACAAACCATGCAGTTTCCAACAGTCCATCTAAAAACAAAGTAGCTTGTAGCAAACGTTCAGGCTTAGGGCTTTTATTTAGTTCAAGTTCAGTCCTGACTAAAGGCTACAGGTGTGTGCTCTTATCTGCAGGCCACCCTCTTGTGGAGGATGAAAGGCTTAGACTGATAAAAAGCATAATCAGCTGCCTGCTGGGAAAAAACATTAACATGGCTTAAAACAAATAGTGTTCACAGCTATTTATTAAGGTCTTATGGTTTAATATTGAAGCAGTAATTCCTTAAGTTTCAGTGACAAGTGGCTCAACTATTGAATCATTAAGTCATCTAAACATTCACATTTTACACACATCTGTAAACATACCCTCAATCTCCTTTTTATTTAACACTGTTATTCCCTAAACTTTAATGTGTACTTCTAGTACAATAGTGACTTAAATAACCTGCCACTAGTCAACAGAACTAAATAAGGTTTAATTTGCAAATTACAAATGTAACAAACATTTGTTTTCAGACCTGGCATACAATAGAATGAAGACTATATAAATAATATCAAGCAAAAAAAAAAAAAACTTCAATTCTAACAATATTAATTTTTACTGAATCCAATCCAATGTTTTCCTTAAAGAGTTATGTGATTGTTTCAGTCGGTGAGCCCTTATACTTGATGGCAACCAAATATATCGGCTATAAGCATTTACAAAAATGCAGGTTTGATGACTGTCAGTCATATCAAAGGTATAGCAAAGGTCTCAATGTGGGAAATATGTCAAATGAAACAGAATTCTCTCGTTCATAAATGCTGATAAACCTTAGATCTTTAGAGATGCATATAGTTAGTAGTCAACCACTTCCACATTGTATAATTTGCATTGACAGCTTTAGTCAGAAGATAGACAAAAAAATTTAATAATAAAATACATGTAGTTGTGTGTATGTAACCAGGTCTGATTTTACAGACACCTTTGTGACAGATCCTCCACCACAAACAGAAGATAGAGCAGCATGCTGTTGAAAGTACACTCACGACTAAAAAAAACAGACCCACACCATGCACACATACATTCACACACGATTTGGCAAAATACTGATTTAAATACTCCCTCCAAATTTGCCTGTATCCTCCTAGTTCTCCACAACAGCAGTTTTTTTGCATTTCAGTTTTGAAATGCATCAAATGATGGCAACTGCGGCATTGTGAAAGCAAAGCGTTAAAAAGCATCCGATTTTTTGCTCATAACTGCTGGTCCTCCTGTATTCTAATGTAAGGCAGGAAGTATGGAACATTTTCTCTTCAGGCCAACAGGCAACAGTGTAATAGCATGATAGCCGCACTAGAGGGCAGCAGAGACAAACTTGTGCCTCTAAAACAGTGCTGACACCAGACAAGCGCAACACAAATACACCCACTTGGTGGATGGAGGCTCAATCCTTTAAATATTGCCCTTTTCATCAGATTTTCAGCTCTGTTGTTCTTTGTACCTCTTTCCTCTTGGAGTTTGAGCAGTGGCTTCAATTCACTCAGTCAGGCCATGTAAATGAAGGTGTTAAGGTCTGACTCGTCTCTCTTTATGTATTTGTGTTCAATGAGCCATTCAATCTGCTCCTTGATCATCTTCTTTTGAGGTAGAAACATGTTCTTGAGGATCTCCACTAGCTCCGTCTGTAGCTGTGCATTACTGATTCTCTTCCTCATCTTCATTATTTGAATAATGGCCTCCTGAACAAAAAAACACCAGAATATGAGATGAAGCCACAATCCGTCAATGTACGATGCTCTTGTTTCGATCTGCACCTTGAGCAACCCCAGTCGCCTAGTGCACAATATGTACCTGAGTTCGAAGAATCCTGAGCTGAACAATTCCCTC
This sequence comes from Chaenogobius annularis, assembly GCA_015082035.1. Classification (NCBI taxonomy): domain Eukaryota; kingdom Metazoa; phylum Chordata; class Actinopteri; order Gobiiformes; family Gobiidae; genus Chaenogobius; species Chaenogobius annularis. The sequence continues at coordinate 1,282,812 of BJKM01000060.1, forward strand.
ATTTTCTTCTTCTCTCATTCTCTCTGTTGTTAGTTGCAACCGACCAATAAGATTTATTTTCCCTCGCTTCTGGACTTTGTTGTTTTTACTGCAAAAAAAAATATGTTAGCAAAAAGTAGGGACAGATAATTATATTATATCCTTTATAAAGGTATCCAACTTACATGAGAGAGAAATCTTGGTTAACATAAAATATTGTGGCGTCAGTGAAGTCTTTGGGCGAGTTAACAGGAGGGTCATAAGACAGCACTTGTCTCTTCAGTTTAGGAAAAGAAACCAGAGACTAGAGAAAAATCACACATATGTATAACAAAGTTTGCCAAATAATTACTATCACACCAATTCTGAATAAATGTGTACAGAAAAATCTAACCCAAAGTGTGCGTCGCAGCTCTGCATCAGGAAGCTCTGTGGCCAGTTTGAGGTTCTCAAAGCTGATCCTCTCTCTCGGCCGCTGGTTCCAGGCAAACAACACTGCCAATTGAAACGTCGTCACCTCCAAATCATATTGACCCACCTCATTTTTAAAAGTGATCTGTGGTAGGCAAACACAAAAGCCGTAAGAAAAATAAAAAATTCAAAAAAGAGAGAGAGACTTGTGCACTCACAATGCCATTAGACATGAGGTGATGCCAGTGGAGTTTGCGACCACTGTGGTTCTTCTTGTAGAAATCCTCCACTTCGGGGATCAGGTCTTCCAGCTCAGTCGGTAACGAGACAAAAACCTTCTCACTGCTCCGTGACCAGGCGCCAGCATTAAGGATCTTTATGTTCACGCTGTCCGCTGCAGAGTAGACACAAATCCCATTTTCCCATCAAATACAGTTCCAGCCACCTTCTATAATTAAAGAATTTGAAAAATTCAAAACAAATGATCCAAAATGCTGAACCCTTCCATTATTTGTATTGGCTCCACAAAACTTGCAAAGTCCTTGCAAATGGAAACAATCACTTTTTTGAGGTTGAATAATGGCACCATTTTTTGAAGCTAATGTGAAAAAAAATTATTTCATTTCACCTTTGTTTTCTTAATGCTAATAGAGTAGATATTTAACTTTGTTTTATGTGGATTGGCTCAGTATTTATAGAGATATTAACCACTGACAGTACTACCATATAATCCTACCATATAATTCTGACCTGTCTTTCGCCCAGTTTTAAACTACGCATGGGTTTCCACCTCCTCCTGTATTAGGCAACAATTTTAGGACTTTTTACCATTCAAAATATAAGATATTTAGTTTTAAATTGTTGATTGTTATAGCAACGGTCGTAATTTTTCATAATTCTGAAACCCATTGATAGGGATTATAGAATGTTGTAATGTAATGCCACGTGAATGCAACCTATATATGCAAGTAACATCAACATATAGTATAATACCCTTCTTCATCTTTAAAAATCAATTGACTTATGATTTACCCGGTAGAGCCAGTTTGTTGTGTTTGTGCACTTCTTTGAAGACCTGGTTTAGATCCTCTGATACTTTAATATCCTGAAACATTCGGGCTAATTTGTTGACATAATCGGCAGGCATTCCAACTTCCTACAGAAGATACAGAGACACAACTGTCAGACTGCAACATATGCTACAATCTGGATGAAAAAAAATAGTACACTGTGTGTCAACTGTGTGTCTCACCCTCAGCCACTCCACCATGTTTTCTTCCATCTCACTATCAGCAGAAATATCAAGGATCAGGCGCCTTGTGAGGTGAGCTTTGTGGTATCGCATGAACACATCTTTGTTCTGGACATACTTTAACACCAAGAGCTACAATCGTACATATGTTCATTTTTAAAAAAGCAGGGATATTGCATGTATTGACTTGATAGCAGAGAGCATGCTGCCTCACCACTTCCTTGAGTTTGAGCTCGATCTCCTCTGAGGTGAGCTTCTTGCTGAGCGGCGTTTTCCTCAAAAGCATGTCACAGTAGTTTGCCAACAGCTCGGGACACTTGGATTCAGGTTGTGTCTTTGTTCCTACACTAAATGTATAAAATGGATAAGCAATTCATTATTTATCCTAATTATCTAATGCCAACAATACTAAATTATTAACCTAAATGTACATGTTCACTTACCCTTTCTGCTTCATTGGTAGATCCAGTTTGAAGATTGTGGCATCATTAACAACAGCTTTGTAGGCCTAGTATATATAAAATAAATAGGACAAACAAATTATTATTACATAGATGACAAAACATTTTTTTACAAATGAATTTCACTGAAAAAAAATATGAACCTTATCTCTTGCTGTGAGAAAGCGAGGGTCATCCTGAAAGGCTTCCTTAACCAGTTTACTAAAGCAATTAAATAAAGTCAGCAACTGCTCAACATATTTCTCAGAGTCCTGTACAAAAATACATGAGGATGTGTGAGACACAAGAACATGAGTTAGATATATTGTTAATGTTTGCGTTACAAGGCTGGAATACATACAGTAGTGATGGTCTCAGCAGCAGCGACCATGTCGGCTAATCCAGCACTGATGATGTGCTCCTCAAGATCCTTCAGCATGGGCTCAATGCCATTAGGAACTTTGTCCATCAAAGAAAACATAAGTTGCAGCTCTGTTTGACAAAAGAAAACATAAGTTGCAGCTCTGTTTGACAAAAGAAAACATTTGCTCAAAGGGAGGACTTGGAAATAAACAGTGTTGCCCACATTAAAATTACTCACTGTCTGTTTCATTGTGTTTGATCATTCCTGGGCAGTCAGCGAGGATTGTCTCTTTGAACAAAGTTACAAGTGCATTCACACAACATTCCATAAGCTATACAAAAAAGAAACGTATTAAAATTGAAGTGATTCGCCAAACACATATTTTGTAACTTAGAAACGTACTGCTTGAACAGAGTTACATTCACGTCGTGTCTCTAGATATCTAAGTGCTCGCTTTTCCTCTTCTCTCAACTTTGCATCAGCCTGCAAGAACAAGACAAAACATTTTGTAAATGTTTTCTTTCCAACTTATTTTTTGTCAAGTGTCAACACCAAAAACAGGCAGAATTTTATAATCTTTGAATACATGACATCTTCCTATGCCAACTGCAGCGGCAATTGTAACACATAAATCACAAATGGAAAAATGCTTCCTTACATATTTCATGTAGTTTTGAACACCGTTCTGTTGCAGGTACGACGGAGCTTGAGTACGGTAAAACCTCTCTGTTGAATCTAGATAAGCCTTTTCAAAGTTGTCTCTGTAAATTTGTAGCTTGTCCTCTGGATTCGAGCATAGGTTTACTAGACAGACATAAGAAGATGCCGTTACGATGCAATTAGCCATTTTAATTCTCAACAGCTTATTTACCGGACTCACTTGTGCAATTTATTCCTTACCATATGATTCACGGACTCCTATAACTAGCTGCGAGTCAAAGGCCTCGCCTAACCTTTCAGCGTGGACCAGCTTCATCGCACTGTCCTGTAGCCGAGTCTTTATGTTTGAAAATATTGATTCATTCCAAGTGTCCAACATTAGCTGAAAAACAAATTTAAAAAAGGCATGTCTACTTGACAACATTTGAAACTGAACAAATATGCTTCTTGTTTCCAATTTTACCCATGACTTATGTATATTTGCACACATCATAATATTTACTTTCTTGTCTTGTGCCCTCTTACCTTGCGTACTATACTGTCCTCCATATTGGATTTCTTGTTGCTGCCCTGTTTTCCCATTAGTGTGATCTCCAGTTGACAGAAAGGCTTAGGCAGGATGTCGCACTGAGTAAAAAACTTTCTCCACTCCACTATGTAGGCTTTAAGAAGCGCTGTGTCGTCCTGGTGGCTCAAAACCCGCTTAAAAACAAAAAGATTATGTTCAGCTGTTGAACTCACAATAACTAATCAGGATTTTCCTCTACCTACAGCCTGTGCTTGTTTGATGAAGTCTAATATGTCTTCTTTAAGGGCCTGGTGAATCTTGGCGGGTCCTTTGTCATCCCACAAGCAAACAGCGTGAACATCCCTGAAGTGAGCATAGCGTAATGATGGTTAGGTAGAAGATATATCGAAAAATGTATTATTTTTTTCTGTCCTTTTGTGCTTAATGTCATGGCCCATTCATGTTTTGTGACATTTACAGGCACATTGCAGCACATTTCTGTTGGTATGTTAAAAATTGGTCTAGATATCACCTTCGAGAGGCAAAAAAATATTGAGATATACATTTTCCTCAATATTGCCCACCCTTACTATCATGAGACTGGTGAAATCTATGCTTTATCAGTGAATGCTGTATGTCGTTCTTCAGTGGATAAAAATCAAGGAGAGAAAATTAGCTGTGACTTACGAAAACAGGTCAAACCACTGCTGCTTTGTGACTGACTCTTGTCTGAGAAGTTTAAGAACAATGGGTCGCATCAACTCCCATTTATCCTCAAACTGTAGAGACCCTTTGTTCTGGAGGAAACAGAGAGAAAATAAGGGATTAAAGCGCTACTTCTAAAGGTTTTCAGACGAATGCAAGCTGAAATTATAGTACAGTACAAGCTATATAGGGTAATGTTATTATCATTTGTCACAGTTCAGAAACTCTATCACAGCGAGTGCTTTTCTATCTGATTTTTTGTATTGTTGTGAGTCCAGTGGATGTTTGTGCTGCAGCTGCAAATAAAAGAGCAATATGCGTACTGCTAAATGTACAGCGCATATTTTTAGTAAAAGTTTTTTTAAAAGGG